>CM073731.1:16486096-17706929 GCA_037113605.1 Calophaca sinica
CAAATTGAAGTTCCGATAAATTGTGTCGCAACCCAGAAGTTCATATTTTCAGTTATTTTAAGCGCAATAGTACATCTTCGCTCTTAGAAAAGCAGATCAAAGCAACTTAGGGCGTATTTGGTAAGGCCAAGGCAGCTGGCTTAATGCAGGATAAGCTGGGTTCTTGCAAATGTTTGGTAACCCATTTTGGCTACTATAGTGTTTTTTCCCTTTAGCTTATAGTATTTTTTTCGGATCTTTCTTGAAGTAACATTTGAATTATAGCTTATGGCGTATCATTTATTCTCTCGTTTTTACCTTTATTATTTTAATTAAATTCCTCGTTTATACTATATTAAATAAACTATAAAATTATTAATCCTTATAGTCTCTCTCATTTATTAAAATGTCATTTTATATTTATTAGTTAGTTCAACCAAATAATTTTGTCAAACACTTTAAATTGATCTGTTAAACATTACATTGCTATCCATTATCATTATAAATTCATCCTCTATCAGCTACTTTTTACCAAAGCAGAGCCATGGACTACCTCAAATATATATGAAATAAACTGAAGCCATTTGTCATAGGTAATTTTATATAGCACAGTAAACAAATGAGTTACAATTATTCCTAACATCAAAAACACAACAAACGATTTCAACCATCTCCTGCTGCAACAATGAGTTATACAAATTCATAATCCTTGTCCTATTGTCCTCTGTCTGATAATGACCATGTATTTTAAATCGTCCACAATTTATTTAGAATGGTAATGAAAAAACTTATACTTATAAATGTATGAACTTTATGATATTTCGATGAGGTACAAAAAATAACTCATTTGTCAAAGAGCTATTACAAAAAAACATGTCAAAATAACTAAACAATTTGTTAACATTTGAGAAATAAAGGACAAGATGGAATCTTTTAAAAAGACAAAAAGACACTTAATAAAGAATTATGGAAAAAAAGAAGAAGATAAAGGGATCAAAATGGATTACGAAAATAGAGGTTGGATAACACATCACGCACGTTTTTCGTACCGCTAGATTTAAGGAGTTAACGAAAAGAAATACTTTGTATAACGTTTGAGAGATAAATTAGAAATAAATTTGGAGTGAAGAATCAAGGACAAAAAGTATATTAGCCTAAATTATCACATCATATCTAGCTATCTTGTATTTTAAAATGCTTTTTTATAGATATAAATTTTAGATCCAGAAGTGAAACTCCACACCTGAGACTAAAGAGAACCATATCCCAACCTCAATGAGGGTTCACTTTGATAAAATTTATGTATAGTCTATCTCGATGAAAAGAAATTCCAAAATTCAAACACCAAATCACAACTAATGTGAGGCGAAAGGTCCAACCATATGACAACTCCTTTGGCTTTTAAAATAGCTTCCTTGATTGTTAATTAATTCTAAGTTTAAATAAAACTATTAATTTTTAAAAAATAAGAAAATAAAACCACCAATCTCATAGAGATCGTCATCCCACTAAAAAGATGGAGATGCTTTCCCATGGAAATTTCACTGGAGACTCTCTGGTGTTAAATCCCAACCATTATGTAACATCCTTTCCCCCTTTTCATGTGTTAAGAATTACTCTCTTTTACTCTTCTTTTTAATGGATGAGTAAGATCATACAGATAATGTCGTGATAGGAAGGGTTCAAATCACACTAAAAGAGAGGCACATTTTTTCTATGTGATCTTCAAAAAGAACCAAAACCTGAAAAATAGGGGCATGTTTAACTCTGGAAAAAATTAATTTTAATATTAATTTTAAAAATATTATTTTAATTGTTATTTTTAAAAGGTTTCTATTCAATTTTAAAAAAATAACATTTATGATTAAAAGTGCAAAAAGTATATACGTCTTCTGAAACGCTAAAAATTAGCCTGTATTACTTATTACTTAATCAACAGAAAGATTGCGTCACGTGAAGTTTGGACCCAACAGAAGTTCATACGTACATACTTACATCGAAGGAGAAATATAAATTTTTAATTCTAGTATTGTTACCGTCAATATTATAAAGTTACCACATTTCAACTCGAGGAACTAACTAGTTTTCACGTGAAGAGCTTTTTTGACACGCGAGCAATAGCAGCCAGAAGGCAACGTGCTAACGTTTTAGCTTTCACTTTTGATCACCAATTTAGCCAGTCAACTTTATAAATGTATTTGAATTGTGTCGCTTGGTGATCCAGTCTCATGCTTAAATAGAATTTCAGTGCTTAATTTGACTCATGGCGTTAGGTTTATTCGGTATAAGAGAATTTTTTTTTTTTGATAGGCAAATATTAATTATTAGTAAAAGATTATGTTAGTAGCGAGGGTTGAGACACGGGCTTGTATCAGCTCGCTTCAAATGTTCAAGTATAGAGATAGATTAGAGTCTAAAAAATAGGTCCGGTCGAAAAGAAAAGCCTAAAAACTAAGAGTATACGTTTTTACGAGGCAGCGGTTGTTTGTTTCCTTTTTTGATTTTGTTCACCTTTTTTATCTTTGCTCATGCGCATAAAGCATCATCATTACTTTACTATCCAATTATAATTTCACTTACAAATTATCCACAAAATAAACATCCAGCAAACACCACTATCTACCACATAGATATTAACCATAGAAACTCATGCCATAACAAACCCACATGGAGATTTCGTAAGAGGAGTAAAATGGAGGATCTCACCACTAAAATTTATTGATGAGTCCCAGCTTAAAAATATGTAAATAGGTTTTAGATAGTAGAGATCTCCACAGCGTAATCCCCCTCGAGGATTCTATGGATTTGCGGGGCCCAAAGGGGTGGATTGTGGACAAACTCATTGTGTGCCACGAGCTACTCTTGGAGATCAACCTCTTTCTTGGTCTCTCTTCAACGAGAGAGATGCGGCACATCCTTAATATTCCATTTGCCTTGCATTTATGTAGAGGACATTCAGTATGGAGCTTCAAAGCGAAGCAGTATTTACTCTGTTAGATCGGCCTACTTTGGGATAATGGAGCAGGCTCGTTGTGGCTCACCTTATACTTCAGAGGAGATTGGCTCTGCCACGATTTGGAAATTTGAAGAGTTCCACCAGAAAGTTAGACTCTACCGGTTTTTGGAGGGCCATTAGGGGGTGTTCTTGTTGGCCGAATACTACTTGGTGTGATGGAGGCAGACAAAGAACACCGCAATAGCAGAAACTTCGTAGAAAGAAACACGAGGCGTCGGTGGGGCGTGCCTTAAGGATTTATCCAGCCTCACTAGCATATATGGGAATTACCAGTGCAGCGGAGTTCGAATCCCGGGAGCGCGGGAGTATCGAGGCGACAAGAAGAAGAAAGAAGCTGGAGATGTGACCCGAGGAAGCTATGGGAAAATAATTTTCCTTTGTATCACCCATGATTGCTTAGCACATCAGGCTTAAATAAGGGAAAATGAAAAAATGCTTATTAAAATAAATCCAGATTGAATAAATTTCATTGGTGGAGATAATGTCGTGTGTGATTAGTGAGTGAAAACCTTAACTAAAATCAAGGGTTTTCGGATAAGCCTTCTCAGAATAAAAAAAATCTTGAGAAATATTAATCCAATAATTAAAAAAAGAGCGCCAAGAGCTTATTGTGAGGCACATGGGGAATCGAAAGATTTGCTGCTGAAACCTCGGCTTTGGGCCAGAAGCTCATTATGCGCTTGAAGGCCCATCTGCTCTTCCCTAACCCTGCTTACCACCTCATCCTAACATATTGTGGCTTATAAACACTATGACTCTCAAAGAGCCATCCTTTGTGGGACTTCCCCAGCTTTTGAAATATCACAAAATTACAACAATTCTAACAATAAGAAGCCATTCTACAAAGTAATAGAGTCCGCACTTGCCCAACGACTTCGCCTATTTTGTGAAACAAGGTGAGGAAGGAAATGATTGACTTTTACTTTGTTCGGAGTGTCCTCCATGCGATTCGATGCTAGGAGGTGGCGGGATTTGCACTCACCTATGCGGGACTTGCACACCTGCTTGCTTCTCATGTACCCACAGCATATGATTTCAGGGACCTGATGTTTCGGTTGTTTCATGCCAGTAACCAGCAACAACAATGCGACCTTGCTATGCTCTTGTAGTGCCTTTGGAGAAGAAGGAATGAAAAGGTTTGGAATGGAGAGGAAGCGGGATGTCAATGTGTCAATCTCTTTGGCATGGCAATCTCTTCAAGCGGAAATTGTGCTAAGGAGTATCGTCAGAGTCAACTTGATCGGTCTGGAAGTTATAAGCCAAAGGCTGCTTGATGGAACAAACCCAGAAGCTTTGGGTGTCCTTAAGTGTAATTGATCGCTGCAATTTTCAAGGACATTGGATGCTTACTAGCGTTGGAATTTGCATCCGAGATCATATGGGTCTTTTGTTCGGCCGAAAACTATCTTTTTGTTGAGAGGAGATATTCACCCCTCTACAGTTTGACTTCTTGTGGATTGTGGGAAGCGGTCTCTTGGGTCGATGAAAGCGGGGGCTATCGACACGCATTGTGTTTTGAGCTTGATTGCAAAAGCAGGTTGTTGATAACCTTAGCCTCCAATATTAAGCGCTCCAGGCCGGAGGTTGGTTTTACCATTACAAGTCGTAAGGAAAAACTCAGTTTGTTTCAAACTATCCAGGTTTACAGTTTCAATAGGAGACAAAGCTAATCTTACCCATTGCTCGTAGGTGTGCGGCGTCATCGAAGAAATCTTTGCTTTAGTCACCAAATTTTTAATTCCTCTGCCAATTTTGTATTGAAGAAAGTTATTTTTGAAAGAAATAGAATAAGTTTATTGCCTTCAAAAAAAAATATCCACATGAGAAAATCCAAATCAAATTTGTGTAAATGGGCGATGATGATGATGAAGGCTAATGCCTAATACCTTAAACTTGGAGGAACAAAATCAAACACACTAGGCGAACATGGAGCAAATTGAGTTAGGGGTTGTTAGAGAGGATGTCAAATAAATAAAAGGCAGAGCTTAGAGATGTTGTCGCTGGCTAAACGAACTACTAACACTCTAGCCTTTACACTGTCTCGTACCATCACCACTTACACCCATCTAGCAGAAGTGGATATTAGTGCGTTGTCAATGTCCATTCTCCTTTTGTTTCTAACGTCAATTTCTACAATCAGGAGGACTTGGGTGGAAGTGTTTGGGCAAGAGTTTCCACGTGGTATTCTTCCCAGATGGCACACATATATAACCATTCCATTGTTTAATAATTATACACTGAACTTGTAAACAAAGTTTTATGCAGAGATCCAAAGAATCTTGTTGTCATGTATCATAGTAGCATTTTTTAAAAATTGTTTATATTTTAATAATAAAATGGTAAAATATAATTTATTATGTGTATTGCAAAACCTATTTATATTATCAATGCATAATCACTTAATTCTTAAAATTAAACACTTTTTTCATTAGAAAAGTTTAACAATTTTAAAAAATGATTGATAAAAAGCTAAATACGAATTTGACGAGAGATCAAAACTAAGGAGTTTAAACATTAATTCAGCAGGTGGCACTTGAGCATGGGCGGGATAGTTTTGACCACCCAAGGCTCCATTCTTTGGGGCACCAATTTTTTTACTTTTTTTTTGACAAAACAGTTTTATATCTACAAATATTTAAATAAAACATTTTATATTATTATTTATATATATATATATATACACATATTATATATATAAATTTTATTATAAAGTTAAAAAAAATTTGCAAAAAAAAAAGTCATGTGTATTGATGTTGCTATAGAATTAGTAAAAGGTTATGTAATGATAATCCTATAGATTATCTTATTCTTCTATTTCTTTGGAAGTGAAAATCACCAAGTATTCCTAACTTATTCTTTGATTTAACCTTAATTTGATGTTAATCAAGCATCACTCATTGGTGCACTTACTTTTAGGATTTGGTTAAATTGATTGGAAATCTTGAGCATAATAACCTCATTTGTGATGTTTTAATTGTAGGTCTTTGGAACCAAGAATAAGGCACAATTTGATAAGAATATGGTTTTCAAAACTTGTATAGCAAATTCCAAAGACTATATCTGAAGCTACACTCAACCAAATGAGATGATCTCAGTCTTGTTGGAAATGTAATTGAATTATCTACAACTTTGACGAAGAACTCGAGACCTAAATCAATCTCTATGTTGGTGTAATTTGTGCTACACGTTGACAAGGTGATGTTATCCCAACCTGATACCTGTTCGATATTTTAATCATATCTGAAGTTTTAGGTGTCCAAATGAGATGAAACTGGTGCCATTGGAAAGCTAAGAGCCATAGTTTTAACTTTCATGAAGACACCTTGAGCTAATTCATACTTTACAGAGGTAAAAAATACAACATAACATGGAAGAACGGGTATAGGAGGGCACCTGCATGCCCCAGCTCGAGGCGGAACAACTATTAAAACGCCTTTTTAACTCATTTTGGTGATCCCCTTTCATATGTTCTCACTCCCAAACCCTAGGGAGCCAAGAGACAATCCTAAATCCATCTCATCTCCATCTCCCTTGAAGATTCAAGCCTTGGAAGAAACCTTGGAGCTTGATGGATCATCCACCACCTCTCCATCAGGTTCTATCTCTCCTCTCTCTTTTATGCATTTCTAGTTTTTCACTTAGTTAGGAATGATGACCCTTTGTTGGATTCTTGTGTAATATGACTCTTAATGCTTAATACTAGTTGTATTTGTGTTGATTGAGCAATTTCTTCCATCCTTAATGCATTTCTTTGATTGCCCATCTTAGAATTGATTTTAGATTCAATCTCACAATTGGAAAATTGGTTATTGAGTTGGAATATGAAGTTGATTGCCATATTTGTGATGATCTTAGGGATAAGACTTCATGCTTGTGTGTTCCTTTAAATTCTTGCACTTAATACTTAGTTGAATTAAGAAGGCCTAAGGAATTAGGGTTCTTGGTTTAATCTAAAGGGGTTTTTGCTCAAGCAATTGAGATAAGTCTAACTAAGTGAGGTTGAAGTTCAATTGCATGAATTTGACTTGTATTAAGGGAATGAGTTTGATTGTATGAGAAGAAGAAAACAAGGGGATTCAAATCCTAACCACTTTTATCCATATTATTAGTGCACACCAAGTGTTTGATATTTAGTATCGTTGGCGCACACTAAATGTTTGATATCTGGCCAATACAAGAAAACCTAAAAATATTGTTTCTTGCCTTCTTTAATTTCATTGTCCACCAAATCAAACATTGTTTCCCATTCAATTAGTAATCAAATTAGTGAGTTGATATTTGACACCTAATCCTTGAGGGCGATATACGGAACTTACTTGATTTATTACTTGCAACGATCCGGTACACTTGCCATGATCCCATCATGTACCAAAAAGAATTAGTAAAGGTTTGATTAACTACTTGAAAAAATTGCGAATAAAATGGAGATTAAGCGTGTGATTTGTTTAAAAGCGTCAAATTCGTTGTGTGCATTAATTGAATGCACACTAGCCAAAATATGAGACTGTTGAAAGTCTTTTAGGATTTATTATTTTTATATATTGTAAATCAAGCAATCGGCTCGCTTACTAAAAGATTTGAGCAATATAGCACATATGATGAGATTTTTGGATTTTCATTTAGTATTGAAAGTTTGGATGATGGATTTTAATGAGGTAATATAATTTTAGAGGGTAATTCAAATGCATCAAATCAAATTACCGTGTTTGGACAATAAATATGGAGAATTTTCAAAATGAAAGGATTTTATGAGGTATTTCATTAAGAATAAATTTAAGGAATTTGAAATACTACCTAAAAGTTAAGAATTTGAAATTTCTTCCTTACTCCCTCTTCTATTTTTTTAAAATACCTTTTCCCGAAAATTGTTTTTTTAAAAAAATAATTTTTCTGAAAATAATTTTTTCCTGAAATTACTTTTTTTAAAAATACTTTTTACTGAAAATATTTTTTTTTGGAAATATTTCTAAAAAAAGTTTTCGAATTTTTTTTTTCAAAAAAAAATGTTTTCCTAAGTTTTTAAAACAAATATTTTTTTTTCAAAAAGTAGAGAACATAATTTTAATTTTTTTATGTTTATAGATTACCTTTGTTTAATTACTATAGCCAAACAAAAATTTTAAAATTAAGAAATTTAATTACTCAAATCAAAACAATAAATTTCATAAATGAATTGAATTCAATTGAAATAATTTAATATCCTAGAATTTTTTAGATTCTTTAGAATTTTGAATTACCTCATCCAAACACACCCCAAGATCATTCTTTGATAAGGACTTGAAATCATATTGCAAATATCTTGAAACTTACCTAAAACACGATAATTCTTATGATCTTAATGGTGAAATTATATTTGAAGAATTGACTACACCACACTACACTCGGCTCTACACATTTCTGAGTTAACCTGTGGAGTCCACTGGCGAGTGAAGAGCTTCCATCCTTATTCCCTATCCCATCTTCACTTCCCGATCTCGATTAGCAGCAATAGAGAAGCAGGGAGGCGAGCAGGACTTCATCTTGGCTAGCCAAGGCAGCGAGTCCAATAAGCTGCGTCAATAGCAGAGGATATCCTCATGACTAAATTTGACATGATCAAATCTTCTAGAAGTAGTGTTATGATGCTTCCATCTCCTTTTTCTTCTTTACTCACTCGTTTATTGTCGTGTCGATTTCATGAATCGATCGATACCAAAGCGGACTACCTATTTCCATTGTTGTGCTTTCAACAATTGCATACCTATCTGAGAAGGCTTAAAAGCTTGGAATCGGGGCGGGCAAAAGAAATATGAATCTCGTGTAAATGAAGGGAAATTACCATTATTCTCTTGGATTTTTTCCCTCAGAAGTCGTATCAGCTCAAAGGGAAGGTACATTAGGAAAGCAATCGAAGGGCTTTTTCCCTGGGGAAGGAGAGGCGATACGGCCAGATGCGTGCGTGTAGGAAGAGTAGACCACTACATAAACTAAAAGACTACGACGGGTAAAGCCATCTCTATCGAGATAGCGGATCCATTTTATGTTACAGCCACGATCAATAGGATCGAATTATAACAAGTCACACACTCATATTAGGAAATACACCGCGGTTAATGAAAAGCATTTCGTCTCGTAGAAAAAGCCCGTCTGATGGTTTTGTGTTTACAAGCCAGGTTTACTAATACAAGAAAGCCCGAAGTATATATTTTATTAAATACAACCTATCGTTAATGAAAAGCGGCTCGTCGCAGTGACCTTCTCTTGAATTCTCAAAACTTCTTTTGCTCCATCCGTGACGGAAGAACCATCATGTTGTCTCATTGCTCACAGGAGACTCAGGGAAGTGGAATAGGAGAGCACTCATCTTGGGGTGGAGCTTACTATTTAGATGCTAGCGGGATTCCGTGAAATTGGATCTTAGTTATGCAACGCCATAGTCCCTGTAACATGTCGGCGTGCTCATGCGTTCTATCTGGGTTCGCTCGATCGGCGTCGCGCCTCACATAGAAGGAACCCGCTTCAATAGAAGAACCCTCGATCCACCTGGAAAAGTGGGAATTGATCAACGGTAGATTGTCGCATGTCTTGATGCCTAGTTGAAATCCGTATGAGATTGACCCACTGAACTCACTCAAGAAGCGGAGACAGTCCAATAAAAAAGAAGCGAAAACGTCATTCCGGGGAGATAACAATGGAATTCATAACTGTCTCAATGTTTTGTTTTATTGTCTAAATATTCAAGAATTAAGGCCATTCTAATGCTCCCTTTAGCCATATAAAGAACCAACAATTAGGATAAGCCCGAAGATTAAGGCTCCTATAAATACGGATACCCCCAATACATCTTTTTTCTATCCCACAGTTTCGTTTCGGATCATGGATCGATCTAAATATCATAACTTTTGTTACCCAGATAGATAAAAAAAAGGTAAATAGAAAAAAATATTCGAATTTCTTACCTCGATGCAAACAAAAAGTATACTTTGGGGTTTTTAATCTGAAAGAAAGGAAAATAGAGCGAAGAAGCGATTAGTTCGGACTTGTTTAGTCTTGAATTGGGATCAAGACAAAAAAGTTCTTCTATTGAGAGGCCTAAGCTTATGAGGAAGGCACACGCTAATCGGGCTCTGCCTACCCTATCAAAATAATGAGATTATAGGGGACCAGATTACTTACTACTAGACTAGGTTGGATCTACTTACCGATCTAGCGACATCCAAAATGCCTATCTGAACTCAATTCATTAACTTTAGAATAATCATTAGAGCGAAAGGAAAGAGGTCTTTAGTATGAAAAAGATTGCAATTGTGGGTTTCTTTTTTTGAACACATAACATCTCGTTTGGTTGTCTACTCTCATCCCGAGACCCAGAATGGGTCGGAAGAAACGGACCTTTGAAGATCACCATCCTGCTCCTCGAAGTCTTTCTTCGACGTCGAGAGAAGTTTGATCGAGAAAGCGAGACCAAAGGTACCAATTTTCATCGTAAAGAAAATTGAGCCATTTTATCGACATGAGTGTTCTATATCGAAAAATTCCAACACTCTAAGATCCTTTTTCAAACTGCTCCCATTTAGTCAAGAGATAGATAAATAGACCACATCCATTGCAGCGATCGGGCGTTCATAGTAGTGAGGGGTCGAATATCTGATTCTAAAAAATGAGCTATCATAATAAAGAGATGACATGAAGCGTCAGCCTCTTCCAGCGAATCAATCATTCCCTGAAAGGATTCTCTCTTTCTTTTGTTTTCTTCTGCATTACTTATCTTTTTCTATTTTTTTATAGATTGGTGATGGGAATGAACAATTTGAATAAGAAGAATCGCATGCACAACTAGAAGACCAATTGAAATCCATAAACCACACAGAGCACCTTCAGCGATGTCATCCATAAATCGAAGCGATTTCTTCGTGAATTGGATTTCACTTGACATCTCTGACTCCATTGCGTGGGCTCGGGATAGAAGTTTTGTATAAATGTTTATTTACATTCTGATGAAATTTTGAAGATTGACTTGCTTGCTATTTCTTATTGTATTTTGTTTTGTACAAAAGTATCCTGTCCTAATTATTTAGTTTCAATACTTTTGGTACAAAAGAAAGAGGATTACTGGAATTATTCCATATAAAGGTATGAAGTAACTCATTGATAAGGAGAGGAGTTGGCCGTCGGGCTTGCTTCTATTGGACACAGAGTTGGTCAAGGCAATTTGCGAGGCAAAGTATAGAAGGGATTGAGACAAAGGAAGCGGTAGGTAGCCTTGATTGAATCAAAAATCAAGCTATATGATATATATTAAATTCTTTGAATATATTTAATTGTTTTTCTAATGCATACCACGATTTATAAAATAATATTAACTATCCATATTACTATTGCATATTGTGAAAGAAGTATTTCTAATTTAAAATTGTTAAAATCTTATTTGCGATTTACTGTGTCACAAGATAAATAAATAATTTTGCTTTGATTTCTATCGAAAATAATTTTTTAAAGAACATTGATTATGAACAAATTATTAATGATTTTACAACAAAAAATTTAAGGGGAATAATATTCAAATTCAAATAGTTCTGATAATCTATTTTCTTGGTTACTTGTGTAGAAAATTTAAGGATGGCCTTGCCTTATTTATTAGTTATCATTGTTTCTCGCACTGAATATATTTTAACATTATACTTATACAGTACATATTTATAAATAAAAATCTTTAAAAGCAGCATTTTTAATCTATGTATTTGTACCATGGTGTTTTATTTTAATTTGTATATAGACATGGACATGGCAAAACCATTATGCATGATAAGAAATGTTGACAATATACTAGTATTTTTAGCACACTTTTTCAATAAAATTCATATAGTGGGTCCCACCAAATACAAAGCGGAACCCGCATTTTTTTTTGGATAATAAACCCGCATATGTTTTTTTTATCTAATAATGGATATGGTATTAAAAATGCATTAGAAAAATCATTTGTTAGTATTGCTCTATACGCGATATTTTAATTTTAGAATATAATGTGTGAGTAACCTGTTTTATAAAAAATGCCAAATAAGCTATTCCATCAAGGCAAGCAAAAGCACTTCATCAAAAAAAAAAAAAAAAGAGGAAGCAAAAGCAGATATTGAAAACGATGTTTTTATTGATTCCAAATGTAAAAGTCTAGCCAGGTATGATGAGTTGGAATCACAGGAAATATTCTCCTTGTCACCTAACTAAAAATTAAAAAAATCCCAATCGCCATGCTACTTGAATTCTTTAATTATTGTCGCTTTGTCACTTGAATCAATTTTTTATGCGTAATTCAGTAATTACGCACATACCTTAGCACTTTTGTGCTATCTTCGATTGAAATGCAAAATAAGTGCAATATTTTCAACAGGCAACAACCATAAAACATTACACAAAGTGCATACTTCCACTTCTGAGGGTGCATAACAAGCTTTCAATAAACTTACAAAGACAATCAAAATTGACACATTGCAAATAATTTAAGTTATAAGACTAATTTTAACCTTTTACCTCCATCAGTGCCTTGAAGCTTCTCTAAAGTGTCGGACTATACTATTTAGAGATTCCAAGAAATTTGAGGTATCTGAAAGAAAAAAGCAACACTTGGCCTTAGTCTTTTCTAACTAGTTCAGCTTGATCCTCATTTAATTGCGAAAATACTTTCACTCCTAGAAATTGAGAAGTACAGTGGGAAAAGCAGTTGCTAGGAAAACAAGGCGAAAATCTATTGGGCCAAAAATCTTGAATGATCATTATTAAATGCACCCTCACCTGGTAGGTACACTCCCCAATTCTGAATTTCTCAAAATACCCATACTTAAAATCTTGAATCAGAAAATTGTAATTTTGATTTGCCAAAATCTTCTTGAAAATTCGAATTTTAGGTATACAATTTAATATACCAAAATTCAATTTCTGACTAAATAATTTTTCTCTTCTGAAATTCAATTTCCGGTATACAATTTGTATACGAAAATTGTATCTGGAAATTCAATTTTGATAAAAAAAAAAGAAAACTTCTTCACTTCTCAGAAAATTGAATTTTTGGTATACAAGTGTGTTCAGAAAATTAGGAATTTTAGGTAAACAAAAAAAATTGTGTGAAAATTCGAATTTTAGATTACACATTTTGTGTTCTGAGAATTCTAATTTTTGGAACACAATTTTTGTGTGATGTGAATGGCGTTAAAAGCTAGCAGGTTGATTACTGGCATATATATAATATCACAGTGCAGATTACAGCAATACCACTAAAAGCAAATGCAGCGGAGCGAACCCACTTTTGAGCACCCAAAGCAGATTGGGCCTAGCCTGACCTTATTAAATCTTGAATCATATGAGCCATACTCAACAGATTCTTTCACCAATTGTTTGTTTTCCTCGTTTCCCTCCTTTGTCACTGATTCTTCAATTCTTGGGCTATTCCATTTCCAGACTCCATCCTTTCTTACATTTACGATTACGTGTCCATTTGTATGGAGAAGTTGTCTGGTAAACAATCTTGAACATCTTGAAGTATAAAGAAGGCCATTATTAAATGCACCCCCCATCTGGAAGTATAAGTGCATTTAATAATGGCCTTCTTTATACTTCCATATGTTCAGGATCGTTTACCAGACAACTCCTCCATACAAATGGACATAACAGAAACAGAAGAAATGATAGAGTCTGGAAATGGAATAGCCAATTGAAGAATCGACAAAGGAGAAGCAGAAAACAAGCAGTGGTGAAAGAATCTGTTGAGTATGACTCATATGATTTAGTATCAATAAGAAAATAGCCCAACTGCTACAGTGCCCAGTTCGCCCGATGCGGTTGGGGCATTGTTGTAATGCATGATATTATATATATATACTTATAATCTAAGCAAAGCAAGTTAGTTTCAACGCCATTCACATCACTCAAAAATTGTGTTTACGAAAATTCCTAATTTTAGACACAGTTTGTATAAGAAATTGAATTTAGGAGAAGTGAAGAAGTTTTTTTTCTGAAATTCAATTTCAGGTATACAAATTATCTTTGGAAATTCCAATTTCCGGTAAGAGAAAAAAAAATTATTTTACCAGAAATTCGAATTTTCGGTATGCAAATTGTATACCGAAAATTCGAATTTTCGGTAAGAATTTTTTTCTTTTTGCATTCCGGAAATTGCGAATTTTTTGTACTAAGATTTTAAGTAGGGATATTTTGAAAATTCGTAAATTGGGGGTGTAACTACCAGGTGGGGGTACATTTAATAATGGCCATACTGAATTAGTTCTAGAGCCCAATCTACCAAAGGTGGGCCCTAGGCCCATTATCGAAGGTTCGGTGTTCCCTTCCACCAAGCAGAAGCAGAACAGCGTTGGACAAAATAGGAAGAAGCAGAGCAGCGCTGCCGTGACCGGTCACGTTGTTGGGTGAAAGGCGAGAGAAATGGCGAATCAGGGAGCTAAGAAACGCAAGGATGAGAACGCTCGTCACATGGCTGAGGCTCCGCCATATCATCATCGCCTGCAACGTACTTTTTCTCAACACTCTCGCTCGCTCTCTCTCTAATTGCAATTTTATTTTTCTTCGCTAGGGTTTTGTTGGTCTCCGCGGTTCCGCAAGATTTTTGTCTGCTTATGTTTTTATTGAATTTATTTTCAATCATCTACAATTGAAAGGGAATTGATAAAATTTAGATTATGTTGACAGTGTCTCTCATGTATGATTATTAGTTATTGGCATGAGATTATGAACATTCATATATACATCAACGAGTTATTGTTCCTTAAATTAATTTACTAATGTATTGATTATTGATGAGCTGATTCGTTGGTTTTCTTTTGAACAGGTTATTTATGTATTAATAAGGATGTTAATCTTCCATTCCACGTTCACCTGGAAGCACTGGATTGGCCTGGTTGTGACTTCTATAGCATACTTTATTCCCTATCAACAACTTGCTAAGATGGCAACTAGTTACGCCGAAGATGGTGAGCTTTTAGATGGTGGGTTTGATATGACTACTGGTGGGTTTGTGGGTATGACTTTGTCTCGTCTTGTTCATATATTTTGAGTCAGTTTCGATAAACTTTTCTATGAGCACTTACAGAAAATCTAATACTAAAGAATTTCACAGTAACTATAAGTTTTTTTAAGCAGTAGTTTCTCATTAAATTAGTTTCTGGATCTCAATTATTTTCATAAGCTCTTTCTTTTAACTTATCCGTTGACACATATAAACTTATAAAGACCTTTTCGTAAGTGAAAAACCATAAACTTATTTTAATTGAGAAACACTCATAAGATTAGAAGCCAATCAATATGAGGCTAGTAAGATAGAGAGCAATATTATTCCTAGGATGAGCAACATTATCACCTTCTCTAGTCAATGCCAGCTCCCACCCTCCACCAACTTTCACATTCTTCAATTTTCCATGATAGTTCTAGTTAAAAGTCACTTCATGTAAAGAAAAAATGTGGGTTGGGAGGCAGAGGAACGCATTTGCAATCACTGTCTATGTACAAGATGTGCATCTTGACTTAAAATTATAGTTTATCTCTGTGACAATGGGGTTTCTACTTGATCTTTCATAGTTTTTTGCTATTGAGGTATTTTTGCACATAACTTGGTACACAGTACTAATTTTTGATGCTCTTAAATTTGTTCGGATATGAACTCTACTCAGCGGATGATATTTTTATTAAAATGAAAATAAACTAAATTAGCAATTTATTCCATCATGTAAAAATGGTTGTCAAACTTGATTGTTGAACAAAGAGTTGTGTGTGCATATATGTTGTAGCATATGAAATTGTTGCCCCAGGATGAACCTAAAACTTACTCATAGTCAGCTGATCCCATAGGTCTGGGAAGTCATCCACTCCCTCCCTTTATTAAGATTTCGGATCAACAATATTTCCTAACCCTCTTATTTGAACAAACTATATTGACAAATAAAGTTTAGCTATACTAAATTTTTTGCTATCTTCTAGTTGAATGATATCGTCCGTCATATTTTGCAGCTATTTACATGATGTTATCTACATAACATGCTTTGTGCAAGTCATGTCCATCCTCTCTGGAAGGTTCTGGTACACATATCTTGTGGTAAGGCTCAATCTGATCCTATATAAGCTTTTGGGTGGCTTTATTGTCACAAAATGTTGTATACTTTGAGAATGTCGGACTGTAATTGTTAATGCTGTAATCACAAGTAGATCTACACCCGGGGAATTAGTAATGTGTCAAGAGAAATTGGTACAAGAAGCCGTGGATACACTTCTCGATAATGGAATCCACTCGGACTGAAACCACCTCAAAGAATATAGCCTTGGCTTCATACAGAGGTTTTGTTATCCATAAAAGCTTGGCAGTGTGTGTTTGTGCTCACACAATGGTGTTCTGCAGCTAGACAGGATCATTTACCATAAGGAGGAGTTATTGACACAATTATGTGGTATACTTTTACAATGTAGGACTGTAGTTGTTAATGCTGTAGTGTAGTCACACACTCAGACGGAAGCCCCTTCAAAGAATGTAGCCTTAGCTTCATAAAGAGGGTTTTGTTATCTGCCAGGCTTGGCAGTGTGTGCATGTGCGCACACAATTGTTCTGATTAGACAGCATCATTTACCATAAGAAATAGTTTATCATAAAGGTTCATTAGAGGAGTTAGTTATTAGTGCATTCCTGAAAGATAGTGGATGTTGCGTACTTTTATATGCCAGAAAGCAACTAACTTGAAGGGGAAAGAGACTGGACTGCTAAAGAGAGCTCACCCAAAACATTGTGTGCCATGTCATTTAACCCCGAGTGACTGTTGTTGCACAGGCGTTCTGTACAAAGCCAACTGTGGCTGGGAACTGCTTGAATTATCACTTTGTTTTCCTTTATGGTCCAAATATATATATCTGCTAGTTAAAGTTGTAACCAATATCTGAACGTGTTTGGCATAAAAAATAGTAAAACCCTTTATGCATTAAAAAGGATAATGCAACAACCTTCAGATTAAAGTCAGTGACACGGTTGCTCGCTTCTTGACATTTGCCAGATACCGGCTTTTGGAGCATACCAATCTTTTGGCTTCATTAAAGGTTTCTTGCCACAAGGTTCAGAGGTATGATCCACCTTCTTGCTGAATTTTCACTTTGAGGCCACAGAATGGACCACAGTAACTTCAATTTTGTATGCCTTTTGTGAATTAGGAACCAATTGAAGATGAAAAAGACCCGCAAGAAGAGGGAAAAGATGGAGAAAGAAGGCATCCAGACCCAAGTTTGTCCAAGACAAGAACAAGATAATTTGTTGGAGTGGAAACTCAGTCCGGACAATACAACCCAAATATCCAAGATTGATGGAGGTTGCCCTGAAACTTAAAAGTTATTACAAGTTGTATTTTAGTCTGAGTTATATTTTCATGTAAAACGATTTCCTTTCTTGTGCCCCTCCATTTACGGAAAGCAACAAGGAAGCAAGAACATGTATGCTTTACACAATTTAGTTGTAAGAGCTAACCTCTATGTGATATTGGGATCAAGAGTTGTCAAGTCCGCAAAGATGCATAACATCAAATAACTTTGAAACATTTCAAGAGTGAATGACGTGGAACTGCTAAAATGGATTTACTGTGTTTGGAAACATGTTGAATCTCAACCTAACGTGTGGCAATGTAGAAGCTATTAGAGATAGCTTTCACGGTGAAAGTGACTCGGCAGTGATTTCACTGCGAAAGCAAACATTGGCTTAACCTTTGGGTTGGAAATCTCACAAGGGTTTTTTTTTTTTTTTTTGGGTTCAAAGGAATATTCATTGTGCGTCCAAAAGCAAGCCCGAAGGCACAGCAAAAAAAATAGGAAAAAAAATCTTAAAACTTTTAAATAACCAAAAACTTGTCCTTTTTAAAGAAAATAAGGTTTACAAAAAAAAAAAAAAAAACATTAATTATTCAAACATACATCCGGCGTGCACTGCCCAAGTGAACATGATGTAGTGGCGTGGCATATTTTTACACAGCTCTTCATGCCTATCTCCTTGTTAAGTTCAAATTGCAACGTGCAAACTGCCCCAAATAAATTACGGCCTCCCTCCCTTCTCTGCAGTCTGCGGAATTGTCCCACTGAAAATCTTTGTCCTTTTGTGTGTTTCCCCGCTCTTGCGTGGCCCACTATCGCCTTCATCGCCATTACCTGTTGCGCTGTTGTGACACTACACTGATTTTTCTGTTTCGTCAGTTGTGTTTCACGGGTCACGGAATGAGAATGAAACCCCTTCCCCAGCTCCTTCCTTCTTCCGCTTGTTTCTCCTTTTTCTGTTTTCTTTCAACTGAAAACCACGCTTTCCAGCCAGGTGGGTCCCCTAGACCCCTTGCTGCTGAAACCCAAAACTGGAGAGTAATCGTAGAGTGATTTCTTCGTTAATCCCGTCACCAGGGTGTTTAAAATTGGGTATACACTAGCAGATATAACTCGTTATCAGCAAGAAATAATTTATTTATATTAAAGATTTAGACCTTAACACATGGTGCAATGTGAATAACTAAAACAAGTATAGTTAATTTTCTTAAATAGAAAATAGAAATATAGTCACGTGTGCATAGCATGAATAACAAAACTATCGTAATTAGATGACGTGGTAAAGAAATATTTTCCTCTGTTCCACAAGTCCTAATCTGAGAGGAGGGATAATTGAGGAAACACAAAACCAAAAAATAATAATCGAGAAAAATAGATTTAGGAAGTGTTTGGTTGGAGGGAATGGAGGAAAAAGAGGGATTATTTTAAATTTTGTATGTTTGGATTCGATTTTTGGAAAGAGAGGAGGGAAAGGGAGGTGAGGAGATTAAATCATTTAAAAATTACTTAAATATCCTTATATATAATATAATATAAAAGAAATTTATAAGGATATATAAGTAAATTAAGTTCTACTGCTCCATAGCTCAATTAAAATCCTTCTCTCCTCTGAACCAAACAAGCAAAAGTTTTTCCCTCCACTCCTCTCAATGAAACATGAAATCAAATTAAATTTCTCCCTCCATCTCCCCTTTTCCTCCATTAAAATCTCTCTTTTTCCTTGTTTGAACCAAATAGACCCTTAGAGACAAACTTAAAAGACTGAAAATTGCCAGAACCTAAAAACAGGACACAGGAAATAAAGTTATTTATGAATTAATGTGGTCATTTACATTCACCCATCAAGAAGTTCACAATCAATTCTCTGAAAGTACAACCGCATCCCATTCAAATCATAACCCACATTATAATTCTGTTGAGCCAACATTCCAATAGAAGAAGCTTTCATAATCATCACCAAAATAGTTTCCTGGAAGCACAACCATGCAAAATTCACCCTCTGAGGTCTGAACAAACACTCCATTGATTCCTTCATAGGGGTAACCATCCGGATGATACGCTAAACCTACGACCGCAGCCGAATATCAAACTTGGCACTCTAACTATGCTCTCGTCCAGGGTTTCCAAAGTTATTTGTTCTCTGGCATAGATTCCTTCTGATGAGCCGCTTCCGACGTAATCTACATTGTGTGGACATTGACCATTCACATCACATTTGCTGCATTCACCGCATGTTAAGTTAGCATATGTGGAGGGATTTTGAAGGTCAAATATTGGAAAGAGATTGTTGGGAACAAGATGTGCAAGGGAGACACTTGATCCATGTGAGGCTGCTGCCAGTGTCCATGACAGCAGGATTGTGGAACAGGTGGATTCACCTATGGAGAAATTCATTAGGAACACAACATTTCTTGGGCTAGGTACAAGATTGGATATACAGTTACTATCAGAAGCTTGCTTTATCTTGTTATGCAAGTAATGATCCCAAAGGAGTGTATTTTTGAATTGTAGGGAGATAATGCAGATTTGTAATGTATGAGTTTGCCAAGTTAAATTTCTTGAGCAAATCCTTTATGAAGAGATTCAATCCAGGTTTTAGAATGCATGGAAGGGTGTTAATACTGTTATTCAACTATTTTCACATGACTTGACAGGTTACTTACTGAATACTTTCTACATGATTTAAAAAACAAGAAGATGAAGAAGGGATTTTTTTTTTGGCCTTGGGTGAAACAAAGGAAAATAAAATGAGGAGGGATATATTGACTCAGGAAGTAAGCTCTTATTATACTTTCACGACGTAATTATACATAGGCATTGAATTTCATCAATCAAACCGTCAAATGAAGTCATGTTATACTAAAAATCATGCCCACCAAAGTGTAGATAAATTGAACGTTAAGTATTTATGTAAAGTATATCATACGTTGAATTGGAGTTATTCGATGATGTATCGAATAATTTTAAAATTTCATGAAATTTTATGGAGTTGATCTACTCAATAAGAACTTATAATTCAACGGTTTGATTGATTAAATTCAATATTTATAGAAAGTTATTAAGCGGAGTAACTCTTCCATCCTCAAATAAAATAGTTTAAATATGATTTTAGTTTCTGAATACGATGCTTTTTTAAAACTAATTCTTATTTGTCATGTTTAGCCTTTTGTGTAGTCCCTTTTGTTATAAAAAAAAAATGAAATACCGTAAGTTAACATGAATCTCACCAAACAGAGCCGCGATGAAAAAGAACATCGTCAATTAGGCAAAAAAAAATACTGTGATTACTATCCCCCTTAATGATTGGTAGCAATTAAAGAGAAAAATAACACAAGGAGAGATCCTTAATATCATCGCTAAAATTTGAACTGTCTTTGTACGCGCACACACAAGTGCGATACCATATTTTTTCTTATCATTGATTCCAAATTTGATAATTACATATCATTAGTCGAAACTATGTAGTAGCGTGTGGGTAATTACATTTTTTGAGGATAACCAAAATAGCCAGCGTATTTAATATTAATTTGGGTTGTGCAAGAAATTTAACCATACATTAAACTAATTTTACGAATAAGTTACTCCATTAACCACAAATTTGGAAAGAATAAGTCAGTTATCAGTTTGTAAATTATCGGTTTAATCAGTTCATCGTATGGTTAAATTTCTTACAAGACCCAAATTACACATTTTCAACGCAATGACAAAATGCGTCCCTCCTAATGTAGAATAATTTTACATTCTTACCTTTCTATACACATCAATAGGGAATAGAGGATCATGATTTCCTCCACATAACACATTCATGTTGGAAGCAGCGATGGCTCTGGACGTTTCTCTGAGTAGAGATCAATGTTGGTAGCAATGATAGCTCTGGAAGTTTCTCCAAGTGTGTCATGTAATTGCTCAAGCTTTGTAGTTATAGATGAGGCGTTAAAAAAGTACTATTTTGCTACTCATGGGACCTTATCCAAGGTCACAGTCAAAAGATTGATCTCACGCCCTAAAGACCAAGATAATTCATTCTGAGCATCGATGCTTAAATTGTATTCATGGAAGTAGCCGTTATAAGTTATTACAGACATGTTGGCCCTGGAAAATTGAAAAACATAAACTTTTAGCAAACAAAGATATCAAAAATTTAATGAAACATGGGAAGCATTATTGATTTGCATCTACGCCTCGCACAGGAGGCAACAATGACCATTTACAAAGTTACCATCACAATATGAATCTGATATCAGAAGACAGGAAATTGCAAAATTTGACCAATAAGCAATAGCAATAAGAAAGACCCTGAGAAGGAAAGCTACCTATAGTATAATCAATTGTGTTCACCATCTCACCTCCCACTTTCATTAACCTCCCACATGCATCATCACATATTTCTCTTGGTTGCTAAATTGATTGTGAATGTGTCCGAACAAAGAATTGGAAAAATGCATGCATGCACACTCAAAAAGATTTTTAAAAAAAATAAAAAAATTCACTTATTCATATCCAATAATCTAAAGGCCAAGAGGTCATATAAAGTGGTGCAGTAAACCATAGTTTCATATGAAAGAGAAGCTTACACATTCAAGAAAAAGACATGCCACATGCAAGATCTCAGTTTAATCTGTTAGCACTACTCAATATAAGAAGACAAAACCCAAAACCAAACATTGAGAGAATTGGAGAGACAGGGACATCAAATAAGATATTGCCAGGTGGACTGTCATTGAGGCACTCACCTACAAGCTAAAAGTTCAGGCGATGAGGTGTCAGTAACATTTTCAACCTTAGAATTACTGCATAGCTGTATGATAAACAGAAGATATCACAAAATAAGTTTACACAAATACTCTTTTTACTACTATACAATCAGAAATCCTTGTCTGGCAGACACAATAAAATCTCAAAATGTAAAGCAAGCATTCCAGATTATGGAGCGTGGAGATCATATGAGATAGTTCGAAGGTCTAAAGAGGCCAATATAAAAATCTTTTGAGTCATGAATATCTAGCTACTTAACCTCAAAATACTTCACCTTTTGACTCCTGCAGGAACAGCATTATGAAGCACGTGATGATAAGCAGGATCCAGCACATCGTTTACAGCATCAGGAATTATTGATCCAAGAAAACCACTTGATCTCTTACTCCTGCTAAAGTCATCAAACATACATCAGACAACTTCCTAAATCCATCTGAGGAAGAAAATTAACTAAAAAAGTAAGATCAGAAACAAACTTCTGAAAGAGTAAAGGAAGGAAGCTTCTCCAAATTATATGAACAACTCAAACCAGCAACACAAAGGGTTGCACACATTTGAACATGCAATGACCAATATGACATCCTCTTCTTCCTTTTCAAGTATACAAAAATGGAATATTCAATTCAGAGTGACCTTTCTCATGTGGCCCTTAATTGTCACCTAATATGATTGAGAAGACCAAGACCATAGGTTTGAGATGATTTATCAATTTTTCATACTAGATAATCTAGTATCTTTATGCCAGAAAATAAATAATTCGGTTAGACAATGAGTTGAAATTTTCATTATTTGGATTCTCTCGTGCTGTTTGTAAGTCCATTTGAGCAGTGACCATGCCAAACACAGTAGTTAGAGGTTTGCTTTAAATTTAAATAAATCAGGGTAGCTCAACCTTTAGTGATGTAAAGCGACCCAAACCTATGTGACATGTTGACTTGTGTACATCAATAAAGTACTATTATTCCGGTCTGAAATATAAGCAAAAAGTCTCTAAAATATAAGCAAAAAGTATATGTATTTGGTCCAAAATTTAGACCAAATACATATACTTTTTGCTTATATTTTAGAGACTCTTTTTGCTTATATTTCAGAACGGAGGGAGTAGTCTAACAGCTAGGAAAGAGGGGAAGAATATTTCAAATTGCAATTTTCACCTTGGATGTGAAGCAAATCTGAGAGTGAAAAGATGAATAGAACCAGAAGAACTAGAGGCTGCAAGAATATCTGGAAGCTGCTTTGATGGCCCAAATGACAGAGAAAATATAGTAGATGGATATGCCCCCCTTCGGAAGCTATATGACTGATATAAAAATATCATTTGTCAGATTCAACACTTGAAGTAAAATTGTAACAAATATAATATCAAAAGCATCAAAAATTGCTACAAGGAATGTAACCCATCATGAATATAACTCATGTATGAACTACTTTGAAGGCAAAGAATGGAAACCGAAAAACAGAGGAGCATTATGTTTACAGAAAGCATTTTGTCCAATAGTTCAATTTCCATGTTGCAGACTTTGAGGATTTTCCTTCAATAACCAGGTTAGAAAAACAACACAACTGATCTTTGGGCTTCCAATATGTGTATATGCTAGATAATATTTCATTGTTCACTAAAAATCTCATATTAGGAAGAGCATCTGCTGGATTCAAATTAAACAAAATTCCAAGACATGTACGTCATCAGATGTATGCATGTCCTTTCCTATGCTTTGAGATTCTCATGCAGGATTTACATTAAGCAAAGGAATATTCTTATTGGAGCAAGAAAGAAGACAAAACATCATTAGGTTCTATATATTACAAAAACAAATATTAGTGTATAACTAAAAATCAAATTTAAATAAGCAAACAACCTGAACAAAATAAGATTCAAGGCATTAATTCATATGAAAACCAACATGAGGGAAAATTGGGCAAAAAATGAAAAATGTTGATCCAGTAAATAGACAGCTTTAAATGAGGATAAGATGAGAAAACTCCAAGGGATTTAACAGTCCACCTCGTAACATAAAACATACAGCTGCTCTAATCTTGAAGAGCCATTCAGCATAGGACACAATCAGATAAAGAATTAGAAGGATAAGTACTACTGTAAAATGTGCAATGGAGACGCGTAATCATTTAGGCGGACATCACGAGTTGATATACAAGCATTCACATACTTGAACCAACTTAATTGGGTTTGGACTCTCAATGTCAACACTATTAGTATAGGGCCTCTAACTGTGTTTTGTTAAATGACTTGAACTTAAAGGGCCTGCTAGAGATTGTGCCATTATATGATCCAATGGCAAATTTGTAACCAAGATCACGTTGTTTGCACCTTAAAGGAGAGAAAACACCGAAAGGTACAAGAAATGAAGGCCAATACAATTAATACTCCCTATCAGTATTGAAAAGGAAACTAAATATTATTCATCACCTTTGTTGCATCTGATACTAAATGGACTCTGATTATGGTTCCTTGCTCCAGAGGCTGTAGCTATGTACATTCCATTAGAAGAAAGGACCATTGCAGCCAGTGGTGAACGATGAGCCTCAATCTGTAATACAGATTCAATAATAATTAATAATGTACATGAGTATAAAAAATACAAACACGCATATTAGTTCATATATAGAAGTAAGACAAACAAAGAAAAAAGAGGTAATTATATCCTCAAAAAAGAAAATGTTACTGGCTGGTGGAAAAATAATGGAATAAGTCAAATACTCATCTGTACTTTAAACCAAATATTTTCCCACTATGCCCCCCCAAAAAAAAAAAAAAAATCTCACAATGCCTCAAGTAGGCATTTTAAGGCATACAGTTGATGTAACTGATTAATGTGTAACTTCTTGAAATTCCGAAGAAGAACAGATTTTTCTCAAATAATCAATAAATACTGAATCAAGAAGGCAGGGAACATTATAGAGTAGCAATAAAAAATTCAAAAATATGAAGACTAATAATGTCAATTTTCATCCTCTTGCCAGCTTGTGGCTACAAGGCAGTGAAGAGCAAAATAGCAAAAAGCATCACGAATATTACAGTAACAAAGCCAATTTATCTACCATACAAAGAAATTCGGAAAGAAAAATTAGGCATAACCTCACAGTGTAAATTGCAATCCATGACATTTGTACAACAATGCAGATCGCTTTAAGTGGTGCTAGCAGGAAGAGCCAGGTAGCAAGCATCCAAACAAGGAGAAAAAGCACAAAGTCCTGTAGGGAAAATTGTTTCAGAAAAGTGCATGCATAATATAACAGTCAGCTTAGCATAATTGATTCATGCTTGTCAAAATAACCTAACAACTGCAACTTACTAAATAAATAAACAAGTCAAAACCTTAAAGAATGACTACTTTAAAATGAATAAATAAATTACATTAATTTATGAATGATAATGCTTCACTAGATGACTCCGTTCTTGAATGCCCATCTGTAACTTAAACTGGAGGGTAGTTTCATAAAACATAATGGTAGAAGCTTGAGAGAATTGCATCTCAGTAAGATGGATGCCATAGTAAAGAACACACTTTCTTTTTATCATAGGAAAAAAAAAAAAGACTCTGCTCATTCGAAAGCCAAAATGAAAGGTGCTAGTCTATCGCGGGGTGGTATGTATGTGGGAATAAGAAATGTATAAAAATCATATCAAGTACTTGGAGGAAAAACAATGCTTATCACAAACCCTCCTGATTGAGTGAGTTTTATCAGTATCACATATGAATTCCAGCCTCACCTTTAACATTTGGCACCGTGTCAAAAGTGTCCAAGATTGTCAGTCTATTTAATTCATATACATATGCTTTGTCTTGTAAAATGACAATGAGTCTGCATTAGAGAGAAACGGAGAAAGATAAGATTATTCTTAATGGCAATACTAAGCATTAGGAAAAATAACCAGATTCAAAACAATCAAATGTGTACGTGTTTGATGACCACTTGGTAAATTGGTAAAACCTAAACCGAGTAAAATAAATAAGATATCATAAAAAGAAAAAGAAAAAGAAAAATGGGTCCAGCTGTGACCTTTCTCTATTCATGCGAACAGCGAGTATTGAAGTTAGAAAGTTCAATTCTCTAAGAGCAGCTCCGGTGGTTGTATTGAATAGACAGAGACGGCGAGGGGACAAAGATGGCTGCATCAGTCAAAACAATACACAATCACAAAGAAAGCCCAATTCCAACTCAAAGTAGAGAACTTGATTAGTATATTACAGTACCTGATCACCAGCCCCAACGATAGCAAGAAGACTTGAGCTAAAGAGCATCTCAACAATAACGAAGGCTCCAACCGCTACGGGGAAAAGAAAAGGGATGATTTGTATATATATATATATATATAGAGAGAGAGAGAGAGAGTAGTTTGGAGAGAAAAAAGATTATGATGATGGATGAATTGATGATAATGAAACTGAAGAATTTACTACCTCTTTCGTAGCAGAGCTTTCCAGTATTCGTATCAAATATTCTGAAACCATCCTTCGTGCCAACAGCAAAGCAACTAGAATGCAATAAAAGGGGAAAGGGGAAAGAAAAAAGGTATCAGCGACGCCGTTGAGGTTGAATTAATGAATGAATGAACGAAATAATTGAAAGAAAAGGGGAATATAAATAAATGACCTATTGTCCTGGTTGAAAGAAGCGCAAAGGATGGGACTCGACGATGCCATTAGATTAGAAGAGTTTGCTTAATAATTGGGGTTCCGAGTTTAGAGGTTGCTCCTCCGGCTGATTAGTTTCACCGGCTTCCGTAACAATGATCATCATTAGATTAGACATGATCCTTGTTCCATCAAGTCAAACACAAGATATCTTCTGCCTATCAAAAAAACACACACACAAAGATACCGCCTCATTACCGATTATAAGCGATAAAAGCTTACGTGATTCTTTGATACCGAATATAAGTAAATTTAGCCCAATTTTATCTTAACGTTAAGTAAAATCTCTTTATTAAAATCACTTTTTGGCCTCGAAAATCGTAAAAGTATATCTTTTACATATACCAACAAAAAAGTTTACTTTTTACATTTGTAATTTATGCCTTTAATAAGTGTATTTTTTTTTTTTTTGCTTAAATATAAGACCAGAGGGAGTATCTTCTAAAACCCGTCTATCTATCTATCTCACGTGTAATCCATTAGGGTTTGTGTCTCCCTTCATTTTTTTATTTTTTACTTTTTCATTTTTTGTTACTGTTTCAGATTTTTGATTTTTAATTTTTAATTACTTATAGATTTTTACATTATAGTCTTTTTATTTTTACATTTTATTTATTTATTTTTTTATTTATTTTTAAAATTTTACTTTTTAAATTTTTTTAAATATTTTTATTTATATTTTTAAATTGTTACTTTTCTTTTGCATCTTGACGAGAAAACATTAGATGTTGTCGGAACAACTTTATTGTCTTTAAGCACATATAAATTTTATAAATATATTTACTATTTATAAATTATTATTTTATTTTGAAGTCTCGACGGGAAAACATTACGTAATACCGCTATAATTTCAATATCAAATTTTATTAATTTTGTTAGTTGTTTAATTTTTTTATTTTGTTCTCAGAAATGTCTTTATTATTTAAAAATGATAAATGATTATTTTGCTTTTAAGTCCCCATGGAAAAAATTATATGTTTTTTTACGAGAATAAGCTTATTTCATTTCATTCATAATAATGTCACCAACAAAATCAGGAACATAATCATTGGTGGAGCAACAAGGTTGAGACACCGCTACCCTTGCCAAAGTATGAGCGGCGGTATTCGCTTGTCGCTTTACAAAAATTACTGAACAATTTTGTCTACTTAAAAGAGCTGTTTTGCACTCCTGAATGATGGCCCCAAACTCTGAAACATCAGCAATGGTCCCATGGATGCGGTCAACCACGGTCTTGGCATCAAGTTCAAAGATTAAATGCTCAAGACCCAAATCCTGAGTCCACTGTAACGCTGCTAAAAGAGCAAGAGCTTCACCCTCATTAGGTGCTACACACGGCTCATACCAAGCTAGAAAAAAAAAAACAAATTCATCCCAAAGACCTGAAACCATACGGAGCAGTTAAATTGGTGGCGCTACATCAATATTGCATTTCAGCATACCCGGAGGCGGCTTGTTCCAATGCACATAAGTGGGATTGGGGGTTTACTGCTGCTGGCAGGGGCTGTGAGAATTCTGAGCCATCCTCCAATCTTCAAGAAAAGTTTTAACCCGAAACAAGACCTCGGTACACATCTCAGATTTGGCATTCCAGACCCGCTCATTCCTCTTGAACCAGATACTCCACAAAATCATGGCAAGTGTGCACTTAGCTGCATCATCAAGTTTGCCTAAAAGTTTAAAAATCAAGTCAGCAACCGAGTCATAGTTGGCTAAAAGCGGTGCAATAACCGGCCACAAACCTAAATTGATCCAACATGTGATGTTGCCAGTACAAGCAAAGAAGATATGCCAAGCTGATTCCCATCCCTGATCACACATAGCACAATCTGTTGGGCACGCGACACCTTTGCTCTAAAGACGAACCCGAGTTGGAACGCAGTCGCGGCACAGCCTCCAGATAAAATTCTTGACCTTAGGGGAAATGTGGAGATGCCAGATCTCACTCCACTCGCCTGGAACTTTCAAATGGGAGGCATCAACAAGCTTTGCCATGCACAGGTGGTAAGCAAATCGGTTGTGAGCAGTAGTGCACATCAGCCACCAACTAAAGCGTCCGGCGTGAGCAGAGGGAGTAGAGGGACCACGACACAACCGGTGCCTTGGCTGCGAGGTGTTGTCTAAGCATAAGCTTGATTCCAACGCTTCACTCCGGGATTAGCAAATGGCTTAGTCGAAATTGGGTCGAGTTAGTAGAGGTGGGTGTTGTAGAAACCGATTGTTCTCTCTGCGAAGCCAAGGTCGACCCAAAGAGATATTGGTACCATCGCCAATAATCCACTTGTAACCTTCTTTTAACAATGTTTGTGAGCTCCTAATACTCCTCCATGCATAGCTTGGTCTTTTGCCGAGATTGGCTTCCAAGAACGACCTTTGACGGTAATATTTAGCTTTGAAGAGGCGTGAAACTATAGCATTGGGGTGGGAGAGGAGCCTCCACCCTTGCTTCCCAACCATTGCAAGATTAAAGGCGTCAAGTAGGAAAAAGCCCATACCACCGTGAGCTTTACTACAAGTCAGTTTTTCCCAAGAGAGCCATTTAATACCTCCTCCAATATTGCCACTCGAACCCCACCAAAAAAAGTTCATCATCTTCTCTATCTCATCTGACAGAGATGGTGGTAAAGTATAGATACTCATAACACAAGCTGGAATCGCTTGCACTACCGACTTCAAAAGAATTTCCCGACCAGCTTTGGAGAGGGATTTGCCATGCCAGGATTGCAGTCTATGCCAAACTCTATCCCGAATGTATCTAAAAGTGGATTTTTACTCTGACTCACCATGGAGAGGAGCCCAAGATACTGCCCGGTACCTAAAGCGCACCTCACTCCTAGCAAATTGGAGAGGTTTGTTAGGATATAGCGCTAGTGTTCTGTGAAGAAAATTTCCGACTTTTGGAAATTGGGAGCTTGTCCCAATGCTTGCTCATAGGTCAGGAGAATATTCTTCATCACCTGAGCATCACTATTAGTAGCCCTGAAAAACAGAAAACAATCATCAACAACAAGAAGGTGGGAGACGATGGGGCCGCCCGAGCACACCTTGATCCCATGGATCTCTCCTCTCCGCTCCGCTTGATGAATTAGAGCCGTAAGGCCTTCCGCACAAAGAATGAAAAGGTATGGGGAGAGAGGATCCCCCTGACGAAGGCCTCTCCCTGGGATGATAGGGCCTACATGATCCTGATTGACAACAATAGAGTAAGTAACAGTCTCAACACATTGCATGATCCAGCCAACCCACTTACTCTGAAAGCCCATTTTAGATAAGACTGCTCGAAGGTAGCCCCAATCTACCCGATCATAGGCCTTACTAATATCTAGCTTGAAAGCTACTTCACTAAATTTACCAGCCTGCCTACACTTCATATAATGGATAGTTTCAATAGCAATGAGAGCATTGTTGAGAATAGATCTACCTGAAACAAAACCTGATTGCTCCTCAGAGATACAATTAGGGAGGATCTTCTTGAGTCTGTTAGCAAGGACTTTTGAGATAATTTTATAAAGCACGTTGCACAAGAAAATAGGCCGCAAGTCCTTCATCATTTGAGGTGTTTCACACTTCGGAATCAGAGCAACATTAGTTTCATTTAGAGAGAGCGGGAATGTATCTTCCTCCAGCCAAGAGCAACAGGCTTGAAAGATCTCATTACCACAAAGACCCCAGAACTTTTGATAAAACGCTGGATTTAAACCATCCGGGCCAGGGGATTTATCTCGGTGCATTTATCTAATAGCAACGGCAAATTCCTCTTCAACAAACGGTGCACAAAGCATAGAACTATCATCCTGCGTCACACGAGGTTGAATGGCCTGAAGAACTGGCTCATAAACCCCATGTTGATGACGAAAGAGATCAGCAAAATAGTCCTTGACTACACCACACAGTTCAGGTTTACTAGAAACCACCTCTCCACTACTATTTTCTAGCGACCTAATATGATTGACTTTCTTCCTAGCCATGGCAGCACGATGAAAGTACTTAGAATTAAGATCACCACCCTCCAACCAAAACGATTTGGCTCTTTGTTTCCAGTACGCCTCTTCCTGATGGAGCAAGCGGTTGAGACGGTTGCGGGCCTCATTAAACCGGCGAACAACAGTGTCATCAGAGCGTGGCCTCAGGGTTTCCAAATCCAATTTAACAGCTGCAATCTCATCACGGAACTTTGACTTGAGCTGCACACCCCAATTATCCAGGTCAGACGTGCAAGAAAGCAGTTTAGACATAATATCAGAGCCACTATCACGACACCAGCTATCCTCAACCACCTGAGTCAACTCGGGTTCACGAAGCCAGGAGTTCTCAAATTTAAAATAACGTCGAAACCTGTTCCTAATCTCCACTTGGTAGCTGAGCAGCAATGGAGCATGGTCGGACACTGAGGCCAGTAAATTGAGCAACCGGGCCTGAGGGAAAAGATTCGACCAGCTAGAGGTAATCATCGCATAGTCAAGGCGTTCTTCTACTTCCCTGATCGTGCCTCTACTCTTAGCCCACGTAAAGGGATAGCCCTCCAACGGAATATCCATTAACTGACAGTCACTCACTGCCTCGCGGAAGCCATTGATAAGCCAGTTCGGTCTCTCAACACAGCTACACTTATCATCAGTAGAGAGAATGTCGTTGAAGTCCCCTATTACACTCCACGACAGAGACGACATAGAGCTAATATGATGCAACAAGTTCCAAAAAGCTCTCCTCTGAGTGCTCTTAGGTAAACCGTAAAAACCAGTGAGGCGCTAAGAGCCCTTAACCAGATCCTGAACTTCAATATTAATATAATGGGAAGAGTAATTCAGAACTGAGCAATTTATTGTATTCTTCCACAAAACTGCAATACCACCACCCCTACCAACTCTATCCACAGCGAAACAACTATCAAACCCAATCTTAGTCTTTAACTCTTCAATCTTGTTGACATGCACCAATGTCTCAATCAAAAAAATAACGTCCGGTCGGTGCACGACGAGGTTACAAACCGCTAGAACTGCACTCAGGTTACCCAGGCCTCAGCAGTTCCAGCAAAGAATACTCATTGGTCTGGCGGGCACGGGAACCAGGGCGATCAATAAAAAATGACCATCAATGCAAATGTTCTCCTCATCAGCTAATGGGTTGTTAAAGGTTGTATAGCCACTTGGACTCAATATCGACTCTTTGGTTCTATGTCTATGCCTTTGTTGTTTCTTCCCCATTGGTAAGTCAACATTGTTGGTATGATTTTATTGTCTTTGAAATGTATTTATTATTTATAAATATTTATATTACTTTTGAATCTCAACGAGAAAACGGAGAAATATTACATGTTGTTGGTATAAATGTTTGCTTTTCTTTTGTATCCCGACGGAAAAACATTAGATGTTGTCGGAATAATTTTATTATCTTTGAACACATATCAATTTTATAAATGTTTTTATTATTTATAAATTATTATTTTGTTTTTAAGTCTCGACGGGTATAATTATCATTATAATTTCATCACGCATCGAAATTTATTAATTTTTTTAGTTGCTTAATTTTTTTTTATTTTGTCCTATAAATGTCTTTATTATTTATAAATGATAAATGATTATTTTGCTTTTAAGTTCAAACGGGAAACATTACAATTAGTGGTATAATTTCATTGTCTATGAGCACATATCAAAGTTTATAAATGTATTTATTATTTATAAATAACTATTATGCTTGTTACTTGCGAATCACGACCCGAAAATGGGGAAACATTGCATGTTGTCGGTATTAATAATTAATTTTTTTGATGTTGTCATAATAATTTTATTGTCTTTGAGCACATCTTAATTTTATAGATGTCTTTATTATTTATAAATAATTATTTTACTTTTAAATCTCGTAGTAAAATAAGAAAATATTGCATGTTATCGGTACAAATGATTTTTTATGCGTCTGACGGAAAACAATAGGCGTTATCGGTGTAATTTTATTGTTTTCGAGCACATATCAATTTTATAAATTGCTTTCTGATTTATAGATGATTATTTTACTTTTGAGTTCAGCGGAAAACATTACATGTTATCGGTATAATTTCATTGTCTTATAACACATAATTGATTTCATAAATCTCCTTATTATTTATAAATGATTATTTTACTCTTAAGTCCCAACAAGAAAACATTATATATTGTTTATTCTCACTCGTTCTGCATATTTAAATAACTAAAAAACGAATTATATTTGTCACAATATAACTTTCATTTTATAAATAAAGTGTATTTCTAAAATACATAAAAACAGGTAGACCCGTGCGTATACACGTATATCTTGCTTGTGTTTAGGTAAAAGGGTGCACAGTATGACAATACCGATCCAGAGTGCATAAAAAATAAACTCTTTATCATTTCATACTTTAAAAAATAAAAATAAATAAATAGTTAATATTAGATACACGTACATAATGAATTAGGAATGTATTAAAATATCAACTTTTGATTTCTCATTAATAGTTGACAATATATATTTTATTCTCTACTCACTTAAAATAAGTCAAATATAATTACTCTATTTTTTGCAATTTTATGCTTAACATACAATTTTTTTTAGAATTTAATAATTATTTTACACATTCCCTCAAAAAAATTTTTTACATTTATGTTTAAATATATTTCATAATTTTACTAAATTATAAATATTTTTAACAATTCTATTAAAAATATATTTTAACGAGTGTTATTATAATGTGATAAATAGTGGCATATCCAAGACCTTAAATTAGTGGGAGGGACGGATTCAACCATGGAAAGGATGGGCTATTCCCTCCTTCTTTTCACAACTTCTATACATATAATTGGTCTTACTATTTTATCCACTTTCTAACACCTCACCTAGATTAAAAGCCATGTGAATTTAGGAAATATATACCTCTTTATATTGTTGGTGATTGACATTTAGCAATAGTGAGAAGGTGGAAGTATAGGTTAACTATATTATTATTTAATTATTATAATTTAATGTTTATGTAATCCCTCCGGTTTCGAATATAAGCAAAAAAAATTCAACTTTAGTAGTCTAAAATATAAGCAAATGTCAACTAATTATACCCTATTTGGTGATATCATTCCTAAAATATCTCTCAATTAATTTAGATTTCATTTTTCAATAATTTCTTGTATTTCTATGAAACAAGTTTTCATAAATGATATTTTGAAGAATGCAATTATTTTTTATTACACCAAGAAAATTAAATGAGATTAACTACTATTCTTAATTAGCATAATTTTTTTTGCTGCTTATACTCAAAACTAGAGGGAGTATTATTTATTATTAAATTTTTTGCCCCCCATAAGATATGTTTATGGATCCGTCCCCGTCTGTAAGGACAATTTATTTAAAAAATAAAAAATAAAAAAACATAATTACAGTTTTGGTCCCTTATTTAAAAAATTATCATTTATTTTATTATTTGTTCTCTTGTGTTAATCTAAATTTATTTTAATCTTTTTATTATTTAGGTGTTAAATGATTTCAATTTTTATTGTAAAAAAAACTGATTTCAATTTTTTGTAACAAATTAAATTAACACGAGAGAATAAATAATAAAATAAATGGCAATTTTTTATCTTTGAGAAAATGAGGATTACTTTAAGATTATTATAATAAAAAATATAATTGAATAAATTACTAATAAGATGGATTGAAACTAATTCATAAATTTCAATTTCTCAATTAATAGTTTTTATTTTTATACTAAAATTAATGTTTTAAGAAATTTGCAGTTTATTCCTTTTTAGTTGGTTCTTGATAAACTCATTTCATAATATGATAATATATTGTTAAATAATAATATCAAATTTTTATACTAAAATAAAAATAAAAAATAAAACTCTAAAGTATGAAATAATATTTGCGAAAGACATTAAAAGTTAACAATAGAATGCAAAATTGCAAATGCCCGAAATGGCCAGTGCCTTTGCCTTTACGCTGAAAGGTTCTGAATGCTACCATGACTTGCCATGCGTTATCCATCCATCACCTTTGCATCCCCAACCTTGTTTTCGTTATTCTGTTCCTCATCTTTAAAACATTTTCCCAGAGGTCATAAAATGTTAAGATGTTTGATTTTATAAAACATTTTCTACTTTTTAATATCAAAACTGCCACCCTATTTTATTTTATTTCCTATTTTAAAATATTTTTTCTATTTTCAAATTTTTGTAGAAAACAGTAAAAACCATTTCTCATCTCAATGATTATAAACCATATATGTAGGTGTTTACCCACAAAAAAAAAAATGTATGTAGGATGTAGCAACAAAGGTACACCAAAAAATATAATGTTTTGTATGCGACATTCAGTCAAAGAAAAACAACCACTGGGAGGAAAAAGAAACAAGACATACCGACTAAAGTAGTATTTCTCATCAAGTAGTGACCAGTGAAGATACGAAACAAGACAGAAAGTAAAAGAACATATGAAAAGACCCCAAATAAAGAAAAAGAATAGCGCGTGACCCTGCAAAGGATCAGATCGAAAATGACCCCTAACAGCTTAAAGCTCAGGCTGTGACCTCCCCTCATACTACTTTTCAAGTTTGAACATCAAGAAAACACTGAAAATTTCATATGCACATCTTCATCTTCCGTCAAATATCACTCTGCCGAAGACACCCTCTTGCCTCTGCATCACACTCGATAGCAAAGAATCTGATGATGTTTCTCTGTCCACCCTATACAAAGTCTACCGTGTACGCATAACGCATTGTGCACCCTCAGGTATTTTTCTACTATTATATTTTGCATCCGAATGCACAGATTAAGTACAACTGTTAATAGTAATATACTACTCTACTGATATTCACAACAACACCCCAAAATGTCAAAATTGAATATAATATATACATTGTTATATTATATATTATATATATATATATATCCTAGAAAATAACTAAAGGTAATAAAATCTCCTTTTATATCTTCCTATTTTACTTCTTCATCATCTAGGACCAGAGAGTTCCATGGCAAAGGAATCCAAAGACTGTTCATCATCATCATCCATTGTCATGCCAAACATGCTGGAACGATCATGAACATCGTCATCATGTTTTGAAGTAGAGGTAGGGTGGGATGAGCCACTGCTACTTTTGCTGTGACTAGGGTTCAAGCCGTGGCTACCACAATTATGTGTTGATGCCCACTTCTCAGCAAGCCCATCACCTTCAAGCATTCGGAGCACTTCAGACATTTTGGGACGGTGGGCTGTCAAATATTGAGTACACAGTAAGGCTACTTGCAGCATCTCCCCCACCTCTATTCTATCATAGTTGCTCCCTAGCTCTTTGTCCACCAACACCGCAACCTTCTTTTCTTGCTGTATTTTCCTAACCTGTCACACACAACACGGGGACGAATATTGATCTCTAGTTTCTGGAGTATAAACAATTCTTTTACCAAACCTTTCAGACTTCTATTTCATTTCAAGGATATGTACCAGCTGGCAGGTACCTGACTAGTGTCAACTACACAGCTCTCACAGTGGCATTATTTTTGGGGTATCCTATTAAATATCATACTAATTTAAGAATTTTTCCATGATTCTTCAACAGTTGTAGATAGAAATATCCCTACCATATAAGAAGGTACATGAACTGTGGCATATGCAAAAATGTCCCCATATGCAAGAATTTTGGAGCTCTGGTTTTCCTTTCCCTCTTTATTGATAATAGTAATCAATATACAAGTATCAAAGATGTAATAATATTAAGAAAGACATTTTGGTAGAACTTGTAGCCAGTGTAAATTAGAAGAACAGTTGCTAAAAGATAATGTTCAAGGAAAAACCATGTTAAACATCATATGCTGAACAAGCTAAGATATTAGATTAACTAGTAAATAATCGTGTCAAATACTTATGAATGGAATGCACTTGACAGTTTGTTTGGGATGCAGAGAATAGACTTACCCACTCTAACATAGCGCCCTTTTGATTCAAGGTTTTACCAAACTCAATAGCAGTCATACCAGTTATAAGCTCTAACAAAAGAATGCCAAATCCAAACACATCAGTTTTCTCGGATGATTGGCCAGTGGAGAGGTACTCCGGTGCAATGTGCCCGACAGTGCCACGGACAGCAGTGGTGACATGGGAATCAGCATGATCAAGGAGCTTTGCAAGGCCAAAATCACCAACAACAGCCTCATAATCATCATCCAGAAGCACATTGGCAGCCTTAACATCTCTGTGTATTATCTTTGGATCACATTGTTCATGCAGATACAGAAGGCCCCTGGCAGCTCCAATTGCTATCCTCTTTCTTGTGTTCCAATCTAAAGCTGGTTTGCCTATTATATCACACACATGATTAAAACACCAGGAAAGTGAAGGTATGAAGATTCAATATGTAATAAACAGAATATGCTAAAGAATATGTGGCCGGCAGAACACATCAAGACTGGAACACCTTTTGCTCCTATGTTATATGTAAAAGACAAAATCCACTGGCTTTTATCACTTCTCTTAGTAGCCACAGTGAGAAATAAATAGTATCGAATCAACCACCCTACTTATCTGAAAATTCAAACCATTTCTAGTTCATCATTTGAGTTCATAATGATTAGGCAATTTTCTTTTATTCAAATAGACTACAAGAAGATTTCAATTGCTATTGACAATTATGAGCAAGACTGCATGTTTAAAATTAAAAAATTTATCTAAGAACGAACCCCAAATTAATCTTCAAAAACAAAAGAAAACGAAAGAAATGATATTATCCTATACAATGTCCCACATCCCAAACCATGTCATATTGTAATCGGGGACGGACATCAAGGTCACATATCTGTGAAAATATGAAACCAAAACATGGCAAATGCAGATCCCAGGATTAAAAACAGGTCCAAGTGCACGTGACAAGGTAGATATCTCACTGCATTTAAAATATATCACATTATATGAACACATGCTTTATGAGACATGGAGAGAATTACCTACCTCTAAGCCTGGAGGCCACACTGCCATTAGACATATAAGGATAAACCAGAAGTTTTTCATTAGGGGTAGCACAATATCCAATTAAGCGAAGTAAATTGCGGTGAACTGCCAAGCTGATCATCTCCAATTCTGTTTGGAACTGTGATTCGCCAGCGCTACCATTCACATCTTTCAGCCTTTTCACCGCCACCATTGTGCCATCTCCAAGCTTCCCCCTATATACATTGCCAAAGCCTCCAGCACCAAGTATATTCTTGGAGCTGAAATTGTATGTCGCGTGTTGGAGCTCTCTGAAAGTGAAATTTTTGAGATTTCCTAAGCTAACAACTGTCTCTTCTTTATAATCTGCAACAATGCCAAAATTGTAAATACTAGTGTCCTAAGTTCTAACAAAAGTACAAAACCAATCTTGTACCATATAATCAAAGAACCATGGTTCCAGTGCTACCTACCACCAATATACAGGATGGCTCCGTGCTGTCTTCTCTTTCTATACCAAAAGAGTCCAAATAACAGGACCACGAGAGAAACACAGCTAAAGCTGACCCCAAGTGCAATTGCTAGTTTCTTGGACCTGTGTTTTCCTATTAATGAAAAATGCAATATGGTTTAAAAACGTTGTATGAAAAAAGGGTGAGGAACCAAGGTAAGGTGATGGAGGTAAAAGGACGTACCTTCTGATGATGCTTGAGAGAAAGAAACGGGCATAAGGGTTACTGATCCAGAGCAACCTTCAATAGTAGAGCTGCTTCCACAAACTAACGGGTTCCCCACAATACTACAGAAGCAACAGTGAATCAAGACAAAAGTACAGTTGAAACAGAAAGTATACTTTAAAAGAATAGAACCAAAGAGACACCATACTTGAATGACCTGGCTGGAAACTTGGGCAATGGTCCACTGAGATTGTTAAAAGACAAGTCCCTGAATGGATAGAGTTGGCACATCAAAGTTTCAGCAAAAATGTTAACAAATAGTGAGAATGCAACAAGTGGAAGGTTTTTCCAATTTTCAAGAAACTAATAAGACGTGTGAAAAGGGGGAAGTGATATAACCATACTCACAAGAAAGCAAGCTGGGGGATTTTGGCCAGTGAAACAGGAAAGGGTCCAAACAAACTATTGTTGTTGAGCCTCCTGCTCTCATTGTGTGCACAAAGAAAACATTGCATTACATAAAGATTTGATGAAAAAAGAAGTAGCAAGCAACATCTCAAAATGTCAAAAATATATTTTACATCTGAACAAATCAACAAAACAGCGAAACAGCATATAGTGGTTTGTTATTGCTTAAATAAATAATTTCACGCATTTTAAAAAACACAAGGAAACAGTAATTACTCACAGGTACTGGAGACTATTCAACTGACTCAGAGAGGCCGGAATCAACCCAGAGAATCGGTTATTGGAAAGATCTAAAGTCTGAAGCTTGGGAAGGTTACCAAGTTCCGGTGGGATTTTGCCTGAGATGTTGTTATTCTGCAGTAACCTGCATTCAACCAACAAAAAAAAATACTCCAATAAATAAACTGAAAAAAAGAAGTTGCAACAATTCGTTCGTAATAGAAATATGCTGAACTTTCTCATAGTTGATAGAGACTCGGAAAGAGTCCCTAACCAGATAGATAATAACAGGGTTTTACAGTTACCGACATGAAACAAAAAAACAAAAATCAAAAGCGATTGAGACCAAATACATCTCAGAACGACGACGGACAAAACGACAAGCACAGCGTTGTAAATAATATTACCAAAAAACAAACAGAAGGGGATAAAACAAGTGAGGAAATGGTATTCCAGAACCTACATGAGTTAAAGGAAGCTAGGTGGATAGGGAAAAAAAATTGAAAAGGACAAATGAGATTGCAAGCAAAGATGCGAAAGTTCTCACACTTGTCTAAGATTTGTTAAATTTCCAATTGCTGCAGACAAAGTTCCCGAGAGAGATTGGCTCGGCGCTCCCCTGCACATACCAAATTTTATTTTATTTTATTTTATTTATTTATTTAAAAAGAAAGAAAAAATGGAAAGAATGTAGTGATATGGTATGGTATAGGGAGGAGAAGAAGAAGAAGAAGAAGAACTAACAGGCCGATAACAAGGTAATCAGAAGAGCAAGTAATCATGGTCCAACTGCAAGGGTCGACGGAGAATTCGTCCCAGTTGCTCAACACACCGTGTGGATCATTCAGAACTCCCTTTATACTCATCAAAGCCTCCACTGCAATTTATTATTAATATATAATACAATTTATTAACGAAACCTTAAAAAGAAGGTAGCAAGTATACTGGTTAAAGAATAAGAAGCGTACCTTCGGGGTTGCGAGGCTCGGAAGCGGAACAGAGTGCCTCAGGGGAGAGGAAGAGGATGAGGAGAACAAAAACAAGCAAGTTGAGATTGAGAGCCATAACCACGGAACGGTTGAGTTTTCACTTTTCACAGACAGAACGACGTCGTCAAATATGCCAACGGCCTAAAAAGCAAAGTGAGAGAGAAAGAGAAACAGGCGTGGTGAGTGTGAGTGTGAGTGTGAGTGTGAGCAGGGTTGTGTTGTTGTTGTGTGCACAAAATGAGAGAGACGCGGGTTGGTACTACTGCGACTACTGCGATGGTTGTAGTACTATAAGACCGGTAAACATAACATGACTATAGCATGACCCCCTCTCCTCTCTCTACTTGCTTTCTCTCTGGATGCAGAACAGCATGGAGCATGTGAAGGAGCCCGCGAGAGTGAGCATCAAAACGTCCATCACTCACTCACATATCAAACACGCATAGCATTTGGCATTTGGAGTTGGACAGTTCTGAACATTGCTTGCATTTCTTATTTCTTATTCTTGTTGTTTTCCTAATTGTTTAATACCCCATTCGGACTCGTTTATAAAAAAAAAAAATTCTGATATTTATTAAAAATATATGTATTCGGTTCAAATTTAGACCCGATATATATATTTTTTAATAAATATTAAAAAAAAAATTTACTTATAAATAAATCTGAAGAAGTAATTCGTATTATAATTATGATTATTATAATATATTATAATAATATTGTGATGATAATTATTACGGTGTTGAAGAAGCATTTGTGTGTTGAGAAGGGGAGGAAAAGAAAGGGATTAGAGGCAGTGATACTTTACTACTTACTGATACTGATGGGGATGTTTGATTTGACACGGACTCCCTGCTCTGCGCAGCCAATTGTTCCGTCCGATGGACAAAACCAGGATGCGAAGAGTGGGTGGGTCCCTGTTTTGTTATGTTTCTGCTTCACCCCGCAGCTCATCATCCTTCTTTAGCTTTAGTTGCCTTTTACGAGGCCTCATTCTTCCTTTTCCTTTTTATTTTTAGGAGAAAAAATAAAACTTAGGTAAAATTATTTATGTGTGATTGATATAGTTCTTACCAAAACATGATAAAAACTGTTTTGATAATGGTAGTTATGATAGATTAGAGATAGTAGAAAAGAGAGAAAAATTTATCTATTTTGGGAGAATAATGACTAACCATACTTAAAAACCTTACCTAAGTTTTGTCAAAAAAAAAAAACTGTTTGCAACTTGGCAGTGCATTACCAATTACTTGGATTTATTTAATACTATATTTTATTTTAGAAAAAATTACGACGTATTTTATCTTAATTTAAAGTTTTATTTTAGTCCTTAAAAGTTAATTTTAACTTCAGTTTAGTTTCACATGTTCTAAAATATTGATAATATTGGCCAAATTGAAATATTTTTTACTTTTTGCAACAATTTTTTGGGTTCTTATTTGTGACACAATTGATACGAAAAATTGTACCTGTGCCACATATGCAATTCTCGTTATAGATCAGCCAACAGTTTGCCTTGAAATTAACGTTTTAAAACATGTGAGACTAAATTGAAAAAATAAATAAATGATTGGCTTAAAATTTTAAATTAAGATAAAAGACCTCTAGAATAATTTTGCTATTATTTTATTTATTAAATATTTTTAAGATTAAATAACTGTGTCAAAAAAGATAAAATAACTCTATTTATTATTATTGTATTTATTCATTGATTTTTTATCACTTGATAGTTCCTTATATTTAAATTTTAATTTTGAATATATTTTAAAATATAAGAGATGGTAATAACAAGGGCTTTTCTTTAACAAAACAAAATATACTAATTAGAGGTGTTTATAGAACATGATAAAATAGGTTATATTTCTCTTTCATTTAATTATAAATTTTGATTGGGTCAAAATTTTACTCTTAATCCTGTTTCTTTTTTTCTTTTTTTTAACTGGGAAAAACTCATTTTATTTCTTCGTAAACAAGTCCTAAGTACATGATGATAATAACTCAAAATTGTGGGAAGCGCTCTCTTGGATGGGTGAGTTAGGCTACCAACATATCTTCATTGAGTTGGATTGTAAAGCGGTGGTAGACAACCTGAAAGGGGAATCAAATTGCCAAAGCGGAGGTGGCGTCCATCATAAGAAGTCAGTAAGGCACGCAGTTGACTCGTTACCAAAACTATTTGGTTAGTTTTATTAGGAGACAAGCAAATGTTGTTGCTCACTCACTAGCAGGGGCATCAAGATTTTACGCTAGTCCCCAAGTTTTTGATTATATGCCAACCTGTATCGCTGAACCTATTTTATTTGATATGAAATAAAATTATAAAGTGAACATATAGTAATGTATAAAATAAATATTTATATAATTAATAACTGTTAAGATTTTGGCAAGTGTATTGAATCGTACAAGTAATAAAGTGATAAGAAGAGTATCGTCTCCACGAGGATTGTGATCGATTATTTAACTTAACAAAGTTTGTATCGATTTTGAACGAGAACCAAATCTTTCGTTTGAAATTGAGGTTATTTGTAATAAACAATAACAATAATAGGAACAAACTATTTGTAATTTAGTGAAATAAAATTGACTAGGAGTAGAATCATTTGGTTTCGACCTTTATGCGATTGAATTCAAAACCAACACAAGCTATATTCATGAACAGTTGAAGTTTTAATCCTCTAAATTAGATTAACGAAAATTCATTTCCTCTTAATCCATTTGATTCAACTAACAAGCCATAATCCCTTAGGTTCATATTAATTAAATCAAGCATAAAGAATAAGGTTTCATACAAACTCATACCAATAGAATTATATTCCTATAACCCTATAGATATGTTCAACAATCTCAATACTAGTTAAAAACCTCAATTTCCCAATTGCGATCATAACCCAAATTCAGTTTAATAGTGATCAATTATCAAAAAGCATTAAGAGCGAAGACGAAGGATCAATTAACGTGAATAAACTTGCATTGAAATAATATAATCCAACTATATAAAGGTTTCCACAAAATTCATCTTACCCTAATCCAAGAGGTTTAGTTACTTATAGAGAACAAAGAACCAAACCAGAAAAATGAATAAGAGGAAGAAGAAGACTCCATTAAAAACTCAAATCCTTGTTCCCAAGCTTGAATTTTCTTTGGAGATGAAGAAAAGTGAAACCCTAGAACTCCTTGACAAGCCCCACGGCGTTTTAGGTCTTAGATATCGTAAAGAATGTGCCAATCCCTAAAAAACACGAGTTTTAAGTGATTACAACGTAACAGCGCACTCAGTAAAATAGGTCCTATAGAGAGTCCATCTATTCCAAATCTCCAATAAAAAAAAAAATTGATCCATTTATAATTCTCCGTCAATTGGATTAGTGGATCATCCAATTGGAAATGATAACAAAATGTATAGGTTGTTAGAAGGAGATCGATTAAGCATATACAAATGCTATACCACCTAATTGCCTTATTTCCCCTATGAGGAAGTAAGAAGATTAAAGAACCCCTGGCAATTGGCAAAACTACAACTATTGTTAACCAAGGAAAATCATTCGCACCAGCGCGTCGAGAAAGAATTGAAATGCCAAAAGCGCTTGGCTCACGATTGTAGCGACTGATTCTTGCTCTGCCTTTGCGCGTGATGCGCCCCCGCGCGCCCCTCTGCTCCTACGCCAGATTTTCAGCAGAATTCATGCGTTCTAATCATCCCTTGCCCTTCTTCACCTTCCAAGATCATTCATTTGCCTATACTCTCATTCATGTGCACTTAGAGATAAAAAATCATAGCAAACACTAATACACAAACGTTAGAATAAATCCAAGTGAATACATTGAATTACACAATTTAAGCATAAAATCACTTTGAATTCTCTTCATTCACGAAGCAAATCTCCAATTTAGCTTTATAAATATTCATGTGATGAAGATTTATCAATAACTATATCACATGTTAATTTTTTCTCAACGTAGGAAATATAATTATATATCATTACTACCTCTGTTTTTTTTAGATACCGTTTAAAATTGTTTTACACAAAACAAAAAAACAATAAACTTTGTTGTTCTTGATGAACTTATCGGTATTTTTCATGTGATACCATTAACTGTTTATTATCTCATTATACTTATTTCTCTCTTAAAATAAATAGTTAAGGGTATAACTAACAAAAATAATAATTAATGTAACCTTGAACTTTGAGAATAGCAGATAAATAGTAACGAAATTTCTCTAAAAAATAGATAAGTAAAAAAAAAACGAAGGAAGTATAAATTACGACATTTGCTAGGAAAAGACCAATGATGTATCCGTTTAGGACTAAATAATGCACTCAAATCAATGAAAATATTCAGCATTTCGAAAACTAAAATCTTTACACATGCATATAGGTCTGATCTGTAACATGAAGGTTAACCCAAATATGTCCTTGGCTAATAAAACAAAATCATATTTAATCCTATTTTTGTTGTAAGAAAATAAAAAATATTCTAGAATAACTCAAATCGAGTTGGGTGATCATATCAGGTTGAATCGTGTTCATGGCTAGTAATAACGCTAAACAAATAAAGACTTATTTAATTTTAAAAATATAAAGGCTCTATGAAACTTATTAAATTACAATGAGTTATTTAAAAATTATTAAAGTGAGTAGAACATTGTTTAAAATAATAAACATTAAATAATGAAAATATTAACTATTTTAATTTATAAGCAAATTTATCACTACATTTTTTCATTGTTTTAATATGTTTTTAAGAATATGATAGATATTAGTATATACAATATTTGAAGTTTATAGAATTTGTATTATTTTGTATAATCTTATATACATTCTTAGTCTTATTTCATCACTCATTTGTAAAAGAAGAAATTAGAAAAATGAAAAAATGGCAATTATTTGTTGGTCCCATGAATAGGTGTTTTGATGACTATACAAAAATTTCAAAAATAGTTTTTTGAAATATTAAATAAGTATATTTCAAAAAAAGTAAACATTTATGACAAAAAATATAAATTTTATATAAATATATCATAATAAAAAAAGTTATAAACGATAATTAATTTATGTTATAAAACTTAGCAGGATAATAAAATTAAAATATAATTTATATATTTAAAAATGTTTAATGTTTAATGTATTTAATTTCGCAAAAAGTTTTTTCTTTAAGGATAAATTTTTACAAATTTAATTGCAAGATTTTTTTTTATGAACTGAAGGACTAAAAGCCCAAAAATAAATTAAAACCCACAAGGAAACATAACAGAGGCAGAGTACGAGGTCAGAGCTACATCAAAAACTCTACAAATACTATTTATAACTAACCTATACATTGCAAGATCATCTTATACCCAGTTGGACGGGTCGTTCCTGAGATTTTGGATGTTATGTGCGAACTGATAAATTGACGCCCTGTTTTTTTATAAGCTAAGTATATATATTAATTATCAAAAGCAGGTGATCTTAAGCACACAAGAGATGCAAAAAACTAGTCATTAATTGTTTTAATACAACTTCGAGTGAAATAAAATACTGCAGAAGAAACGGAAAAGATAAGAGTGATATTGAATAGTTCAAACCAAACCAGCAAACTACAATAGAATTATAGCAAAAATAGTTATACTTGTATCTATCAATTCGAACATATTGCAACAGTACTATCCCTACACCAACGACATCCTTCATTAATAGCACATGGATCACGAGGGCTAAAATAAGAAATTGATGCCCTACTTGTTAGTCAAAAGAGGCAAGCCACCAACCAAAATAAGAAAATTGTTAGTCAAAAGAGGCAAGCCACCAACCAAAATAAGAAAAACATGGGTTGGAAAATATGGAAAGTCATAAAACACATGATGGTAGGTGGCCATCTAATTTGATGTGTTCATATTATATGTTCACATTGCAAACCTTGCCTATAAATAGAAGCTTGAAGGCAAGAGCAAATCATTCCAACATTGAGTGCATTCCAAGTTGAGAGAGTGAGCACCGAGAGAAAATTCCAGTGAGTGAGTTTTTTTGTGAAAAATATTTAGAGAGAAATATTTTGGGTGTAATTGGGTTGTGGGTTTTGTGAGAGAGTGTGAGTGTTTGTAAACACAAGTGTGTATTTCCTTTTCAATATAAGGTCTGTGACGGTCAGGAGACGTAGGCATTATTGGCCGAACTCCGTTATCAATTTTTGTGTGTGCTTCCGCAATTATTTTTCGCTCTTCCACTAATCTGACTATGGGGAAATTTTGCGTAGTTTCCTAACAACTGGTATCAGAGATAGTTGGTTATTTCTGCTAAATCTTGGTGAGGATACTGTTCACGTGAATAGTATTTTTCGTGAATAGTAAAATTGGTCGGCACTACCAATTTGTCCACGGAGGTGTTCTAAAGCACGGTGGTTCGCAGAAATTGTCAGAAACGATCCTGAGAAGTCAGACTCGAGTGGGAGTGATGGCCGCAGACGAAGGAAAGGTGAAAATTGAAAAGTTCGACTATGCGGACTTTGGCTTTTGGAAGATGCGGTCGAGGATTATCGTATCGACGAAAAGGTTGTACCACCCTCTCACAGGAAAGAAACCAGCAGAGATGAAGGAAGATGAATGGATCCTTCTCGATAGAGAAGCCCTCGGCGTTATCCGGTTGACGTTATCCCGTAATGTTGCGTTCAACATTGCAAAAGAAAAGACCACACGGATCTTATGAAGGCTCTTTCCAACATGTACGAAAAGCCGTCGGCCTCAAACAAAGTTCATTTGATGAGGCGGTTGTTTAACTGCGAATGACGGAAGGTGCATCGGTGGCACAACATCTCAATGAACACAACATAGTCACAACCCGGTTGAGTTCGGTTGGAATCGAATTTGATGATGAGGTACGAGCATTGATACTTTTGTCTTCTCTTCCGGAGAGTTGGAATGCTCATCACGGTGTGAGTAGCTCAGCGGGAAACAATAAGTTGAAATCGGCGATGTTCGTGATCCTGGTTCTCGGTGAAGAGATCCGACGGAGAGAGTCGGGTGAATCTTCATCCTCTTCAAAGATTGCATACGAGTCAAGGGGAAGAAATTCAACCAGAGGAAATGGGCGTGGCAAATCAAAGGCGAGCGGTCCAAATCCGTAAATCATCAAAGTTCCCAAAACTCCAACTCAAAGACTATCGAGTGTTGGAATTGCGGGAAGACCGGGCACTACAAAAATCAGTGCAGGAGTGCACCGAAGAACCAGGAGGCGAAGGACGAGGCAAATGTTGCTTCCACCTCAGGAGGAGGTGATGCGTTGATATGCTCTTTGGAGAGCAAGGAAGAGTCTTGGGTGTTAGACTCTGGAGCATCTTTTCATGCCACTTAGAGAATTCTTCGAGAATTATGTACCTGGAAACCTTGGTAAAGTTTACCTTGGTAATGAACAGTCTTGTGAGATTATTGGCAAAGGTGTAGTGAAGATTAAATTGAGCAGTGCAGATGGGAATTGAAAAATGTCGGACATATTCCGACCTGACGAAGAACTTAATCTCGATGAGGCGATTGGCGATTTGCTACACAACAGTCTTCCACGGCGATCATTGGAAGATTTCAAAGGGTGCAATGACGATTGTTCGCGGCAGAAAAAGTGGTACTCTTTACAAGACAGCAGGAGCGTGCCATTTGATTGCAGTTGCAGCAAATGAAAATCCCAATCTATGGCACCAGAGACTAGGCCATATGAGTGAGAAAGGGATGAAGATCATGCACTCGAAGGGCAAATTGTCATGTCTTCAGTCAGTAGAAATTGACATGTGTGAAGACTGCATACTTGGTAAGCGAGAAAGAGTTAGCTTTCAGACAAGTGGAAGAACCCCAAAGAAAGAGAAACTCGAGCTTGTTCACTCTGATGTTTGGGGTCCAACGACTGTCTCATCCATTAGTGGGAAGCAATACTTCGTGACCTTTATTGATGATCACTCTAGGAAGGTATGGGTATACTTTCTGAAACATAAGTCTGAAGTATTCGAGGCTTTCAAGATGTGGAAAGCCATGGTAGAAAATGAGACAGATTGAAGATCAAAAGCTCGTAACCGACAATGGTGGTGAATATGAAGACACCAGATTCAAGAAGTTTTGCTATGAGCACGGGATCGTAATGGAGAAGCCAGTGCAGTACGCCCAACACAATGGTGTAGGCGGCGTATGAATCGAGCGTTGACGAGAGAGCGAGAAGCTTGCGGGTGCGATCAGGCTTCAAAGCGATTACGGCGGCGGTCAACACAAGACTTACTTGATCAACCGAGGTCCATCGGTACCATTGGAGCAATGTAATACCGTAAGAGGTATGGAGCGAAAAAGAGGTAAAACTCTCACATCTTAGAGTTTTTGGTTGCGTAGCATATGTGCATATCGATGATCAAGGCGAGGAATAAACTTGATCCCAAATCGAAGAAGTGCACTTTCATCGGTTATGGTGAAGATGAGTTTGGCTACCGTCTTTGGGATGATGAAAACAAAAGGCGATCCGCAGAGAGATGTGATCTTCAATGAAAGAGTGATGTACAAGGGCGGGCATAACACGGATGCCAAAGAACTTCGTAACAGAGTGGGCGGTGTATGCAGAGGTGGGCGATGACCCGTGAAAATCCTATAGTTGAGAATCCCGGTCGGAGGAATCAATTGGCGCGAGCCTCCTACTCCAGCTCGGCGGTGAGAAAGTCTTCTCGAGTTCCTGTGCCCAACAGGAGATACATGGACTACATGTTGTTGGCCCGATGGAGGAGCACGAAGATTATCACGAAGCTTGTCGATCACGGATGCTAGCAAGTGGGAGCTTGCCATGAAAGACGAGATGAAGTCTTTGATCTCAAATCAAACATGGGAACTAGCCGAGTTGCGTGGGAAAGAAGGCACTTCACAACAAATGGGTGTATCGGGTGAAGGAGGAGAATGATGGCTCCAAGAGACATAAAGCCCGACTAGTTGTCAAAGGATTCCAAAGCAAAGGAAGGAGTTGACTACACCGAAATTTTGCTCGATTGTGAAGCTCAATACTATCAGTGTGTTAAGTATTGTTGCGGTGAAGAGCTCTATCTTGGCGATTAGACGTGAAGACGCATTTCTTCCACGGAGACTTAGATGAGGAGATCTACATGCACCAACCTGAAGGCTTCTCGGAGAAAGGCAATGAAAATATGGTGTGCAGATTAAAGAAGAGCTTGTATGGCACGAAACAAGCTCAGAGACAATGGTACAAGAAGTTTGATAGCTTCATGCACAAGGAAGGTTTCGAAGTGCAACTCAGGCCACCGTTGTTTCTTCAAGAGATATAAGTCCAGTTATATCATTTTGTTACTTTATGTCGATGATATGTTAGTAGCGAGTTCGGATATGGACGAGATCGTAAACTTGAAGATGCAATGTCAAAAGAATTTGACATGAAGGACTTGGGTCCAAAGAAAAAGATCCTTGGAATGCAAATCACGAGAGATAAGCAAAGAGGAATTTTGCGATTATCTCAAAGTGAGTACATCAACCGTGTTTTGCAAAGATTCAACATGGCAACGCCAAACCGGTCGACACACCTTTGGCGGTCATTTTCGCTATCCAAGGAACAGTCACCTCAGGCGGAGGAAGAAAGAGAATCCATGGCTAAGATACCATATGCTTGACCATTGGAAGTTTGATGTACGCGATAGTGCATGCGAGGCGGACATTGGCCATGCGATTGGGAGTTGTTAGCAGGTTTATGTCAAATCCAGGTAAAACTCACTGGGAAGCAGTGAAATGGATTTTGAGGTATCTACGAGGCACTACAGAGAAGTGTCTGTACTTTGGTAAAGGAGAATTGCAAGTACAAGGCTACGTAGATGCAGACTTTGGAGGTGAAGTTGATCATCGAAGAAGTACCACTGGTTATGTATTCACTGTTGGTACTACAGCAGTTAGTTGGATGTCGCGGATACAGAAGATTGTTGCTTTATCCACTACAGAGGCTGAGTATGTAGCAGTAACAGAAGCCAGCAAAGAATTGATATGGCTTCAGGGATTGTTAACAGAGTTGGGTTTCACACAGGAGAAGAGTGTTTTGCACAGTGATAGTCAGAGTGCGATACATCTGGCAAAGAACTCAGCATTTCACTCCAGAACAAAGCACATTGGTCTTCGTTATCACTTCATCAGATCTCTGCTTGAGGATGAGGTGTTAATGTTGAAGAAGATTCAAGGAAGTAAGAACCCAGCAGACATGTTGACAAAGGTGGTGACTATCGACAAACTGAAGTTGTGCTCAACTTCGGTTGGCCTGCTTGAATAACAGACCAGGAAAGGCTGCTGCATTGATCGAGGTGTGAAGACCGATTGAAATCAGTCTTCAAGTGGGAGATTGTTAGTCAAAAGAGGCAAGCCACCAACCAAAATAAGAAAATTGTTAGTCAAAAGAGGCAAGCCACCAACCAAAATAAGAAAAACATGGGTTGGAAAATATGGAAAGTCATAAAACACATGATGGTAGGTGGCCATCTAATTTGATGTGTTCATATTATATGTTCACATTGCAAACCTTGCCTATAAATAGAAGCTTGAAGGCAAGAGCAAATCATTCCAACATTGAGTGCATTCCAAGTTGAGAGAGTGAGCACCGAGAGAAAATTCAGTGAGGAGTTTTTTGTGAAAAATATTTAGAGAGAAATATTTTGGGTGTAATTGGGTTGTGGGTTTTGTGAGAGAGTGTGAGTGTTTGTAAACACAGTGTGTATTTCCCTTTTCAATATAAGGTCTGCAGCAGTCCGGAGACGTAGGCATTATTGGCCGAACTCCGTTATCAATTTTTGTGTGTGCTTCCGCAATTATTTTTCGCTCTTCCACTAATCTGACTATGGGGATATTTTGCGTAGTTTCCTAACACTACTAACAGTAAAAAAAATGTTTTTGTTGAGAGACCTAAAGCAAAGATTTACTAGATTTATGATTTAGAGTTTAAAAGTAAAGTTGGGCTTTCAACTATCGCATTTAAAATTTTTATTTATATAAAATTTTTATTTTAATATTTTTAAATATACTAAGTAAAATTTTTATTTTATATGGTTCCCTAAAAAATGGGGCTTTATGCGATTACACGCCTTAAACACCCTAAGGCCACCAGGTCGAGGGTGGTTTCCCTCTGTCAAAGAGTACTTCCAAATAATAAGCCCCCATCTTGCACAATTTGAAAATGGAAAAAAACTTAGGCATTACTCTCCCTATTCCACTAAACAAATAGTTATTTTTCAATAAAAACGTGTAATATAATAGTTTCTTAATACTCCTTTTGAACAATTTCTGAGAGTTTTTAATATATTTTTGGTGAGAACAAGACAAACTATACATAAATAACTGTATATAAGTTTTGTCATTCGTAAAATAGCTTTTAACAAGACCAAAACACAGGTGTCTATTCTCACGACCCCTTGAAGCAAGCTTATTGCTTCGAAATAGTTTTATATTTTTATTATAACCGATCATTGGTGAATAAGTGTTCTACCTTTATGTCTTTGTTAATTTATTATTTATTTATGTAAATATACGTGATCTCTATAAATTACACTACCTAAATTTGTATGTTGACCGTTATTAAAAGAAATGAAAATGCCAGGACCTAGGACATACAAATTGTCGTGGAATTGCACGCGCTGGACAAAGAACAAAACTTCTTGGAAGTTGTACAAATGGTTATAGCTAGGGTGAGACAGGGCATCATGTGATTTATAATGGATTTATACTTGAAAAAAGCTCAAAATTACAATGACGATTGATGTCTCTTCCGTATTTAGAAGCTCACGGTCCTTAATATCTACACGACTGAGATGATGGTTCAATCGGTGTTGATTCGGCAAAAAAAAAACGCATATGAGTGCCTTAAAACTCAACATATTTGTTTTTTCTTATTTTTTGTTGAACTACACTGATAAGGTCACCGTTTCAGTTGTGTGCACATGAAAGACCGTGAGCTTTTACATATAAGAGGTGACGTCAGTCGTTATTGGAATTTCGATATATTTTCAAGCATCGATTTACCATATACCAAATAATGTACTGTTTTTCCTTAGAAGCCGTCAATACAAATTTGAACGAAGGAAGGTTTTTTTTTTTTTTAACTTGGTATATAGCGTGTGAGTGAAATTGTTTTGCATGGATCGATAGCATTATCCTTCTAGAACAATCTTGTTTCGTCAGAACTGGTTTTATACCAAACCATTCACAACAACACTATTACACTTGAAAAATTGGTTAGTTAAGAAAATTTGCCAAACACTTTTTTTTATGATATGATAATGACTTATAGGGAGCTAAACCAGCTAAAAGCGACAATTATAATCCAAAGAAATTGAGGACAAATCTGTCATGAGAGGCAAGGAAATAAAAGAGGAGACAGCATAAAAAAAAAGAGCAATGCTAAAATAGAATGAGTAAATAATCAAATTGGTCTCGGTAAAAATTACGGAGACCAATTTAATCCCTGAAAAATAAAAAATATCAATTTGGTCTTTAAAAACTTCAAATACGGGTCGAATTAGTCCTTTTTAGAATAATTTTTAGCTATATTTTAGTCCCTATCAGGGACTAATTTAACCCATATTTGAGATTTTTAAGGACTAAATTAGTATTTTTTATTTTTTAGGGACTAAATTGATCTCCGTGATTTTTGGTGGATCAATTAGGTATTTAGTCAAAATACATGGGTCCGGTTTTTACATAAATAACCGGCTAAACACTAATGATAAGCGTTCGGGAGTGTTTGCGAAATAATAATTCGCGATGTTAAGCATTACGCTTACTCAAAATAATGGGTCCGGTTTTTACATAAGAGAAATGCTACGGACACTCTCTGACACTCTCTCTTAAACACTCTCTCAATGATTGGGCCACGTCACACTTTTTTTCCAAAATCAACCATTGGATTGAAAGTTGCTATCATATAGATCATTTCTGTAAATTTTAACATTAATCTATAATCATTTGCTATATCATTTATATGCGTCAAGATTAACGTTATTTGTAATTACACCGTTGACGTTAATCTTAAGCATCTTGGTGACATAGCAAATGATCATAAATTAATGTTAAAATTTACAGATATGATAACGTTAATCTTGACGCATCTTGATGACATAGCAAATGATCATAAATTAATGTTAAAATTTACAGATATGATCTATATGATAGTAGCTTTCAATTCAATAGTTGATTTTGAAAAAAAAAATATAACGTGACTCAATTATTGAGAGAGTATTTAAAAAAGAGTATTAAAGAGAGTATATGTAATATTTTTCTTTTACAAAAATAACGGGCTAAAGACTAATGATAAGCGCTCATGAGTGTTCGCGAATGTTAATTATTACGCAAAAAAAAATCCCACACCTATTCTGATCTGATTCTCAATAAAAAAACTAAATTTCGCATTGCATCCGCGAACGAAAGATGTGAGACCGCTTTATCTCCCCGACGGAGAATAAACTGCTGAATATTATTCACAATCCCACCATTAGCGCATCACTATTTTTTTTTTTTGGGTACATAGCGCATCATTATTTAACTAATTAATTTTGTCAGTGTAGACAAAAAAAATATTTCAAGTGAGTCTTTAAATTGGGCCTTTAAGGGGCTGATTGGACCGCGAAAGTTTGACGAGAAAGAAAGGCGTCGAGAGAGAGAGCGAGGAGAAATTCGAATCTCTATCATTTGGAGCAATGAAATAACAGCGAAAGACTAAAATAGCGTGGACTCCATCGCTTTATTGTTTCTTCTCACTTTAGCGAAGAAGGGGAGAGAAGGCGTGAAAGTGTTCTTTTTCCTATTCGCCCTCTTTCTGTATGTGGAGCGAAACCAAGACATTGAACCAGGCAGGTGAGGGCGAGGCGGCGATGATGGCGTCGGCGGAAAGCGAGGATGAGGCGATGCGTCGACGGGCGGCGGAAGAGGACGACAGGCGGTCGCGGAAGAAGAAGAGGAAGAACCAAAGGCGAAGGCGGCGAGGAAGACGATGAGAAAGAGCGCGTGCAGGCGGTGAGTAAGAGGATCAAGAAGGGCGATCGTGGCGTAGTTCACTTTCGGAAGTGGTTGTGTGTGTGTCCTAATAATTTTATTTTATTTTAATTAATTAAATTAATTAATCTTTTAGGAATATTTTATTGAAATTATTTAATTAATTAAATTTTCCTAGGAATATTTTATTTTAATTAATTAATTAAATTAATAAGTAAATTATTTATCTTAAATTATTTAAATTTTTAGTCAAGGGCATTGATGTCTTTTAAAAAATAATCAACATCTCTCTCTTCCCTATTTCTCTTCTTCTTCTCTTATTCCAATCAATACCTCAAATCTACCATATTTCTCACTTTTTCCTCTCTTATCATACTCTCTCTTCACAAATTCTCTCGTGAACCGATCACACCTTAAAAAAATAGGATATGATCACATTAGTTCTTAACGCTATGTTTGGATACAAGAAAAAAAAATTGGAATGAAGAGAAAATGAAGAGGTATTGTCGGAGATTGTGCATTTTTTTAATTAGTTTTTTTCGACCGAGTAAGTTTCCATGTATCTCCACAACAAAGCTCCAGAACCCTAAGTCAGCGGGGTCTTACCATTTAACTTTAATTAATAATTATTATATTTTTCTTTTTGTAGATATGTTTTTTGTATCTTATTTTGATTATTAGAATGACATGCCGACATTTTAATTCGCTTTCTGAATCGATGACAACTCTTCTAAATTAATTTCAATGTTTTGTTGTTGGGAACTTGATTTATAAAATTATTGCTCATTTAATGATAATCACCTCTTCAAAAATCTGTTCATTATCTCCTATAATTTAATCTCCTACAATTTAAAAACAAAATTAATGGTAAAAAATGAAATTAACAATAAAATAGGTACCACCAAAACTCCCTATGTTAGGTACTCGTAGTGGGTCTTGTTTCCAATTTTCAAAATAACAGTTAAATGAGTTTTATATTTATTGTTTATGAATAAAATTAGTAAAGACTCATATTAGTCCTTCACAATAAACACAAGGACTTATTTGATATCTGAGAAATAAAAAATATATCAATTTAATCCTCAAGAGTTTCAAATGTCGGCCAAATTAGTCTCTGATATGAATTAAAATGTCACTAAAAAATATCCTAAAAATGATTAATTTGACGAAAAATTGAGATTTTTTAGGACCAAAATTAATATATTTCATTTCTCATGGACTAAATAGCTCTCTGTGTTTTTTTGTTAGGAACCAATTTGGACAAGTGAGATGAGAGAGACAGTGCAATTGTGGATAGTGGTGCAAAACAGTAAAGTCAGAGAGGTCAAAATAAAAAATTTACAAGTAGATAAATGAGATTTTAAAAAACTCAGTGAGTGCATGTACACACCCTCACATACACATAGGTCCACCCTTGAGCAAAATTCTTTGGACCCGCATGGGACTAATCCTGAGTTGGCGAATCGAAGCGGGTTGTGTTTTACTTACCAACTCGACCACCACACACCGTTAGGTTGTGTATTATTTGTATTTATAAAAATAAATATTAAAATTTCTCTCTGCCTGTCTAGATGAGTGAAAAGAGAGAGAAGAAGAAACAATGAAATGTGGATAAAGATAATTATATCCTTACAATGAGAAAAAAAATAAAGAAAATTAGTGCAAAAATAACAAAAGATATAGTTCACCTTAATTATCTCCAAACATGGAAAGAAACTTTTTTTCTTTGGCGCCTCACACAAACTTTTCTATCCCCCTCATTTCTTGTGTCATCCTGGTGCAAACGAGAGTGAAATAACTTGTTTTTCTCCCTTCTCTATTCTCTCTGTTTCTTTCATTTCTAAATCTATCCATTTAAACACACACTTAACCATCAAATCAGTCCCTTGGATATTAAAATGCCACATATTAATTCTTTAAAGAAACTTTTTTTTATTCTGTCACAATAAAAAGAAAGTTTTTTTATCAAATTAGTCATTTTAAGATACAAAATTATCATTAAAAAAACTAATATAGTAACATTTTAATTTTTGATGGACTAATTGAATAATAAATATTTTTACAAAAATTAATAACTTGATCTTTAAATGACTGAGTTGGGAGTTTACTCTTTTCATTACAAGTAATAATAACTACTTGGAGCTATTAGATATCGAACTGAAAAGTTTGTAAGCCAGCATACATCATTATGAATTAAGCAAGAGAGTACTACTATGCTATTTAGATCAATTGGAGTAATTTCAAAGTTTTTTTATACATGGAGTAATTTCGAAGTTTACCACTATTGTTACCCCGAATTTCATAGGACATGCATGTATTGCCAATTGCTGCATATTCTATATTGGGTCCACTATTTTCACATTTCCAACATTATGACGGTGCTTTGTTACTATCACGCAAGACAATTAATAAGATGATATAGCTTTATCATGAACATTTGTGTTTAAATTAATTCAATTTTTTTTTTCAAAAAAAAAGCTCGAATATATTATGGATCTTAAACTTTGAACATAAATTATTATAAAATTTAAACTATAATAAGAGAAAGAGATATGAATCGGACTCCTTTGTCGGTCATAGGAACGATAAAGCAAAAATTAGTTAGAGACGTGACCACGAGCCCCCAAAAACGCAATTTCAACTACTATATATCGATATCAATATGGGTCCTGAATCATGATGAACAATTCTTTATGAAAAGCTCGTGCCGCCCGAATGTTAATGCATTCCGACACAAACAATGTTAACTTTGCTTTTCATTTCAAATTTCCATTTACAGCAAGCAAGTCTGCAACCATTGGCGGATCAGGAAAATTTCGTTCGTAGTGACAAAAAAATAGTTAATAATAATTTTATTGAAGCAAAAAATATCATAAGGTTTTACAAAATACATAATCTCATCACAAACCTCTCCAAAATGTTTAAACTTCTACAAATTACAATTGTCACTCTACGAATTTTCGTATTCGAAATTGTTGTATGATTTTTCATTGTCAATACTATCAAAATGCATATCTCTTTTTAAAAATCTCTTTTCCACAGATGACCCCAATGGTGTAGGTGAATTTTCAATTTCAATAAGTTCTTTCGGCTCACGATCACGGATTTTCTTTTAAAATACTTCTCCATTTCTTTTTTTTTGTGAAAAAATACTTCTCCATTTCTATTACCTTAGAAAAAAATACAAACTAATTAATATTTAAATAAACTCATTGAGGATAGCTAGCATAAAAAGAGAATAAGAAGCAATGCTCTGCGATAGGTAACAGTATGTAACAGTAACCCAGCAAAAGAAAACAAAAGGAAAGTGATAATTTTATTCAATAACCCAGCAAAAAAAAAAAGAAAAGTAACCCAACCATATATTTTATTCATGATGCTTAGTGCTTAGACAAGAAAACAAAAGGAAAAGGACAATAAAATATTGACCGACCACACACACTCACTTGTTTTATTATTTTAAGGAGCATTCAAGATGTTAAATAAAAATAAGAGAATTTATCCCTCTTTCTTTCCACTCGATATGGCACAGCGGCAGACTCTGGGGGCATTACTATTTTTACTTTGGGGGCAAACAAATAATTTACTAAGTATAGTCAAGTAAATTTTTTTCAACTCATGGGGGCAATTGCCCCCAACTCACACTATGTGCATCCTGTCTGCAACCAACACATACTTATAGTACTCTCTTCTATATATCCTACTGTGACCACGTCCCTTTGGAACGTTAACATGTGCTGAGAGATTGATTTTTTTAATTGCATCGCCAACTTTTTCAGATCGAAGAAGAAGAATGTATCAGATGGGGGAAAGGAGGATAGCAACATTTTTCTCCTTGTAACATATCAATCCAATGAGGGTTATGAGCTGAAACTTGAGCCCCAAGCATTTGTTAGTAGAGAAGGAATAATTTTTATTACGCTAGTACCTTGTTGTGATATTGATCTCTAAAACAATGTTGCGATTAAAGAGCTTCTAACAATTACGATTTGGTGAAAAACAATTAGGACATAATTTAGAGTCTTTTTTTTTTTTACTTAATTTATGTTTTTATTTTTAATTGATAAATATGATATTATTTTCATTTTATTTCTTATTTTGAAAGATTTATCTAAGAAACGATAAAAATAATGTTTAGTATTTTATTATTTCTTATACAAATATTTGAAAACAGAGTATAAAGTGGATATAAGATAATATTTTTATAATAAAAAATGAAAATAACAAAAATATCTTCTCAATTCAAATAAATCCTTTTATTTTTTATATAAACTATTTAGATACTCACCAAAAAATAAACTATTTATATAACTAATTTAATTTCTTATTATCAAAAATGAAATATATTTTATTTCTTAATCGTGTATATATTTTATTTATATTTTATATCTTAATCATGTATTATGAATATTCTTTAATGCAAAATGTCCGAACTCTTAATGAAATATATTTTTATTCTTTAATTTAAATGTTATTAACTTTTTATATACATATTAATATATATTTTCATGTAAAATACCCTTATCTATTGAGAATATATGATATAAGTAATTTAATTATCTTAAAATGTTTACTCGCATGTGATGTAAGTACCTACCTCTAAATTTTAATACACCTTAGTGAAAATATTTCATCTCTTAAGAAGATATATTTATTTTTTATGATGTATATATTGATAAGTTTTTTTTATAGTTTATCTTTATGTGATATATCCATAGGCCATATTTATCGATATAAAATATATACCGGTAGTTTTTTTTTTTTTTGTGAAAGGAAATATATACCGGTAGTTGAAATTTAATTAGTTAGTTATTGTGTCAGTAAGACAGTAACGAAGAACATATGAAATTTTTTCCAATTGTGTTGTCATCAGCCTTAGAGGCATGTTTATCTATACAAATGGTGCCAAAACAAAAAAAATACTACAATTAATCTGTATCCTGATTACAATGAATTAATAATTTTGAAATAGGTACAAATCAATTTAGGACATAGTATATATTATATCAACAACAAAAATAGGACATACACAATCGCAACATTTTACAAAATTTATCAAATCTCGTTAATTTATGTGTGTTTTGTATGCTAAAACGAAAATTGACGGGGTTATTTTTTTATGTTCTATTACTTCTTTAGATTACCATCTTCTCACTATAAAATAAGATTGACTCGTTCAAAATATATCATTACCGACTCTATAAAATGTAACTGATCAAAAAAAAATGTTTATCATTTAACACTCAACAAAGATTAAAAAATGCACAACTGTTGTTAAGGAAGAAATCCGAACGCATTTTGAATAAGACAATAGCTATGCTGTTGTTGTTGATGATGTTTTTTTTGGAACAGTAGTGATAATGATAATAGTGTGAAAGTGGTAAGTGGGAATCCCCTCTCCTGCAGACACAAAATCTTCATTGGAGTGCGTTTATTCTTCTTCCATTCCATGCCGTTGGTGTTGGAATTTGATTCCTTATCTTTCCTTCCACAAACCACAATGCCATGCCTTTTTTTTTTTTTTTGCTCTTTTTTGTTCAAAACTCAAAAGCTTTACCAAAGTAGTACTTTGAATTGGAAAAAGCAAAAGGTGACCCACCCATGCCATCACTTCCATGCCTCCCTTTCTCAGCTTTACCACCCTGGCTAATGGAGGAACACTAACTGGGTCTGAAAACATGTACACTTCTTTTATATTCGTCTTGCTCTTGGGTTGTTTGCATTTAATTCCATCTATGCATCTCATGTATTGGGCCCGTAATGAGCTTGAATGGTTATGGATGGGCCTACCTGCCATTTGACAATGGGTTTCAGTAAAATTGGGGGCGTATTTACTAAATCCTTTGACTATTCGTTTGGCTGATTTTGAACCAAAAACTATATGAAACCAAAAAAGAACAAAAAAAAAACATATTTCACACGTGCAACAATTTTCAAGAGTTAAACATTATATTAATCAAGGATTTAATTAATTTAGAGTAAAAGCTTAAATTGGTCCCCGACAAAAAATATGCGACCCAATTTAGTCTCTTAGAAAAAATAAGTCTCGAAATAATATCTGAGAATTTTAAACGAGGGACACATTAGTCCCTCTGTCTATCTCTATCCAAAAATGTCTGTTAAAGGGACATTGTGTACTGTCAACTGCTGATAAATAATGTCACCTTGTAATATGATAAACACATGTATGTATTTCGGGTCAATGTAGTCCCTTTTTCAATTCCTTTGTGATAGAAACTAAATAAGCCCAAAATAGTCCCTATATAATTCGACCCATTTTAGTCCCTCCTCCATCTAAATGTTTGAGTCTTCTTCAACCTCCAAACCTCAACTCTCCATTAGAGCACCTTCTCCAATTCCTTGTTGGAGCCTCATTTCGCCAGTTAAATGGTCATTGATGTTGGGTTGTAATTTAACGTTGACATTAATGAAAATAGCATAAGTTGTTTGATTTGGTTTGTATGTTTTTATAAGCAGATATGGTTCGTATGTTGATTTAGTCCCTATGTTGTTTAAATCATATGTGTTGGTTAAATCATATGTTGACCCCAAATGGCAGAAGAATGCCATGCAACAGTTCACCTGAAAGAACTTGGAAAATCGTAAGGGACTAAATCAAATCCTTTAGAAGAATTGTCTCCATTAGAAAAATTTGTTGCCATTGTCAAAATCCTTTAAAATTCAAATCCAGAACCAATTTCGAAACTGTCAAATTTCCCTACACATTATGAGTCCTTGTACACATACATTAGGTGAGTTGCAAAAATTTGAAAAATAAAATTTAATAAAAACATATCAATGGCAAGTGAGGAACGACTAAAATGGGTCGAATTACATATGGGGCACAAGCAGCGAATCGGAGAAAGTGCTCTAATGAAGGATTAGGGTTTGGACGTTGAAGACGACTCAAACATAAAGATGGAAGAGATACTAAAATAGGTTGAATTACATAGAGATTGTTTCATGCCTATTTAGTTTTTGTCACAAAGAAATTGAAAGAGGGACTAGATTGACCCGAAATACATACACGTGTTCATCATATTACATGGTGGCATTATTTAACATTACACATCATCATCACTTTAACAGACGTTTTTGGATGGAGATAGATAAAGAGACTAACGTATCCCTCGTTTGAAATTCTCAGTGACTTTAAAGACTTGTTTTTTCTGAGAGACTAGATTGGGTCGCATATTTTTTTTAGGAACCAATTTGGGTATTTACTCATTAATTTATATGCACTGCCAGTGTAAAGTTTTTTACACTGTTAACCAATCATAAATTGTCACGTCATTAAAAAATTTGACTTTAAGCATAACTAACTCAAAAGTGACACATATGATGGTTTGTGATTGGTTAAAAGTGTAAATTTTTTTACACCGACAGTACGTCAAAATTAAACTCATTAATCAATGTACCAAAAAAATCTATATACCGATGGTAAAAATTTATTTACTCTCTCAGTACATAGTTATTAAGTTAAAAAAAAAACTATATACTGTTGGTAAAAGTGTAGTGTCACACTTTGCATTACTTGCTTTTTTACGTACAACCTCTTCGTTATAAGATTATTAATTATCAACAAACTAATTCGAATGTGGTTAGAGGAGTGTTGACAACACACTCTTTCTAACATTTTTCTGATGGTTTGTTGAAATTCACATGTGACATACTAAACTATGTAGGTCCCATTTTCAAAGTGGTGGGAAGAGTGTGTTAGCATTTCGTATAGCTATCACACGTATACTTTTAACCATTTATTATATAATTTCCGGTATCATTTTTCCAAATAATAACATAACTTTACCTTCACTGCAGGAAAACAGCAATTAAAGATCCTAAACGATTGCTCAGCGACCAATGCCATTGTTTTGGATGTTATTTCCCTTCCTGACGATTCCATCACAGTAGCATTAAAATTAGATTCTACATATGTGGCAGAATTCTTTCCTCCTCATCCATGATCCCAATCATTGATTAGAGCATACAGAACCTCACTTCCTACAAAGTGGTTTACCCACTTTTTTTCTTTTGCAACATCAATTTGGCAAAGTAGTGATGGGTCTAATCCCAATAACTGGAGGACAATTTTCAATGTGTATAATGCATGAATAGGTTATTTCATAGCACATAAGACAAATATAAAGATCAAGTCAACCAAAGCAACAAAATATTGATCAGATACAAACCTAACAAATTAGATTTATAAGTATATACTTTTAAGGTGACAACTTTGACATTGAGTTTTATTGGGTACGGGTACCTGGTGGCAAATCAATTAATGTCACATCATTTTTTAACTTTGTTTTAGTGAAATTAAATTATTAGTTTTCATACCGTTTAGTGTGAGGGTTTAACAAAATTTTCTTAAAGAATTTTTATATTTATTAATAAATTTTCACTTTCTCTAAGGAATATTTTTTTTAATCTTTCTCTATTTATGTTATTTGGATATCTGTTTAAATAATATTCTAATATTTGTGTAAACTGTTTAATTTCATTCCTAGCTTATTCTTCTTTTCTTATTTCATTCCTAGTAATAAAGTTATATTTTTATAAACATATAAGAATAAAAGTACTAAACCAACACAATAAAAATTGCTAATTCCGGTTTATAATTCTCAACTTATTTCTCCTTCGTAAGCCACTGCATTTTGATATTAGATCTTGAAGCTTTACGCCTCGGATCATCCACAAGTGTAGTGACAATGAAAGGAAAAAGGGGGGAATTGAAAACAAGTTTTACTGAAGTGGTTTAACGATAACTAAATTTAATCAGGGTATTATTTATAATTGGGAGGACATGTCTTGTGTGCTAACCTGTATTTAAACAAGAATTTGTCTTGCTTGAGCCAATACAAGTTATTCAAATCACTCAGCACAATTTCAAGCTTAAATTTATAGAAGCTTTCGTTGTTCCCATTCAACCTTATTAACTTCAATAATGTGAATCCCCCCCCCCCCCTCTTTGGGGTCATACACATAATATCAAAATATCCTGCTTTTATTTTGCCCGTGTAATGGGCTTTACAGTTCGTGAAAGTATAAGCCGGTACAAGCCCAAACCCAAGCAAATGAAATCATGTTCCTAATTCTCTTGGGCCTCTATATTATTGTATATTAGGGAATTGTTAAATACACCCAGTAAATTGCTGGGTACACCCAATGTGACGCCCATATCCTATTTTCTAATAATTAAATTTTAAGTACGATTTCATAAAATAAATTGTATTATTGCATGCGGAAGTATACAAATGTATGTGCCTGAAGATACCCTTACATAGGGCCCCAGCTATACAGTGTATACCGTAATTTGGACTTCCCATCTACTGACTCTGACTTTATTGGCTGTGTATCGACCGAACCTTTTCCCTTTCTGGAATTATCTGGTACCTGCTAAGACCAGTAGACCGAAATATACAAGACACAGAAAACAAATGGGAGATAAGAACACACTATACGCACCATTCAATGGGAAAGCATGACTTAGAATTCATGTACAAAAAGGCAATCACATACATTGACAGATCAACAATTACACATAAATAGATTAGCAGATACATATAAACAGATCAACCACTCTCGCACTTATGCACCTAGAGTTCTACAAGCCTATGTGGCCACACAACTTCCAAGAATGGCGAAAGGACCCGCTTTAGCCACTTCACATTTATAGTCAACAATTCCTCAACAACCTTCCAAACATGTGGATAGGTCAAGCTAGTTGTCCATCCCCCTATCCCGCTTATCGTACCCCTAAGAGTGCATCCCTGTTCCCTAATTTTGACGTTAGGAACATGTGTCGGGGTGGCACTCAGGATTGGCACTATGGACAGTGATGCAACAGTACTCCGTCAGGATGACCAGGTTACCCGATGACCCGACACAGTGGCGGCCAAACCACTGGTCACCTGTGGAATAGAGCCGGACCCAGCTTATCCTCAAGGACCGACGTGTCCTGAATTGACTGTATCGTGCCCGCACTCTGGCACCTGGCCTTGTGCACAGCTTATGTACACACCAATGGATTACAACACACAGCCATGCATATGAAACCTCTCCTCGTGATATTTCATTATTATTCATCATCTTATTTCAGCACTTACCAACTTATCATCAACCCAACCATCGTCAACATCAGCTCAACTAGTATCAACCTCTTATCTCAATCTCTTATCATTCTTCATCAGCTCCACTTATCATCTTATTATTATTTCAACCATTATTGTCAACTTATCATAGATAAGCAACTCATCATATTCCGTCATACCATAGTATATAGTAACTTAATATCCAACCAATCATAAGCAAAACCATTAGTAATACAGCACGACTACCAGTACCACATATCAATTATCAACCGTCTTCAACCAACATATAGATACTACTACTACTACGCTGCGCTCACGCTCGCTCACTGCTCACGCTCTGCGCTCACTGCTGCTCTGCTACTGGCGCTCTTTGCGCTACTCACTGCACGCTACTGGCTGCTCTGCTGCTCTTTGCTACTACTGCTACTACTGCTACTACTGCTGCTGCTGCTACTACTACAGACATGTTATAAATCAACATATCATCGAACACACATACACACTATCATAGAGCAATCACATTATCAAATCATCATCTATCCATAGATAACAATAAATCATTCCTATGGTTGACAGACCCCTGACAACTGTCCTCAGCTATCACATGTCACAACCCCTCTCCTAAGGTGTTGTGGTTATCAACCACTAATAGGGTTTGGATAAGCTTACGCCTAGTTATACACTTATTCTAATCCTACAATCCCTGGTGGATAGGGTTCATATCTCTCATACCTGGTTTGGCAGACTGTTGCAGCTGTTGCCATTCTCCGTGTCCTCGTCGCTCTTGCTACTCGTACTCCTACCTCTAGGCACTCCTACCTAGCCTACTAGGCCGCTCTTATCCTCCCCTCTCAGAGGATTACCTACTAAGGGCTTTCTGATGCACAAGATCCTCTCCTGAGGCAAGTGCAGAGCATACTTGCTCCTTAGTGGCCCTCTTAGTCTCACTCCCTTTCTCAATCTCAAGGATTATTTACTAAGGGTTTTCTGATGTGCCAGATCCTCATTAGAGGCAAGCACAAGGCATACTAACTTCTTAGATGTTCCTAGAGAGAGTAAGTTAAAGAGAGAAGGGTTTTGGGGCGAGTTGGGAATGGAGGGGTGAAGGGGTATTTATAGTGGATTTTAACATCATCGCGTCGCGATAGGTATTAGGAACAACCTCCATCGCGTCGCGATGAGGCCACATGTCACACACTCATTGGCTGCGTTCACCGACTTTGAAGACTCCACAGGGTTCCAGGATCCTCTGCCATCGCGTCGTGATGGCCTCTAGTGCAATCTTGGTCGCGTCGTGACCGTGACTAAGGAGAAACATCCGGTTTCTTTGTTTCCAGATGTTTCTAGGGTTCCTAGACCCTTTTTAGGGGTATTTTTGGTCCTTTTGAACGTTTCTATAACACATCTAAGCCTATTTCTTTTCAAATTAGAATTTCTAATGTTTATTCATCGTCTAACTGTACTTTAAATATTATTTTCTAAAAAACGGGATGTTACACCCAACACTTTCCCAAAATACCCTTGTAAAAATAATAAAACTCAAGTTTTTCACAACTACTCACAGTTTTTCCTCACAATTTTCGTGTGATTTGCAAATAACAACTTAAGATACGCAAATAAGGAAAATTCGCGCAAATAAGCTATTTGTACACGTGCAAATAGCTTACTTGCGCGTGGTATACAGATATATAAATCACATGCTCAAATATGCTACTTGCGATGGGAACCCGCAAATAGCATATTTGCGAGTGAGACGAATGAAGAACAAATGTTTTAATTTTACCCGGGGCATTTTCGTCAACTCATGAAAATGTTGGGTGTACCCAGCAATTTGCTGGGTGCATTTAACAATTCCCGCATAATATAGGGCCTTATATGCTTGTTCGGCCTTGTGAATTTTGTACGAGGGCACCAGGAAAGCATACGTCCATAGCTTTTGAGGCCAAATATTGCGTTAACCAGGGCCGACCCAATATAATCAGGGGCCTAAAGCGAATAATCATGTTTTTACTCAATGGCCTTACAAAAGATTAGGTGTGAAAAAAATTAAATAGAAAAATTATGAGTAGTTTTAAATTTTTGTTTATAGTTTTGGATCAGGTTATAAGGGATAATACCCAATTTGGTCCCTAAAGTTTGTCACTTGTATCAACTTGGTCCCCAATTTTATTAAAATTACTAAGTAGTCCCTGGAATTTGAAAACGTGTATCAGTTACGTCTCTCCGTCAGTTTTTTCTACAAATTCCAAAATAGTCCTTCAATTTAGTCACTTATTAGCAAACAGGTCCCTGTGATTTATAACTTAATGTCAATTTGGTCCCAGTGATTTATAACTTAATGTCAATTTGGTCTCTGTTAAATTGACGGAGGGACGTAACTGATACACGTTTTCAAAATACAGGGACTAATTTGAAATATTGATAAAGTAAGGGACCAAACTGAATTTTTTCCCTCATAGACCAAATTGGGTATTATCAGGGGGTCGTGAGCACGTTTTGGTGGTACGACCGCACAGGGCCCCATATTTTAGGGGCACCAATTTTTATTTTTTTTTCACTTGGTATATATATATATTTGAAACTTGAGAACCCAATTATTTTTTTTTAAAATTTAGGCTCAAACCTTCACATGCCTTGTAAGACCCAAGTTTTTATAGGGCCAATTGGACAGTCAAAGCCTTATACACTTTTAAAATAAAAATCCTAAGATGTTGAGAAGATCTTGGAAACACTAAAAAAAAATATTTGGTTTGGTATATAAAAAAAAAAGACTTTTTCCGGTATATTAAAAAAAAATACTTAGTTCAGTATATAAAAAAAAAAATAAAACACCAATTTATTCATTTATATAAGATACTCAAAATCTCAGAGACATCCCTGAGTATTATCCCCAGGTTATAACTACTCGGGGTGTGCATATTTTTCTTAATTCTAGAAGATCCAAATATTTACGGTATTTATTATTTTAAGATAACATAATATAAAATTGGCATAAGAAGATGATATGCAATTTTTTGCTGACATGCTTCGACATGCAGTATGACACTTCCTTTTCTTACAATTGCAGACAAGCACAGCGTCAACCATATTTCAACACTCTTTTTATAAAAAAACAGTTGTCCAACTTTGTTGCAATCGGCCTATTTTAATACACTAAATAAGGATTTTGGGCGGAGGCGTAAAGCAAGCGCTTTAGGAGGGGTTTTCTAAGGACACCCAGCAAATTGCTGGGCCACCCTACATTTACACGATAAGACAATAATACTCTTGGTAAATTAATGTTTCTTTACAAATATCTTTATTCTGAGTGAAATAATTTCAGAAATTCTAACACTCACAAATAGCATTTTGTGAGAGGACGTAAATTTTTTTTCACTCGCAAATAGCTTATTTATAAGTGTTGAATTTTTTTCAACACTCAAATAAATTTTGTGAATAACTTTACACTCACAAATAACTTATTTGCGTGTGTAAAAAGAGGTATTTTTATTTATTTATAGGAAATCTACGCACTGCACAAATATCTACTCGCAAATTTTTTTTACCATTCGCAAATTTGCTTCTCCCACTCGCAAATTACAAAGTCATAAGAAATATCTACTTGCAAATTTGCTGGACCAACTTGCGCACATTTGCTTCTCCCACTTGCGATTGAATTTTTTTTAATTTGCGATTGAATGTGTGAGATGCGCAGCAAATAGCATGCTTTTGTCCTTCAAAAGAAAAAAATAGCATGTTTTTGCGATTGAACTTTTTTATTTGCGAGTGTCTCATGCGCAGATGTAACTAAAGTCTCATATGCGAGTGAATTTGATTATTTGCGAGTGAATTTGATTTTATACTGTACAAAAAATTGTACACTTGTAAATATTATATTTCATATTTGTGAGTGAGACGAATGAAAAAAAAAATATTTTGATATTTTTACCTGGAGTATTTTGGTCAAAATCCCTAAATGCAGGGTGCCCTTAGCAAAATGCAGAGTGCCCTTAGCAAACCCCCTTTAAAGCCTCTTGGGCCGACACTGACCTTAACCTATCCAATTACCTCAAGGTTTGTTATACATGCATCCAAAGCCAATTGTTAAGGCCATTATTAAATACACCCCCACCTATTGAGTACACCTCTCAAATTCACGAGTTCGCCAAAATACCCCTATAGAAAACAACAAAATCTCAGTTCTGACAATTTCTCTCTGCACTCATACCGAAAATTCGAATTTCCGGTATGCAGTTTTTTTATTTGTTACCGGAAATTATGAATTTCTAGTACACAAATTTTTTATTTGTTACTGGAAATTATGAATTTCCGGTATGATATGAATTTTTTTATTTATTTTTTTAATGAATTTTAATATAAAATGAATTAATGTTCCGTTTTCTCCGACCAGTCTCTTGTTTCTTTGCCTTCACCTAGTTTTCTCCATTGAGTTTGCGCACACATAGCCATTGAGTTGTTTATTTCTGTGGCGGTGGCGTGCTGCTCCTGTTTATTTCTCTCGATCTAGTTTAGATGATAGGTTGTGGAGATTCAAACTAAATCCAATTTGTCATAAGTTACAAGATAAATGAGTTGATCTGTTTAAGGTTCTCCCATACAAAAGTAAAGATTTTTTATTTTCTAAGCAAAATAAATTTGTTAGTGAGTCGAGTAACAAAATAAGAGATCGATGCTACGACGGACCTTCTTTACACCTTGGCTTCGTTTTGACATCGCACCATATTTTTTTTTTAAAAATTATATAAGGAAAATAAAAAATGTTACTAAACATCTTGTCTCTATACTAAAAACTTATTTAAAAGAAAAAAGAATGCGTGGAAAAAGTATACTCAGTTTATTTAGATCTTGTCTTACTTTGGACACAAATATATTGGCACTAAATTAAGATCGATAAGTAATCAAACAAATTATCTGTTTCATTTTTCATAAACATCCGTGTGATGTGAGGGTGAAAGCGAAAGCAGAAGGCAGTCGGAAAAAGCGGAGCGTTAATTCATTTTATATTAAAATTCATTAAAAAATAAATAAAGAAACACATCTGTCTGAAAATTCATAATTTTCTTAATAAATAAAAATGCATCTGAAAATTCAAATTTTCAGTAGGAGTAAAGAGAAAATTGTCAGAACTGAGATTTTGTTATTTTCTATAGGGTGGAGAACTCGTGAATTAGGGGGTGTATTTAATAGGTGGGGTGCATTTAATAAAGGCCATTGTTATTTATGTACTTATGGGACCACTCATTGCGACCTCAATTAGAATCAGCCAAAAGTGGAGCCACACACTCTCTAGAACCTCACAGAGTTCCCATCCCCCACACACCAAGATATTCCCCCTCAATGAGTCTTTCCACACATAATTGATACCTCACCACACATTACAAGCGTCTTAAGCTGGTCAATAAGACCCCACCCAACCTTCATAATGAGAGCCTTGTTGAAGGAATGCATGTCTTTGAATCGAAATTTTCAAGCTTCTTCAATCTACATAATTTGGCCCGGACAATTCCACTTCTTCGCGTCACCTTTCGCTCCACAAATAAACTTACGAGTAGTTTTCGGAAAATCATGGCACACACTTTTTGGCAGCAAAGTAGTTTGCATCAAGTAGGTTAGGAGTGTGGCCAACACAGTTTGAACAATAGTCACCCTTCATGCGAAAGCCAAATGCTCCACCTGCCACAAAGCAATTTTGTTGTGAGCTTTCTCTAATAAATGAAGTTAGTGCCTCTTGTTTTAGCTTTCATAAAGAAGATGCAATCCAAATTACTTTTGAAGGTCGTAAGTGATCAATGCATTTTAATGCATCTTTTATAGCTTTGTACTTGATGTTCTTAATTGTATGTTTTTTCCAACAACTACTTTTTAACATGGTTTTATATCTTTGAGTCTTGATTGGGCTTTAGTGGAATTATTTGCTAATTTTCAGATTTTGTTACATCCTGACCTATGTCGCTTCTACAGGCCATAACTTGGGCTATACTTGTCCGATTTCAGTGCTCTTTGCAGCGTTGGAAAGCTAAGAAGCAGAGCTACAATTCTTATGTTGGCACTGAAGCCCAGTTCTGCCGTTTTGAAGGTCAAAAATCCACTTTACTGCTGCAGGCGAGGTTCACTGCGAGTTTTGGATCAATTACTCATGTGATTAGTTGTTATTGGGCTAATTAATCTCTTTTGGGCCCTTTTGGTCATAAACTTCAGGTTACCTAGGTTAACCTAAGGAGACATTATAAATAAGATTTTTAGAGTCTTAGGATTTACCTTTTGATTACTTTAAATCTTTTGCCGTTTTAGCAATCTTTTCTCCTTCGCCCCTTCTTAATTTCGTTTCTGTTAATCCTTCCATGGAAGGCTAAGACCATAGATTAATTCACTGGTTAGGGAGTTTTTATAAGGATCTTGAGGTTTGGATTTTATTATTAATTTCGATTTATGATTCTAATTCTTTTTCTTTTTAATCCATTCTCTCCTTTGATTATTGTTAGCAATTACGCTTTATTTGTGTTGATTCTTAATCACCCAAATCTCGTTTTTGCCTTCTATTCTTATTATACAATTCGATTTGATCTATTCAAAGCATGTTAAACGCTTGTTTTAATCTGCTGCGAGTAGGGATTAAGAAGAATCTACAACGCTTAGTTATAGGTTTGATTAAATTCGGTTATTAGATTAATTGTGTTCTTGTGACGCTTGTTCCTTGTTCATAATTAGTCGAATTCTGTGATGCTTAATCCAGTAGGAATTCTTATAGAATTAATTGACGCTTGATTGGTTAATTTTATGTTCAAACAAGAATAGAATCACGAAATAGAATAATCATTTGAAATCCGTGATAGATCCAAATATTAATTACCTTGAACCAGTGGATTAGTCGTTTTTATATATTGATATTTACATCTTTTATAACCTGCTTTTTGAATCAAAATCCCCCCAATTTTATTTCTTTGCGTGTTATTGTTATTGGTTATTGTTAATTAGCGATCATTGTGAGACGACCAAGGTTAACTGCCTTGTTACTACATTCTTATTTTATTTATTTTGACCCGTGCGCGACAGCGGATCAAATTAGCGCCGTTGCCGGGGATCTCTGATCAATAGTTGCCAATTCAAGGACCCTACTAACGTCTCTAACAATTGGTTTTGTGTTTTTGGTTGTGTTTCAGGTCTTAACATCGGATTTGACATTGATTAGTAAAAAAATCGGTTTTCAATCAACTTGCTCGGATTGCTTCGAAATTTGGCCAGAAAATCCGGAAAAAATCAAGGATCCAAAGTCCCATATCAAGAATTGATATAGGGAGTAGAGGCTAAAAATCCGAAATTCCATCGTTTAGACCACTTTTTTAGTTTTTTTATTTTTTCGTTTTTTTAAAAAAATCCAAAAAAAATAGCATAATCTTTATTTGATTTTTAGAGATTTTTGGTGCTGTTTTTAGATTTTTTAGATTTTATTTGATAGAGTTTCTCGATTTCTTTAAAGTTTTAGCAATTAGGACATTGTTGGTATTTTTTGATTTGTTAGTTTATGATGCATGACTAGTAATAACATAGGTAGTGATCATATAGGTGATAGTGATAGTGATAGTTATAGCTTATTTAGTCATACTCTCTTTGATTCTAATTTTGATTCTGATACAATGGCTGCTAGAACATTAAGGGAACTTGTTGCACGTGATGTCACTTATAATGATTTATGCATTGAATACCCTGATGTTGAGGTGCCTTTTGAGCTTAAATCTGGCTTAATACATTTGCTTCCTAAGTTTCATGGTCTTGCAGGTGAAGATCCTCACAAACATCTTAAGGAGTTCCATATTGTATGCTCCACCATGAAACCTCAAGGTGTCCCAGAAGACCACATCAAGCTGAGGGCTTTCCCATTCTCATTGCAAGACACTGCCAAGGACTGGTTGTACTACCTTCAACTAGGTTTTGTGACAAGCTGGAATGAATTGAAGAAGTTGTTTCTGGAGAAATTCTTCCCTGCCTTTAGAGCTGCTTCAATCAGAAAGGAAATATGTGGCATCAGGCAGATTGCGAATGAATCTCTGCATGAATACTGGGAGAGATTCAAAAAGTTGTGTGCAAGCTGCCCTCACCATCAGATTTCTGAACAGCTGCTAATCCAGTATTTTTATGAAGGCTTGCTGCCTATGGACTGAAACATCATGGATGCTGCTAGCGGAGAAGCACTTGTGGATAAAACCCTAGCAGATACAAGAAGCCTGATTGAGAACATGTCCATTAATTCTAAGCAGTTCACTACCAGAAACAATTCAGTGGTGCTGACAAAAGGAGTCAATGAGATACAGGCTGCTGGACACAAGAACTTAGAGACCAGGCTTGATAAACTTGTTTCATTGGTGGAAAAGTTAGCTGTAACTAAAACTCAGGCAGCGAGAGTTTGTGGTATTTGCACCTCTACCACAGCCAGTGTCGCAACCTTGCCCATTGCCAGTCAAAGAAAATCGAACCTTCATTGGAAGACCTTGTTAAGCAAATGGCACTCCAAAATTTCCAATTTCAGCGAGAGAACGATTCAACCATTGAATTTAGAGACAAAAATTGACATGACTAGCAACTTCCATGAATCGAGATCACGATCTCGGGGTCGGAAATTTGCACTGCTCAACGATAGTGAATCCAAATGTCGGTGCAAATGTCGATTGCAATCACTCTTAGATCTGGAAAAAGGCGTTAACACTCCGAACCTCCTCCTCCAGAAAATGCAAGTGGCGTGAAGAAAAAATGATCGCCAATTTACGCACCTACTTCTCCTCTTGATGAAGATGATGATGCACAACCTATACCACTTCCCTTTCCTCAAAGGCTGTGATAACTAAGAAGATGGATGAGGCGAGATAAGGACAGGGAAATCTTGGACACATTTAGGAAGGTTGAAGTGAATATTCCTCTCCTTGAGCGATTAAGCGATTCCAAGATATGCTAAGTTCCTCAAAGAGTGTGCACACACAAAAGGAGGAGGAGGTGAAGGGAAATGAAAAAGGTCAACATGAGTCACAATGTTTACGCACTCATACAACCCATGATGCCCCAAAAGTGCAAGGATCCGAGAATTTTTACTATTCCATGTACCATAGGCGAGTAAATTTGAAAATGCCATCTTTGGATTTAGGTGCTTCCATTAATGTGATGTCTACATCTATTTTTAACTCTCGGCTCTTGGACGCTTTGCGAATACATGTGTGTTATTCGGTTGGCAAGCAGAGCAATGCTCACCCTCTTTGGACTTGTGGATGACGTACTTGTTAAGGTTAATGACTTGATTTTTCTATGATTTTTACATTACGGACATGGAGGAGAGACACAATCCAGCAGGGCACCTATCATTCTAAGCGGACCATTCCTAAGAACGGCAAGAACCAAGATTGATGTCCATCTTTGGAACACTCTCCATGGAATTTGGGGATAACATAGTTAAATTTAACATCTTTAATGCTACTATGAAGCATCCCATGGAAGAGCCTTCTCTTTTTCAAATAGAAGTACTTGCTGACTTAGTTGAAGATACTCATTCTGATGTTACAAATTGCATGGTTGTGCCTGTTAATGTTACAAATGATGTTGCTACACTGCAAGCTTCTGATGTAACTCCATCCACCAAGATACTTCCCACCATTGAGCAGAAGAAGGATGTTGTGAAGAAGAAGAAAATCAAACATTTCCATGTGTTCCATTCTCGCCTTAAAATAATGGCGGGTAAGCTTCGATCCAAGTGGGTTGGCCCTTTTGTTGCAACTAGCACTTTTCCTTATGATGCAAAGGGAATAAAAAGTGAAGCCACCAGTAAAGTCTTCAAAGACAATGGACACCGCCTCAAGCTTTTCCATGAGAGCCCCGCACTTGAAGAGGAGACTGTAGAAGAGCTCCACTTGAAAAAGCCACCTTGAAGAGGGAGTTTTCTTTCCTTACTCCTTACTCTTATTTTATACTTGTTGCTTATATTGAGGACAATGTGTGATTTAAGTGTGGGGGATCTTTTAAGCGTAGTTTTGTTTTTGTTTTTGTTTTGAGTTTTTTGTTATTATAAAAAAAAATTGCATGCATTTTCATTGGATTTCTTGGTTTATATGAGTGGGGAGTGATTTCACTATTCTAGGACTATAGGTCTTGTGGCATGATATGAATGACTTCCTTGCATTCTTAGTGTGATAAGTTGGATTGGAATATTAAATTGTGCATCTTTTGTGATAGATCATTTTCCTTGGTGAGGTTTGGGCCTTATAATGGATGGAATACATTTTCCCATTCTCTTTCTTTCTTGTGTGATGTTACTCATGATTGTTGGTTACTCTAGAACTTGACTTGACTCTTGTTGAAACTCTTGTTCACATGCATACATTGAAATGATCTAGGCAATTTTTGTTCTTTTTAGCCACTAGCCAAATAAGTCTACCTTGCAATTATCCCTTTGTTTAGCCCCTTTGAGCCTATTTATCCCATTCTTTGTTGTATAGCTCATTACAAGCCTAAAAGTGAAAAACCATGATATGACCCAATCTTAGGGGATACAGGAGCTTTGCTTTAAAAAAATATGATAATAAATATTGCATAAGTGTGGGGGTGCTCAAAAATGTGGTTTTGTTAAAATATCTAATGTTGTGCTCTATTAGAAATTTGGCAAGCGCAAAAAAAATAAAAAAAAAATAAAAAAAAAATAGTGGGGCACAACATTTGGTTAAAAAAAAAGTGTGAAAATGGAAAAATGGATTGAAAATTGGTTGAATTGCCCCCATGATTATTTGGCAATTGTTTTCCATTGCTCCTCTATCCTCTTTGATTTTATAGCCTAGTTACCCTTTCAATTATCCCACCTTGACCTTAGCCCCATTATAACCTTAATAAAGACCTTTTGATCTTTGTGTGCATGTGTTTCAAGTGTGGATGTTAGAGTCTTGTCAAGCCTATGGTAGTGCTAGCTTTCATGATGTGATTTGAGTGTAAACACTAGCTTAGACACATGAGAGTTTGAGAGAAATTTATTTCTTGTGAGGATTCTATCACTTTTGATGCACTCTTTGGTTATTCTATCCTCTTGTTTGCTTTGAAGGTAATAAAATGTTATTCATGATTGCCATGAGTCCTTGAAACCTTGAATGAGCATTTTGCTTGTCACACTATGCATCCTTAGGATTCATTAGAAATGCATCTTTGCTTTGTTTTGACCATGAGTTTTGCTCGGAGTGCAAAAGCTTAAGTGTGGGGGAATTTGATCAATGCATTTTAATGCATCTTTTATAGCTTTGCACTTGGTGTTCTTAATTGTGTGTGTTTCCCAACAACTAATTTTTAACATGATTTTATATCTTTGGGTCTTGATTGAGCTTTAGTGAAATTATTTGCTAATTTTCGGATTTTGTTACATCCTGACCCATGTCACTTCTACAGGCCATAACTTGGACTATACTTGTCCGATTTCAGTGTTCTTTGTGGCGTTGGAAAGCTAAGAAGCAGAGCTACAATTCTTATGTTGGCACCGAAGCCCAGTTCTACCGGTTTGAAGGTCGAAAATCCACTTTACTGCTGCAGGCGAGGTTCACCGCGAGTTTTGGATCAATTACTCATGTGATTAGTTGTTATTGGCCTAATTAATCTCTTTTGGGCCCTTCTCTTTGGTCATAAACTTCAGGTTACCTAGGTTAACCTAAGGAGACATTATAAATAGGATTTTTAGAGTCTTAGGATTTACCTTTTGATTACTTTAAATCTTTTGCCGTTTTAGCAATCTTTTCTCCTTCGTCCCTTCTTAATTTCGTTTCTGTTAATCCTTCCATGGAAGGCTAAGACCATAGATTAATTCACTGGTTAGGGAGTTTTTATAAGGATCTTGAGGTTTGGATTTTATTATTAATTTCAATTTATGATTCTAATTCTTTTTCTTTTTAATCCATTCTCTCCTTTGATTATTGTTAGCAATTACGCTTTATTTGTGTTGATTCTTAATCACCCAAATCTCGTTTTTGCCTTCTATTCTTATTATACAATTCGATTTGATCTATTCAAAGCATGTTAAACGCTTGTTTTAATCTGCTGCGAGTAGGGATTAAGAAGAATCTACAACGCTTAGTTATATAGGTTTGATTAAATTCGGTTATTAGATTAATTGTGTTCTTGTGACGCTTGTTCCTTGTTCATAATTAGTCGAATTCTGTGATGCTTAATCCAGTAGGAATTCTTATAGAATTAATTGACACTTGATTGGTTAATTTTATGTTCAAACAAGAATAGAATCACGAAATAGAATAATCATTTGAAACCCGTGATAGATCCAAATATTAATTACCTTGAACCAGTGGATTAGTCGTTTTTATATATTGATATTTGCATCTTTTATAACCTGCTTTTTGAATCAAAATCCCCCCAATTTTATTTCTTTGCGTGTTCTTGTTATTGGTTATTGTTAATTAGCGATCCTTGTGAGACGACCAAGTTAACTGCCTTGTTACTACATTCTTATTTTATTTATTTTGACCCGTGCGCGACAGCGGATCAGTAAGACAACCCATATCCAGACATAGAGCCCAGTTATCTCGCACACACCCTCTTAAAACAAAAAGCCTTGTCTTCTCTCTACATGTTGTTTCACTGAAGTTGTGCCAAAAACATCGAAACAATTTATGATAACTCTCAATTGGCTATGGCAGGCTTCTCCAAACAGAAGAAGGTCATTCGTAGAGAACAAGTGAGAGATGGAAGGACCTCCTTGAAAGCACCATAGGGATGTGAAATTGGATTAGACGACCCACCGAGCCAACCCGCATAACCCCAAAATAGGGGCGGGGCGGGTTAGGGTACCTTAACCCACCAACTTGCTGTTTTAACTTTTAATTTTATTTTAAAGAATGTATTTCTTAATTTCTTTTCCTATTTTTTTGGTTGGGGCCTAGGTCAATTGGCCATTTTATGTATTTTTTAATTATTTTTTATTTTTGCTTTTATTTTTTTGCGTGTTTTGGTAGGTCAACCCGACATTTTCCAACTTGTCGGTCAACCCACCACCTGCCACGTGGCAAAGCATACCGGAAAACTCAACCAATTTTCTTTTGTGGGTCAACCCGCTCCATCACTAAAAATACAAAGTGATATGGTACTACTTCAGGGGTGTCAAAGCGGGTAAACTTGCCCGTACTGCTTATTGCAAATTGAAAGCGGATTATTAAAATAAGTGCACAGAACATAAAAAAAAACGTTGTGGTCAGATGATGAAAATTATACTGATTAAAATAATATGCTTCGACATGTATACGTGTGTAGTACTATTCTAATATAACTTATAAGGATTATAACACTATAAAACCTGGAAAAAAAAATCCTATACAAGAAATAAGCGTTGATTTGGCATAATATCTTTTACATCATTTTACACCATTTACTTAGAAGGATGAACATCCCACACACGAAAATTAGTACATATCTGAAGTTTAGTACAAAAAAGTGAAAGTTCATTTTCCATCTCCAAAGAAAAAGGCAAAGGTTTTCACCAAAAAAAAAAGAAAAGAAAAAGGCAAAGGTCATAAAGAAGTCATTATCACATTTGATTGTATTTTGTACCTTGCATGTGGGTGCCCCCTACCAATCAAACTTCCCTGGATTGCAGTCCGCAAACAAACATAGACAAAAAGTGTTAAAAGGCCAAATTAAAACTCCTAAAGTCCCAAATATGGAGAAGTGGGGACGAATGAATTTAACCAGGTTTAGGCATGCTCTTGTACATACATGGTGGGGTTCACACTAATTTCATGGACAAGCCTTCAACTTTCTCAAATGCTTAGGTTTTATTTAATTTTATTTTTAGTCTTGAAACGCTTGCTGGAAAAGACAAGCCAGATTAAATTAAGATCTGCACCCTCAATTTCTTTTGTAGATACTCATTTTGTGCCCACAAAGCACGGGCATGAAAATGTGGACAAAACCACTTTTTTATTTCAAGCCGCATAATTGATGAACTCCCTTACCTACAGGGCTACAATAGTCAAAACCTTGATTTTGCTCCTCCTTCACCCTTGCATGCTATTTTGGAAATTGGAAGTGGAATTAAGGTATAATAGCTAATACATTTGAGGACCCAAATATAACAAAACTAAGATATTCCAGGTCCTTTATTAGGCAGCCGTCCATGAGCTTCTTCACTTTTTTTATACTCTCTGATCGATCTCTTTTTTATTTTATAAATACTCATTTTTTTTTTTCTTGACTTAAGATGTTTTTTTTTCTTTTCATTATTAGTCATTGGTGTATATTCTTGTATGAGGCATTATTCAATTTGACCTAATTAAAATCAGCATTGTTAACTATCAGCAAATGTATGCTTCTTCCCTTTGTCAGAAGAAAATCTGCTACGCCTAAAACCAATATCTAACTCATAATGCTTACCAAATATATATATATATATATATATATATATATATATATATATATATATATCTAACTCATAATGACAAAAATGTTTTAAAGACAATCATTTGGCCTAGGGGGAGTTATAAGGTTGGCTTGGTTCTTAGGGTATGGAGTTAAGGAATGGAGTGATCATAAGAAGAGAGAAGGGGTTCAAACCCCACTCACTAACAAAATACTAATATTAAGACTAACATTTGTCATTAAAAAAAAAAAAAATCCTCCTGATGACGATGATATATGAAAAGTAAAGTCCTCCTTGAAGATAGAAGAGTCTATATTCTACTGAGGAAGCAGTTGGGCACTGAAGCATTTGTCAATGACTTAACAGAATAATCAGAAAACTAATTAAAGGAAGATCTAAAACATCTTTGAAGAAGGAGAATTAATTAGTAAAACAGTGTCCCCTTTATATTTTTGTATTGGTTTAACACCTAAATAACTCCCCGAAGAGTCATGAAATTAGACATAGGACATGGCAACCGTTTAGTCACATTTCGTGCAGCAGGACACGAGTTTTCTTCATGGATTTTAGGAATTGTAAATGTCAGGCTTTCGATAGTGCTTTAATTCGGCATTCTTAATTGAATTATTAATTGTCGATTATGACTCAACTACTCAATATGACTTGCAAGTGCAACAAAGTGAAAGCTATAAGCCAATTGTAGTTTTGCGCAAGAGCAATTAATTCGCCTTCTGATATATCTGACTACCCTGATTAGATTTCAATATCTAAATGATTGTAACACATCTCATTCAATACAATGAAGGAAAAAAACGATTTTTAATTTTTCTTCTTTTGCAGTGTTAGGGACATAGGAACAAAAAAACGTGGTGGTATAAGCTGGTGAATAGCAATATCACCCGTGCAAAAGAGAGATTTAATATTGGTTAAATTTGACATTTTACACCGGTTTTGGTACCGGTGTAGATAGTCTCGGTGTTGTGTGTTGGAGCTTTTTATACTGATTATTTAACCGGCATAAAAAGAAGCATTTTTACACTGGTTAGAAACAAAACTTGGTGTGAAAGACCCACTTGTTATACCTGTTTTGGTTGATAACCGGTATAAAACGTCTGTCTTTTACACCAGTTTTAATAATAACCGATGTAAAATGTGCATATTTTTTTTTTGAAATATCTGTTTGTTTTTGTCCATTCCTGCCCAGATGCACTCTAGATGACTGATAATAAACAGGTATCAAATTTGCCAAGAATTGGCAGTAAAATTGGCACCAAATGTGTCCAAAATTCAAACCATTTAAACTATTCAATTTTTACACATAAAAAAGCAATGACAAAAAGTACACATTAATTTTTTTTAAAACTGAAAAATTATATAATTCAAAATTCATTTTTTTACAAAAAACAAGCAATGACAGCAAAACTTCAGCTCGTCCTTATGTCATATCTTTTTCTTCAACGCTTCATTATGTTTTCTATGATTATTGTTGCCGCTTCTCTCCAAGATAAATAGGCTTCACGATTCTTCTTCACATAATGCAGGAAATGAAGGGTTGAAGCATTAGAAGAAAAGATACAACTAGGAGGAAGCTGATGAAGTTTGTCACCAAGATTTTGATGGTGAAACCATGAGTTCTTCTCTGGATTTTATGATGGTGTCGCCATCATAGAATCCAAAGAAGAACTCGTGGTTTCACCATCATCTTGGTGACTAACTTCAACAGCCTCTTCCTCACGTATCATTTCTTCTAAAACTTCAACCCTTCACTTCCTGCATTATGTGAAGAAGAATCTTGAAGCCTATTCATCTTCACATAATGCAGGAAGTGAACTATGATAGTACATATCTCTTCAATATGCTTACATTAATCAATTCGAGAAGTGGCTGCTGGACGGCTCCCTAGGACAAAATCGGGCTGTAGATACGTCCGAGGGAGTCGAGGGAGAGTACTCTAGTGTAGAGGGAGAGTACTCCAGTGTCGAAGGAGTATACTCTGAGATTCTCTTGACTAACCTCCCTGGCTGCTACGGACCTCCTGGAAGAGGGTGGTCTCCTTGGAACCATTCGCATACGATCCTTGTCGTAATGCTGAAACATTGCTCGATACTCCCTTGCGGTCATCAATGGCCTCCTAATAGGGGGCACCGGGTGGCCTTCTCGATGCCATGCGAGTATGTCGCCCCCTACGACCTTGATTACTCTCTTTATTCATCGCCTGTTGTCAATAGTTGTAAATCATAAGAAACCAAACTAGTTTAAAAAGAATGACAACAAGCACAATAGTGGCAACAAATTAAAAATGCATAACAACAAGAACAACATTTTTGACCATCAACAATCCTCCACAACACAACTCAAGTGTGTCAAATTATAAAGAAAATAGGACCAAAACAGAACCAAAGAAACAAAACGTAACACTACTAAACTGAAAATTACAATCATAGAACGACGAGATCACACACACTGAAAGAACAAATTCCCAGAACAAAAATAAACACGGAAAGTCCTATGAACTCGAACAAGTTCATTCCTTTGAGAATGACAACCACATGAACGAGCAGTTTTAGAATCTTACCTCAAGTATGAACGAGCTTTGACAGCGATGGTAATGGGCTACGGCTCAGAGAACGACAATGGCATGGCAATGACGATGGCGGCAGGAACACTGGAACGAGAGAGAAAGAGAGAGAGAGAGTAATGATGAGACAAAGCATGAACAAGTTGTTTACAACGAGAAAGAGAGAGAGCTTTACCTGTGATGGAGAACGTTGTGGCCGGAGGAAGCTTCAATGATGGCTGTTCATCGAGAGAATGAGAACGAGAGAGATAGGGCTTGCTAAGAACAGAAGTGAATGAGTTCTGTATGGACTCGCTTCTTTAAATCTGGATAATTACCATTTCACTTATTTGGGAAACCGGTGTTAAAGGTGTGATTTAGCACCGGTTGCGTAAATGACCGGTGTAAAATGTGACGTTTTAATTTAATTTCAAAATTGCCACCGCGTCACGTGTGGCACTGGTTAATGGAACACCGGTGTAAAATGTCTCCATTTTTTAAAAAACAAGCTTTTTACATCGGGTTTGCATATAACCGGTGTGAAATGTGACGGTTAATTTCAAAATTGTCACCGTGTCACGTTTGACACCGGTTATATTTAAAACTAGTATAAAAGACCCAATTGTTTTCTGTTTCGTGTAGTAGTGTATGGAGGTATATCCCAGTAGCCATCAATGTTTTAAGACCGTGATGTAAGCTACTAGACACAAAATATATACTTCGAAAAATGGGGATATATTGATACAAAACATTTGTATCGATACAAGTCCAAGTCCAACATCTGTACCGATACAAAACAAAACAAATAGTGTAGCACAAAAAAGATACTCAATAGAATCAAGTTAAAATTTTGGCACTTCAAATTTTGTAATGTCTTTGTATTTGTATGATTATATCCTATATTTGTTTTAGTCAGTGTCTATGGTTCTTCAAATTCCCAGATTAGGGAAAAAGGTAATTATGCATTATTCGTTATGTTTGTTTGAAGCACCAACAAAAAGGATAGAAAAGACATAATAATAATTCATTAAATCAATTGAGAAACAATGTAGTATTTTCAATAATACCATACTATCAGAGGATTATGGAGGGTATGATAAGGAAAATGGATTCCGACCATTTGCACGAGCGATCTCAACTATTGAAAAAAAAAAATTAGACGATTAAGATCCTGAGTCCTATTTTAGCTGTGAGCCCTCATATTTCCATCTTATGGTCTGGATTCGCTAGTTTGCGTGACTGCATGGAGTCTTGACGTTAAAGAATATGAATCCGTATAATAGCCGCTTTTGCCCTTTCTTTACTTTACTTACTCAATAGGACATAAAGCTAAGCTCGTGTACAAACTACCAATGTCTGAATTGCCAGTAATAATGTCAAACATGAAATAAACATTGTGAGAACGACAAGCAATCATTCGTTTGATTGAGTATTAGGATTTAATTAAGTATAATTCTATTATACTTTTAGTTGTTTTCAAGTCAGCTTTACATGCTTGTTGTACAGGTTTTGGATTGATGTAATTGGGTAGTTTAGTGCTTAGTTAGTTTTTAGTTGTAATGCTGTCAATTCTAGTACTAAACATGTTGATCCTTTAATTTGGCATTCTAGATTTTGCCATGTTTCTAATAAGGTTCTCAAAATTTTGAGTGACACTATTCCTTTTAATTTGCATGCTGATTTTTCTACTTCTAATTGTGATGTTTGCCCTTAAGCCAAATTTAGACGCTTATCTTTTCCTTCAAATAACCATGTTTCCAAATTTCCTTTTGACTTATTGCATTGTGATATTTGGGGGCCATATGGATACCCCACATACACTGGTAAGATGTATTTTTTAACTTTAGTTGATGATTGTTCTAGATTCAATTGGTTGTACCTTTTAACTCATAAATCTGAAGCTCCTAATATCATCATAATTTTTTTTGCCATGGTCAAAACTCAATTTGGCACCACCATCAAATGTCTTAGATCTGATAATGCTAAAGAATTAGATCTTTCAGTTTTTCTACAATCTCAAGGCACATTGCATCAATATTCTTGTGTTGAAAGCCCTCAACAAAATTATGTGGTTGAACGAAAACACCAACATTTACTTAATATTGTTAGAGCCCTTTTCTTTCAATCCAAAGTTCCTATTTCCTTTTGGGGGCATTGTGTAACCACTGCTGCATTTCTTATCAACAGAACTCCTGCCCCTCTCCTTAACAATCAGTCACCCTTTCAAGTCCTTTATAAACTTGATCCAGATTTTTCCTCTCTCAAGGCCTTTGGTTGTTTGGCATATGCTGCTACTTTGCCTTCTTCACGGAACAAATTCTCTGCTAGAGCTACACCAACTGTTTTTGTTGGTTATCCTAATTGTTACAAAGGATATACTCTTTATTCTCTTACCACTAATAAGTTCTTCATCTCTAGAGATGTTGTCTTTCATGAAAAAATCTTTCTCTTTCATAAAATTCCTGCACCTATTTCTAATGAATCTATTACAAATTTTTTTCCTGATGCTATTGTTCCTCTTCCTATACCTGAACTCCCTGATAATCCTCCTCCACATGACAATCATGGACCTCCTCCACATGACAATCCTGGACCTCTTCCAGATGGACTTGACCCCCTGTTGATCTTCCTCCACCCGCTGATTCAGCAGCAAATTCTGATACAGCTCTGCCTCGTGATCTTTCTCAGCCTAGAAAATCTTCTAGGATCTCTCGACCTCCTTCTTATTTCACTACAAGAAATCGCGGGATTACCGACGACCAAAAGCCGTCGGTAATCCACAAATGCCGTCGGTAATCCAAAAATTACGACGGGCTAATATCCGTCGGTAAAACGTGCGTCGCAAATGCGTATCGACGGCTTTGCCCCGTCGGTATAATCGTTCGGTAATTTCTGACGGCTTTAACCCGTCGGTATAATCGTTCGGTATGTTCCGACGGCTTTAACCCGTCGGTAATGTCGAGTCTACAACAATTGACATTTCCGACGGCCAAGACCGTCGGTAAAGCCGACCTTTAAAAAAAAATTGAATTGAAAATTGTTTAAATTTTTATTAAAAAAATTATTTAATTTTTTAAATTATTTAATTTTAATTTCTGTAATCAATTTAATTTATTTATCCATTTAATTAACGATTACTAGTTATTACATTTAATTATTAATTTATTCCTGTATTTAAAAATGCAATGCCATAACGTAAACTATAAAATAAATTAAAAAAAAGAAACGTAACAAATAAATAAAAAAATTCGACGAACAAAGCAGTAATAAAAAAGATATCCGAAAATATAAAAAAATATCGATACAAACATAACTAATAGTCCTGATAGTCCTGATCATGATCACCATCTGCATCATTGACATGATCACCAGTACTATGAGGCGGAGGCAGAGGCGGAGGCGATGGAGGAGGCGGCTCGCGAGCTAGCAAATGGTACAGATCCTCCTGTCGTTGCAGCACCTGAGCGAACATGGCACCCGTCCGGCGGGCCTCCTCCTGTTGCATGGGATGTGCTTCCCCTAATCTAAATTTGTATCTATCAAAAAAAGGGCAAGTGGTCCTATTTATATGTTGTAGTACTGACTTTAACCAAATATGAGTATGGAAGCAAGTACAATTCTTACTTTAATTTCCCTTTTAATCACAGGTCCCGCCTCCTAAGGATTCTAGAGGACCAGACTTTTTTTGTGCCAAAGGAAGAATGAAAATTTCAATTCACAAAATTTCACAAAATTTTAATTTACATGCAGAAATTTGTCTAATTCAAGGATAGTTGCAAGGGGGAAAAGTGTACATCTTTTTTTTTTTGATTTACAAAGAGAAGTTGTGTGGCAGAGGAACTCAAATGGAATGTTTAGCAGTACTGCCTTAGAATGGAAAGTGGAACTAAAAAAGGGGTCCACAACACGAGTGAGCAAAAGTAGGAGGAAGGAACACTATCTATAAAGGATATAGTGCGGTTTTCCATTGGTTATATCAAAGATTTCATGCGTTAATTTAGTCCCTGTATTAACGTACAAATTTGGTCTACTAGGAACCAAATTGATACAACCAGAATGTCATAACTTCCCATATATTTAGGGACCAAACCAAACAAGCGCATCAGGTCATAGTACTAACTATGCCGTCAAACCAAACTAGCGATCACTCATAATCAAATTAAAATCAAAACTCATACTATGAAGGAAATCAAATAAATATGTCGGTGTGGGGGTATCTCAGACGACCCTTTTTCACCCAATGAGTAAACCGACATTTCATTAGAGTGCATACCTCGATCGCACAGTAGTGGTAGAGGCACGAGCGGTGGTGGCAGATGAGGTGGCACGGCGGAGGCCTTGCTACTTAAACCACTCAATATGTCACCCTCTTCTCTCCCACCAACCTTTGAATTCAAACTTGCCCGTGTCAAATGAAAAATATGAATTAACTTCTTAGGCTATATTCTGGCAACAATTTTTCTACCAATCATTTCAATGATAATATTCCTATCATTAAGTTATATAGTTCTTCATTACAGAGCCGTGTGGCAGCCCGGAGTTGTGTGACGGTCTCAGAGATGTGTGGCGAAGCTATGTCACTGCAGTAATAATGACAAACACAAGATTAAACTCAAAGAACTATAGAAGAACAATAAAAGCAACTAGAAATAGAAAAGCAAAATTATTACCCAAACGGTGCAGTGCCGGCGGGGCTATAAATCGAAGACGGAGCTAAGAACCGAGCGCTTACTAAAGCTCAGACTGTGCAGACAAGATTGGAAAACCAAATTAAACTCATAACTACAGAAGAACAATAAAGGTTGACATGCAAAATAGGAGCAGCTTGTACAATAATAGGAGCAGCATGTACAAAGTATAGAAAGCTGAAAAAGCTTAATTAATATATGTTGGAGAAATTAGATGACATTTTTTAAAAAAAAATTACTAATTATGGAGAGTAATTTTAAGTTATTCAGAAAACAGTTAGTATTTAAAAACTCATAAAGATTACAGATTACTAAATTGATTGCTCTACAAATTGTTGAAGAGTAAAACCAAGATGAAAAAGAAAGCATGTTAATAATTTAAGTTAATCAAGCGGTAGAGCAAACAGAGGAGAACATGTTTCTATCAAGTTAAGCCTTAAATTAGCTAATAGTTCAAAAAATTAAATGTCATAATTAATTTGAAATAACCCAACGTGTCCTTGGCCTTTTGTACTGAATCTAAGGAAATTGTGTGAGAAAATCCAAAGCACCTGATAACTATAATGCCATGCAAGCTGCAATAAACCAGCACTAATAAACCAACATCTCTACACATGGAGATAGGGAGATCAAAATCATGGCTCATCATTATAACCACGTAATTGTTTCCAGTTATTAATAAACTAACACCTCTTGATTTGATTCTGATATAGAAGCTAACGCCTAAAATTAAAAATCAAATTGAATTAGAATGCATAAAAATTCAAAATAGCAAGTCCTCAATAAACTGAGTAATCTTTCACTGCATTGCAGGTAATGAACTAATATCCCAATCTGTTCAAGCATCATTCATAATAATTGCAAGGCTTGTGGGTTGATAAAAAAATGAAATCTGACTATAATAACCAGTAGCGGACCTAGGACCCTAGGTCAGTGGGTGCAAAAAAAATTAAATTCATACACTAATATAAATAAAAGGAAATATAGATGAACAGAAGTACTGATACATACATACTTATACACATAATTTGACTTGTATAACTATCAGAACACATGAATGATACAATAAATTGATTGAACTCTTTAGATCAATGCTTAATAACAACAATAATCAAATGAAACTTGCAAACGAAAAGTAAATAAAAACAGGCATCTAGACCAATTGTTTTCTTGGTAACTATATATTTACTTTTGACTAATTATTTATTTGATTGAAATAAATGTAGAAATTTAAACAATGAAAGTAAGGACTAAGAAGACAGAAATAATAGATATTAAGGTAGTTTAAGGAGTATAACCAAATCTCTTGCTGTTTGAAATAATTCACGAACATTCGATGCACTTTGTCCAACCCACATCCCAGCCTCCAATTGTTGGGCCTTAATTTCAACAACAGGCACCTTTGCCTCTGTAGATATAGCCAATGCTAGAGATGTCTTTCTATTCAAAAGTTCAGCACATAAGAAAATAATTCCCATCAGTGCTACATCTAAATATTGAGGAAGGATTTTGAATCCAAGTGATTCACTCACAAATTGTTCACAAATCACAAATCACAAACAAGAAATCGAGTTAATAAATTATAAATTTGGGGAAACTCATCCGGATAGTTTAGAATTTAGAAGGAGAATTTTTTTTCAGATCTGGACACAGTGAGCACAGGATCAGCAATCAGAAAATCAACCGCACATAATCAACAATCAAAATCAACATCACACAATTTCCTCTTTGTTCCATAATTAAAGGAAAATCCAATCAGTCTATAAATTTGGGGGAAATCCAGATAAATTAGGGCTTCAGAGGGAGAAAACAAAATACAGGGTATGGGCAAAGTAAGACTCACCAACAGTACTCAGGAGCGGCACGACGCGGAGGTTGGCGACGGGAGCAAGGAAGGGCGTCACGACGGAGAGAGAGAGACGAGGATGAGCGAGCAAAGAGAACAGAGGGCAGTGTGAGAGAGAACAGAGGGAGTCGCGACAGAGGGATGATGCGGTAAGGCGATCGGCGGAGGGAGGGAGCCAGGGAGGGAGGGAGTCCAGTGATGAGAGAGATAACAGAGGGCGGGCCGCTGTGAGAGAGGGAGTTCAACAGAGAGAGAGAGAGAGAGTTTTTTTTGCAGTGAGCGAGCGAGCGTGACGAGAAGACTGAGTGGGTTAGTGTGAGTGAGTGTGTCACAGTGGTTTGAGGGGGAAGGGTAGGGTTCTGCAACGAAACGTTGCATACCGACGGCCATTTTAATCATACCGACGGGTTAAAGCCGTCGGTCTCTAAAACACGACGTTTTCGACGGTTATTTTAAAATACCGACGGCTATGCTCGTCGGTACATTTTGACCGTTGACCGCCGTCGAAAATCGAACGTAGTTACCGACGGGCCCAATTGTCAGTAGTTGAAAACTGGAAGGGAATCCAAAAGGCGGGAACATTACCGACAGATTTGACTTACCGACGGCTTAAGCCGTCGGAAAAGCCGATTTTTTAGCTATGGGTAAAGGCCGTCGGTATCTTCGCTTTTTCTTGTAGTGTTTACAAGATTATGTTACCTCCTCTGTCTCCACTCCTTACCCCATTCAGCAGCATCATACTTTGGCCAACCTTGGTCCAGCTTATCACACTTTCACTACTCAAATATCTTCCACTTATGAACCTACTTTTTTTCATCAAGCTGTCAAATTTCCCCACTGGCAGCAGGCTATGCAAACTGAAATCAAAGCCTTAGAAGCCAACAATACTTGGTCTCTTGTTCCTCTCCCTTTTAATAAACAATGTATTGGTTGTAGATGGATTTATAAGGTTAAGTTTAAACCAAATGGGACTGTTGATCGCTATAAATTAAAGCCAGATTAGTTGCTAAAGGATACACAAAACAACTTGGCATTGATTTCTTTGACACTTTTTTCCCAGTTGCTAAATTAACCACTGTCAGAGTTCTTTTAGCAGTTGCAACCGCAAGGAATTGGCACCTTTTTCAACTTGACATTGACAATGCCTTTCTTAATGGTGATCTCTTTGAAGAAGTATACATGGAACTCCCCAAAGGCTATAAAACACTGTAACCTAATCTTGTTTCTAAGTTGAACAAATCCATCTATGGCCTTAAACAGGCTTCAAGGCAATGGTTTTGTAAATTCTCTTCCACTTTTATCTCTCATGCTTTTATTCAATCTAGAAATGATTATTCCTTGTTTACCTTTGGTTCTGGCAATACACTTGTTATTCTCCTTGTCTATGTCGATGATATTCTTTTGGCAGGACCTAATAAACAGAAAATTTTGGAGGCACAATCGCTTCTTCAAACTCTTTTTAAATTAAATATTCTTGGTACTTTGCAATACTTTCTTGGTTTAGAAGTTGCAAGGTCTTCTCAAGGTATTTATTTGTCTCAATGAAAGTACACTCTTGAATTACTTGAAGACACTGGCTTCCTAGGTTGCAAGCCTGTCAGCTTGCCCATGGATCCTAATTTAAAACTATTTTTACTTGATGGTGATCTCTTATCTGATCCTACTATGTATAGAAGATTGATTGGTTGCCTTATGTATCTAACAATTTCACGGCCTGACATTACTTTTGCTGTTTGTAAACTAAGTCAATATATGCAGCCTCCTCGTACCACTCATCTTCATGTCATTCATCATCTTTTACAATACTTTAAGTCCACCCCTGGCCAAGGTATCCTGTTTCCTGCTTCAAATTCCCTTAATCTCACTGCCTATGCAGATGCAGATTGGGGAAGCTGCCTCAATACTCGCAGATCAACCACCGGTTCTTGTGTGTTCTTAGGAGATGCCATCCTATCTTGGAAATCAAAAAAACAACCCACAGTATCAAAATCTTATGCTGAGGCCGAATATAAAGCCCTCTCTTCAGTTGCTAGTGAGGTCATATGGCTACCAAGACTCTTAATTCAATTTGAAGTCCCAATTGATTCGGCTATGGTCTTTTGTGACAATCAATCCGCTATCCACTTAGCTTCCAATCCTTCTCACCATGAAAGATCGAAGCATATTGATGTTGATTATCATTTCATAAGGGAATTAGTTCAAGCAAATAAGCTCCGCTTGGTTTACATTAAGAGTCAGCATCAGCTTGCTGATATTCTAACCAAAGCATTGCCTCATTCTGCTTTTTCTTCCTTAATTCGCAAGTTGGGAATACACAATATATATTCTCCACCTTGAGGGGGGTATTAGGATTTAATTATATAAGTATAATTCTATTATACTTTTAGTTGTTTTCAAGTCAGCTCTACAGGCTTGTTGTACAGGTTTTGGATTGATGTAATTGGATAGTTTAGGTGCTTAGTTAGTTTTTAGTTTGTTATTCTTTTACTGTTTTGACAGTTAAGTTAGTTATATCTGTTAACTAACTTTGTGATAGGATTAGTTATTTTCTGTTAGATAGCTTTGCAATCAGTTGTATTTTTCCTTTTCTCAGTATTGCTCTATATAAAGGAGCATTTGTAATCTTCTCATATACATTGAATGAATCAATGAATTCATGAGAAATCTATACTTTTCTTCCTCTGAGTTCTTAGCTTAACACTGAGTCCTGTGATTTTCTATATCATTACTGCCTCTTGACTCAATTATAAGTAAAAAATTAGTCATATTTGATGGATCAAAATATAAGTAAATTATAGTAACTAATTTTACTCTATTTAATGTTATCATTCTCAAAATATCCTTCATTTAATGTTATCATGAAACAAGTTCCATGAAAAATTAAATGAAGAGAAATGATAGTTTTGATAATACAATTATTGTAGTTTTTTTTATTACACCAAGAAAATTAAATGAACTTAACTAATTTTTTTAATTAGTGTGAAATTAAGTACTTTTACTTATATTTAAGTTAGGAGAGAGTACCATTTTTTTTTTATTTTATGCTAGTGACAGATTTGAAGACCGCTTGATCATTTGAGGCATGCTTTATATATCTCAAAACCAATCTCTTTCACCGGCTTTTGGTCTTTCAGAAAGTGCGGGGGGATTACAAGTCCATTCATCCATTTGAAAAAATGTCTCTTTGGCCTGTTTGTCCTCTTCTTAGTTTTCTTCTTTTTTTTTTACTAACAGTTAAGAGCTTAAATATTAATTCTTCAAGTGGATGCTGAGTCTGTGCCAAGGACACCAAGTGGTTAACAACTGGTATGAAGTCAATGAAGAATAGATCACGAGGTTTTCACAAAATCTGTATTATAAAAATTTCTCTCATGGGATTGCTATTGAAATTGCTTTCTGCATTGACTTTGACTCCAAAAATGTGGGGGGTGGTGGGGGGTGTTGTTTGTGGAGCTACCCGGTAGAAGTGTTGTGTACGGTACCAAAGTGAGTTTTTATCCACTTATCATGTCATTAAATCCAATTTAATCTCTTTGAATTAGTTATTTGACTTTTTTAAATTATAAATGCACATTTTTTAAACTAAATAGTGATTTCTTATTAAAAACTTCTCTACGATGTCTCTTTATATTCTCTCTTCTTCATCTTTAATACCCACTTCACAGTTCTTCTTCTCCCGACATATATTTGATTTCTCTTGTTCTTCTTCTGATAAAGCCTAGATATCGAAAACAGGTTAGCATCGGTATATGTTTATTGCTACTTGATTATTCATTTTTTTTAATATGATGGTCATTCTAAACGTTCAAAAGAAAAGATGAAGAACAACATATTAGCATATTTGTAAAATATTTTCTGAGGCACTGAAATAATTATTCATAACTTACTGTTTACTTTTTAAAATAATAAAAAATGTATGTCGTAACGGTTATATAAAAAATATTGAATAAGTGAACTATTTTTGTTAGAACAGTTAATATGGGTACGATACCCGACTAATTTAAATGGTACATAAGAATTTACCAAACTGCTATGTGTGACAGAGTTATGTGGTGGCTTGGTGGCAATCCCAGACTCGAGCTCCATTTCAAAAATAATGTTTTTCCTATACTTGAAATTTTAAGGGTAAAAAGCACTTTACACCTCATCTATAGCTTAGTGTGTATTTGATTATGTGGTGACAAAAATTGATTTTGATAGAATTGATTTTGGTTAAAATTGAGTTGAACGTAACATGATTTATGTTTGGATACATTCATGAAAAAAATGATTTTGATCAATTCATTTTGTTTGGATAGTTTGGATCAAAATTGCTTTTAGGTGTGCAATTACCAATTAGACCTAAATTAAAATTATATTAGTTAACAAATACGTTTTTTACATATATATTATATTAGTTAACAAATAAGTTTTGATTACATATATATTCTATTAGTTAACAAATAAGTTTTTTACTCTGTTAATTTAGTAAAAAAAATATTGTGTTAATTTATGTATAAATTATTTTGCTATGAGTAAACATATCAACCTCTTTCAACAACCCCCGCCACCACAAAGTCTTACCCAGTGGGGCAAGCACCCATTCTTAACACATACAACAAAGTACAAACAATAAGGACAGTTGTCCGCAGGGATGTCCACTTTCTTCACAACTGTGGACGCCCGCCCAGAAACTCGCCTTTGTTTGCAAACGTGCCTACCGCAGAAGACCAATAGCATAGCGTGTAACGGTTAAATTAACAATTAAAATATAAATAGATTTCCATTTTTCTATTTTTTCAAAGTTCTTCATATTATTGTCAAGATGCTGGACAATAAGACATAATCAACAAGAATTCCTGTTCTCAACACGAGTCTAAACAATTCCAAAGCTTCCAACCTGATATTTGAATCAAATTATTTATAGGGTAAAGATAGCAAAGAGAGAAGAGATTTAATTGAATCAAGACGACCATGTGGGAGGCCTTGAACGAGATTGTCACTTTACTTGCATTAGACCAGTTGCTAATTTTTTAATTAATTTGAATTATGAAATTATGTTAAAGGGAAAAGTTACAACGAATAAACTAAGGGGGAAGTGCCTAATTTGACTAGTTAATTAAGGGTAAAAGTGCAACTAATGCTATAGTTAGGGGGGTAAAGTGTGTTTTACCCAAATTTTGATTTCAGACACGATTTTAGATTTAATTCCTGATTAATTTTATTAATTTCTAATATCATTTTTTTTCAGTTATGGTAGTTCTTTATGGCCTATAGGGGTGTTGGAAGTTGAAGACACAAGGTGCCTGCCACAGGTGCGAGGGAGTCACGAAACTGAAAATGAAATTCACTTGGACCACCAGAAACTCTTGCTTATAAATATAGTTTAGTTTATGATTTAAAATTACAATAAAATATTAAAAATATGAAATTATTATGAACAGTCAAAAATAATAATTTTTAAATTTTTTTAGAAAGTAGTGATTTAAAAGCACAATATTTTGTTATTATTTTTTTCTGTTCTTAATAATTTAATAACAGCCAAAGATAACATTTTTAATTTTAATTTTTATATTTTTTTAATATTTTTAGAAAGTAGTGATTTAAAAGCACAATATTTTATTATTTATTTTGGCTGTTCTTAATAATTTAATATTTTTTCCGTTAAAAAATAATTTAATATTTTTAGAAAGTAATTAGGGTTTTTATATGAGCAAACCTGCGTATAGTTTTGCTATTCCCACCGCACTACTTCATAATTTAAGCCCGGTTTTCTGCCCCCTATAAATAAGTGTTTCCTCCTGCTATGTTGTTGCCCACATCAATCAAACTTATCGTCCCTTCTTTTTCACAGTTTCACAAAATCAAATCTCCTCCCATTTTATGCCGTGCATCACCACACTGCTCTCCGGCTATTTGATTTGAAGTGATGTATGTTCCGATTCTCTTATCTTCACTCTTCTCATTTTTTTGAATTCCCTTTCTGTTTTGGTTATTTGATTCACGGCCATGTATCAATCTTCATCTCCGTTTTCTACTGATTTGGCAATTGGCATTCTAGTATAATTATTAATTAGCTTGGACTTTTCATCACGCTTCAATCCATATGTTCCTTTTGTTGAACGCTCACACAGTCACACTGATTTAAGATTCTTTTATTGCTATTTTAATTGGTTTTCAATCTAGCTCTTGTGGGTGTGGTTTTCTACTTTTAATCAGAGGACTCAGACGGCTAAGATTTGTTTTAATGGATGGACATAAAATTCAGTAAAAGTATATTCAAGCTAAATGAAAATAGTAGTATTATAATATAATTTTTTTCCGGAAGTTGTTACATTTTTTAAGTTACTATATTTTAAAAAATTTCAATATTTATTATAATTTGTTTAAAACGTATACAAACAAATAGTCCTCGTTATTACTCCATCTCAGGAAAAAAAAAATAGCCCTCATTGAATTTAGAGTTGTTTATTTTTAATTTAATACTACTCCAGAGAGACACAGACTCAAAGAACATATGTAAGTGTTGTGTGTGGCTCCATTTATCCCCCTTTCCCTTTAATCATATGTACTAGACCAAAATAAACTCTAATCTCAAATATAAGCAAAATACCACTCATCTTTGTTCAAAATATAAGCAATTCTAACTAATTTCATCATATTTAATGATACGATTCCCAAAATACCATTTGTTTAATTCAGATTTTATTTTTCCAATAATTTCCTTTACTCCCATAAAACAAGTTTCCATAAAAATTAAATGAACGGAAATGCCATTATAAAAAATACAACTAGTTTTTTTATTGCATCAAGAAAATAAAAAAAAATTAACTGACCTCTTTAAGTAATATGAAATTATGTATTTTTACTTATATTTGGGAGTGGCGGATAAGGAATATTTCCATAGTTATATTGGGAAGTCAAAACTCATAAATTGATGTAAATATTTAATTATATAAGTATTTTTTATTTACATAAATTTAATACAACATTTAACGCAATATTAAAATAATACTATTTTTCATATCATCATCTGATTATGTAATAGTAAGTGATTTCATTATTGCATTCAATTGAGTACATGATTTCAATATTGCATGCAAATTGCAATATGGTGTTTACAGCATAGCCATGGGCACTCTTTCTTTAGACCTTTCTTTTCAATGCTAAATGTGCTGCAGATTGCTGACCTGCTATTTGTTTTATTGAAGCCCTGAAGTCTCTACTGTGAAAGAGAATTGAGTTATCGTCCAGGTCTCTAAAGTTCAGTCTAATTTTTGTTGCCTATATATATATATATATTTGACGATCCTTGGAAATAGATGTTGGCTTTTGTCTCTTCAACTGTTTAAGATAATAATCAAACAATCCATATGTTGCAGAAGCGTGAATGTTGTAATGGAAGGCAAAGGGAAAAAATTAATCCATTCCAGCCGTAGCAGTTCCTTACATTACGAAGCTCCTCTAGGCTATAGCATTGAAGATGTTCGTCCCAACGGTGGCATTGAGAAGTTCCAATCTGCAGCTTATTCCAACGTAACTTCTTTACTTTCCAATTCATTGAATGTGAATCCAACTCCCATTATTGTTTATTTGTTACTACTGCATTCTAGTTAATGCTTTTGTTTTCTTTCTTTCTATTTTGCAGTGCATGAGGAAGCCATCCTGATAAGATCGCAGAGCATAGTTATACTACTTATTTTCCTTTCATTTCTTCCTTATAATAATTGTAACTATTGTATAGTATTTGAAGTTTAAATCACTGTGTCATGGCCGCGCGTGTTACTCCTAACCTTAACAACAACCAACCAGCATCTCCTATTGGATTCGAAGGGTTTGAGAAGCGAATCGAGATTTCATTCTGCGAGTCACCAATTTTCAAGGACCCCAAGGGATTAGGACTTCGTGCCCTGACTCGGTCTCAGATCAACTCTATTCTTGAACCCGCTTGCTGCACCATTGTGTCCCACCTTTCCAACGACGAATTGGACTCTTATGTGCTTTCTGAATCAAGCCTCTTCGTTTATCCTTTCAAAATTATACTCAAAACTTGCGGCACCACAAAGCTGCTCCTCTCAGTTAAGCCCATTCTCGACCTCGCAGCCTCACTTTCACTCTCTGTTTTTGCGGTTAAGTATTCGCGCGGGACCTTTCTTTTCCCAAATTACCAGCCTGCCCCTCACACAAATTTCTCTGACGAAGTTGCAATGCTAAATGACCATTTTACCCATCTCCACGCTAGGGCCTATGTTATTGTCGATCCCGCCGCTCCAAATCGTAACTGGCACATTTACTCGGCCTGCAGAGAAGGTGCCACGTCACCGTTTATGGGCACTGTTGAGATGTGCATGACTGGGTTGGATCGCGAGAAGGCGCGCATGTTTTTCAAGGAATAGGGAGGGGGTAAAATGATGGCAATGTCCTTGGTGTCGGAGATTATTCCGAGTCACGCGATCTGCGACTTTGAGTTTGATCCTTGCGGGTACTCGATGAACGGGATCGAGGGTGCGGTGATTTCCACAGTGCACGTGACTCCCGAAGATGGGTTCAGTTATGCCAGTTACGAGGTAGAGGGGTTGGTCCTGGAGTCAATTGGTTTCGGGACACTTGTGAGCAGGGTTCTGAGGTGCTTTCGTCCCACGGAGTTCTCTGTTGCTTTCACGTGCAAGGCAGGTGCCGAGGGGTGGGCCATGTGGAATGCTGACTTGGAAGGGTATTGGTGCGAGAATGTGGTGAAGCAGGAGCTGCCAGGGAACGGGTGCATAGTTTACCAGACTTACTACTCGACTAAGGATAGAGTGCGTGCAGTGCGCACAGCCAAGAAAGCCACTGCCAAGCCGTCGGTAAAACAACAAGTCCGTCGGTAAATGGAATCTGATTTACCGACGGTCAATGCTTGTCGGTAATTTCAAAGATATTTCATTTCCGCACCTATTTTTCAAATACTGACGGCCTTATACCGTCGGTAAGTTAAAAAACCCGTCGCATGTCGAGCAGTTCTACCGACGGCCTAGTCCGGTAAAAGCCGTCGATAATCTTGCGCGATAATAACCGAAGCCAGGCCTTCCTTTCTCCTCCATCTTCATCCTCTTCCCTTTCACTCCCCTCTCCTCCTCCGCCCCCACCCCTACGCCGCCACCACCACCACGCCCACACCACCACCAGGCCGCCACCACCACCACCACTCTATTCTCTCTATTCTCTCTGTTCTCTCACTGTTCTCACTCTTTCTCTCCACCACCACCACCACCACCGCGCCACACCACCACGTCTTAGTCGCCACCACCACCGCGTTTCCTCTCGCCACCACCACCACCACCGTGGTTCTGTCTCTCTCTGCCTCTCATCTCTCTCTATCCGCCGCCACCTCCACGCAGTCGCCCGCCACCTCCACAAAGACCGTCACGCCACCACCTCCACGAGACCTTCGCGCCACCTCCACAAAGACTGCGTGGTAGTCACCTCTGCCACCACCGTCTATTCTCTGTCTCTATTCTGTCCTTCTTTGTTCGTGTTATTTTCTTAGAATCCCAAATTGATTTGGTGTTCCTTTTCGATGTTTCAGGAACGATTGAAGGTTCTTGAAGTGATTTGAAGGTTTTTGACGTGATTTTGAAGGTTTTGGTGCATCAGGTATTCTTTTGTGGCTTGACCTCCAATTTTGTGTTCTGTGATTTTGGGAACTAAGGTTTGTTTGTATTCCTGTTGTTGGTATTTGATTTTTGTTTTAGTAGCTTTGCAAGAGTAGCTGCGTGAGATTATTAGTTGTTTGATGGTTGTTACGCTCTTATTGATTTTGTGGATTGTTAGTTGTTTGACGGTTGCTCTGCTCTTATTGATTTTGTGGATTGTTAGTTGTTTTAAAAGTTTATGATACTTATATTATGTCCAAGGTTAAAAGTTTGTCTTAAGCATGCTAATTAGAAGGAAAAAAAAACAATTCTAGTTGGCGCATCTGCTCAGTTAGCATCATGATTTGAAAAAATATTGAAAAAATATTGGAATAAAGTCTTAAATCTGCAAACCTATGCCTTTGTTCGTTTTGTTGTAATTCGATTATTTTCGTTTATATGCTCATAGTGACCAATGTTGACAACAAGCAGACAATGTCTTTAGATGGAAACCGTGGTCGAGGTAGGGCTTCCAGGAGGCCGATGATGTCCGCAATGGAGTATCTAATAGCTTTGTGACGATTGAGGATCGCGATGCTCGCCATCGTGATCCTCCTATGCCTTCCAGAGGCCGATGATGTCTGCGAGGAGTATCGAAATAGCTTTGTCATCGGGACTAAGGATCGTCTTGAGGATCGTGATTTGATGAACGGCATGGTGATCCCAGGAGGCTGTAGCTACGGTGATGCTCATCGAGGGACATACATCGTTCAGGTCTCCACGATGACGATGAGATCTTGGGTATACTCCATCCACACCGGAGTATTCTCCAATCGGAGAGGATTACACTCAGACCTCACGGAGTATTCTCCAATCGGAGAGGATTACACTCCGCCCACACCAAAATATTCTCCCACCGTAGCAGTTACACTCCATCGACTCCTTCGGAGGATTCTACCGCCCGATTTTGTCCTGGGACCCCTCAAGGAGCCGCCACTAGCTAGCCTCTATTTTATATTATGCATGTTATGTACATTAGTATTTGATCGCTTTAACATTTTAATTGGATAAATGTATTAGGATAATATATGATGTATGTCTTTACATTTGTGCTTTTCTATTTAATTTTTGTGTTAAGCCTAAGTTCCAATTATTCCAACGTTTCAACGATTGTTCGCGAAACCAGGCCGCCACCACCACCACCACCCCTCTATTATGCTCTATTATATGTTTTACATGAGGAGGTTAAATAGCTTTTGAGAATTCATGATTTGATAAAAATAGTGAAAGCCAAAAAGCTTACTTGGGGTTTATTTGGAATTATTTTATAACATGATTGTTGTTTGGTTGGTATCCTGCTCATTTTTGTTGATTGCTATTTGGTAGCTTGTTAGTTAAAATTTTCTATGTTTTTTCTGTATTTTTAGTTCGAGGCCACGACATTGCTCCGAGACTGCCACTCACATCGAAAGGCGTGGACACTCTCTTGTTCTGAGAATTAGGTATGCACTCTAACGAAATGTCGGTTGACTCATTGGGTGGAAAAGGGTTGGCTGTTGACCCCCACACCGACATATTTATTTGATTTGCTTCATAGTTCTCTCCAGAGAGAGAATTTTGAGGTGATGTGTGTTTTGACTAACAAAGGATGTTTTATGTTGAAGTGATGTATAGTTCTCTCCACAGAGGGAATTTTGTTTGATGTATATTTTATGTTAGAGTAAGGTAGCATGTAGATTATTCATTTAGCAAGCAACACATAAACTCAATTTCAGTAAGTGAATCTCTGATCCTATGTTCATGCTACGTCTCGCTATACTTATAGAAACCAATTTATATTGAGATAGTAACCATATTAATCTCCAAAATATTTACAGATTATAACTATATACTATACTGTAAATACAAACAACGTTTATTAAACTAAAAAATTTAACATATGAAAGACATATTATTACACAAAGACATGAATACTATCGAGGAAATTGATTCCCAAATTAATCGTATCAGACACTAATTATAAACTATTAAAATCCTATATTTGATGAATTTAATTATGTGATGATCTTATTTTTTTAAAAATAATAAAGTAACCAATTTTATGTTGTTTAGAGATACCATCAACTGCCTTGGTTAATGTAGTAGATTCTGGTGCTAGGCTAGTTTTTTAACTGCAGAAACAGAAAATGATTGTTTTTTGGCCAATTAATGGATTAGGATGTATGGTAGATGTGACCATATAGGAGCTCTAATTGCATGGCATATATCAAGCCAAACCACTATGAAAACAAAAATTGTTAAAAGGATTTATGCTTCCCTTGCCGTCGGTATACTTGTTTAATTCTATCCTTTAAGAGGATGTCAACTTTCAACATGTTACTTTTTAATTATTGATGAAATGGATGTTTGATTGTTGTTATTAGTATCGGAGAAAAGCCTTAGCTTCCCGTTTGAGGTTCAATATATTATTGAGTGCGTGTACTCTTTTAGATACCACGTGTTCATTGTATATTGAACCTTGAATTGTCCAAGTCGGACAGTTTGGGAAAAAACTTTTCCTTTACTTGTATAATAGTTGTTGCTTGATTCTCGTATCTTGATATTTGATGAAATTTCGGTTAGATTCATTTCCTTTTGTTCTCTGGGTGCATACTTGATTGCCTTGTTCCTAACTGCGATCATTTTGTGTACTCAGAGACCAATGGGAAATCTTTGCCGAAAATTTTGTCAAGTATAAGATATGAGAATTACTGAATGACTATTATACGAAGTTCTGAAAAAATTTTCCTCGAATGGGATAAGTCATACCATTTAAAGAAAGAGAGCGGTTGTAAGAATGTCGTCTTCTTTGAAATTGTCATTTTTTTTTACATGCAGAAGATGGAATTTTTTCCTTCGAATAGTAGTTGGATGTACGATAGGTTGTATCCGGGAAGAGGGGGTTTGAAACAATCTTTTTGCGATGGGATTGATCACTTCGTTCAAGTCGCAATGGCACACGAAGATTTCGAAATTAATGGAGGGATTAGATGTCTGTGCCTTAAATGCGATTGCAGAAAGATCAAGAGCCCAGGAGAGGTCATGCTGCACCTGCAGAGAGTTGGATTTATGCCTAATTACTACATTTGGACTAGACATGGTGAAGAGTTATCTCAGGTTGGATTAGGGGTTGGCGATAATTGCACAGGTGCTTCAAGTAATTGCGTAGATACGGGATATGGTGAGCAGATTGAATTGATGCAAAATATGGTTTGTGATGCCTTGGGGGTCAACGTATCATTCGAGGAGCCACAGTATGATGACACAGATGAACTTCCAAATGAGACTGCACAAAGATTTTATAATCTCTTGTTAGAAACAAATAAGCCATTGTTTGAAGGGTCTGCCGACTCTAAGTTATCAATGTGTGTGAGACTTTTAGCTCTCAAGTCCAACTGTGGTGCTACGGATGTGTGCTTGGATCTCGTAAAGAAGATGATGTTGGACTCGTCATCTATCAGAGATGGTTTGCCAAAAAGTTATTACGAGGCTAAAAGCTTAGTGTCCAAATTGGGGTTGGAATCTAAAAGGATTGATTGTTGTGTGAGAGGGTGTATGTTATATTACGACAATGAATTTGGTAAAAACGATAAGCCTTGTTGGTTGAATGCAAATTGTGGTGAGCCAAGGTATATGTCACATACTTATAATGGGAAGGGTAGACAAAAACCAGTTCCACTAAGGCAATGTTTTATTTGCCAATTATTCCAAGGTAGAGAATGTTTGCGTCAACACGCATCGCAGACAAAATGACTTGGCGATATGAGGATAAAAGCACTTCGTATGTTGCGACATCCATGTGATGGTGAACCTTGGAAGCACTTTGATCATGTGAATCCGAATTTGCAGCGAGATCCACGTAATGTACGACTTGGCTTATGCTCGATGGTTTTACCCCATATGTTCAATCAACGGCGAAACCTTATTCTTCTTTGGCGATTATTGTTACCCCATACAATCTTCCTCCTTATATGTGCATGTCTAAGCCCTATATGTTCTTGACTTGTATTATACCGGTCCAGATAATCCAACAGATGGTATTGACATCTACTTACGACCTCTCATTGGCGATCTCAAAAGGTTGTAGAATGGCGTTGTGACTTATGATGTTGCACGAAGAAGAACTTTACAATGAGGGCAGCTCTTATGTGGACCATTAATGACTTCCCTGCATATGGCATGTTGTCCGGTTGGGGTACTCATGGTAAGATGGCATGTCCCATTGCATGGAGCATACAAAGGCCTTTACCTTGAAATTTGGGGGAAGAGTTCTTGGTTTGACTCACATCGCAGTTTTTACCAGCAGATCATCCATTTAGACGAATAAGGGCGCCTTCAAGAAGGGGAATTTGAATTAGATGGCCCGCCGAGGTTGACATCCTAACGATTTTTACCGAGTTATGGATCTCGCCAAAAATCACAGATTTTGGTGAATTAGATCGATTTGAAGGATATGGACAATGGCACAATTGGACTAAAAGAAGTATTTTTGGGATTTGCCGTATTGGAAAGATAATTTGTTGAGACACAACCTTGATGTTATGCACATTGAGAAGAACTTTTTGACAATGTTTTTCTCACAAAGTGATGAACGTTAGAGGAAGAACGAAAGACAATGATAAGGCCAGGTGGACTTACCACTTTACCGTAGCGAAAGGACTTGCATTTGGCGACTCGATCGAATGGGAAAACCCTGAAACCCAAAGCCTGTTACTCTTTAAGCTGTTGAGGAAGCTAGGTCGATCTGTCGGTGGATAAAAGAACTTGAATGCCAGGCGGTTATTCTTCTAATTTGGCAAGATGTCTTTGATGTGAACAAAGGAACAATGATTGAGATGAAAAGCCATGATTGTCATGTATTCATGGAGTGTTTACTTCCTATTGCATTTAGTTCCCTGCCGTCAAATATTTTAAATCCACTTACAGAACTCAGCCAATTTTTTAAAGATTTGTGTTCCGCAACATTGAGAGATGATGATCTTATCAAGATGGAGCAGAACATACCAGTCATTCTTTGTAAGTTGGAGAGAATATTTCCCCCTGGTTTCTTTGACTCTATGGAACATCTCCCAGTGCATCTTGCACATGAAGCTACGCTCGGTGGACCGGTTCAATACAGATGGATGTGTATCCATTCGAAAGGTAATATAATCAAATATTCTTTAACATAATTATTCACTGCCCCGGGTTAAATGTTGAAATGTTGATCACCAACCTGGTTATTCTGTAGATTTATGGGTGACTCAAAACGGTCGGTGAAAAATAAGGCCAGGGTTGAAGGATCTATTTGTGCAACTTACTTATACCGTGAGACAATTCATTTCTGTTCCCATTATTTTACGAACTTCATGCTGACACCAACAAATAATAGGAATGAAATAGAAATTGAAAGTGAAAGGCACCCGCCGGCCTTATCAGTGTCTAGCCTTCCCGGTCGTCATGCTGGAAAGGAGCTGAAGTCCTGGTTAACGGGAGAAGATTGGAAGTCAGCACACGTTCACGTGTTGATCAAGCGTCTTGAAAGTATCACCATATCTTACGTATGTATACTTTTGACCACTTTCAATTTATTTAGTCCACACCTAGTCATGATCATTTGTTTGATAATGACTTGTTCAGGGCATTCTTGCTAACTAAGCCCACAAGTTTAACAAGACTCTTACGCCTATATTCATGAATATTTCCCAACGTGGTTTAGGAGCCAGGTATGTATTTTTAGTCCTATTTCAACTATTTGTTGTTTGAAAATACAAAAGATTGTTTGCAAAAGGAACCCTAAATCACTTGTGCATGTGTATACGCAGTGTATAGCGAGTCAGAATCGCCCATAATCGAACACTTGAGAAATTTATCTCATGGTCCTAAATCACGTGTAAAAGAATGGCACACGTATTTCGTAAACGGTTACAAATTTCAAACTCAGTCAAAAACAGAGGGGAAAAAAAACAGTTAACGGACTTTATGTAAAAGGTGCCACAGAGGGAGGTGAAGGCGACTTCTACGGCGTGATTCAACATATATATGAGTGGCGTATAATACTTTAGACTATACTAAAAGAATAGTGCTATTTTATTGTAATTGGTTTGATCCAGTCAAGTAGAGGCACAAGAATGGATCGCAAATATAATATCGCTGACATATGCATGAGCGTAAGATACCAAATGTTTGATCCGTTTATCATAGCACAACATGTAAGACAGTGTATTATGTCCCTTATCCATCAACTTCGAAGGGACAAACAAGGTTGGTGTGTTGCAATAAAGACAAAACCAAGGGGTCGCATTGAAGCGGATGATCCACATGAAGAAGTGGCTTATCAAGTGGATGAGATGTCTCATGTCAACGTAGTAAACGGTTGAACCCATTTCTCGACTACGTGACGATCCAATCACATATGAAGATGTAAATGGAGATGAGGAATTAAATGAAGAAGTGGCGTAACCATCAAAATCAAGACGATGCCGAAGCGAGTGGGCGAATGGGCGTAATAAATTTGTTTAACTTTTTACAATTAGAGAATTTAATGTCTAACAACATATTTTATTTTGTCGATTATTTTCATATAACTTGTTTATTTTTTGGAATTCATTTTTAATATTGTTATGTTTAAATATAATATTTCATGATCATATTATTGAATTGCTCTATAGACATATATGGCATCGGAGGTTCAGGTTCAGGCTTCCGACCACCCAGTAGTGGTCAACGAAAGGAAGGGCATCACCGCCGACCCCTCGTCGTCGGAGGCCGAACATTATTAGGATTGATGATGTTGGCTATGCGATGTTGTCATCCACACAGCGTCCGCATACATCTACGCCTACACAGGCTCCAGCGAGTTCGGCCCCTACGCAGCCTACGTCACATTGGGCACCTACACAGCATGCAGGACCTTCTGCATCGACACCCATTTACATGATGCCCACCCCAGGGTTCCAGCAGACACTTGCCGCTTCTTCCTCTCATTTTGTGTTTGAGACGGTGTCCGACACTCATGTGTCCGATCAGGAGTATAGTGTGGGCCAGGCACCTGATCAGACCGGGGTTCAGCAGGACGAGGAGGTTGAGCAGCAGCAGGATGAGCAGGAGGTCGTTGATGATATTCAGATGCTGCATGATGGCCGAGTTGCTATCGAGCCACCGGTAGAGGGTGAGTATGTAGGTTGAATACATATTTTTGCCCCTTATCTTTTTTTTAGTTTTCAATTTCGTCCCTTATCTTTTTTTAGTTTTCATTTAAGTCCCTTAAACTTCAAAAATCACATCAATTTCGTCTTTTCTGTTTATTTATTCATATTTTCTTAGACGAATCACCATCTGACACGTGGCAGAAAAATAAAATAAAATAAAATAAAACAAACTGCCACGTGTAAGATGGTATTTCGTCTAAGACAAAAAAAAGAATAATTAAAAAGAAAGGACGAAATTGAAGTAATTTTTATAACTTAATGGACTTAAATGAAAACTAAAAAAAAAGGATAAGGGACGAAAATTACAGTTTAACCTATATATTTTTAACTTGTTTGGTATGTTGTTATTGTTTAGGTTCCTTCCGTCAAAGCCAGCTGCGAAGGCTATCACGGAAGTAATTGAGCAAAATTACCACGCCTATTGGCCCACCTGGGGGACGCTGACGGTGGCTGAGCGGAGGCACATGTTCAATTCTTTCAGAGTAAGTTGTTTATCAGATTATTTTGTTGCGTATTATTTTTTTATTTCATGAATCTCAATTATTTTTAATAACGTATTATATTCATACAAGAGGTTTCTTGGAAGGAAGAGCGGGAGGAGCGGATCAAGAAGAACTTCCATATGAAGGCTTCCCACCGCCTATCGATATGCTTAGAGATGCCCACCTCAATGGGCAGCCACTTGGATAAGAGATGAGATCTGGCGCGGCTACAAGCGCCTTGGAACTCCCCTGAGTTCAAGGCGGTAAGCGAGAAGGCGAAGAAGAATAGAGCCTCTGAAAAGGGTGGGAGCTTGCATACTGGAGGTTCGGTCAGTCATGCGCAGCACGCAGCTCGACTTGTATGTTTTATTATTATTATTATTATTATTATTATTATTATTATTATTATTTAGTTAAGCTTTTTTTATTAAATAATTACAGTCTCGTGATTTGCAAAGGGAGGTTCGATTGCACGAGCTCCATCGTGCAACTCATATTAGGAGAGTGCAGGTGAGTTTGTCGATGGCGGTCGAGGCGGACCAGTGTAATTATAAAACATAATGAATAGTTTTTAACAATGTTTATATTGTTTTATTACAATAAAAATTGACTAATTTGTTTATGTTTGTGAGGAAGAGTTTGGCGAGGATGTCTCGGGTTAGATCTCGAACATCCTCATGTTCCCCGTCTCGAGCCCGGAGGATCCAGCGTCGGCGTGATGGTTTGGCGAGATGTTGTTGGCGGCAAGAAGAAAGTCGCCTATCACGGTCTTTGGCGACCTTGCCAAGAACTACAAGAAAGGGGCCATTGCCTCTCTGGAGAGTCGTCCAGCCGATCGTCTTCTGCCGCGGATGAGCGGAGATAGCGAGTTGAAGCGGGCCATGGCGGCAGCGGCGATTAGCGGCCGAGCGATAGCGGATCGCGGCCGTCGGCGAGAGGAGGCCGTGGGGCGACTGCCATGTTGGCTCAGTCTTTGCGGCGGCAGGAGGATCTATACCATTTGCTAGCTTCGCCACCGCCTCCTCCACCGCCTCCGCCTCGCCTCATAATCTTGGTGATCATGTCGATGATGTAGATAGTGATCATGATCATGATTATCGGGACTATTAGTTATGTTTGTATCGATATTTTTATATTTTCGGATATTTTTTATTCTTTGTTTTTGTTAAATCGAATTTTTTATTTATTTGTTACGTTTCTTTTTTTTAATTTGTTTTATAGTTATGTTAACGCATTACATTTTTAAATACAGGAAGAAATTAATTATTAAATGTGATAACTAGTAATCGTTAATTAAATGGATAAATAAATTAAATTGATTACAGAAATTAAAATTAAATAATTTAAAAAAGTAAATAATTTTTATTTTTTTATATTTTCGGATATTTTTTCTTACTGTTTTGTTCGTCGAATTTTTTTATTTATTTGTTACGTTTCTTTTTTTTAATTTGTTTTATAGTTATGTTATCGCATTACATTTTTAAATACAGGAAGAAATTAATTATTAAATGAGATAACTAGTAATCGTTAATTAAATGGATAAATAAATAAAATTGATTATAGAAATTAAAATTAAATAATTTAAAAAAGTAAATAATTTTTTAATAAAAATTTAAACAATTTTCAAAAAAAAATTAAAGTTCGGATTTACCGACGGTCCTGGCCGTTGGAAATGTCATCGGAATTACCGACGGGTTAAAACCGTCGGAAAAGCCGTCGGAAACTTACCGACGGGTTAAAGCCGTCGAAAATGTCATCGGAATTATCGACGGGTTAAAACCGTCGGAAATTTACCGACGGGTTAAAGCCGTCGGTACGTATTTGCGACGCGCAGTTTACCGACGGACATTAGGCCGTCGGTAATCCGTCGGAATTTTTTTATTACCGACGGTATTTGTGGATTACCGACGGCTTTTGGCCGTCGGTAATCCCGCTATTTCTTGTAGTGTATATATATATATATATATATATATTTGACGATCCTTGGAAATAGATGTTGGCTTTTGTCTCTTAAACTGTTTAGATAATAATCAAACAATCCATATGTTGCAGAAGCGTGAATGTTGTAATGGAGGGCAAAGGAAAAAAATTAATCCATTCCAGCCGTAGTAGTTCCTTACATTACGAAGCTCCTCTAGGCTATAGCATTGAAGATGTTCGTCCCAACGGTGGCATTGAGAAGTTCCAATCTGCAGCTTATTCCAACGTAACTTCTTTACTTTCCAATTCATTGAATGTGAATCCAACTCCCATTATTGTTTATTTGTTACTACTGCATTCTAGTTAATGCTTTTTTTTTCTTTCTTTCTATTTTGCAGTGCATGAGGAAGCCATCCTGATAAGATCGCAGAGCATAGTTATACTACTTATTTTCCTTTCATTTCTTCCTTATAATAATTGTAACTATTGTATAGTATTTGAAGTTTAAATCACTGTGTCATGGCCGCGTGTTACTCCTGACCTTAACAACAACCAACCAGCATCTCCTATTGGATTCGAAGGGTTTGAGAAGCGAATCGAGATTTCATTCTGCGAGTCACCAATTTTCAAGGACCCCAAGGGATTAGGACTTCGTGCCCTGACTCGGTCTCAGATCAACTCTATTCTTGAACCCGCTTGCTGCACCATTGTGTCCCACCTTTCCAACGACGAATTGGACTCTTATGTGCTTTCTGAATCAAGCCTCTTCGTTTATCCTTTCAAAATTATACTCAAAACTTGCGGCACCACAAAGCTGCTCCTCTCAGTTAAGCCCATTCTCGACCTCGTAGCCTCACTTTCACTCTCTGTTTTTGCGGTTAAGTATTCGCGCGGGACCTTTCTTTTCCCAAATTACCAGCCTGCCCCTCACACAAATTTCTCTGACGAAGTTGCAATGCTAAATGACTATTTTACCCATCTCCACGCTAGGGCCTATGTTATTGTCGATCCCGCCGCTCCAAATCGTAACTGGCACATTTACTCGGCCTACAGAGAAGGTGCCACGTCACCGTTTATGGGCACTGTTGAGATGTGCATGACTGGGTTGGATCGCGAGAAGGCGCGCGTGTTTTTCAAGGAATAGGGAGGGGGTAAAATGATGGCAATGTCCTTGGTGTCGGAGATTATTCCGAGTCACGCGATCTGCGACTTTGAGTTTGATCCTTGCGGGTACTCGATGAACGGGATCGAGGGTGCGGTGATTTCCACAGTGCACGTGACTCCCGAAGATGGGTTCAGTTATGCCAGTTACGAGGTAGAGGGGTTGGTCCTGGAGTCAATTGGTTTCGGGACACTTGTGAGCAGGGTTCTGAGGTGCTTTCGTCCCACGGAGTTCTCTGTTGCTTTCACGTGCAAGGCAGGTGCCGAGGGGTGGGCCATGTGGAATGCTGACATGGAAGGGTATTGGTGCGAGAATGTGGTGAAGCAGGAGCTGCCAGGGAACGGGTGCATAGTTTACCAGACTTACTACTCGACTAAGGATAGAGTGCGTGCAGTGCGCACAGCCAAGAAAGCCACTGCCAAGTGCTGCAAGAACGTAGAGATGGAGATGTTATCAGAGGAACCGGTGGTTAATTATCGTTAACAAAGAATAATATGTTAAATAAATTTAATTGTACAATAATATTTATTAAATAATAAAAAATAAAAAATGTTTTTTTAATAACAAATAATAACATGTTAAATATTAGCAGTTGTTACAGTATATATTATTTCATTATTATATTTTCCAATAGCTCTTAGCATCACTTGATAACAATGACAATTGACATACAATGAATCTAATCTTCAAACCATTTTTGCAACGTGAACCAATGTGTTAATGCATGAAATGGTGCAAGGTCGTACCTTTTCCCTTCTGCCTGGTAGTTGGGCGATGAGTTCCGTGGTGAGTACTCCTCCTCCGGGTGTGATGTCCTTCTTTCTTCAGACCGGCGGGTGGGGTACCTGCAAAAGGCACTCTGATGCCTAAGTTAGATAGGGCTTTTTAGGGTGAGCATAGAGCTCGCATCATAGAGATGAGTTTAGGGTTTAGAGAGAGTGTAGAGAGAGAGTGAGAGATCAGAGCCCCCTTACCTGAGGGGCCAAGCCCCTTTATATAGGAGTGGTAGTTCCGGGTTATGTGCTAGCTTCCTTGTTCAGAAAGTATTATTTGGAGGGCCTTGCTAAGTCAATGGGCTCGGGAATGGTTGGGCTCATTTCGGTGATCCGATTAGGAGCCGGCTCGAGGCGACCCATAACACAAGCCCCCTAGACCCTTTGCCTGAAAAGGTACAGGGTCTAATTGTTTTTTCGTTAGGTCGGAATTCGAGTTGGGTGGAAGGCCAAGAAAGAGAAAGTCGCTCAAGTTCTCGGGTCGATCCCTTCCCACGTGTTGACCGTCTCCTCTCCTACCAAGGTCGCCAAGAAGTGATCACAAGATTCTTCTCGTCCTATCCCTGTCCACTCCTAGACTAGCTTGCCGATCAGTTGAGCATGTTTAGAGTGCAAGTATTTGGTTTTCTCCAAATTCCCTGTAAGAGTTGATCCCATCATAGAACTGCTCTTGCTGAGCTAGAAATAGAATAATTACTTCTTGAGAGTAGTAGGTCGAATGATCTGATATGCGACGTATGATATCAAAAACCTGAGATGACCTATAAGGTATGAGCTGGTATCTGATGCGCGACTCGAGGTCATCCAATTATCTGCATAGTTTGACCTCATCCAGATCGCTACGGTCTTCTAATTATCTATCCAGCGATCTCTTGAACACGGGGAGCTTAAATGCAGATCGAGCTTTGAACTGGTTGAGTCGAGCTCAGATGAGGATGAGCTCTGGCGGTCGAGCTCGGTCGGGATGAGCTCTGAGCAGGTCGGGCTCCAATAAGTACTTGTGTTGAAGTATAAGGAGAGCTTGTAAATAGGTTTGAACTATGGGTAGAGCTTCGACCCCAAACTTGACCTTTGACTTGAAGATTAAGATAGGTAGAACTCCAAACAGGTTTGGACTATAGGTCTCTGCATTGGCCGAGCTCTGACCTATGGTGGTCTACTCCCACCTAAAATTTGTACTTGAATTTGAAGAATTGAAGTGCATGTTGAGATATAGGCCTCTACATTTGAAGTCTTTGATGGGAGCTGGTCTTTCTTTGGTAAGCTCACGGAGAGCTGCTTCTTGTTAGTGAGATCACGGAGAGCTTTACTTATCCGAGCTCGTGTAGAGCTGGTCTTTGTTGGTGACTTCATGGAGAGCTCCACCCTTTCCGAGCTCGTGGAGAGCTCGACTTCATCTCGAGGGGTAAAAAGGCTTCAGTGCTCCCCACTTTTAAGGAGGGTTTTGATGGTGCCTGGCCCTAGTGAAGGTGATCGCTCCCGATCTCGTTATTGAAAACCAAGGGAATGCCCTTGTGTAACTTGTGCTTTTTTGCTTTTCTTTAGTTCCGATCTTGTAATTGCTCATCTGAAAACCACCTCTTGCAATTCATTTTCCTATGAATGAAATTTGACTAAGTGATGATGACTTACTTTACTTTCTTTTCATGCTTTCCTGTAGTCCTTGGGTAATATAAGGTAGTGTAGTCCTCGGGTGGCTTCCCCCTGAAAGATTTGTTTCAAATTGAAAGTTTGGAACATTAGTCCCTCGTAACTACATTAGTCGAGTGCTTGTCTAATCTGAGCATCGTTTTGAGCTGTCAGGTCTCTATGATGGTTGGAGCCGGTTAGGCTTTTCTTCAGGTCGAGTTATCATCTTCCGAGCTGCTTCAGAGCTCGCCAGGCTTCTATGCTGACCTGGAATCTTTGGAACCGCAGGGGTTAGTCTTTGTCGCGCTGCGTTTGAGCTCGACACGTCTTTATGCTGAAGTGGTGTCTTTGAACTCACGGGGGTCGATTTCAGGTCGAGTAGGACCTTCCGAGCTGCGTGTGAGCTCGCCAAGTTTTTACGCTAACTTGGGTTTGGGACCACAGGGGTCGAGCTGCGAATGGGCTCACCAAGCCTTTATGCTGACTTGGGTTTAGGACCACAGGGGTCGAGCTGCGAATGAGCTTACCAAGCCTTTATGCTGACTTGGGTTTAGGACCACAGGGGTCGAGCTGCGAATGGGCTCATCAAGCCTTTATGCTGACTTGGGTTTAGAACCACAGGGGTCAAGCTGCGAGCGAGCTCACCAAGCCTTTATGCTGACTCGGGGTCTTCGGAACCACAGGGGTTGCTTAGGTCGACTGGCGACCTTTCGAGCTGCTTTAGAGCTCGCCAGGCCTCTATGCTGACCTGGGGTCTGTGAACACACGGGGGTCGTGTCGAGGTCGAGCTTCTTCCTTCCGACACTGGGTGCCGAGCTCCGTGGCGGGCTCGACCTTTGGTTTTGGGGCACTGTTCCTGTCAAAGTATAGACAACTTGCAACAACTTGATGTAATAAAATTAGCATTAATTTTTATGCTATGAGTAAACTGCTCGTAGTCGAGTTTTATACTTTCCTGTGAGAGTAGTTGGTTGGCTGTCCAAGCGGCAAGGTTGAGGTCATCAAATAATCAAGGTCAACGACGTAGCCGAGTTTAAAGCCGTCTGAATATTGAAATTGTTGAGGTGGGCCTGGTAGGTCGCCCAAGTACTGGACTGGGTATCCACCTGTTGGTTGTCTATATACTGATCTGTTGAGGTTAGCCATCAACAATGTGAAAGCACATCATCCATTTAAATGACAAATTATACCTTGCTTGAAAGTTTGGGCAAACATAAAATGTCATGTGAGAAGACCTTATACAATGCTCCAGGTAATAAAGAATAAAGTGACACGAATCGTTGATGGTTCATAGTTAAGGATGAGATGCTGAAAGAAACATGGAAAAATAGCACCTGGTTTTGAGGGACGTATCTGTGGTCGTCCGAGTTGTTGAGGTCAGCAATGTGGTTGACTTGAGCTCCTCCAAATAACTAAGGGCATACGACTATCTGAGTTGAGGTCGGCCGAATATCTGAATAGTTAAGGTCAGCTCGGTAGTTGAGATAAGGTTGACCAAGTTGAGTGGTTGAGCTTTGTTAGGCATATATCTTAATCTCTCCCTTGATTTGTGTGGTCAACCTGAGCTCCTAATTCTTAGGATATTTAAAGACTTTGTCTTTATAATGATATCTCCAAAATAGTTAGTAAAAGATATGATAGGATATTTCCATAGCTACCTCAAGGTAAGATAATTTTGAAAATTAAATAACAAAATGATTTGAGAATCTGTACTGAGGTTGTTGCATCTGACTAGGATCATCGAATTTGATGGCTATGTCCGCCATGGGGAAAATCTCGCATTTGCTTCCAAAACGATTCTATTTGATGAAAAACTAAGGTCGGCTACCTATATGCTTAACCACCAGTAAGGCAAATGCTTTGGAATTAATTCTACGTTGACGCACGCAAGCTATCAATATGGAATGATTGATAAGATAATTCAAATCATGCAAAAATCGATTGACTTGCTTTGATGTTTCCTAATATAAAAATCCATGCTTTATTTGCTTTTTTGTAAACCGAGCTCCAATTGAAACAATGGCCAAATCGGAGTGCCTTTTGGTTTGTCTCTTTGAAATTTTTTAACGTGAACAAATCGGAGTTTTATCGACTTTGTATTAGACCAGTAAAATATGTAAACATTGTGGGTGGCACCTTTGAAAAATCCAATATATGATTTGTTAAAGAATTCCGAAAAGGTATCACCTGATCATCAGGGAAGGTCCGAGCTGATGCACGCTCGTTACGGGAGATCTGTGTTTTTGTACTCCTCGTTCTCCGTCCTGAGAAGCTCCAAGACTGGTGCCGACTTGGCGCGTCGCTTGATCGATCAGACATTGTGGCATGGTGGTGGCGACCTGCGGTTCGCCATGCTCCTTGTACATACCATCTCGCTCGGTGGTGTCCTTCAGGCCCAGGCTAGTTTTACCGGGCCCCACGGTGGGCGCCAATGTTAATGCATGAAATGGTGCAAGGTCGTACCTTTTCCCTTCTCGCAGTAGTTAGGCGATGAGTTCCGTGGTGAGTACTCCTCCTCAAGCGTGATGTCCTTCCTTCTTCGCAGGCCGTGGGTGGGGTACTGCAAAGGCACTCCGATGCCTAAGTTAGATAGGGCTTTTTAGGGTGAGCATAGAGCTCGCATCATAGAGATGAGTTTAGGGTTTAGAGAGAGTGTAGAGAGAGAGTGAGAGATCATAGCCCCCTTACCTGAGGGGCCAAGCCCCTTTATATAGGAGTGGTAGTTCCGGGTTATGTGCTAGCTTCCTTGTTCAGAAAGTATTATTTGGAGGGCCTTGCTAGGTCAATGGGCTCGGGAATGGTTGGGCTCAGCTCGGTGATCCAGTTAGGAGCCCAGCTCGGAGGTCGGCCCATAACACAATGAGAAAGCTCGTGATACAGCAATGATAAATAACACCTTTTTTATTAAAAAAAAAAAGGCAATGATAAATAACAATGACAAACAGCATATAGCTATTATTGAGGACCAAATGATAAACAACAATCAACGAAACCATCATAAAAACTATGCTGCAATTTGAGAGGGAAAAAAAATCAGTTTTATATCATAGGTTTATATAAAATGTGGAATATATCTTCGGTATACCAGTCCTTCAAATTTAATCTTGTGCATGGTAAAAATTCTCAAACAAATTTAGAGTTTTTGATTTCTTGTTTGTCCTAAATGGTACTTTCCTTGCTTCTGGACCTAAGCTTTTATTGGCTGCATATAAACCCAATGTCTGATTCACTTGCTCAGTAATAGAGCATCATAACTTAATAATGTCAACTTACTTTATTACTTTTCCTTTTGCCATGATAATTGGATTCCTTGTACAAATTGTGCATAAATTTAATAATTATATACAAAAAAATACAAAAAGTGTAAAAGAATTTTATACCTACATGAAATCATATTTAACGATTTAGACATCATCGATGCATATATTTTAAGAAATAATCTTACAACGTGTTATTATGGTGAGATATGATTGGCCGTCATCAGTGCATATATTTTAAGAAATAATATTACAACGTATCGTCATGGTAAGATATAATTTGCCGTTTGTGTAAAACTTTTTACATTATGAGTATATAGTTATTAAACTTACAATATATTTGTCTTTAGGTAAAAGAAATGGGCCATAGGTATAAAGGGTGATATGAAGATATCGGAGTTGATTTCGGTTTCAGTTTTCATGGGCCAAGCACAAAAGGGTGTGAGGAGCAAATGGGTCATAAAGAAAAAGTTTTATTTTGTTTTTTTAATACGCCAAACTTGCGACCACTAATGCTAGTGCTAGATAAAGGTTGAAATGGAGATACAAGAGCAGATTTATGAAGGGAATTACTAAGGACACCCAGCAAACCCTATATTTGGGTGTATTGACCATTATACCCTGTATAAAATTAAGCCTTTTTTTATCATTCGTGTCCCTCGCAAATATGATATTTGAGAGTGAACAAAATTAAAATTTTTGTTTACTCGCAAATACTCGCAAATATGATATTTGCGAGTGAATAAAATTTTAATTTTTGTTCACTCGCGAACATCATATTTGCGAGTGAAAAAAATTTGCAATACTGTTTTGCAAGTTGTGCCTAATTGTTTGCGAGCGTGTCTTGATCAAAGCCTTTGTCTTGGTCAATACTGTTTGCAATACTGATTGCGTGTTTTGCAATACTGTTTGCGAGTGTACAAAAAAAAAATTACATTGTATACTCGCAAATATCATATTTGCGAGTTGTGTAAACTTTATCAGGGGTATTTTTGTCAACTCGCCCAAATATAGGGTGCACGCAGTATTTTCCCTTTCAGAATTTCAAGACTAATGAGGAAGACAGGATTGAACTCAAGATCAGTCAAAAAAAAAAAAGGATTGAACTCAAGAGTTTGGGCCTTATGGAAGCGCAAAGGAAGCTGGCCCAAATTTTGCTGGGTGCACCCTACATTTGACTGTGGTGACCAATATACCCTTAGTAAAAATATTAAAAGTGAAATTTTTTTCCCATTCTTCCCTTCACTCGCAATTGTGAAATTTCAGAGGCCTAAATTTTTCTCTGCTTTCTCGCAAATTTGAGGCAGGAACTCGCAAATTTCACGTTCTCTCGCAAATTAGGTAATTTGCGAGTGAAGAAAAAATTTCTTCACTCACAAAAACCAACTTTGTGAGTTCCTGAATCCCACTCGCAAATTTGGTTTTTGCGAGTGAGGGAAATTCTAAAATTTCTTCACTCGCAAAAACCAAATTTGCGAGTGTGTTTTAATTATTATTTTTTTAATTTTTGATTTTAATTTTTTTGTTTTGTTTTTGTTTCAGTTATGCTACGCATGAGAGGAGCAGCTTGGTTGGCTAGTAGGGAGGCTGAGATGGAGGCTAATAGACAGGTGGTTGCGGATGTGAGAGAGGAGGCTCAGCGACAGCGTCGAGAGCATCGGGAGGCCATGATTGCGTCTCACCGTCGGAGACTTGTTGACGGTAGACCTGGCACGAGCAGACAGGGATGGCGTAGACGGCAACCTCAGTATGAGCCACCTCAGTACGAGGGACATCAGGACGAGGAACCTCAAGACAAGGGACATCAGGACGAGGGATATCAGCATGAGGTTCCTCACGAGGAACCAGTTGAGATGCATATAGATGCACATGCCGAGGAGGGACCATTTCCTGGTGGACCTTCTGATACATCGTTGCTGACTTCATTCAGGGACCACATCGCTTACCGCTTGTGGTATGGAGAGGTAATTATTGTTTACTGTTTTAAAACATTTAAGGGTTTTTTTTTAGTTGTGTAATTCATGACAAGGCTTTTATTTTTATGTGTGCAGGACCGGGAGGAACCTCTTAGGGTTTTTGCTCACGGCAAAAAGTGGCAGAAGTGGTTTGGGCAGCGTCAGCCACTACCACATGCAGTACAGGAGCATGTTGATCGAGCTGGTCTCTCTTGTTTGATGTATTGCAGCTACACGATGATTGACAACTCGCTGCTGACTATGTTTTCTGAGAGGTGGCACGCAGAGACCAGCTCGTTCCACCTTCACTAGCAAATTTCATTTTTGCGAGTAAAAAAAAATACTCGCAAAAATGAAATTTACGAGTAAACAAAAAGAAAATTTTGTTCACTCGTAAATTTCATTTTTGCGAGGAATACTAAAAAAACTGTTGTAAAAATATGGCGGCATTACAGCACAATCCACGAAGAATGAATGCAAAACCACCTACAAAATCGGTGATAATAACTTGAGGCATCGGTGAGACTGCCCTTAAGGATTTATCCGCCTACTGTGCGCAAATTTCTCAGGGTACAACAGGTTTTTCCCGGTCAAGCCGAGGTATCAGAACAACAGAAATCACAATGATCAGTCAGGAAGATGAAACCCAAGAGAAAACACAAGAAGAAGAAGAAGAAGAAGAAGAAGAAGAAGAGAAGTTTTTCTCCCTCTAAAAAGATGGCCACATTCTCATATAAAATAGGGAGAAAACAGTTAACCGAAGAGAAAAAATTGTTAGTGGGTTAGACTAAGTCAAATATAGGATAAGGGTAAAAAGATTAGATCAAGTCAAATATTTATAAAAATTAAAATCAATAATAATAATTTTCTTCTAAAATATTTTTCCATAAATCTCTCTTGGCAATATGGACACAAATAGCATTAAAACTTTTGAAATACACCTCAATTTACAACAATCCCCCACCTATTTCAAAAGTTTTAAAACACAAGAAGAAAAAAAAATATTCCTGGGTTAACATCCTGGATGTAATGCATCGGACTTGTGTAACAAGCTATGGAACCAGGCCTAGACTGATAAGACTTAACACACAGTGAATTGATGTAGCAAGCTATGGAACCCAAGACACTTAATGTATGTTAGAGGTCTACCAATCATACTACACCCCCACAATTCTTGCAGTTGACGCCATTTTGCGCTAATAGGCCATGCGCGCGTCCGGTATTCATGAGTGCTCTAGAGATCTCGCCAAGATCTCATGCAAGCGGCCTCACTTGACACTCATATAGATGATTTCATCAAGTGTATGCTGCAAATCATACACCACCCATAAGGGATATGAAATTCATTAAAAGCTTTTAAAGCTTACCCTTTCAATAATGCAGTGTCTAACACTTTCTCAAAGACACCATAGGAAAGAGACAAAAATAAAATAAATTTTAAGTGCTAGTAGAATTTACAAGTGACTTGTTTTTCCCACATTGAACCTTCTTCATGGGATCTCCAATCACAAAGGTCGGGTTCCCATCACTTGTTAATTTCAATTGGCTCAAGTCTCATTCCCCTCGATGTTTCACATATTAATTTCTTCCCAGAGGCTTTGTCAGAGGATCAATTAAGTTTACTTCTGACTTCACATAAATTAAGGATATAAAATTCTCATATAGTAGCTACTTTACACAATTATAATACATAAATATGGAAGACACAAGTTTCTTCCATCAAGAAATATTGACCAAGACGTCTTTAAGTCAATCAATCTCATATATTTTACCAAGTCTATAGTAATAAACTCAGCTTCCATAATATATTTATACAGGTCTGCTTAGATGACTACTAAGTGACAACAATTCAATTTTCATAATAGATTTATACTGGTCTGCTTAGATGACTACTAAGCGACAACACCTCAATTGAGGATAAAACTAAATCCACTTGTAGACTTATTCTCATTTGAATCAAATTCAATTAACGTCACTGTATTATTCTAATACAATGGATAACCGCTAATATCATAAATGATTGTGCCTCTTAACTATTTCATAAGTCTAACAAGTGTCACAAATATTTTTGCAATTAAATTCATAATGTAATAATCTTCCAATAATATGAGTATACATACTCAAATTGGACAACAATGTCGCCTCAATTTTTCTTAATAAGAGTTAGAATCATAAGGTATATTCAATGGTTTAATTCCAAAATTTATAAACTTCGAGAGAAGTTTCTCAAAATGATATACTTGTGATAGCATTATACTATCACACTTCCTTATGATCTTACGCTAAAAATCACACTTCCCCATAAAGGGACATATCTAGTACCAAAACTTGGTCACATCCTTTACATACAAGGATAATAAATATCAGGATAATTTAAGCTTATCATAGTACTATTTAAACAAATAATTGTACTACTCATTCCAATCTTCAGGGAATCGATTTTTCCCTCTCCAAAACAAAATTAAATCTGCACTTTACAATCTTCATTTATCCAACAAAAATATGCAAAAACAGTGGCACAAACAGTCCCCTAAATCACATGATTCCAAATGATCTCAACACAATTCCATTAAGATAGTTAGAAAACATAACTTGCCTCCATGCTCAACCAAGTAAAGCATGAATTCCCTTTCCAAGGCCACAAATGCAGCATAAAGAACATTGCAGAAGGTAGCAAATAGCAATCCAAAATTTAAAAAGCTTTTGATCTCGTAATAACATAGATAGGCTACCAGTACGAGTAATGTTCACAAACCAAAGTTCACATCAAAATTTTCTTTGTTCATAGTGTTGCCACTGATCAACTCCCTTAACATAAAGTCAATTTTATTCACACAAAGTATATAACTATTAGTATTCCCCTTTTCACAAATACTACATAGGCACAAGCCTTTCACAAAAAAATCCAAATCTTGATCAAGACAAATAAAGTTCACAACATAGCATTATTTTATTAGGCCACAATAAATAGCTTTCTCATTGTTATTCATCTCCATAATGTCTAACAGATCATGAAAGGAAAACCATATACAGTTTCAACAAACTCATAATATGCGCCTCACACATGTAAACCCATTACTAATTATGACAAGATAATTATGGTATAAACCCTCAACATGTCTACTTCACGGGAATTCCTTTCAAAACACATTTTGTACAATAATTATCAAGCAAGTGAAGTGCGCTATCCATGAACCAGAGATGCTATATTTTCGTAGTGCTCAACCATCATCAAAGAGAACAATAAAGGATCAAAACATTGAGAATTTGAAGAGATTAACCATCGCAAGATAATAAAATTTCTCATTACCTCTGTTTTTATTTTATTTTATTTTAAAAATCAATTACCAGGCAAGCTCGCTACTTTTCATACTCATACAGTGCCAATGCTTCATCAAATCACATAAGGTACTAAGACCTCAGCAAATCATGGCATTAAAATACTACGAATTAAGATCACAGTCAACTCATAGCAAGCATAAGTAAAAGGGCTTACCTTGCTCCTTGTATTTTGCTCTCGCAGCTTTACATCCTATGCCATTCCCCCCCCCCCCCACAATGAGAAGTGAACCCATAATCACATAATCACTGGAAATGGTCCTTTAAACAGAGCACCAAGAAGTCCAACAATGGTCGTCGACATCGACGATGTGGAGGGCGTGAGGCAGAGGGTTCCTTGCCGAGGACTTCCCAAGAGATGGAGGCGAAAATTGCCAGAGAGAGAGATCGACATCGCATGTTCTATCATTCAAAACCAGATGGCTACTGTTGTTGCCGTCAGAGGCGGACACCAGAACAACCTTAGGGTTTTCTGAAATCTATTTGAGTTTGGTGGTTTCAACGGGCAACTGGACGCTACCACCAGTGAAGTTGAAGTTCTAAATCCTTAAGATTGTTGTAAAAATATGGCGGCATCACAGCACAATCCACAATCCATGAAGAACAAACGCGAAACCACCTGCAAAATAGAAATCGGTGATAATAACCTAAGGCGTCGGTGAGATCGCCTGCCGATTTATCCGCCATCACAAGAAATCACTCAGTACAACAAGCTCTTCCCACTGGTCGATGATCAAAACAAAGAGAAATCACAATGATCAGTCAGGAAGATGAAACCCAAGAGAAAACACAAGAAGAAGAAGAAGAGAAGTTTTTCTCCCTCTAAAAAGATGGCCACATTCTCATATAAAATAGGGAGAAAAAATTGTTAGCGAGTTAGGCTAAGTCAAAGATAGGATAAGGGTAAAAGGAATAGACCAAGTCAAATATTTATAAAAATTAAAATCAATAATAATAATTTTCTTCTAAAATATTTTTCCATATATCTCTCTTGGCAACATGGATACAAATAGCATTAAAACTTTTGAAATACACCTCAATTTACAACAAAAACGAGGGGTATAATTGTCAACATAGTCCAATATACGGTGCACTTAGCAAAATGCTGGGTGCCATTAGCAATTCCGTTCTTTTATTCACGTATCACCTAGCAGTTGTGGCCCTCCCTAGCCCATCGAGGAGGTCTCAAAGAAACCATATATATTATACTTTAACAAACTGAAAGAGCAACTAATATAACCACGATGATTAGGAAAAAAAATCATGGGAATTTCCACATTGATGACAGTAGCTAATATAACCATGATGGCTGGGACAATTACAAAAGTGATAAATGAGAGTATAACTACCAAGGTAACAAAAACCGGACCGGATCGGCCGGTCGGGCCGGTTGGACCGGGAACCGGGCACATGTCCGGTCCGGCTCACCCCCCAAGACTGCCTAGCAAGGAACCGGCCAAAAGGACCGGAAAACCGGGTTAAACCGGGCAAAACCGGTGGAAACCGGGTTTTATGAGGAACCGAGCGGTTCAGAAAAACAGGCCAATTTTTTTTTTAAATTAAAGAAACGCCATTGAATCACAGAAGCAGAAACACAAAGTAGAAGAAGAAAGTAAATTTGTTCGCATTCAATTCTGTTTTCATACAAAAGAAACATAATTGAAAATAAGAGAAAGAGAAGTAGGAGGGAAGAAAAAACTAGATTCTCAAGATCTGAATCCAGAAAATTACAACTTAAATAAAAAACCTAAATCTAAAGTATTTCTATTTTTTTCCGTAACCTCACTAAGTTGCCGTTTTACGCCTCGACTTCTTCTAGATCCGTAAATGCTCTCGTTCCTTGCCTCCTTTTCTGACCAAGTCTCTCCCTATTCTCTGGTTGTCTTCTTGGTGAAGGTGAGAGGCGGTCTGACACCAGTGAAGGGACGTTTGGGAAGATAAGAAAGAGGAGACCTATAGGTGGAGGCTAGGGTTTGAGGGTAGGAGAAACAAGAGAGGAGAGGAAATAAGGGTGGAGCAAGCAGTGAACCGATGAGGAGGGAATCCTATGGCGCAGCCATTGCAGTGAAGCGAGAGAAGAAAGTGAAGAAGAGAAGCGAGAGCACTGCGTTCTTGGCCGAGGAGAGGGATAAGGAATGAGGTTTCTTCAGCCCTCTTTTTAAAATTAGGGTTATCACCTTTTCATGTGGTTTTGCCGTTTTGGGCCAAAGGCGTTGGACTGGGCCTGGGGTGTCCACTAGCAGATTGCTAGTGGCAGGCCCAATTTTTTAATTTGCATCCCATTTTTCTTTTATTTATTAATATTTTTTTTTATTTTCTCTATTTTTTCCTTTTTATTTCTTTGCAAATTTTTTACTATCATTATTATTATTTTACCATCTTCTCCCAAAAATATTACAATTAATTATTATTCTTATTTTTTATTAATATTTTATTAAACCCAGTTCGACCCCAGTCCGACCCAAAAACCCTGAACCCTGACCCTCTCCGGTTTAAAAAAAACACTGTCGTAGCGTACAACTCACCTAGAATTAATCTGGCAATTTTTTTATTTTTTTATTTTTGGTAGTATTTCAAATCACGTGATCTCACCTGACTCCAAAGTTCAAACCTGCTAAGACAACATAGATCTTTGTTACAAGTCCAAAATAAAACAAAAAGAGAAGCAAGTGACGAGCTCACTATTAAGACGATGTACAAAGTGTAATATATATAGGATCTATTATATGAAATTAGAACACCGATTAGAGCACTTACTTGTTGAAGACATGATCACGATTACCGAAAACTGTCTCTGCCTTGTAGAGCTCCTGAAATCACGAACTAAGCCTTCCTTTGCCTGGTCACAAACTCATATTCTCGGTTCTCAATGGGGCAAACCGTAGACGAGCATATATGATTCCAGTGACGGCAAAGGGGACCTAGCCTCTCTATTTATCAACCCTAGGACCACCCATCATGGGCCTAGTGGTTGGGCCTACACTGTCTCCCACATAAATCAGAATTAGGTGTCCAAAGGCCCATTACAATTGATCACTTATTTGCGGGCCTGAGCATCATCAATTGGATCATAACATTAGCCCGTTTTTGGAAAACTAAAAGGCCACAATTGATTGTAGCCCACAAGAATTATTAGAAATAATTCTAACATTCTCCCACAATCAATTGTGCAATTTTAATTTTTAGAAAACATTTTGAAAACGACTCTCGGGCTAATAACATACTTCCTAACGTGGCCACTAAACACATGATCCCAAGATGCAACACCTAATTAAGACTCCATCCAACAAAAGCTAAATGATACCGAATCATGGCGGTAGTCACATTTCATATTGACATGACACCTTCCATGGTTATAAATACCACCAACTTCGTCGACTAGCCATCTATGTGGAGTGTAGAAAGAAAATGGCATGCCAATATGATCTTATAGCCATACTGTCATTTTCTTTGTCAGTCCTCAATTTCTCTCAAATGCATTAAAACCAGAGAAATTATATGGTTCATAAGAAACCATGATGCCTCAGCTCCGACATGGCGTCGATCACCAGCACAGTGATCCCATTGACACCGAGCTCTAATGTTTTTGCAAATATGCCTCAGCTCCAACATGGCATCGACCACCGGCACAGTGGTCCTAATGATACCGAGCTAAATGGTTCAATAAAACCATAATGCCTCAGCTCCAACATGGTGTCGACCACCGGCACAGTGGTCCAGGCGACACCGAGCTAAATGGTTCAATAAAACCATAATGCCTCAGCTCCAACATGGTGTCGACCACCGGCACAGTGGTCCAGGCGACACCGAGCTTCATGGTTTAACAAAACCGTAATGCCACAACTCTTACATGGTGTCCACCACAGGCATAGTGGTCCCAATGACACCGAGTTTCAACATTTTTGTTTCTGTTAAACATATACAAAGGTATATAATAACATAATTCAATTTATAATTAATTTCTCAAGTCAAATAGAAAATGTTATCAAAACACCAAAAATGTTAAAAATGCGAGAGCTAACATGACATAAAGCACAAACTCCCTCTAACCAAGCATATTATACAAACTCATAGAGCTCATGTTCACAAAAATAATGATAAATAAATAATTATGGGCAGAGTCCCTTGGTTAAAGGATTAACCATGTGGAATCTATTTAGTTTCATGATAGCTCTTTGGATTAACAATTTCTTCAATTCTTTTGCATGACAAATATTGCTTCGATCACTTTGGTTTCAAAGCATTCAATGCATAGGGCTCAAGACAACGACCCTTCAAAGTTGCAGGGCTAAAGCCAACAGAAATGGGGTCATTTGAAAATAATGCAGTAATATATAGAGGGATATAGTTCTTCCACATAAACACTAAGCCCTTAATCTGAGCATTAGCTGCTAGAATTAAATCATGAATGAGAAGGTAACAACTCATCAATTTCAACTAATAAATAAATAGGCAATAATAGCAACAAGAAGCTAACTTTAGAACGACCAAGATATAATGAGATACTAACAATGTATGCTTTGAAATATGAATACAAGATAGATTTTAAGGAAGTCAAAGGTGGCTCAAATCTGAGTTAAATCTTTCAAAATTGCATCCCTGAGTAACAACCTTTTTTCTTACAAGTAAAATCCTTGAGAAACTTATATATAGAAGATTTGAATGACAACCATTTTTCTTTATGCTAACATATAATTCAAATGATAATTGCTAAGTTCATTGTACATGCCATATAGTAAAGGTTTATTATTCTCCAGACAGACTTAACATCAAACCTTTCAATCATAAAGGTAATTAACAAATAATTGAGCTCAATAACTCCAATTTTATCATCATTTTGAAAATATTAGGATTTTTCAATCCATGTATAAAATCCACAATCATACTGAAATTGAAAAAGGTTTATTATGTACCTTATCTCAAGGCCATCAAACAAAGATAAACTATCCTCAAACTTTCTCACATTCACATGTCATAAGATTATCCTGAATAATCAACATTAAGGACCACTTATTTTACTATTCTCAATTATGTCCAGGATAAAAACATGAGCAAAAGAATTGGATGGATCTAATTAATACATAGCTGAGGGTGCTATAATACAGAAGGAAAAACTGAAGCGAATTATATTTAATGAAGGCACATTTTCAAGTATGAAATAAATGAAAAAGTCAAAGCTTTTGCATTTTTATTATTCTAATAATCAACATAATTAGCTATTCGTTCATCATCAGTATCCTTCTGATAAAACAAAGCAAAGCGCCAGATCTCCGTAAAGTCTTAAAAGAATGTGCAAATAATGTCAACAGATCTGCATAAATATCAAAAGTAGCTATAGAACAAGTAACAATAAAGTAATCACGAATCATATAACTTTTGATGTGGTCTGATATAAGAACCAGAAAAATCGAACAACTGGGAGTTCAAAAATTGCAACAGGAAATTCAAATATCTGATGCATAACAAATTCGAATTCAAAGTCGCAACCCACAAACAAAAGGCTCGAAAATCATATATTTCAATAAATTATTTTTACTACCATTCTTGACATCAAATAATGACTAAAGTCAAAATCCTCCCACTGATGTCAAGATCCAAACATGTTAAATATACAAAAAATTTATAGTAAACTAATACAAGCATCCAAAAGCTTATCATGAACTTTCATGAAATAAATTAAGTAGTGCTCCATAACAATCTAAGCAAAATAGTTGTTATAAAAAAAATGATTGTTAAGCAAAACTTAAAATGCGTTAAAGTAAGAAACAGGGCAAGACATTATTTCAGCTTAAATCAAGCTATTTTGAGGCCAACATAACAACACATTCTCCTTTGGGCAGAATGCGCAACCAAGGTCGCAAATTGGTCGAACCTCATATGAGTTAATCAATGAGCATACACTGGATTCGTAAAATTGTCCCCTTTGGACGCATAAATTCCCTACACCAACGTACCTCCATTAATTTCACCAAACATAGTCGATAATAAGTTACTCAATGAGTATACATTGGGTTTAGAGATCTATCTCCTTTGGGCAGACAAATCTCCTAGACCAGTGTACCTCCAATAACTTCATCGCAAATTAGCTTCTAATCATGACATACAATAACCCCCTTTGGGTAGGAAATTGCACGTGACAATCAGAAGCATTCCTCTAATGATAAAATAAATTTCACCAATTAATAATGAGTAATCCCACTTTGGGAGGAATCCCCACTATAATCAGTGAAATGCTTTTACCCAGGAATCAATATCTCTTGCCCTTAACCATGATACAGTCCATAAGAAGGTGCATTAAAAAATAAACACCCCTACTCATCATGAATTTAAAACCATTATCATTCTACAAGTTTTACACTTACAACAATCAAAACAATATTTCACAATTAAGTGAATTGGCACTTTAAAATTACATGATATATGCTAAAGGTATAAATTTCCATAACACCTGTCAAGCACATATACATCATGCACATATCTAACCCATGATATATTTTCTTTCCAGTATATTATTTATAAAATATTATTTATAAAATATCAGCTGGAAAATACATAAATTACAACACATATTTGGATCGTTTTCAAGTAGAAATATTTGCGCAGCGAAAAACACAAACAATAAGCTATAACCACATTTAAACAGTAGATCACAATGCAAGAGGAAGCACTTGAAACGTTCTCACATGCTCACCACAATTTCCAACTTGATCACAGTAATAACCATGAAAGATTATACCGTAATATAAATAATTAAATTCCGAAAATGGAACCACATATGTGCATAACTACCAACTTAACCATTCAATGGAAATTAAAGACATGATTATACAATGCTTTTCAAAATTAAATATTATCACATTGGAGATATCCATAAATTCACTTTTTGAATTAATCATGCAATAAATAACTCTAAATTTATACAATTTGTACCACTCTAAGGGAGCACCAATCAACATATACCAAATATTATATTTCCAAATACTTATAAAATTATTGTGACAATAATCACCATCAATGGAAAACAATATGACGTAAATATAAAAAATATTTTTCAAAAATTGTTCCAATAAAAGAGCACAACAATTTTCATGTCACAACATTCTAAAAGAATGTCACACCCGTATATAAATACATATTCCAAACACAAATATGAGAGAGAGTTAAAAGCTCATTAAGAAGAAATTTCTCTATTTATGCATGTATACAATACATCAATAACCAAATATATGTATATATTTTATAACTAACCTTTAAAGGTGTATCACTCATACTTGTGTGTAGGACCAACAAAAGCGGAAGCATCAACTTTATATAAGTTCTCAGATGACTCATAGAATAAATGTTAGAGAACAATAATTAAACTCATGTCAAATCAAGTCCTACTTTCTAACACATACAAGCTTGAGTATTTTCAAGTTTCAATGTGGCATGTCACAACCAATGACAAGAAGGTCATTAAAAGATACTTTTATATATAACTAAACACAACTTTATTGTTTGTCAAAAATAAATTAAATTGCTCAAAATAAAACTATATGTGCTCAAGCATAAACCAAATATGTTTGATAAATTAAAAGAAAAATTTTCAATAATTCAAAATTTATCAAACTAGCAATTATTAAAATTAATACTAGTATCAGAATATTCGATAGTTTACTGTTAAGACAAAACACAAATGCATTAGTATATGTAATATGACAAGATATAGCTCCAGAAATAAAACAAGCTATCACATTGAGGCCAGTAAAATGGTACATTCACCTTTGGGTAGAATGCACCAACCAAGGTTGAAAAAACTCGGTCAAAACCTCGGATGGGTTCACTACCAGAAAACACGGGATTACCGACGGTCTAAAGCCGTCGGTAATCCATAAAAGCCGTCGGTAGACCATATTTACCGACGGATAACCGACGGCCTAAAACCCGTCGGAAATATGGTCGCCGCAGCGATTACCGACGGACTCTTCTTTGCCGGTATTACCGACGGTTATACCCGCCGGTAAATGACGGTGTATTCGACGGCAAAGCCGTCGTTAGATTTCCGACGGACGTGACCGTCGGTCAATCTGAAGTTTCCGACGGCATAGGCCGTCGAATCGGAAATTTTTTTATTGATTAATAAAATATTTACTTTAATTAATTTTATTAATAAAATTAATAAAATTATTAATTAATAACAAAATTAATTTTATTCTTTAATTAATTAATTAATTTAATTATTTTTTTGTTTAATTATAAAAATAATTTTATTAATAAAATTATTAATAAATAACCAATTTAATTTTATTCTTTAATTAATTAATTAATTTAATTATTTATTTGTTTAATTATAAAAATAATTTACTCTCATATTAAAAATATTTATTTATTAATTTAATTAAAAATTACTTGTAATTTAATTTAATTTAATTATTAATTGATTTCCATATATAAAAATGTGATAACGTAAACTAAAAAGTAAATTAAAAAAGAAAACATAATAAATAAAAAATTCAACGAATAAAAATCAAGAACTAAAATAATATTCAAACGAAAAAATGATATCCAAAAATATGAAAAAATATAAGTACAAACAGAACTAATAGTCTGGTACTCGATCATGATCGAGATGCTCTACATCATCTGCATCATCGACATGACCATGAGTACGCGGAGGCAAAGGCGAGGCGAGGCGGAGGTCGAGGGCCGAGGCGAGTAGGTCAGCGAAGCCAGCAACCGTACATCCGCTCTGTCATTGCGGCTGAGTCAAAAGCTCCTGGCTTCTTTGGGCCACTGGCCCGCTTCAACCGGCTATCTCCTGGTCATCCGCGCAGAGCGACCGTGGCAACACTACTACTCGACGACTCTCTCCGTGTGGCGGCGGGCCCTTTTTGTAGTTCTTGGCAAGGTCACCAAAGACCATATAGGCGACCTTCTTCTTTCCGCCAACCACTTCCGCCAAACCTCACGGTGTAGATAGATCGTCAGTGGCTCGAGATGGAGAACATGATGAGCTCGAGATCTAAGCCGAGACATCCTCGCCAAACTCCTCCCCTGTTAAACAAACAAATAAGTCAAATCTTTTTTAACAAAACAATATAAACATTATTAAAAATATTTATTATATTTTATAATTACCTGAGTCCGCCTCGAACGCTCATCAACGAAATCACCAAGATTCTCTTCAGATGAGTTGCAAGATGGAGCTCGTGCAATCAACTTCTCTCCCCAACCTCCTCGATCGAGATTGTATTAATAAAAAATTTAAATAAATAATAATAATAATAATAATAAAATAATAATAATAACAATTTTATAACACGCATAAGTCTAATCAAGTCTTTGCGCTCGACCGACATCGCTTCCAGCAGTAAGCCGCCACCCTTCTCGAGAGGCCCTATTCTTCTTGGCTCTTGTACTGGTCGCCTGGAACTCGTGGTGTTCCAAAGGCGCTACCACCGCCGCCAGAGCTCGCCCCCTATCCAACTGGTCAAGCGATCCCCGATGCGGGCATCTCGAAGCATGTCGAAAGGCGGTGGGAGGCCTTCATATGAAAATTCTTCTCCATCGCCTCCTCATCTTTTTCCTCCCAAGCAACCCTCGTCAGATCAATATAAGACATTATTAAACATAATTGAAATTTAAGAAAATAAAATAATATGCAATAAAATAAAAATTGCAGCTTACTCAAAGAATTAAACATATGGTCCCGCCAAAATCCTTCTGTCCCCAGGTGGCCCAAAACTCCTGGTAATTCTCCTCAATTGTTGCTGTGATAGCTAACGCAGCTGGCTTTGAGGGAAGAAACCTGAACAATAAAAACATGTTAAATAAAAAGAATATATATATATATACACATGTAAATTACTAATAACTCGAAAAAATTGCAAATACTTACCCTTTACCAGATAGCCTGATAAGAACTCGGCCATCATACAACATCTCAAGAGTGTCAGGCTCCTGGCCCTCCCCCTGCTCAAGAACCTCCTCTTGCTGAACCTCCTGCTCCTCCCCGTCCTGCCCAACATCAGTGTCATCAGGTGTATGGCCCGTACTATAATCATGGTCGGACTGATGAGCATCGGCCACCAGATCAGGCACAACATGGGAACTCGAAGCGCCATGTAGCTGCTGGAACCCCGGGGTGGGGATCATGTCAATGTGAGGCAAAGGTGCCGAACGTGCCCGAAGTCCGTAGCCGTGTCGAATGTGCCTGAGTCCGTAGGTGGTGCGTATAGGTCGTCTAGGTGCATGAGGTGTATCAGTCGTCTCGGCGTAGATGTACTAGGACGACGTGTAGATGACAACGCCGAAAACCCGATGAGGTCACGCCTAATGATGGTCGGCCTCGACGACGAGGGGGTCGAGGGCGATCCCTTCCTTCCATTTACCACCACTGGGTGGTCGGGGGGGTCTGCTCCTGAACCTCCTGATGCCATATATGTCTATAGAGCAATTGAATAATAACAGTCATGAAATATTATATTTAAACATAACAATATTACAAATGAATTCCATAAAAATAAACAAGTTATGAAAATAACTGACAAATTAAAATATATTGTTACACATTAATTTCTCAAATTGTAAAAAGTTAAACAATTTCAATCTGCCCATTCTGCCCACTCAATTTCGGCATCGTCTTCAGATCTTGATGGTTCTACCACTTCTTCATTTAATTTCTCATCCCCATCTACATCTTCATATGTGATTGGATTGTCACGTAGTCGAGTAATGGGTTCCACTTCATTTACTACATTGACATGAGATATCTCATCCACTTGATAAGCCACTTCTTCCTGTGTATCATCTGCTTCAATGCGACCACGTGGTTTTATCTTTATTGCGACACACCAACCTTGTTTGTCCCTTCGAGTTGATGGATAAGGTACATAATACACTTGTCTTACATGTTGTGCCATGATAAACGGATCAAACATTTGGTATCTTCTCGCCATGTGTATGTCAACAAAGATATATTTTCGATCCACTCTTGTGCCGCTTATTTGACTGGATCAAACCAATTACAATAAAATAGCACTATTTTTTTAGTATAGTCTAAAGTATTGTACGTCAATTCATATATATGTTGAATCACGCCAGAAAGTCATCTTCACCTCCATCCGTGGCACCTTTTACATAAACCCCGCCGTTAATCGCTTTTTTCCCTCTGCTTTTGACTGGGTTTGGAATTTGTATCCATTTACAAAGAATGTGTGCCATTCTTTTACACGTGATTTAGGACCATTAGATAAATTTCTCAAGTGTTGGATTTTAGGGATTACGCCTCGCTATACACTGTACACACCATGTGCAAACAAATTATGGTTCCTATTTTCAAACAATATTTTTGTATTTTCAAACAATAAATAATAATAATAATATATATATGACGACTCAAAAAACATACCTGGTTCCTAAACCACGTTGGGAAATATTCATGAATATAGGCGTAAGAGTCTTGTATGCGCTTGTGGGCTTAGTTAACAAGAATGCCCCGATCAAGTCATTATCAAACAAATGATCAAGAGCAATTGTGGATTAAAGAAATTGAAAGTGGTCAAAATGATACATACGTTAGATACGGTGATACTTCAGACAGCTTGATCAACACGTGAACGTGGTCGACTTCCACACTTCGCCTGCTATCCGAGATCCACCTCCTTTCCACCATGACTACTGAAAGGCAAAATCTCGATAAGGTAAGCGGGTGTCTTTCACTTTCAATTTCTACTTCGTTCCTACTATTTGTTGGTGTCAACATGAAGTTCAGAAATAATGGGAACAGAAATGGATTGTCTCACGGTGTAAGTAAGTTGCACAAATAGATCCTTCAACCCTGGCCTTATTTTTCACCGACCGCTTTGAGTCACCCATAAATCTACAAAATAACAACGTTGATGATAAAAATTGATACATTTAATCCTTCAAATAAATATTTATTTTACGTAATACTTTATTATAGTACCTTTCGAATGGATACATCCATCCTGTATTGAACCGGCCCACCAAGCCTAGCTTCATGTGCAAGATGCACCGCTAGATGCTCCATAGAATCAAAGAAAGCGGGGAAATATTCTCTCCAACTTACAAAGAATGACTGCATGTTCTGCTCCATCCTTATGAGATCATCCTCTCTCAATGTCGCAGAACACAAATCTTTAAAGAATTGGCCGAAGTTCAATCAAGGATTTAAAACATTTGACGGCAAGGAACTAAATGCAATAGGAAGTAAACACTCCATGAATACATGACAATCATGGCTTTTCATCCCAATCATGGTTCCTTTGTTCACATCGCACATCTTGCCAAATTAGAAGAATAACCATCCGCATCCGGTTCTTTTATCCACCGACAGATCGACTTGGCTTCCTCAAAGAAGCTAAAGAGTAACAAAGCTTTGGGTTTCGTGGTCTTCCCATCCGACCGATTTGTCAAATGCAAGTCCTTTCGCCTACAAAGAAAGTGGTAAGTCTAGTCCGCCTTCTCATTGTCTTTTGTTTTTCCTCGACGTTCATCATCGTGAGAAAACATTGTCAAAAAGTTCTTCTCAATGTGCATAACATCAAGGTTGTGTCTCAATAAATTATCTCTCCAAGATGGCAGATCCCAAAAATACTTCTTTGTCCAATTATGCCATTGTCCATATCCTTCAAATCGATCCAATTTGCCAAAATCGTGATTTTGGGCGCTCCATAACCCTTTCCCAGATCTGCTCGTGTCAACCTTGGGGCGCCATCTAATTCAACTTCCCCTTCTTGAAAGCGTTCTTATTCCGCCTAAATGCATGATCATCGGGTAAAAACATGCGATGTGAGTCAAACCAAGAACTCTTCCCCAAATTTCAAGGTAAAGGCCTTTGTATGCTCCATGCAATGCGGACATGCCATTTTACCATGAGTACCCCAACCGCACAACATGCCATATGCAGGAAGTCATTAATGGTCCACATCACGCCCTCATTGTAAAATTCCTCTTTGGTGCAATATCGCACGTCACAACACCATTCCACAACCTTTTGAGATCGCCAATAAGAGGCTCTAAATAGATGTCAATACCATCTGTCGGATTATCTGGACCCAGATAACACAAAGTCAAGAACATATAAGGCTTAGACATGCACATTTCGGGAGGAAGATTGTATGGGTAACGATAATCGCCAACAAGAATAAGGTTTCGCCGTGGATTGAACATACGGGTAAAACCATCGAGCATAAGCCAAGTCGTACATTACGTGGATCTGCCGCAAAATCGGGATGCACACGATCAAAGTGCTTCCAAGCTTCACCATCGTAAGGGTGGCGCAACATACCAAGTGCTTCTATTCTCATAGTGCCATGTCATTTTGTCTGCAATTGCGTGGTGATGTAAACATTCTCTGCAGCCTTGGAATAATTGACAAATAAAACATTGCCTTCACTGAACTAGTTTTTGTCTACCCGTCCGATTATTAGTATGTGACATATACCTAGGCTCACCACAAAATTTGCATTCAACTAGCGCACCATCGCTTTTACCAAACTCATTGTCGTGAATACAACATACACCCTCTCACACAACAATCAATCCTTTTTAGATTCCAAATTTCAACTTGGACACTAAGCTTTTAGCCTCAGAATAACTTTTTGGCAAACCATCTTTGATAGGTGACGAGTCCAACATCATTTTCGTTACGAGATCCAAGCACACTTCTAGCACCACGCTTGGACTTAAGAGCTAAGAGCCTCACACACATTGATAACTTAGAGTCCAGAGACCCTTCAAACAACGGCTTATTTGTTTCTAACAATAGATTATAAAATTTTTGTGCCGTCTCATTTGGAAGTTCATCCGTGTCATCATCTTTGTTGCTCCTCGAATAACACGCTCACCCCCAAGGCATCACAAACCATATCTTGCATCAATTCAATCTGCTCACCACATCCCGATCTACGTGAATCGCCAAGCACCTTCGCAATTATCACCAACCCCTAAATCAACGTGAGGCAACTTTTCACCATGTGTAGTCCAAATCCAGTAATTAAGCCTAAATCCAACTGAATACAGTGGTGCGTGACCTCACTTGGGCTCTTAATCCTTCGCAATCGCAATTAAAGCACTGACATCTAATCCCTCCATTAGTTTTGAAATCTTTATGTGCCATTACGACTTGGACAAAGTACGCAACCCCAGCAAAAATCTGGTTTCAAACCCCTCTCCCTGATACAACCTATCGTGACATCCAACTACGACTCGAAAGAAAATATTCCATCTTCTCGCATGTCAAAAAAAAATGACAATTTCAGCAAAGACGACATTCTTACAACCGCTCTCTTTCTTTAAATGGTATGACTTATCCCATTCGAGAAAAAACTTTAGAACTCAGATAATAATCATTCCTTAATTCTCGTATCTTATACTTGACAAAATTTCTAAGAAGATTTCCCATTGGTCTCGAAAGTACACAAAATGAACGCAGCTTATGAACACCGCAATCAAGTATGCACCAGCAGAACAAAAGGAAATGAATCGAACCGAAATTTCATCAAATATAAAGATACGAGAATTAAGCAAAAACTATTATACGAGTAAAGAAAAGTTTTTTCCCAAACTGTCCGACTTGGACAATTCAAGGTTCAATATACAATGAGCACATGGTACCCTAAAAGAGTATATGAACTCAATAATATATTAAATCTCAAACTGAAGCTAAGGCTTCTCTCCGATACTAATAACAAATATCAAACATCCATTCGATCAATGATTAACATAACAATTAGACAAGCGAAGTGACAAGGGTAGAATTAGTTTTATTATATATATATATATATAAAATAAAAATATTTTATTTTCCTTTTTCATTTAATTTCTTATATGATAATTTTTAATGTTGTTATTTTTATTTCTTTTTATTGAATTTTTTTAATTCTTCTCTTCTTCAGATCTTTTTATTTTTGTTATATCATATTTTTTAACGATTGTTTCCTTGTTTCTCTTTTTAATTCTCGCACATCTCTTAATTATTTTTTCAATTCTGTTTTTTGAATCCTTCTAATTTTTTAATTATGTTATTTTTCAATTCTATCTAATTTCGTTTTGTTATTCTCTTCTTTCTTTTTTAAAATCTGCTTTTTTATTCTATTGTTCTTAAAAATTCTGCTTTTTAATTATTTTTTATCTTTAAATCTATTTTTTAATTCTATTATTATTTGTCCTTTCCAATTCAAATCTATCTTGTTTCTTTGAGCAATGGTCCATTTACTGTGTGTGTAGTTTTGTTAATCATTTAGTTGCCACTACGCCATCCGCCATATATAAAATAAAATATTTTATTTTTCAATAAATAATAATTTTTAACAATTTAATCAATATTGCAATTTTAATTTATATATTTTATTTTCTTAAAACAGAAGAGCTACTTATTCATTCAAGGTTTATTTAAACTTATTTTACATCACTTAAAATAAATGCTGATATTAATATTCAAATATATCAACATAAAACATATTCATATGCTCTCTTCATTTTATTTTAATAAGCCTCTAAAGTAATTTATGAATAAATAATCACTTAAGTTTCTAAAAATAGCTCATTAAATAAATATTTTATTATGTCATTTCAGATTTTGTCTTTGAACGTTAAATATTATATGTCACTTTTTAATATATAATTTTATAATTTTATTTATTTCACCGCTATTTAGCTTACGCTATCTCGCTCGCTATTTTACGCTATCCTACCAATTTTACGCTATTTTTCGCGATCCTCGATTAACAACACTGAATTAGAAAATCGACTTGGTCATTTAAAGAGGATAGAATTAGACAAGGTATGGCAAAGGAAAGAAGTACAGAGAGATGTGCAAAGCAAATTGCAGCCAAGCAACATCACCAATATCCATATCCATGAATGAAATGGCAAGCATAAACTAAAATTGCACTCGTTACCCACAAGCATTGTGACTGATGAGTGATAGCAGAATCGGCGGAACAATTACACAAGACATATCATTTAGACAATTACACAATACACTTCAAAATCCTCTCAGGAGAGAACTATGAACGAAAACAAATAAACATGTCGGTGTGGGGGTCAACAGACAACCCTTTTTCCACCCAATGAGTTAACCGACATGAGTTAGAGTGCATACCTAGTGGTACAAGTGGCGAACTGGTGGAGGTGGCGAACTCAGAGGCCTATGAAACAGAGCTTTTTGTGTTAGCAGAAACTAATAAGATATAAACAAGAATATCAAAACCACACCATTAAAATTAAAAACTAAGAACAATCATATTAAGAACATATAAAAATAATAACACGTATTTAAGTCCACACCTTCAATACAATCACCACTTTTGGAGGCTAACTCTAAAATTTCAACTCAAGCTTCTTATAAATTCTCATAGTGAAATCTTCCACAAACAACAACATTATGCGGCAAACTATCATTTTGAAGATAAGCATTCGGGTATTACTTTTTGACTGGTCCAAGATCATGAAATTCTTGTTAATATTAGTGATTGTTCTTATCATGGTCAAATTTATATGTTCTTATAGCTTGGATCTTTCTTCTCAATACAAATAACATTTCTATATTACATTTGGATATTCCTAATGTTTCATATCAAGTCGATTTGATTCCAAAATCTATTTGTTCCAAACTTGAGCAAATTATCAAAGGATTCATTTAGAAAGTGTTACCTGGTCATAGAATGTGGCACGCTATTAGTTGGCATTGGTTTTTCTACCCTAAGTTGCAAGGTGGTTTAGGGTTTAGAGACACTCACACCTTCAACAGAGCGGTAGTCTTGAAATTGGCGTTGGGTATTCTTACCAAATTAGAAGCACTTGGGGTTAAACTTCTGAAAAGTACCCATTGTATAGGTTAGAATTGCTTGAACCACATATTATATAAGAACCTACGGCCCCGTCTTGGACTTAGAACCACTTCTCCATGAATACGTTTGTAAAATAGTATTAATGAATATTAAATAAATATTTAATTTTAATTGTAAATAGCTATCCAAGCTCACAGTTGATCATTACAGCATATTCACCGTATAATTTCAAAAGTTTTTTCCTCACAGCACTCTTCAAACGAATAACTAAAACCAGACAAAAATCAAGTAAAAGATGCTGAGCAATAGTAAATTGTAGCCTATGACCTTAGTGCTTGAATTTGAACAACAAGATAAATAGAATAACTATCATACACAGATGCAAAGAAAATTTCCTAGAAAAGAGCGTATAAGAAAAATATATAGTTGCAATGGAAGTTATCAAATATTTCTATTCCAAAGAAGCATTGTTGCAAAGATCAATCACACCACACGTTCCTTCTATCAAGTTGGATGCATAAAAAAATAAGAGAAAAAATGGATAAGAACGGTGTACAAACCAAAAAATAATGTGCTTTGTATTAAAAGAGAGATTCTGTTGTTTTTTTCATTCTCAGATTCTCTCTTTCACTCTTAGCTAACCCTCCTTGTGTTTGTGTGTGTGTTGCATGGTCAAATATTTTTTACAGCATAGTGTTACGTAAATATTTTTTACGGATTTAGTATTTGAACGTATATAAAGTAAATGTTACAGATTAAAGCTTTACTTTGCAATATTTTTGCCTAACTAAATAAATACAAAGTAAAGCTAAATAAATATTGTTTCATCGCAATGACTACCTAAACAAAGCAAGCAATTTTCTGTCTATATATACAAAGTAAAGCATTACAAAGAAACTAATATTTTTTGAATGTATGGTGGTGTCACTTAATTATTTTCTAAACAAGATATACATTTATATGTACAAAGGGAAACGTGAATTCATGCATATGAAAAATAAAAGCCACAAAACAAATCCATTTCCTTATGAATGAATATACATATACCACATCGGTCATCTATCATGAAAAACTTACATGTTGAAATAAAAGTCAACTAACAAATTTAGCTCTAATCACATTATGAACGAATGATGATAGGGACTAATTTTTTATCCTGCAGACTATTTAGAGAGTAACCAAAAATTACAGTTAAAATACAAAACTTAGGAAGAAGGAAAAAAAAGTATTCTTTTCATTCAAGAAAGAAGCAACTATTAAAAAAGGTACACCACTTGTTCTGATTCACTAATTCACTTTCACCCTTTTTTGATTTCAAGGACTAGCCTAAAAGGCCAAAAATTTAAAATAATAAAGTAAATAAAAAGGGCCTTATTTCAAGGAAGGGAAATGAGAGAAAAATATGGTGCCAAAGATCTTCATGTTTGGTTTTGATATTATTATTATTATTATGCTATTTATTTTCACCTTCCTCGGGTTGTCCCTCATATCACCGATGCAATTCAAGATTGGATAGAAAGGGTGGCCCATATACCGCTTGATGGAAAGAAAGGTCCAAATTGATGTATGTGTCATAGAATTGGGTGGAACCATAGGTACACACAATCGTTGAAAACATTATTCGCTTTTCATGGTTTGATTATTTTCCATGGTTTAATGTAAATTTATTAGAACATTTACGGATCTCGATGCAGAGATATTGAATCCATGCCATTTATTCAGCATTAGGACATTTCTCATATAGAGTAGGTGAGAAATAATACTTTGATTTATCAACAAAGTGTGGTGTTGGTGAAGATTGAGTTCATTGTTTTTTGGTTTTACATGGTGCTCATTTGCAGTGTGCTGCAACTTTTGTTTGGTTCATGTCACCTTGTTCCTGCTTTAAATGTTGTTGGTGAACAGTAAATGTCTTACAACTCTAGGGAATCCAAATCCAACTCTAAATTGTTGTGAGATCCATGTAGAAAAAATGATTTAATTTCATCTAACATAGAAAACAAATTTTTAATATATTCAGAAAAACAAACCAACCCACCATAGTGTTAGAGGACTTAGAAGCCAAGGTCGACTCCACATATCTTGGCATGCCACAAAGACACAGGTTACTCTCTTCCCCCTCTTTCCCTACAGATGAACAGTGTGCACAAAACAACACACAAGGCACAAGAACATAATAATATATTCATAAAAGGGACACAAATGCGTATATACGTAATCACACTGTTCTTGATCAGTAACTTTTTAATTTAGGATTCTAAAACTCAGTTGTTTCTCGTGCACTTTGGATGAAAATGCAAAGGGGAAACTCTCTCAATTTTGCCTAATTTCGTATTATTTTTTTAAAGGATTAGTATATTTTGGTGTATATGATGTTTGTTTTGCTTTGCAAGAGTTTTCTTTCTTGTTGCATGTTTCAGGGGAAAACATAATTACTCTTTATGATGTTCCCAACATCCGCACATTCCTTTGCTTTTAAGAGTAAGTTTTCCCTAGAACCGCTGAAGTTCAAATCATCTTAATTGTAGGTACCTTTTCTTACAAATTATAATCTTCTTCTGGTCTTAGGATCAAAAGGCCCATGAAGCAATTTTTAAAGTGCTGAACCTTAAATGGTTAGTCTCACTAACTCACTGTCCTAATGGATATAGAGCATTTTCTATTCTTTCTGATTTTTCTGGAAGGCTTAAGTGGTGGTTTATTGTATAATACAGTGTGGCTCGAGAGCCTAATTTAGAGGAATGGACTTGTAGAGCTGAATCTTGTGATTGACAGTTTTACAATACATAATGACCCATTGATTTCCATCACAAAACTATTTTACTCTTCATGCTCTTTTCATGCAAATCTTTTCATACAAAATAGCAAAGCTCAAGGAATAAATAACCTAATACAACACAAAAATAACAAAAACCATTGAAACACCCCCTTGCCATTCCTCCATCACCTCACATTTCAGTTCCTTCTCCCAGATATATCTATAGCATAGCCAAAATATATACATAGCCAAAATATATCTATAGCATAGCCAAAATTCATAGCATAGCATAGCCAAAATTACAGCATACATACATAGCCAAAATATATTTATAGTTGCAAAATCACCAACCAATACAAGAACAATCCCTACGAAATACAAGAACAATACAGAACAAGAAACAAAATATGGAGAAGTGGTCGCTACTTACTTGATAATCAAATCGACGAGCAAAGGGCTGCGGTGGCTCCAAGCAATAATCGAAGATGGAGAAGATGGAGAAGATGCGACGGACGAAGCTTCTCGAATCTAGAATACGATGCGACGGTGAGTCCTGTGGTGGCTCCAAGCTTCAAGCTCAAGTCAAGCTTCTCGAATCTTCAAGCTTCAATCTCCAAGCTTCACTTCCAATCACGTGGTTCTTGCAACCGACGGTGGCTCCAAGCTTGTGGCTCAAAGCTTCTCGAATTTCTTGCGAGTTGTGACAAGAGAGGAGAAATGCGACGATCAAGATGAAGAAGCGGAGGCGGAGGCTGGCGGAGGGGGCTGCCAGTGACAAGAGAGGGTAGAAGAAGCGATCCAAGCGATCGAATGAAGAAGAAGAATTCATTACGGCCAAATAAAGAGCTTACCGACAAATTATTTAAACTTACCGACGGTCATACCCGTCAGAACGACACGGATTACCGACGGACCAACCCGTCGGAAAAACTCCCATTACCGACTGGTCAATAGCCGTCGGTATTCAAAAACAAGCTGAATTTTCCAAAATTACGGTTTGCCATCGACGGACATTAACCGACGGTATGAGTTCGTCTCTAAAAAGCGGTTTTCCGACGGCTTAACCCGTCGGTAATATCCAGAATACGACGGGTCGCGTTTTCCGACGGGTAAGACCGTCGAAAATCTCGCTTTTTTAGCGACGGACTAAAGCCGTCGGTGAATGTCCGTCGGTATGTTAACTATTTCTTGTAGTGGTTAATCCATGAGAATACACTGGGTTCAGAAAATTGTCCCATTTGGGCTGACAATCCCTTAGCCCAATCCATTTCTCAATAACTCTATCTGCAAATAACTTTCAACCACAATATACAACCACCCCCTTTGGGCAGGTAATTGCATGAAATGATTAAAAACATTCCTCAAACTACAAAGAAATTTTCATGAATCAATACAAGCAGTCTCACTTTGGTGGTAACGGCTCATATCGACGTACAAAAACTCTTGCATAGGAATCATTTTTCTCTTGTCCATAGATAAGACATACCAATGTGCAAGTACATCATTAAATGAGCACCCTTCGTCATGCATCAATTCAATTCGCATTCTCAACATGTTTTGTACTTTATAGTGTAACAAGGTAGTCAATTAAAAACACGTATATAAAAAATAATAGCATACAATCATGCGCAACTCTACAGGGAGAGTGAACACTACCATTAAATCCAGAATGTATCATATTATTTTTCTAACATATTTTTCAATTTAATTTCTGCCAGAAAATGATTGAAAATAATTTAATGTGTTACATTTTATCAAAAATAAATAAAAATTAATGCAGCGGAAAAAAAATTTCTAGAAAGTAGATTGAAAAATCAAGCTCGAAAAATAGAGTGCAACGCAAAAAACGGCATCGAAAACTGACACACGTAGCTTTCACACTCTCCCTCGCCGCAGTCGAGTGTGGGATTGGGCAAGGTACTATTCATTGTCTTCTACCTCCGAATTTTTCCCAGGACGAGAAAACGCGGTTCGCTTATGGCGCGTTTTTACTCCGATTTCGAACGTTTTTGTTGCGATTTCGCATGGGTTTCGGCTAGAATCAAGTGTATGATTATTCTAGAGCAAAAGCCCCAATTTGTAACAACAAAACGGGATATTAAAAGATCAAAATCGCAGTTTCATGAAACTAAAATAAAAAAAAAGTCACGATTTTTCTTCGATTTCTTCCTCTATAGTTGATGAAAAAATACGAAACTTGCGCCATTGAATTCGTATGAACGTCCTCTACAAAACCCTTAAGATTTCATGCTCCAATTCATTATAAATCTGAGTTCGAATTTTACACCCAAATTTAAAACGAAAATAATCTGAAAATAAATATTTTAACGTCAAAAATATTTCATGGGTCCTAATCCATATAATACTGGCTTTGATACCACATGTAATATATATAGGATCTATTATATGAAATTAGAATACCGATTAGAGCACTTACTTGTTGAAGACATGATCACGATTACCGAAAACTGTCTCTGCCTTGTAGAGCTCCTGAAATCACGAACTAAGCCTTCCTTTGCCTGGTCACAAACTCATATTCTCGGTTTTCAATGGGGCAAACCGTAGACGAGCATATATGATTTCAGTGACGGCAAAGGGGATCTAGCCTCTCTATTTATCAACCCTAGGACCACCCATCATGGGCCTAGTGGTTGGGCCTACACTGTCTCCCACATAAATCAGAATTAGGTGTCCAAAGGCCCATTACAATTGATCACTTATTTACGGGCCTGAGCATCATCAATTTGATCATAACATTAGCCCGTTTTTGGAAAACTAAAAGGCCACAATTGATTGTAGCCCACAAGAATTATTAGAAATAATTCTAACACAAAGTACATTTGAATTTGTCATTGATGGGATCATGCGACCGACCCACCCATTTGAATCCTTGCAAATTACAATTAAAACAATGCGACTTTACTATGCGCAAAGGTTAGAGGAGTTACACAGTAATCTATTTTTTTGTTGTTGTTGTTGTTGTGAATTTACGAGTTACTGAGGTCACTTCCATTTCTCAAGTAATTGAAGTTGTGGCAATCATGAAGTTGGACACAAGTGGTTAATCCGTTCTCTCTAAAGGCATGGATTTAGTTGATACCCGAGTTTAACTCCCGGTGATGGAACAATCCGTAGCTAGGCTTTACTTACTTTTCAACCGAACACAGATTAGTAATTTGGGGACCCTTTCCCTCCGGGATACTGTGGGTAAAAATAAAACACAAAAAAACTAGTCTACATTCCCCGGTTCATCTTATTTTCTTTCAAAAAAGACAATCGAAGAAACAGTGTAATTATTGTCACCATGTTTTTGCTAAAACACTCAAAAAAAAAAAAGTAATTTTTTTTGAAAATTTATTTACAAACATCATAAAATTGTCTGAAAATAAAATAAAATTCTGAATGAGGGTATAGGCTAGAAAAACGAAGGTGCTAATAGCTACTCCCTAGAAGGAAAACCCATCTGGCATTCAATCTTATCTTCTCATCAAGACTAAGTTTCGTAAATTATTTAACAGAATTGGACAACAGTAATGATATGGTTTGATGAATTTCTTAGGATCCATCGTGAGGAAGAATCGCATTCCTTCTTTTTTCCCTCTCCGACTCCCCTTTATTCCTTTTAATGGTGCTCTGTGCATCCATGCTTTCACGTGCACACTAAACTAAAGGGAGAGGAAAATAAAGAGAGGAGTTTGGGAGCACAATTGATAAGACACATGCAAATAAACCAAGAGGCGCATGCGTCACCCGTAGCTCATTTTTCTTTGTCTTTGTCTTTTTGTTTTTCTTGCCCAATTCACTATAGAAGGAGAAAAAAATCTCTGTGATTGTGCTCAACACAGGGTCTTTTGCACCGGCAGCTTCAGTAGTATTTTGCAACCCAAGACCCTACTTAGTTTAAGTGTACTCGCTAGTCAATTATAGCAATGATTTAGTTTAAGAATTAAACTGAACCAAACCCGGTGCGGTGATAAATTTTTATTATTTAAACACCCATTGGAGACAACTTTTTCTATAATTTTTAAGTGGTTAACACAATTCACAGACATGGTTAATGAAGTGTTAGATTTGATTAATAGATATATCAGATATTGCAACTCATTAATCATCTACTGAACTTCATAAACCACTAATTTGAACGTTATGAACAACAGCTTTCACGTGTTCAACTACACGTAGATTTGAACACCTAGAAATTGAGGTTAATCACGTTCAAATTTGTGCTTAATGAAATTCAGTACCCCTCTGTTATTTTTTACATATCGTTTAAGGTTATTTTACACAAACCAATATAATTAATAAATTTTGTTATTTTTTATCACATTATTAGTTTTTTTTCATGTGATATCCTTAACTTTTCATTACTCTATTGTACATATTTCTCTTTCTATAATAAATAGTTAAGAGTATATTTGACAAATAAGTAGTTAATGTGACCTTAAACTTTGAAAATAATATATAAATAATAACACTTTTTTTTTTAAAATCGACACTTAAAAAAAAAAGAGGTAGTACATGATTAATGAGTCGTAAAAAACTGATATATCCATTAACTAAATCTAACAAATTCGTATAAAATGTTTTCTTGTTCAAATAATGAGGCCGATTTTTAATCGAGTTTCCTTTTTAGCCCCCTTATAATATGACGACGCCCCACGTTGCCCAATAAAAACAAATAAAAATTTTGCAAAAGAGACAGATGCAAAGGCTGACATTAAATTAAATTGAAACGGTAATAAAACAGTGTTCGGATGTTGAAGGGTCTGTAGTGTGTACCTCAAGAAGGGACCCCCAAAATTTAAAGCATCACTGACTAAAATCCTACAGAATAGATTAGGTCCATCCCCATTTACTGCAAGCCCAAAGCTGAAACGAACAAACGTCTACTTCCTTCCTTGAAAAATGGCCTTCAATTCAGAAAAGGTGATTCAAAAAATTACTAAATCCAAAAACCAGTCAGTGAACTGAGATCATAAGAAATTTAATTAATCAAACCTGTGGCATATTAACAACGGTAAAAAAAGAGAGAAAAAAAACAAAGCGAGTAAATAAACAAATAATAATAATAATAATAATTTAATTATAATAATAATAGCAATGTAGCCAGTATCACTAAGCTAACAGATTGAGCCGTGTAGCCAATATCACCACCACCACCAACAACATCATAATCAACAAGAGAATAACAAGAACAAGAACAAGAAGACGAGAAAGAGCACAGTCCCTGGTTCACTCCATCCGTCACATAAACTAAGAAAACCCATTTGCCTCACAAGGAAGATTCTCCAGTAAAAAACGAACCATTCTTGGATCCCATAATCTCTGGCAGCTACAGGCACAGGCCTCACCATATTGTGCTTCTGCTCGAGCTTCAGTTTCAGATTCGACCAAAACCAACTGCAAAGTGGGAAGAAGAGATAGATAGTGGGAGTGGGGTGGATGGAGAAGGGTGAAAGTGAACATGAATGAAAAAAAATCAAAAGATTATGAAGGGAGGGTAGGGTGCATGATGTTTTGTTGTGTTGTTGTGGTTAATTAGATGAAATTGGTTGTTGTCGTAAGAGAAGAAGGCAAGAATTGAGGATGTTTGAAAAGGGAGGGGAAGAAGAAGCTAAGGTCTAATTAGGACGTCAAGCTGTGAGTCTCTGAGCATTTGCTGTCCCACTGTGTTTGTCTGTCCATACATAATAAATGTGGCCTAGTAAATGTGTGCAGAAGAAAATGAGGAAAAAATGAATGGTTGGTGTGTGCTTTTTTATGTGTACGGTTTTAGGCATGGCTTTGGCTTAAGCTCCCTCCCACCCCTTCAAATCTCAATTCTTTTCTTTTCTTCTCTATTGCTTGCCCCAGAAGACCAGATTAGCTAGATTTGCGCAAGCAACCCCTGTCCTCTTCTTCTTCTTTCCAACCCTAACCTTTATCAGTCACCATAATTCCACTCCTGTCCTTCATCAAGTCTTGGGCTTTTCCTTTGTTATTTTGTTTTTCTAACTTTTTACCCCGACTTTGTTAGGACTTAACTTAGGATAAAAAAATATAAAATAATTAAGATATGTGTGTGTATATATATAGACACACACAATTACCACGGATATTATTCCTATCAAATATGTTTGGTAAATACTTATCATTCTTAGGTGCAACATCCCAAAATTCGTGGTTGGATAAATAATATATTATTACCCAAAAAATTTTAAAGATCCTCCTATTGCTAAGGGACCCATACCTGCGTGACTAGTAACTTTATTACTCACATCCTTATTCGTTAGGTACCTAAGTACTCGTATTCGTTACCCTCACTTTAATTAACTACGAAAATATAAAAAATAAAATAAATGTTGATTAAAAGTATAGTCATAACGAAATTGAAAAACTACTCACAAATTTTCAAACCCTGTCATATGAGTTTGGAGGGAGTTTGAAAACTTAAATACTTTTAAGAATGTTGTGATGGACTATATAATATCACTACAAGAATACTTGATATATCCTAGGGCCAAAAACCCTAGGAAATGGTCAAAAACCGTAGGAAATGTGCAAATTTTCGAAGGCCCACCGAGGGTCACGAGATAGTAGGTTATTCGCTGGTAAGAAATGAAAATTGATGGCCTTTTTAAAAAAGCTGTAGGAAATTTCCGAGGGCTTTGGCCTTAGGAAAATGCAACACGGTTTTTTAAAAAAATAATTAAATTTTATCAATTTATTTTAACCGATAAAATTTAATTATTTTTTAAACTAAAATTAATTTAAACTGATAAATTAAAATAAAAAAGAAATCAAAATAAAACAGAACTAAAACCAGAATTAAACTAATAGCCCCTTCACTCGTCTCCTCTCAGCAAACAGAACCAGAACTAAAATTAAAATAAAAAAGAAATCAAAATGAAACAGCAAACAGGAAAATTACATATCACAGAATCAAAATTACATATCACAGAGTCAAAATTACAGATTTTACAAAATTACAGAACCAACAAAATCAAAAAGAACTAGTCAAAAAAAAAAGAATGAGGGTGAGGGAGGGAGACCAAGGCGAACCTGGCCCGTCGGCGCTGGGTTCTTCCTCCTTAGCAAAGAGTCCCTGCTTCAAGTCCTGATAGAGATGCAGCAAAACCCTAGCTTCTGCGTCCTCAATTCTCGATACATCACACGTTTCTTCATGTTTCGCGACCTATCTCCTCCTCCAACGACGTCGTTTAACCGCTCCTACCCTGTCACATCTGCCAACGAGTTCAGCCTCTTCTTCGCCAACTGCGCCCCCGAAACCTCCGTTTCCATGGCCATGAAGAGATTGTTGAGAAAGTAGTACCCAATTCGGTTACCAAGAAAGAGAGCGCGGGTCCGCGTGGTGGTGGAGTGAGGGAGGGAGATCGAGGCGGAAGATGAGTGGGGGAGGTAAGATCATGGATCTAGATAGAAGGATCAGGGAGATGGGTGAGAAGAGGGGAGGGAGACGAGTGAGATGAGGGGAGGAAGACGAGTGAGACGAGTGAGTGAGGCTGAAACCCTTTCTTTCTCTTCCTCAGTGCCCTTCTCCTCCCTCTAGATCTCTCCCTTTCTTTCTCTTCCTCCGTGCCCTTCTCCTCCTTCTTTCCCTCTTTTATGTTTCTTTTTTTTTTATTACAGAACCGAGGGGATAAGGCACTCGGTTAGTGCAATTTTTTTTTTTTTTAAAAAGGGCTGACATAAACCGAGGGCCTAGCCCTAGGAATCGCCCAATTATTAAAAAAAACGAAAGTGCAGGTTTCAAAATTCCGAGGGTTTTTTAAATATAGCCCTAGGTAACTCTCATATGGGTATTTTCCTAGGGCTCTGGACCTAGGTAATTTCCTAGGGTCATAGGCCCTAGGTAATTTTTGTAGGAAATAGGAAGATTTCTTGTAGTGTATATAGTGGGAGAGAAATCAAGTGGGTAAAAAATGATAGGACCTAAAAGACACTCAAGTAGGAGTGAGTATTGTCATTCAAATCTGTACATAGGAGATTAACTGTGGTTGGTGCGAGGTAAACAAAAGCTTTCAAATAAATACATTCAAATATGAACATTCTTGCAACAGGGGCTTCAAAAGCAGTCAGGCCAGATGGAAGTGGGTTGTCAACAAGCTTGAGAAAAAAATTAGAGTGTAGGCAACTATCAAGTATGCAAAGGCTTTTGACTACATGAAGAGAGATTTTGGGATACATGTTAATGACATTGGGCTATTCATATCATTGAAAAGGGCAAGAAAAGTGGTGGAATGAAGTTTTAGGGAGCAATATGGTCAAATATAGACTATGCAAATTACTAAGGAGCCACCCTAGTTCAACAACAAAGATTGATTGTGTTCACGTACCAGATGCTCCACCACATTTCAAAGATTCTATGTTTGTTTGGATGGATGCAAGAGGGGGTTTAAGGTTGGATGCAGTCCTTTCATTGGACTAGATGGTTGTTTTTTGAAGGGTTACTACGGTGGACAATTACTTTTTGCAGTTGTGCATGATGCAAATTACCAAAATTTCGATGTTGCTTACGTCATAATGGACGTGGAGGATAAGATAATTGGAAGTGGTTCCTCATTATTCTGCATGAAGACTTGGGAGACTATAGGCAGAACGGTTGGAACTTCATGAGTGACATGTAGAAGATGCGTAAAATTTGTGATTTACTATTATGAAAATTCGTGTATTAATTTAGGGACCAGATAGTAAGTCATCACTTTTAGGGACTAATGTGACATTGCTTGTATACACGTAATACTCAAGGACTAATTTGATAGTAAGTCATCACTTTTAGGGACTAATGTTACATTGAATGCATATGTGTGATACTTCATGGACCAATTTTATAGTAAGTCGTCACTTTTAGGGTCCAACTTCACTTCAAAATGGTCCATGTACATGTGGCATGAAGTGGAGACCTAAACATGACAAATCATCATCGTATATCACAGATAACGTGACAACTCAGCACCTCAAATATAGTTAACTAACTGGTTAACGTCAAGGATTAAACTGATTAACAGAAGACATATTCGGTAATATTTTTGTAATTTTCATACGTTCAAGGGCTACAGTGATATCGTTTCATACATTCAACGACTAAAGTGACTATTTATCTCAAATAAATTAGGTGGCATGTAACTTAAATAACTTTTGTCACATGATATGATTGACGTGACAATCTATTTGTCACATAAATATTTAACAATGCAAAGTTAACAACAAGGTTCAAAAATAGCAATGGTGAGATAAGAAAAAGTTTTTGAAGAAAAAAAATATATTTCCAGAGACTAAAGTTAAATTAGTATATATTTCCAAGCGATTAAAATATTAATTAAATATAGTTTTTAAAACCAAATACACCCTAACAGTGTCCATGTAAACTATATTCTCTTAACCTATCAGAATCATTCATCCATTAACCATATAATTTTTAATGTTAGGAACCTACGTGACCAACAAGAGTCTAAGGTGACACTTACTTAGACTAGCTTAGCAAGCTGATGTTGCCTAAGAAGGTCCCTACGACATGGGATTTGCTCTCACAGCTGTCTTTTTCATTAAATCACAAAAATACTTTTATGTCCACCGCAATTTGCCAACGTGGTCTAAGTCATTACCAAAAGGCTCACGTTGACCACGTAGGCTCTTGACATTAAAAATTATAGTGTAAAAGAGAAGAAGTAGTAGATTGTAACAATTGGGGCTAGTTGGGAACCTGATTTGTGCAATTAGAACTAAGGGGTCAAAACTACACAATCACGATATCCATGTGACCAAAAGTTCAATTAATTCATAAAAATAGTGAGTGTACTTTAGCTAAATATATAATAACAATATAATAATTTGATACTGTATAAATTCAATAATAATTAAAAAAAATTGTCTTTGGATCTTGATGAGCAAGGCATACTCGCTGGTTTTCTTTTTTTTTTTGTGCTTAGGTTTTCTAACAAAGATTTTCAAAGGCTCATTTTCTATACTCCTATACCTGACTAAACAGGCGCCAAGACCGAGGTTACGTTTATTGAGATGACCACCAAAGCCTACAGAAAAGCGGTTTTCGATCTAACATTCATTCGTTTGGGGATTTTATTTTATTGGGATGATGAAGCGCTTCGGCAAAGTTGTACTACTAATCTCTACAGTATTTTTTTTTTTTTATTGTCAAAGCGGTGGGGCGCTGCTAATCTCTGTTTAATGCTCCTCCTTTTTTTATTCCGCTGAGTCACTTTTACCCCCTGGTCAAAGTCAAACATTACACCCTCTCTCGTTGTTGGGGGCCCAGACAAGAATTTAAAGCCCAATAGGGTACTTCGGTCTTTTGGTTCTATAGTACAGGTGAAGGTTCGACCAAAAAACAAAAAAAAAGGCTACAGGTAAAGGCAACCCGGATTTTACGTTTCCATGCTAACAGAACAAAAAGTGGCTGCATCTTTCCACACAACATGTGAGAGGAATTACCCTTTTTGTTTTGCTGTCTTGCCTTGCTGCGCAGTTTACGTGCATGAGTAGACAATGTATCTAATCCCACCTATTGTTTGAAAACTCGTTGGAGATTTCTCAAAGACTTAAGGTGTGTTTGGTTAGCGGTGACCAAAATTGATTTTGATAGAATTGATTTTATAAAATTGATTTTGATTAAAAGTGAATTGAACGTAAACTGATTTATATTTGGATATATCCACGAAAAATAGTTTTTATCAATTCATGCTTGGATAGTTTGGACCAAAATTACTTTTAGGTATGTAAAATTTGAGAATTGATTCCATGTCACCGCAAAAATTACAAATCTTAGCTTTTGAGTCAAATTAATTTTGGGACTAGAATCAATTTATGTTTATGAACTCAAACATAACTAGTTTGTGGTCAAATCATATTTAATCAGAATAAACGTGAGTTTGGAGTGCCTGATTGCCATACCAAGCAGAGGCTTAAAATAGTACACACTCACACACTATGAGTCATTCTCGAACAATTTATCTTAATATTTGTAATAAACAATTAAACATCCCTGATCTTACATAGAAAAATTTCTTATAATTCTCCTCATGCCATCTTTTTCTTTTCCTTTCTTCTTTATATTCATTAATATCAATGATCCAAATCTCCTATATATTAAGTTTATTGTACGTCACGTTCAATAAAAAAATTCCCCTGTTCAGGGATGAATCCAGAAAAGTCGATAAATGGGGCCAAAAACATATACTATAAATATATATATATATAAATACATTAACACATAAACGATAAAATAATAACATCATTATTAATTTATTATTAAGCAAAAAATTGGAGATTACAAAAACTCATAGTTGTTAAAACCGGACCGGACCGGCCGGTCAATAGGTTGAACTGAACCGGACCCTGTCCGTCCGTTTGAACTCAAAACCTGATCAGAGTATAAGAACCGGCCTAAAAACTAGAAAACCGGCCAAAACCGGGAAAACCGCGAAAAAACCGGCCAAAACCGGGAACCGGCCGGTTCTTAAAAAAATTAATTTTTTTTTATTTTTTTTAAATGGTAAATGACATTATCTTTGACACATAAGAGATTTTTTTATCCATTTTTTTCATGTCGATGGATTAAATTAAATATTATAATAAAATTTAAAATTAATTTATATATTAATATTATTATGAGAGTACTTACATTACAATATTTGTGATTATTGAATATTATAATGTTATTATAACATATTTGTTTTAGTTTAATATGTAATTTTTACATGTTATATGTTGACTTATAACATTTTAAGCGGAGTTTAATTTTTTATATCGTGATGTTATAAATATTATGTTATTTTTTGTTTATTAGTGCTTTATATGTTATATTAAAAATTTTAAAAATATAATTTAATTCATTTCCGGTCAAACCCCGGTTCGACCCCGGTCTGACCTTTGAACCTTGAACCAGTACCTACACCGGTTCAGTGTCCGGTCCGGTTTTGATAACCTTGCAAAAACTATAACATTATATACTCAAAAAATTGAAGACACCTTAATATCTACGAATTATAATTGCTTTTTACATATCTTTATATTTTGAAATTGTTGTATGAAAAATATCTTTATCTATGTATGTGACTAAACAATTATTCAATAATTCATCTCCCATAAGGTTACATATTTGATTTTTCACAAAATTCATTGTAGAGAAATTTCTTTCAATCGTTGTAGTTGTCACATACAAAATCAAAACTAACTTCAGTGAGTAACCCTCTATTAATTCACTTGGGCAAATGACCAAACATATTGTGCACATATATGAATCATGAGAAACTTATTCAAACAACGAATGAGTCATAAATAGAACCAAAAGAAATAAAAGATTAAAAATGAAATGAAGAACATATGAAAAGAAAGGTACCAGCAACAAAATATGAAGTTGAATATGGAGAAAAAATGTTGAATAAAGAGAGAGAAGACAGAAATCGAGAGAATGGAGTAAAAGGGTTGAGTTAGGGCACTTGGAGAATATTTGGGTTGATGGATTTTGAGAATAAAATAGAGTAGAGACTAGAGAGTATTTTGAGAAGCAAAAAATAAAGAGACAAAAATAAAAGAGAGTAAAAAAGATTTCTACTTTGTCTTAAAAAGAGAGCAGACGTGAGACAATACTTAAAAGACAGTATCTCAATTTCTATTATTTTGCTCTTTAGTGAAGACAATATTTAATTTTTAGTGGGGACAAAAATATAATTATTCAATAATTGGTAAAAAAAATTAATAAATTAGTGAAATCAGATACCCTCAATTTATTATACATACATCCGTCCATGCCCCTGTTATTCTTTATAACCGGTTTTAATTAACCTTCTTTTCATGATAATAAATATATAGCAAAGGTTTTAGTTTGAACATAAAAAGTTTTCACTTACTGACGATTTATAAATGTAATACAACTGTAAAATTTCTGTGAAAAGTTGATTTTGGGCTGACAAAAGTTGATTAATTAGCTATAAAACTAGAAAATGATGGAAATTTGCCACGTATTGTGTCGAGGTGAAGAGAGTACATAATTGACAATGCACTTAACTTAGCAGTACACGGGACTTTGCTGAGCTCAAAATTTTGGCTTGATAGCAGCATCATGATAGAGAACAGCAAGAGACAGAATGTCTGAGGAAAAGTCAGATATCAGAAAAATAAAATGGCTTTTTCTAAGGGTGGAGAAAATGAGAGGGAGATAGAGAGAGAGGTACCTAACGAGAAAGTAGGGCAGCTCTCAAACCAAGATAAGTTTGAATACAGGAATCTCTGATCAGACGGTTCTGGTTGAAAGAAGCTTTTACATATCTGAAAAATAAATAACCACATAAAGAAGGGAGAAAGAGAAGTAAGAAAACTAACGTGCAATGTGTAAAAGTGGCTTGCGAAATTAAAGTACCATGTTGTGACCAAGATCGAATAATGGACTTGTTAATCTGCAAAACAAAGAACAACAATAGACCAGTACCAATGCAATCGATGAAATAACAAGATCCTTAAGCATGCGCACAGATCAAAAATGAAACAATGCAGTAAAACAATCAGTGCCGTATAGCAGATGATATGGCACCTATTATGGCACCTGCAAGATTGAAACAGAATTGTAACAGAGAAGAGTTAAAGAAGAATTAACACCAAGATTGGTAACCCGGCCGAGCAAACAACTCCTACGCCTGGGATCAATCCGAGCTCAAAGATCACTATCAATGGAGAATGTACATGCAAGGAGCCATCACAATGTAACCTTGTTCTACTCTCAGCAATTTTCCTCCTCGCACTCTCACAAGTGTTTAGCTCTCACCTCTCTTTCTTTTTCCTTTCCTCTCGTAAAAATACAAGAATTAATCAAAAGACTCTATCACACAAAGACCTAATGAGGCTTTATATAACAAACAGATAACTAACTAACATAACAAATAAAGCAAATGTAAAAACAGACTAACAAACTGCTTTCAACCAAAGCAACTACCCGAGGGAAAAGAAAAGGAACAACCCACATGGGCCAGACTGAAACGCATAGAACAAATGGGCCAAGCATAGTGCCACACAGGCCCAACAAATCTCCACCTTGGCACTCAAATGATTGGCCAAAAAACCATGATCTTCTCAAGCCGGATTTCACAGTCCAAAATCAGTCATCAATCAACCTTGACATTTAGCAAATCCAAGCAATGCTTGATTTGCTAAGAGGAACAACTTTAGTGAGCATGTCAGCTGGGTTCTCAGTGGTGTGAACCTTCACAACCTCCACCTTGCCTTTATCAACAATGTCTCTAATGAAGTGGTACCTCATATCTATGTGTTTTGTCCTCTCATGATACATTTGATTTTTACTCAAATGTATAGCACTTTGACTATCACAATTGATGCTCACACAGTCTTGATTTATGCCCAATTCAGATACAATACCATTCACCACACCGCCTCTTTATCGCCTCTGCTAGGGACACATACTCTGCTTACGTGGTTGAGAGAGCCACAATGTGTCGCAGACATGATCTCCAATTGACAAGTTTCCAAAGAGGGTGAACACATAACCGCAGAAGTGACCTTCTTTTATCTAGATCTCCTGCATAGTCAGAGTCCACAAAACCTTGCACCTGCTGATTCTGTTCCTTGCTGCCTGCATACACTAAACCAGTGTTTTTGCTTCCCTTGATGTACCTGAGCACCCATTTAACTGCCTCCCAATGAACCTTGCCCGGATTACCCATAAACCTGCTGGTTACACTCACTGCTTGAGCTATGTCTGGCCTGCAACATACCATAGCATACATGATGCTGCCTATGGCACTTGCATAAGGAATTTTCTGCATTGAGTTTCTGTCCTCCTTAGTTTTAGGAGACAGATCAGAAGACAATTTGAAGTGAGCTGCCAATGGTGTACTAGTTGACCTTGCCTCATTCATGTTGAACCTCTTCACTACCTTCTCAAGGTAATTCTTCTGAGTAACAATCAGCTTTCTGCTGCCTCTGTCTCTAACAATCTCCATACCTGCATTTTTCTTGCCGCCCCAAATCTTTCATCTCAAAATCCTGTTTGAGCCGATCCTGAGCAAATTTTATTTGACTCATTTCCTTGCAAGCAAGCAACATATCATCTACATATAACAACAAATAGATATATGTGCTGTTTTGCAATTGTTTGAAGTATACACAACAATCATAGGTGCTCCTCACATAATTGTGCTTTAACATAAATGAGTCAAATCTAAGATACCACTGCCTAGGGGATTGCTTGAGACCATAAAAGGATTTCTTCAAATGGCAAACCCAATCTTCCTTGCCAGAACTTCAAAACCACTTCGGTTGTCTCATGTATATTGACTCCTCAAGATCTCCATGGAGGAAGGCAGTCTTCACATCCATTTGCTCAAGTTCCAAGTCATAATGAGCAACAATGGATAAAAGAATCCGAATAGATGTGTGCTTGACCACAGGGCTGAATATTTCATTGTAGTCTATTCCCTCCTTTTGAGTGAATCCCTTAGCTACTAGCCTAGCTTTGAATCTAGGTGGTTCACTAGGTGTAGCACCTTCCTTCTTCTTATAAATCCATTTGCTTCCAACAATTCTAGTCCCTTTAGGCTTAGGAACTAGAATCCAGGTTCTGTTTTTCTCTAAGGATTGCAGTTCTTCAGTCATTGCAAGCATCCATTTCTGGTTGTCCTTGCACTTTACAGCATCTTGAAAGTTAACTGGCTCATCACTGTCCAACCTGCTTCGCAGCCTTGAAAAGCATAGCTGATCATGTCAGCATAGCCAAATCTTTGAGGTTCTCTTATGTCTCTTCTTTCCCTATCCCTTGATAGCATGTAACCTTGCAAATCATGATGCCCGTGTGGTCGTTTCGCCTGCTCGCTTTCGATTCTTCTGCAGGATCTGCATCTTTAGGTGCCATGGCATCTGTTTCTGGCACTGCATCATTCGGTTCTGGTGCTGCAGTAGTATCTATCCTCTGGTGCTCCACCTCAAGTTCAAATCTTTCCAAGTCTCTCAGATCTTTAGATAGATCTTGAGAGTCCTTTGAGCCTTGAACAATTCATCTTCTTGGAATTTGACATCTCTACTGATGATGCATTTTCCTTCTTGTGGACACCATATCTTGACACCTTTAATACCTGCAGGGTAGCCAACAAAGAAACCTTTCTTTGCCCTTGGGACAAGTTTACCCTCATTAACATGAAAATAAGCAACACAACCAAACACCTTTAAATGATGGTAATTAACCAATTTTCCAGACCACATTTCTTGAGGTGTTTTAAGATTAATAGCAGTAGAAGGGGCAAGTTAATCAAATAACATGCAGTATTCATAGCCTCCCCCCAAAACTTAATAGGCATACCAGCATTAGACAAAAGGCATCTCATTCTTTCAAGCAAAGTTCTATTCATTCTTTCAGCTAAACCATTTTGTTGTGGTGTATGCCTCTAATTTTTCTGCCTATTAATGCCATTAGTCTTACAAAAGTTAGTGAACTCATTTCCACAAAATTCAAGCCCATTATCAGTTCTTAGGTTTTTAACTTTCCTACTAGTTTGAGTTTCAACAAGTATTTTCCATTCCTTAAAAGTTTTAAAAGCTTCATCTTTTGTTTTTAAAAGATAAATCCACACTTTCCTACTATAATCATCAAGAAAGGATATGAAATACCATTACCTCCATGAGATGGAACCTTGGCAGGCCCCCAAAGGTCACTGTGAATGTAATCGAGTGGTCCTTCTGTGGTATGCTGTCCCATGGAGAATTTGACCCTATGCATCTTGCCATATATGCAATGTTCACAAAATTTCAGGTCACCAATGCTGTCTTCACCAAGCACCCCACTTTTACCAAGCAGGTTCAATCCTCTTAGGCTTATATGACCAAGCCTTTGATGCCACAAACCTGGTTTGATCGATCTTTGGCGATGTCGAGGCAAAGATTCCCAGTGATTGCATGCCCTTTTAGAATGTATATTCCATGCTCCCTGTAACCTTTCATCACAACACATGAACCTCTTGTAACCTTGAGCATTCCATTCTCAGCATTATAACAAAGAACTGCATTCTTCTAGCATACCAAGAGAAATCAGATTTCTCTTTAAACCAGGAACAAATCTCACACAGCCAAGAACTTTCTCTGTCCCATCTTCAATCTTGAGCCTAATGGAACCCATGCCAACAATCTTGCACACAGTGTCATTTCCCATAACCACTTTCCCTCCATTGATATCTCTATATCCAAACAACCATTCCTTGTTAGGGGTCATATGAAATGAGCAACCCGAATCAAGCACCCAATGGTCTTTATTAATGGATGTAGTGGCCATTAACACATCGAGATCATGGTAGCATTCCTCTCGCAATGTAAACTGCTCCAAAGATCTTCACCTTTTCCAGATTTCTTCTTAACATTCTTCAACTCAGGACAATCCCTTTTGAAATGGCCTTCTTTCTTGCATTGAAAACATTTCAGCTTTGACTTGTCTTTAGCCTTGAACTTGTTCTTCTGCTTGTTTCCTTTCTTCTCAGATTTCCCCTTTATGAACAACCCTTCTCCATTTTGATCACCACTTGCTTCTGACCTTCCTTTCTCTTCTTTAGATATAAGTGCAGATTGCACATCATCTAAAGACAAAGTGTCCTTCCCATAGACAAGAGTATCACTTAGGTTTTCATAATGACTGGGCAGAGAACTAACCAGGAGTAAAGCTTGGTCTTCATCATCGATCTTGACATCAATGTTCTCAAGATCAAGAATGATCTTGTTGAAGTCATCTATATGTTCTTCCACAGATCTGCCAGATTGCATCTTGAAGGTGTAAAGCCTTTGCTTGAGGTATAACCGGTTGGCTAATGATTTGGTCATGTACAAGGTCTCAAGCTTGAGCCAAATGGCTGCTGCTGTCTTCTCCTTTGACACTTCTCGCAGAGGCTTGTCACCAAGGCTGAGAATCAAGGAGCTGTGGGCTTTCTCCATGAGTTCCTTCTTCTCACTTGCTGTAAGAGTTGCTGGCAATTTATCTTCACCAGCAAGTGCCTCACCGAGCCCTTGTTGCACTAACAAGGCTTTCATCTTGAGCCTCCATAACCCAAAGTCATTCTTGCCTGTGAATTTCTCCACATCATACTTGGTTGATGCCATCTCCTTCAAGGTCTGCAACTGGCTCTGATACCAGTTGTTGGGACCAAGATCGAATAATGGACTTGTTAATCTGCAAAACAAAGAACAACAATAGACCAGTACCAATGCAATCGATGAAATAACAAGATCCTTAAGCATGCGCACAGATCAAAAATGAAACAATGCAGTAAAACAATCAGTGCCGTATAGCAGATGATATGGCACCTGTTATGGCACCTGCAAGATTGAAACAGAATTGTAACAGAGAAGAGTTAAAGAAGAATTAACACCAAGATTGGTAACCCAGTTCGGAGCAAACAACTCCTACGTCTGGGGGACTGAATCCGAGCTCAAAGATCACTATCAATGGAGAATGTACATGCAAGGAGCCATCACAACAGAACCTTGTTCTACTCTCAACAATTTTCCCCTCCCTGCACTCTCACAAGTGTTTAGCTCTCAGCCTATCTTTCTTTTTCCTTTCCTCTCAGAAAAAAATCGTTGAATTAATCAAAAGACTCTATCACACAAAGACCTAATGAGGCTTTATATAACAATGATAACTAACTAACATAACAAATAAAGCAAATGTAAAAACAGAATTAACAAACTGTTTTCAACCAAAGCAACTACCCGAGGGAAAAGAAAAGGAACAACCCACATGGGCCAGACTGAAACGCATAGAACAAATGGGCCAAGCATAGTGCCACACAGGCCCAACATACCACAATACTCTCTTATATTTATTTAAAGCACGGAAGAAATTATATTGAAGATACTGAGATATTTCACGCAAATATGGTGTTGAGTTGATAGTGTGCCTTTGGTGTTCCAAATTTACTAAAAGAAGTTCTGAAATGGGGAAAGCCCAAACTAGCTAAATGGTAAAGGTTTCCGTTGTGCTCACTTGAAGAAAAGGGAGGCCCACGATATCAATCGCTTTCGCTACATCGAGCTTCAAGGCCAAATTGTAATTTAAAATTTTGTTTTGTAGGCGATTGTCACGGCCGGTAGAAAATTTACATGTGGTCTACGGTAAATCGATACTTGAAAATTGCTCGAAATTCTAACGACGACGCCTCTTGTAAGTAGAAGTTCATGGTCCTCCACGTCCTCACGGCTGAGACGATGACCTGATCGGCGTTGATTCGACAAAAACAAGAGAAAACAAATATAAGTTGAGTTTTAAGGCACTCATATTTGTTTTCCTTGTTTTTGCCGTTCCTGATCAGCGTTCATTGTTTTTTCGTTATTTCATATATTTTAGAGGATGAATCCATAATAATAAAATTTTGTAAATATATATATAGTATATAATATACAATATTAATATAATATGTCGCTATTATACTATATGATTTTAATTTAATTTTTTTTTATGTTAAATTTGTAATTACCCAAGGATATACATGAATATCTGTTACCTGTATAAATATTTATGAATATTAACGAAGATGGGTGTGGGGAAAACACTACCCGCCACGTTTCGTTGCCATCCCTAACCTTGACCAACATTGGTGGTATCTGATGGCGGCCTTGTTCATAAAAAGACCCAAGCTTCAAAATCATGTGCCAACCCGTTCTTCATACTACAGCTTAACGGGTGTTTCGGGGATATTGGTTATAATTAATGTAAGTTCAATCCATACTTTTAAGTGTCTTTGGCTCAATTTGAAGGCCCAAACAACAAATCCCAAACAACAAATCGAGCAAAAATATATATATATATTTCACGTAGTTCTAGGTGTTATATATATATATTTCACGTAGTTCTAGGTGTGCGTGTGAGCTCTGGAGCGCCAATCAGCCGGTGCATCCTGCAATGCAATGGGAGTCTACCTCGTCCGCATCCTTATTATGATGATGGTTTTGGATGACAGGTCGCTGGATGATTATCCTTGATTTTGTTGTCCTCTTGTGCATATGACTTGCAGATTTGCCCCCCTCCCGCTAAAATTACCAACAACAACTACTAAAATTACCATTAAAAAAACGTTTGATATTCAATTATCATTTATCATTAAGTAAAGGCTAATAAAGGCTTATAACATGGCCGCTTAAATCCTTAGGTGAAGGTTAAATATAATTAAAAATTAAATAAATAAAAAATCCAAATTTTCTTTTCAGATGAGTTACAAAATCTCAGCACCCTCAAAGTCACCACAACGAAACATAGGCACATTAATGGAGTTGAGCTCGTTGAACATGACATCATCCCCTTCATCATATCTATTGAAATCTTCATATTCAAAGTACGTTTGAATGTCATCAGGAAATGCGCATTGTGACAACTCAGACTCCAACGGTGTTGACATATCGGTCACCACAGATGTCCTTTCCACCATTTCCTTAAACTTAGATGACTGGAGCAAAAGCTCTAGGGCTGACGTGGCACTAGCTGGACGAGGCTGAACCAACGTGGCTTCGTCTCTAATATTATTATTGAGTAATAATTTCTGATTGTCGATGAAGCTAGATTCCAATTCTTCACTGTTAGAGATTGGGCCGTTGATAGTACAATTGGGGTTAACGTCAAAAAGATTAATATTACTCCTGTTAGCATCGTTGTCGTTGTTGTTGGGCTTAAGCCACTTAATATAACGGCTGAGATCGAAATTGGTGACGGCGTTAAGTCCACGGTATTCAATAGCTGCCATGTCATAAGCTGTAGCTGCTTCTTCTTGGGTAGCTGCAAGATCGATTCAACCCTTTTTTTAAGTACATCATCGATTTAAATTTGATATTTATATCATCAAGAGAAAATAAGAAAAAATTTCGACAAAAGAGTGAACATAAGAAAAATTAAGAGGAGAGAAAAAATGAGAGAGGATTGGACGGACTCATTAGTATTTCTCTCCCCACATGAAAAGAAAATGGGAGAAAAGAGGAAAAACTTTGTTTTTTTTTTTCTAATCATTTTTTTATCCAGTCAAATAAGAGCATAGAAGTATTTACGCCTTTTAAATTCTTTTACTTTTTTGTCAATTCAGTCAATATAAAAATCACCTTTTTTTTAAACTCATTTTTTATTTGTTTAATCTCTTATTTCTTTGTATCGAAACAAAACTCTTACATTAGAATTGATGGGACTTCGTGTCTCATTGAATGTGACTGTCATTTGCCATACATAACCCATGCAAGGCCATAGCATGGGGATAAAGTAATTAAATAATAACTTTTTGGTGAATAAAGTAATTAAATAATATCTGAATTGAATGAATAGAAGCAATCCATTAAATGACACTTTTCTAAGGTCTTGTCTGGTTTAAAATACTAATACTAGTAAAATCGTTTTCATTTCAGAGCAAAGAACGTGTTACGTACCATACAAAGCATTTACATACAATTACATTACTAATGTCAAGAGAATTTCAGACGATGAGAACTTACCATAGGTTCCGAGATAAAGATATTTATTGCCAAAAACTTTGCCAATCCGAGCCTCCCACCTTCCGTTATGATGATGTCTAGATCATTAGTAATTGAAAAACAAAGTCATGATGTTATAAAAAAAAAAAAAAAATCATGAAAAACTTTGATTAGAATCATGATGTCATGGATGTACACAGTTTATTTCGAACAGTGGTGCACCGTGATAATTTGATTCTTAGTCAGTAGGATGAATAATGTGCTAATTAATATAATATTAATATATTCATATTCATATATAATATACCTTGCAACACCTCTGTATTTAGAAACTCCCCGAGAAAAACCACTGCTTTTCCTGCATTTTTTTTAAATATAAAAATGACATAAGCTACGGTTTTTTGGGAAGTTTTTCTGGATTACCATAAAAAAAAAAGCAATAATTAGAGTTTTACCTCCTTAATGATCCAATATACTCCTCCCTTGATTGACTCTCCATTTCTTTCAGTTCGTTCAGGTAGTTTGATAACTGCGATTTGAAGACAAATTTTTCATGTGTTTCATTTTCATTTTCTGAACTAATCCGAAACCCCCATTAATTAATAAGATAAAGAAGTGGTTCAGAATAGAATTAGTACGTACCGGAAAATTAAGAATGGTATCTTGACCCCAGTATTTGAGTGCTGCTAGATCATAAGCATGTGCTGCCACCTCCTCATTCTCATAAGCACCTGAATATATATACAAAAATCGCTTAATTATTCTTTTGGTTTCGTTAATTGTGACGATGGTACGTAGTAATCAATATCAACATATATATGTACGTACCAAGGTAGACTGCAACAATTTTATATATATGTGAAGATCACCATCACCATCACCATAGGATTGAGATGCCACATAGAAAGAAATCAAAACATTAGGTATTTTCATCAAATCAAATTGCACATATATAAATTGATGTTGCTAAACACACCCCCTCCCCCCCCCAAAAAAAAAGAAAAAGAAGAAAAAGTAACTAATGGTAAATTAAGAGTATGAAATTACCTTGTCGTCCTTTCTTGTTCTGCGACTCATTCCAGCAATTCTTGTCCCACAAATGAGCTTCATATCGGCCTGTCCACCTGTGCCTAGTGACTCCTCTGTATATTGAGCTGCGTTGAGGTGGAGTGCTTCTAGGGAGACTTTTCCTTGTTCGTTTCACCTTGGTGGTCACAGTGTTAGTTGCATTCAGATTATTTTCATTGTTTGCGCTATTGTCTTTCTTCTGTGACGTTCTCGCCATGGAATTGAAAAAAAATGCACCACAGCTAATTAAGAACAAAATGGGTGAATAAGCAAAGATATATTTATTTATATTAATAGTGCATGTACGAGAATATATATATATTAGTGGTGATCCAATGAAGAAGAATTTAAAGGGATGGGCTAAGGAATGGGGTTAGAAAAGATTGTGCTGGCAAGGCAATGCAAACATGGAGATAGATAGCCGGCTGAAAGATGGTTGTTTCTGGCCGTCTGTAAAATCGGCTCTATGTTAAATTCTTAATTTCTCTCCTGTCTTCACTCGAAAATTGTGTGATGTAGCTGTCAATAGGTTTATCAATCTGTTTTATATATATGTCTTTTAATTTGTACATGTTTTTTAAGTTTATTCTTTGTTTTGTACCTCATAAACAAGTATTTTCGGTTTATATTGATTCTCCCCCCCACTTTTTAATCATTTTATAGTTTCATAATCAGATGCATACCGAGGGTTATTCTACCAGTTCCTTCTCTATCATTTTTAAATTGGGTGCGTATAAGTTGTTCAACAAATTTGAACAATTCAATGGCCACTAATGCGGGTGGTGAAATTATACATGCTATATATACCTTACTCAATCATATCTAATATATATTTTATAAAATGTTGGGCTGAACTAAATATGTTATTAATTTATCGTATTTTTTATGGAAAGGTGATCCGAGGTAGATCTCGGAGATGGTTAGAATGGATAGACGAAGGAGGAGTACGACGGCGTCGCGGGTGGTGTGATACCTGCAAGCATTGTGATGCCAAAGTCAGTAATGGCACAAAGATCGATGTGAGGTAAGGAAGTGAAGCGCACCTGAGCGCCGAGAAGGAAGTTCCTTTATATAGGTGAGGTCGCGGAGTGGTTTTGGCAGAAAATCTGTTCGAAGGTGCAACGACCTGGCGTAAAATGCGGCATGGATTGATCTCGCGGTGATGAGGCGGTAGCTTCTCAGGTACTCAGTTCTAGTGTGCGCTGATTAGATAGGCCCAGTTCGGATTGGACCTTGGCCTAGTCCTGAACAAAAAGGTAATTGGCCTATTTTTTGTTATAAAATAGAAAACCTGGCTTAGTGTCGAAATTTTGTTTAAAAACTTATATAATTATGACATTCAAATATAATAAGTGAAAACAACTAAGAACTTTTTATTAGAAAAACGTATAATTAAGAACTTTTTATTTTTTCCTAAAAAAGAACTTTTTATTTTAAAACATGTAAAACCTTTAATAAAAATATTATATTTTGTATCAAGTAAACAAATAAATTGTACTGATGCATGATTAACAAATTATATAAGTTATATATATTTTCAATTATATATCAAGATAATCAAAGGAAGTACTTTTTGAAAAAGTCTATGCCTTACCCTACATAGTTAAATAAAGGGACGGAGGGTAGTGTATCAATGCGGTAGCCATTGCTACAAAAATTTTTTTTTTACTAAAGACCAGTGTAGTAATATAGAATTTCGCTACCCAAAAAAATACTCAGGTCGCTACACCAGTGTAGTAATAGAATACGTTTATCAGATAAAGTACTTACACTAAAAAAAATACTCAGATTGCTTATATTTTAGACATTTTTTTTGCTTATATTTCAGACTGGAGTAGTAATTTATTACTAAAAAAATTAGTAGTTTATTTTGTCTATAAAAAAAATTAATCTTTATATTTGGCCCCCTCGTATAAAAGTGGCTAGCTCCGCCACTGGTTAAATAGATCTTTTTAAAAATATAAGTCTCCAGGTCAAATTAAAAAGGGAATAGTCTAGGCCATGAGTATCTAGCTAATAGGCCAATTACTTATTCTTAGCTTTAACTAGGTATTTCCATAAATTTAACCATACGATGAAATAACTATTTTATAATGCAGTGGAAGTACTCAATTATAATCTAAAACGTGCATATAAAAAAAGCTTAAATATTGTGCATATATTTCATTATTGACAAATGGTAAATTGCAACTCATTTAACATATACTGTACTAGATTAGGACAGTTTGATGATCAAGATAAAAGAGACATAATAGTATAGGCTATTATATATATATATCATGTCTCAATCATTGTTTGGTAAGCCAACAAAATAAGATAAATAAATCCTATCATATCATTCTCTAGTTAAAAAAAATTCATGTGGTGAAGAGCTAGGTTAGAAACAAATAGGATATAGTTATAAAAAAAAAAAAAGAAACAAACAGGATATGATTAAAAACTTATTTACTTGTTTGCCTTTATAAAAAAAATAATTTGAAATCTAATAAAGTAAAAACAATATGTAAAATAAATACTAAAAATTATAAAATTAATATTAAAAATCATAAAATATAATAATAAATATAAATTAATAAATTTTTTAAAAATCATTTAAAAATAAATTTGAAATTAAAACTCATAAAAATAATTCATAATATAATAAAATATTAATATAAAACAAAAATTAATATTAAAAAATTAATAATTATTTTTAAAAATTATAAGTAATTTTAAAGAATTATACGTAATTTTACCACAAGGGAAAATTTGTCGTTTTATATCTTATAAAAATTATAAAAAGAATTTAATTTTTAAAAAAATTACATCTAATAAAATATAAATAAAATAACAAATAAAAAAATAAAAAGTTCATATTAAAAAGTACAAAAATTAATTTAAATTAAAAATAATAATAAACATTGATTTTAAAAATCAAATATAATATTATCATTTTATAAGATTTATATCACATCATACTTTTATTTTGTCTATTTCAAATATAATTGTATTATTCGGTGCAACCCAAACATGAGATAACATATGAGGTTTCATGTCTATATGATATTTTCCTAGTATTATCCAACTATTTTATCCTATTCATTCTTATATTATCCTGACCATCACATTCCTTCAATATGCATGGTTCGAATGAGAGGAATCGAGTTAAAAATGTAAATTAGTTGATAAAACTTTCAAAATTGGAGTCGGGGATAAATTATTTAAATCCATTAATTTAATGACCTTGTTTAAAAATGACCATGTAGGTGAGACTCTGTAAAGTTTAAAAATTATTGAGAAAGAGTGTTTTGATATATAAAAATTTAATAAAGATATATTAATTTATATTTTAAAATTAAAAAATTAATTATTGTTTAATATTTTTATTTTTGAAGTGTCAATAAGTATTACAATTGTTTGACAGCATTTGTCATAAAATATATTATGCGTGTTTCTTTTTAAATATAGTTTTTTTATAGCTTCCTTTCAAATATAGCTACAAACACCTGATACACAAAATTGAGAATGAGATAAATGTTTGTAAAAAAATTATGAGATTAATGTTTATCATCACTAATTAAATTATTATATAATTTCATAATATGTCTTTTTATCTAGTTAGGCTTTGTTTGATAAAAATTGGTCGATAATGGATAAAATAGCAAATAACGAATAAACTTGTAGCTAATAGCAAAAAAGCTAGTGAATTGAATTCAAAGCACTTAGTAAAATTAGTTAAACTAGCAAATACATATAAAACATGATTATATTTTTTATCTTATATATAAATGATATATATATATATATGATTTATCTAAAAAATATTAATTTTAATGGTTTCTTTTATTTTAAATTATTTATCATACTAAAAATTAGATTATTACTTTTAAAAATTTTATTCATATTTTTAGATACTTTTAATAATAATATAATATAAATGATATGACATGTAGATAGAATTTTTTTCTATAATATTGTTTTACTGATTATGATTTTTGTTTTATTTAACAGAGAATATAGAAAGAATTTAATCAAAATAGTAAGGATAAAATAGTAATAAGTTATAAACTCATGCTCCCTTAACTAGATATAAAAAACCATTGTAAACTAGTAAAAATATGCTATAAATCGGTGCGATAAACTTCTTTACCAGATAAATCTTTTTTTCTTATTTATATATCCGCTATAAGCTAGTCAAATTTTCTAGTCAAATTCATTAGAAGCTAGCAAGTGAGACTTATCAAATAGAGTCTTAATATAATATTTCCTCACAATTTTTCATTAAAAGTATATAAAAAAATATTGATATAGTTGATAAAAACAATAATTGATGTCATTTTATATTTTTAAAATAACAAATAAATCAAATAATTTTTTAAATGACACTTAACAAAACAAATGGAGCATATATAAAATGCATTAATATTACCAATTTTTTTTTATCAATTCAATTATACCTAATTATAATAAGGTACCTCTGACTGAAACATTTATTCCATTGATTATTTAGAGAATTTTCAAATGAAACAATAGATACTGTGTCCCCCCCCCCCCCTTTTTTTTTACAAGATACTGTGTTACCTAATAATACCTGCTTTCTGTCAAAAAAAAATATTAATGCCTACTTATTCAATTTGGAGGGAGTTTCAACGCTCAAGTCACGTACGTAGGTGTAACTACCCCATGTGGATGATTAAAGAGGTTATGTTATTTTTAGGTTAGGGAGGCATGCTCTTCTACCATTTCTGAATTTGTGAGCTCCCTTCAAAATTTAATGTTAAGTTGGAGATACGTGGATTGCCTTCCTTGCTTAATTTATTCATGGGTAACCGACATATGCATTTATCATCCAAAAATGACACATGCATTAATTAGTCACGCTTCAGTTTTTCAGAGAAAAAATTTGGCAACCAAACCATCAATCATTTTTAAACACAATCTAAGTTTTATTTATTTTTTTACTATGAACACAATCTAATTAGTTGGTCACCTAAATTACCTACTAGCGGAAAAATCATTAACAAATACTTCCTCTGGTCCATATTATAATAAACAAATGTGTTTTTTTTTCCAAAATATAAGAATTAAACATCAGTTTTATAATACATTAATTACTAATTTCTATTTTTGCTCCCTTATTCAATGCGAGACTAGTAACAAGATGTATCTACTTCCTATGCATTAACTATATACCATTTCATAGAAATGGTATTTTTGGAAAACTCAACTTTTAAAAGTATTAATTAGGAAAAACAAGTTTCAATGAAATTTATTGGTCTGTGTGAATTATGATTTTGTTTCTTATAACATGGACCGGAAGTAGTAACAATTGCCAAAATACCAGTCTTTTTTCTCTTTTTCTTTCGAGTAATGTCTTCTTTCATCATCTATTAGATAAACTATTAGATTACATAAATATTTAATCTAGCCATATGGCAGAATGTTACACGGACAGAGTTAGACAATGAACAACTGGACTCAAACCACGGGCCTCCAAGAGTTATTGGGCCGAATCACTCGCTAGGAGCCCAACAGAAACATAACCGAAAGAAATAAACGAGCACAAGATTGGTTGAGCGAAGTGCTTGTTTGTTTAAGATTTTGAAGTCAAAATCTATTTTGCAAACTTAGGTTTTGTAAAATCTAACACATACATCTTTTTGCAAACTTAGGTTTTGGTATATTGGGAAGCCAAATTTGACAAAATCTTTGTGGAAAAAATCTAAAACAAACAGGCCTAGCTTGAAACGTTTATTTTTCTTGCTTCTAGAAATTGCCTAGTCAAGGAGTATATTTTCAGAATGGGGATTTTATTAATGCTAAGAGGAAAAGAGGGGGGTCAGTTACTACATACTTACGACCCAGGAAATACCTAGTAGTTTGGTTCCCTCCAGGTCTATTGAGATTAGTGAAGAGATATAAAGAGATGTATGGGGTGCTAAGGTCCCTCAAGAGGTTAAGATATGTCTCTGGAAGGTCTGTCAAAACATTTTACCAATTAGAGTTAACTTAAAGAGGAAGAGAATCATTACTTCAAGTCTTTGCCCCATCTGCCATACAAAAGAGGAAACTATTGAGCATGCTAATTTATTGTTATTTAGTTGGACCAGACTTATGTAGTTTGGGACATGGGTTCAAAAGGTGCCTAAACAAAGGGATGTTACCATTGTTCATGCTTGGTTGAAAACTATGCTGGACCAAATTGCTAATCAGCTTGAACATAGTGTAACTGCCTGGCTAATCTGGAAATGGAGGAATCATTGTTGTTTTGAAAAAGTTAATCCTAAGAGTAAACTCTTAATTTAGTCCCTAAACTAACACTCTATCTCCTATTTAGTCCCTAAAGTATATGAAAATAATAAGTAGTTCCTAAAGTTTGTAAAATCTGTCAAATTAGTCCCTAATATTTTGTGAAATCCATCTCATTAGTCCCTGTAAGGGATTACTTATAAAACTTTTGGATTATTGTTTTTACATACTTTATAGACTAAATAGGAGACAAGATATTAGTTTAAGGACTAAATTGAGGATTTACTTTAATCCTAATCCCACGAGAACACTAATGCAACTACAGAGCTTGCTAAAAGATCTTAAATAGATTGACAATCATAAGCAACAACCAACAGCAACAAGCCCAACAAGTATTCAAACCAATCATAACATATTGGAGGCCACCAGTGCATGGTTTCATTAAGATAGATTCGGAAGCAAGTTTCAAAAATATTTTGTTTATCTCTATAATAACATCATAATATAAGCAGCAAACCCATATTTTAAATATTCATTTAACATTGTAATTTATAGTTTCTACAAGCGCTATTTTGTAAATAATTTTATAACCCACCAAAGGTAAGACTCAGATTGCCCTTCTGAAATTCTGGCCAACAAGTTTTTTAATTATTAAATCAATGGCTAAATTCGCATTTGATCATAGTGGGCAAAAACTGTTGGAATATTTTAATCCAATATCATAAATGTGGGCATATATCATTATTTAATTATATTAGCTATTTATCAATTAGGAGTCTTAATTGATACGTGATCAAAATAAATATAAGACTAATCAGATTTCTAATTGAATAATTAATTAATTGATATGGGCTCAATATGAGTGGATGTCAGTGATAGCCCATTAGAGGGATAATGGGAACCCTAATAGACTATCACACTATAAGTAGGCTATGGTCCCCATTATACCGGACTAATCACAATATGCACATGCTTGCTCTCCTCTCCTCTTAAGAGAGCCTAAGGCATAAGGAGTCCCGGTTGAGGAAGAACCATAAAATCAATGAGTAGCTGTTGCTCGTTATTACTCACAAAGTCTCTTTTCATGATCCGTTATGTGCTCATTTGCTATGGATCCAGGTATTTCTCTAATCCTTAATAGATCAACATGTCGTAGATCCCAAGGTTATCAAGATTATAGTTTGGTTCTTGATTATATGTAAGCATGCTTGTATGTCTTTTGATTTCCGCAATAAAGTATTCATGATTAAAAGCATGCCTTATGGGTAATTATAAGATTAATTCTAACAAGTGGTATCAGAGCTGTCTTCTATGTTGATTTATTGGGATTCAATTTGGTGATTCAATTTGGTTATCATGCTTGCTTTTTGAAAGCTTTACACGTATCTTTTATTCAAGTGATTTCACTCTGAGAGTTATGTGGTTTATTTTTTTATTTTTTTAAATCATCAGCGTTTTTCCCCTCTATCATATGCGTTTTGTTTCACGAGTTTCCAGTAACAAAATATCATTGGCTTTCAATCTGTGTTATTGGCTTCAGATGAGGTGAATCAGTGAAAGATTATTTTTATGGTTTTTATTATTATTATTATAAGCATATAATAATATGATTAGTACGTTGCTTGAAGCCTATAAAGAATTGATTTTTCTTTCAAATGATGGTATCGATTTTCCTTTGGTATATAGATATTAAAGATCTGAAAGTGAATATAAAGATTTCTGTTTCCTTGTTTTTTGTTTTGAGGGGATTATAGAAAGATTTCTTGTGATACCGTAAACCTTTTATTATATATCAAAGGTATTTTGGAAAGTTTGAAAGCATAATGACTTGACAATTATTCCCGAGAAAGGCTCATTTAGATTGATTGTTCACAAGAACAATTTTTTACTTGATTATCACGTGCAAGCTTCAATCAATGCTCACATGTATAATAATGTATATATATTATACTATTTTTTCATGTTTTTGTCTTTTGTGTGATTTTAGTTATTGAATCTGTACGTTATAGTTAAATTATTTGATGCATTTTGTGTTGGCTTTGCAATTTCTTTTTCGGCAATGGCCTTTTTCAGTAATGTTTTTCGATCCGATATATGTTTGGTTTTGAATCTAGTACGGCTTATTATTATTGAATAATTTGTGTTATAGTGTATGTTATGGCCCTAGTACTTTGGTGTTGTTTATCTATTTAATTCTGCATGTCGTGATTTTAATTTATTTTAAATACGGCTTGCGTGTCGTGACTTTCTCTTTATTTATTTAATTTTTAAAATATTATAATTGATCGAGAAAGACAAAGGGGGACAACACCATATGAGGACGCCACTTGGAGAGGCTACCTTTTGCATTAAAGAATTGTAATAGTTTAGTTATTTGATTCTTTCGCGTTTAGGAGGCCATAACCGTACATACAGTTTTTTTGGGTTTTTTGCGTTTGTGGGTGGAAAATGTGTGAATTAAGACCCTCTCCCATTTTTTAAATAAAATTGTCTAGTATTTTTAATTGAATTGATTGAAACAACATGTTGCCAAAGTAACTCTGTTGCGTAGATTAATTCAATTAAATTTACAAAAGATATAGCATGAAGTTATTCATGTGAGTTGTTGTCGGCCCAAAGAAAGACGCAACTTGGCCGAATAATGACATGCATGTGATGGTAAATGTGTGGTGATTATAAGGTTATTTATCTATGTGAGCAATTGGGATGCCCAAAGGCAACAATTGTTTGACAGGATTTATCGCCAATGTTTGATCAATGTGTTGAGAGTACTGCTTGCAGTTAATCTTTACAATCCAAAGATTGGAGACTAATGGTGCGCTTGGTATCTTGTTTGGGTCTTTTAATTTACAATTAAAGTTGTTTGTGCATATCTAATAATTATGTATAGTTTGACGTGCCTACAAATATTGATTGTATGTTTATATGTTCTCTTATTTTAGTTGTTGTTGCTACTGCTCCCAAATTTTCTAGCCAAACTAACCAAATCCCTATGCTTAATGGGATGAACTTCAAGTCCTAGAAGGAATCTGTTGAGATCGTTCTCGGATGCATAGACTTGGACTAGGCACTGAGGGAGGAACGACCCATTCCAACTCCGGAGAACTCTCATGAGCTCAAAATTAAGAAATGAGATCGGTCCAACCGAATGTGCCTCATGATCATCAAGAAATCAATTCTGGAAGTTTTTCGGGGCTCAATTGCTGAGGACGAGAATGCCAAGAAGTTCCTGGGATCAATAGAGAAATTATTTGCTAAAAGTGATAAGGTTGAGATAAGTAGCCATTTGGCCAAACTCACCTCTATGAAGTATAATGGTAAAAGGAATATAAGGGAGTACATTATGGAGATGTCCAACCTTGCATCAAAACTCAAGGCACTAGAGATGCAAATCCCTGATGATGTGCTTGTGCATTTAGTTTTGAACTTTCTCCCTGCACAATTTGGACAATTCGTGGTGACATATAACACTCAGAAAGACAAATGGTCCCTCAACGAGCTTATGTCTCACTGTGTGCAAGAGGAAGAGAGACTGCGGAGGGGTTGAACTGAAAGTGCTCATTTGGCTTCAACTTCTCAGGACAAGAAGAGGAAGAAAAATAAGGATACTGCAAAAGGTTCTTCTCACAAGAAGAAGCAGAAAAAGCATGATAAGGGCTCAGCTTGTTTTTTCTGCAAGAAGGCAGGACACATGAAGAAGGATTGTCATAAGTACGCCGCATGGCGTGCAAAGAAGGGTAAACTTCTCACTTTTGTTTGTTCTGAAGTTAATTTAGTTTCAGTACCTAAGGATACTTGGTGGGTAGATTCTGGTGCTACTACTCACATTAGTATGTCCATGCAGGGTTGCCTGTGGAGCCAACTGCCGAGTGATGCTGAAAGATTCATCTATGTGGGCAATGGCACTAAAGTTGCAGTAGAGGCTACAGGAACTTTTAGATTATTTTTAAAGATTGATTTTCATTTGGATTTGATTGAGACATATGTTGCTCCGTCAATTAGGCGGAATTTAATTTCTATTTCTATTTTGGACAAATCTGGTTATTCTTGTTCATTCAGAGATACTAAAGTTAGTCTCTCTTATGGTCCAAATATTATTTGCTACAGGTCTTTAATTGATAATCTTTATATGCTTAATGTTGAGCGTTCCTATAACCAAATATTGCAAATAAGTTCACACGGTATGAAACGAAAATTAAATGAGAATTCCGCCACTTTATGGCATAAGCGCTTAGGCCATATCTCTAAACAGAGAATTCAGAGGCTTGTGTCGGAGGATATTCTTGGACCCTTAGATTTGTCTGACTTTCAAGTCTGTGTAGAGTGTATTAAGGGTAAACAAACAAACAAAAGGAATTTAGGTGCCGAAAGAGCTAAGGACGCCTTAGAACTAATACACACAGATATTTGTGATCCTTTCCCTACGGATTCTTGGAATGGGCAAAGGTACTTATTCATAGACGATTATTCGAGGTATGGTTACCTATATTTACTCCATGAGAAGTCTCAGTCTCTAGATATTTTCAAGTCTTTCAAAGCTGAAGTTGAACTTCGGCTAGGAAACAAAATTAAAGCTGCCAAATCAGACTGTGGTGGTGAATACTATAGTAGATATGATGGATCAGGTGAGCAACGTCCAGGGCCCTTCACTCTTTTCCTCAATGAGTGTGGAATCGTTCCGTAATACACAATGCCTGGCAAACCCAGCATGAACGGAGTTGCAGAACGACGAAATCGGACTCTTAAGGATACGGTGAGGAGTATGATTAGTCATTCTTCATTACCAGAGTCACTTTGGGAAGAAGCATTAAAAACTGCAGTTTAGATCCTCAACAGAGTACCAAGTAAAGTAGTTGCCAAGACCCCTTATGAGCTATGGACTGGGAAAAAGCCCAGCATTAGGCATATGCACATTTGGGGGTGTCCAGCCGAAGCAAGGCCTTACAGGGCCACATGAAGGTAAGTTGGACTCTAAGGCAATTAGTTGTTATTTTGTTAGGTACGCAGAACGCTCTCGCGGGTATAAGTTTTACAACCCCACTACAAGAACATTTTTTTGAAACGGGAAATGCAAGATTTCTTGAGGAAGTTGAGTTTGGAGGGGAAGGAAACATAAGGAGTGTTGCTTTTGATGAAGAAACTGTTATTGACAATGGTCAAATCTTAGTACCTGTCATTGTTCAAGCAACATATCCAGAAATAAATGAGGATGTTATTCCTAACATTGCTTAAGAAGAAGACAACACTGAGTTTCCTCCTCAAGCACCACCAGAAGTTCAAACTCAACAACCTTAAGAGGTGCCATTAAGGAGATCCACTAGAGAGAGGAGAAGTGCAATTTCAAATGATTATGTTGTATTTCTTCAAGAACATGAGGAAGGTATCGGTTTGACTGAGGAAGATCCAATCAACTTTAGTCAGGCTATGAAAAGTTCTAACTCTCTTAAGTGGATTGATGCCATGAAGGATAAGATTAAATCAATGGCTGACAATGACGTTTGGGATCTTGTCAAGTTGCCTGAAGGTACGAAACCCATTGGTTGCAAATGGATATTTAAAACCAAGAGGGATTCGATGGGTAACATTGAAAGATATAAGGCTCGTCTTGTCGCCAAAGGCTTTACTCAAAAGGAAGGCATTGATTATAAAGAGACTTTCTCTCCAGTTTCTTCGAAAGACTCTCTCAGGATTATTATGGCACTGGTCACTCATTTTGACTTAGAGCCGCATCAAATGGATGTAAAGACCGCGTTTCTAAATGGCAACATTGACAAAACAATTTATATGGTGCAACCAGAAAACTCTGTTTTAGGCGATCCAAAGTCTATGGTATGTAAACTTAAGAAATCCATTTATGGCCTTAAACAGGCTTCTCGTCAGTGGCATTACAAATTTCATCAAGTTATTACCTCTTATGGTTTTAAGACTAATGCAGTTGATGATTGCGTATACCAAAAGTTCAGTGGGAGTAAATTTATCTTTCTGGTGTTATATGTCGATGATATCCTATTAGCAAACAATGACATAGGCTTATTGCATGAAACCAAGAGATTTCTCGTGAAGAATTTCGAGATGAAAGATCTTAGGGACACCTCCTTTGTCTTAGGAATTCAAATACTTAGAGATCGCTCTCGAGGTATCTTGGGATTGTCACAAAGGAGTTATATCGATACAGTTTTGGATAGATTCTTCATGAAAGATAGTAAACCAGGAGGTACACCCGTGGCTAAAAGAGACAAGTTCAATCTCAAACAGTGCCCCATTACAGATCTTGATAAGGTAGAGATGCAAAAAGTTCCTTATGCTTCGACTGTGGGAAGTCTTATGTACGCTTAAGTTTGTACTCATCTTGAAATATCTTTTATAGTGGGAGTCCTTGGTAGATATTTGAGTAATCCTGGTATGCAGCACTGGACAGCGATAAAGCACGTGATGCGCTACCTGAAGAGAACGAGAAACTACATGCTTACCTATCGGAAGTCGGACAACTTAAAGATCATTAGGTATTCTGACTCTGATTTTGCGGGATGCCTAGATAGCAGACGTTCCACATCTGGTTACATCTTCCTTTTGGGTGGAGGAGCTATTTCCTAGTAGTCTGCCAAACAGACTTTAGTGGCTCCTTCAACCATGGCAACGGAGTTTGTGGCTTGCTTTGAGGCATCAAATCATGCGTTGTGGCTGTGAAACTTTGTCACAGGCCTACGCGTCATTGGGAGTATCCAGAGGCCATTGAAGATTTATTATGACAATAGTACAGCTGTCCTATACTCTAACAACAATATGAGTTCTACAAAGTCGAAGTTCATCGACATCAAGTATATCTTGTTGTGAAGGAAATAGTTTAGGAGAAACAGATTTCTATAGAATATATAGGGACGAACTTTATGCTAGCAGACCCACTAACCAAAGGATTGACACCTAAGGTTTACCATGAGCACGTTGCTCGCATGGGTGTTGGTTTTGAGATTGCCTTAGATTAGTGAGAGTCTTTCTTTGTTTCCCCTTATGTTCTATGTTTTTGGTATTGATATAGACTTTATGTTATTTTGACTTCTACAGAAATAAAGTTTTTAGTTTATTATTAAACCTGTTTGTATCATATTATGTGCAAAATTAACTTTGCACTTAAGGAACTTCAGTTTGATCTCACTAAGGACTTAAGTTGGACCAGTTGAAAATAGGCATGACTTGAGATCACGTTGCATGAAATTTCCATGTCACTCATCTATATTGATCTATGTCACCAAGTATATTGATGTGATGGTCATCGGGGTATAGTCACAATAGACGTTAGTGACAACAACCGCAGTAGTCTCATTATTGCTATATGAGGTGGACCAGATTGTAAAGGGGAAGTCTAAAGATAAATAGCATTCAGATACCGGCCTAAAGAATTCTGATATAATTATCATGGTATATTGCCCAAGTGGGAGATTGTTGGAATATTTTAATCCAATATCATAAATGTGGACATATATCATTATTTAATTATATTAGCTATTTATCAATTAGGAGCCTTAATTGATATGTGATCAAAATAAGTATAAGGCTAATTATATTTTTGATTGGATAATTAATTAATTAATTGATATGGGCTCAATATGAGTGGATGTTAGTGATAGCCCATTAGAGGGATAATGGAAACCCTAATAGACTATCACACTATAAGTAGGCTATGGTCCCCAATATACCAGACTAATCGCAATATGCACACAATTGCTCTCCTCTCCCCATCTAAAGAGAGCCTAAGGCATCAGGAGTCCCGATTGATAAAGAACCATAAAGCCGACGAGTAGTTGTTGCTCGTTATTACTCACAAAGTCTCTTTTCAGGATCCGTTCTATGCTCCTTTGCTATGGATCCAAGTATTTCTCTAATCCTTAATAGATCAAAATGTCGTAGATCCTAAGGTTATTGTTAAGATTTCGGCAAGTGTACCGAATCGTACAAGTAATAAAGTGATAAGTGAGTTATCGTTCCCACGAGGATTGAGAGTTTTGATAATTAACGTAAACAAACTCGTAACTAATTGAACTATTGAACTAATATGGATGTGTTTGAAGTGTTTGTGACTTGTGTCAAAATCAGAAACAGTAAATAACAAAATAAGTATTTGGATTTTAAGGAGAAATAAAAATCACTAGGGATAGAATCATTTTGTTTCAACCTTTATGTTTTTGAATTCAAGTCCAATTCAAGTAACTTATGAAATATTTGAAGTTTAAATCCACAAGTTTAGATTAATGATAATTCCTTTCCTATTAATCCCTTTGATTGAATCAACAAGTCCTAACTCCTTAGGTGCAAATTAATTAAATCAAGCACAAAGATTAGAGATTCATGCAAACTCATACATACCACAAGAATTATATTCCTGTAACCATATTAAGCATGTCCAATGATCCCAAAACAAGTCTAAAATCTCAATTTTCCAATTGATGTTAAGACCCTAGTTCAATTCAATAGTGATCAATTATCCAAATGCATTAAGAAAAGAGATAAAATATCAAATAACATAAATTAGACTTGCATTGAAATTCTGAATCCGGCTACATAAAGATATTCACAAAATTCATCTTACCCTAGTTTAAGAGGTTTAGTTCCTCATGAAGGAAGAAAAACTAATCCATAAAGATGAGAAGGTTGAAAGAGACGCCATTGATTCTTCAATTCTTGTTCCCAAGGTTGAATCCTCTTTGGAGATGGCAAGGAATCAACCGCCAGCAGCCCCTTGGCTCACCAACGGCGTTTTAGGTTTTCAACAGTGTCAAAAAGTGCTCAAAAATCGTAAAAATAGTGTTTTTAAATGAATCAGCGCGACCAATACGCTCCGCGCACACCCCGGGCGCACTCTGCGCGCATAGGGACAACAAGGATGCAGAATTCACGCTCCAAAAGCGCTCGGCGCACACGCGATCATTCCTTCACCCGTTCTTCCATGTTGTGTTGCATTTTTCACCTCTTTAAATTCTGAATTAGCTCAAGGTGCCTTCATGAAAGTTGAAGCTATAGATCTTAGCTTTCCAATGGCACCGGTTTCATCTCATTTGGACATCTAAAACTCCAGATATGATTAAAATATCGAACAGGTGTCAGGCTGGGACAACATTACCTTATCAACGTGTAGCACAAATTACCCCAACTTAGAGATTGATTTAGGTCTCGATTTTTTCATCAAAGTTGTAGATAATTCTTCTATCTTTCCAACAAGACCAAAATCATCTCATTTGGATTAGTTTTGCTCAAGATATAGCTTTAGGAATCTTCTTTGTCAGGAAAACAACGCTTCCAGGCGCGCTTCCAAGTCAATCATTTGGCTATGCTCCCATTCCTGTGCACTTAGAGATAAAAAATCATAGAAAACACTAATGTACAAACGTTAGAACGAATCCAAGTGAATTCACTAAATCACCCAATTTAAGCAAATAATCACTTTGAATTCTCTTCAATCACAACACAAATATCTAATTAAGCACTATAAATCTACATGTGATGAAGACTTATCAGTTATCAAGATTATGGTTTGGTTCTTGATTATATGAAAGCATGCTTGTATGTCTTTTGATTTCCGCAATAAAATATTCATGATTAAAAGCATGCCTTATGGGTAATTATAAGATTAATTCCAACAAAAACTTCTATTTGCCGAGGCTAAACCAAATCATTCAAGGACCTGGATTCACTGCAGTTGCAAAAATCACGCAGTCATGCAGACTCAACCATCTGATCAAGATCAAACGACTCATAAGCTGACTTCACAAAACAAGTTTGAAGCACAAGTTAAAATGTAGACCGTCCGATCAAAATCAAGCGATCCAGATTCACGACTTGTGGAATCCATTTCGGACCATTCAGATATTACTTGTGTTGTATGCTTTAACTTTTGCAACAAAATGGTTATGAAACGTGAACTAAATTCCTAATGCAAACTATGTCATGTTCTACCATGGATTAGTTTCATAGGTGGTACCACAGTGCACAAGTATTTTTGACCGTTCGATAAAACATAATAAGTAATCGCGTGACATCTTATCATGGTCTTCTTAAATAGAATTTCACCGTCTCATTTGTTCCTATCTCCCTCCACCGCACTATCTTACTCCGGCCATAGTCGTGAGCACTTGCAAAACCACCATGACACATCATCTTCTTCATTGCAAAACAAATGCGTCGCATAACAGACTCAAAACCCTAACCCTCTCTCATTTCTCCCTCACCTGCAACCACCTCTCTCTCCCCCTTCCTCCTTCTCTATTGTTCTCCCTCCATGAACCACACACATTTACGGTCGCCTCTCAAGCGCTGTTTTCCTTACACCACCAGTTTCTCTCTCGCACCATTTTTGAGCTCTCCCTCTGTGCCATATGTAACACCCCGCCTAATTTAATTATTAAACTAAATTAATTTTGGCTTTATTGTGCTCTAAATTGATTATTGAGTAATTAAATTAGGGGAGTATTCATAAATATTAGGGGTGTGAATAGAAATGACATTATGCAAAATTAAGTGAAAGGAAGGATATTTGGGTCTTTACCCAAGCTAAAAGAGGGACACAATGGTCCATTCCCATTTTTCTTTTTCTTTCCCCCTCTCTCACTCCCTCTTGCTCCCTCACTTCTTTCTCTCTTGATTTTTATGTCTCAGCAGAAGAAAAGAATGGGGAAGAAAGAAAGAAAGGGAAAAAAAGGGTTAGGGTTAGAGATTTTATGAGAAATTGGAGTGGAATTGTATCATCTCTTCAATCCTTGCCTCAAGAAGAATATTGTAGCTGAATCTTTGGCTTTGGGTGAAGATTTGAAGAACCTTAATTTGTAAAAAGGGGGAAAGGCAAATTGAGAAAGAAGAGGAGGAGAAGACCAAGCTTCTAGCTCAACTTTTTGAGCTTTGAGTGTGAGTTCTTCTTCCTTAGGTAGTGGGTAACCATAAGACCTCTATTAGGTTTTTCATTTCCTATATCATTTGGTATAATCTATGTTTTCTTTGAGTTCTTTGAAAATGTGGTTTGGAAATGAATATGTTTGGTGTGTTGATTTACACTAAAATGAGTTTTGTGGAAACACTTGATTTTGGATACATTTTGATACCTTGTGTTAAAATCAGTTTGTTTCTTGGTAATGTCCATTGAAATTGATTTGTTGATGATTGGGAATAAAGATTTGAGGTTTTGAGGGAAGTTTGGGTTGAAAATCAGAACATCACTCTGCAAGATATAATTATTCACATCCAAACTCACAATTCTACCTATCGCATTTGAAAAGCTCAAGATTTTTTTTGGATAAGCAAAAGCTCAAGAATTTTGTTCGCTGGGCAGAAAAATAATGAACAAGATACACAAGGGAACAACTATAAAAGCTGCAAGCCTTAGCAATTCCTCACTCTGCGGTGTTATCACTCCGATCCTTGACCAGTCTCCACTGTACCTGAAATAAAGTTCGAAACACTCCCCTGAACAACCAAAATTGTCATAAACTCGTAGAGATAGAGGGGAAAAAATAAAAAAACGCTAACCCGGCATCAATAAACCCCAATCCAAACACTCCAATGGCAGCGCGAGCAATATTTGACTTTGAAACCCTCAATGGTAAAAAAGGTTGCTGCTGGAAATCTTTCTTTTTAGCCAAAGTTGTCCAAAACCTCCTCCTCCTCACTGGAAGAGAAGAAGTGAGGCAGAAAACGCTAAAGCCCCTTCCTGTGACTTCCATTTCCTACCTCTTCTTAATTCTTATCTATCCATTCGCAACTGACCATACACTACTTACTAGTGAAAATGTTCAATCATCCAAAAAAATTAGGAAGGGCAACGTCGTAATTTTACTTAAAGTATGCGCAGGGGTATTTTAGTCACAAAAAATGTTACCATTACCTACCTCTTCTCTTTTGTGCGAATTGCATCTTCTTCTTCTTGTTGTCGTTGCAGAAAAACCCTGGCCATGGGAATGACGGCAATTTCAGAAAACCCACAAATCCAACGGTTCCCGCAATACAAATACGTGGACGCTGTTCGTTGGCTTCCAGTGCTATCAGCATTCAATCGATTCGCCGTTCTCGCTTCATTCGACTACGATTCCGATGCTTCTTCAATCGAAATCCATTCTTTCAAACCAAATCCACTTTCCTTCGAACTCCAGTCTTCTTGGGTCTCGCCTTCCCGCGTCTCCTCCCTCAAAGCCTCACAGTTCCTTCAGAAAACCATCGTCGCCGCCTCAACTTCCTCGGGTTCTCTGCACTTCTTGTTTGCCGATTCCTCCGATGCGACGCTGGAATCGGAGGTTTCTGTGCCAGAGGATGCGCTTCACTCGGTGCCAGAGTCTTGCATTGATCTGATGGATGGTGGAGTGGAGTGTGTGACCGTTGGGGAAGATGGGAGGGTGAACTTAGTAACCGTTGGGAACTCTAACTTGAATTATCGTAGGTTGTTTGATAGCGGTGGGTTGGTGTCGTACACGGCGGCGAAGTGGGCGTCGCCGATGGAGTTTGCTACCGGTGGATACGGGTTTGGTCTTCAATGGTGGGACCAGAGAAAACCGGGAGGGCCGGTTTCTCAGCTTAAGGGTAACAGGTAAGAAAAATGTTGAGCATTGAGAGTTACTATTTAACTAAGAGTGTTGAAGATATGAGAGTTACTGTGTGGTTTTGTTGCAGGGATAAAAGATTGAGTTCTGGGATAGTGCACTCTATCGACATTCATCCATCACGAAAGCACACTTGCCTGGTAACATTGTTATGCTCTTTGTCCTATTTCTTGTGATATTCAGTTATTTTTCAGAGATGGGAGCAGCATTGATTTTGGATTTTGGCCCAATTTAGATTGTATTATGAAAGTTTCTTAATCAAAAATTTGAAGTAAGTATGTGGTTACAAAGAAGTTTTATAAGCTTCCAGACCCATGTAGAGACTAGAGAAGTTAAATGATAGAGTTAGGGATACAGGTTGATATGAAGGAGCTTGATTTCAATTTATTCAACTTATAATTCTTTAAGAAATTTATCCAATTGATTCTTTAGAATTTAGTTTTACCCCCTTACTGGCTGATACTGATTTAAAGCCAGTTTAAGGACATTATTAGAGTTAATAGCTGTTTTTGGTTTTTGCAATAATAACTGTTTTGTCATAAGTACCAGTTGAATTTGAAGGATTCTTGATTTCTTTGATAAGAATTTATCGAATTGATGCTTTGGAGAGCTGAGAGCCTAAGTGTTTTGTGCTTTTACTTGTATGCTTCTGCCGTTTCTGAAATTATGATGTACTCTCTCAGGCTGGTGGCTCCTTAGGTACTGTTTTAGCTTGGGATCTTAGGTGGCAACAACAACCGATTATACTTTCGGGAACAGGAGCAGGGGATGCGGCTGGCAACACTGTAGGCCAGTCAATATCTGAAAGTGAGGTTTGGGAGGTTCAGTATGATCGTTGCATAAAATCAAACACTTCATCTAGCCGGATCTTACCTGCTATTATCTGCTCAGAGGATGGAATTCTTGCAGTCATTGAGCAAGGTATACATCTTAAAATGCCAATTCATCAGGAATAAGATTTCATACATTGTAAATTTTCATCTGTGTCTATGACTCCCCCCTCCTCCCCAAAATTGAAACAACTTGGTTTGATTGATTTGGTGCATCTGATGTTGTATTCTCACATTGCATAGGTGAGGAACCTATTGAGCTGCTGGCAGAACCTTGCGCCATCAATAGCTTCGATATTGATCAACATAATCCATCGGTAAGTGGGGGCAGCTTATATTGTTTGTATTGTGCCTGATTTGATGGGGTTTTTTTAATAGCTCCTTTTTCTTTAAACTGACCAAATGGCTTATTTATAAGAATAAACAAAATGAAAATGATGGAAAGAAAGAAGTTGTAAAAATATGAAGGTGGAAGATTCATTTTTGATGATTTAATCGGTTTCCCTGCAGGAAGTGATATGTGGTTTAGAGTGGGAAGCAGTAGCCATATTGACAAGACAATAACATTCACAGTTGTACTCTTTAGTGCCAGCTTGGAAGTTTAGAAAGGGATATACATGTTATAGTTGAGGGAAGAATTGGAGTTTTTTACAGACTATTTATGCCCCAATGTTATACCTTTTGTAAAGCCATTTGTTTGCAAATGGATTTTGGGATTGTAAAAATGCAGCATTAGCAGCGTATGTGAAAGATACTTAAAAAGGCTATAAATACTGTCACCTGTTTTAACTACAGATGTATTCCATGGCAAATGGGGGTGAGATCTTTATCCCGGATGTCATTGTATCTATCATTTTGAGTCTAATTGAGTGCTTTGCACTTTGGAAGTTGGACAAATACATGTTTAGGCTTTTCATAGTTTAATTGTGATTTTGTGAAACTGCTCAATTTTTCTTCTTCTTAAACTGCTCAATTTTATGCTTATAAAATTGTAGAACACTTTGAAAAAAAATAGGTACAAAAATTCGTGGGATCCTTGCCATGCCAATATTTTTCCCTTTAGAAATGTCTTTCCACCGTTAAAAGAATTAATAAAAAAAACTATGTATGGATTTTTTTTTTCTCTGCTACTAAATTTTATATAAAAAACTACTTATCTTAACCGTCTTTTTATTTTACATTTATTATTTTTTAATAAATTACGTCATCTTGAAAGATTTTATGTCATCACTATATTTTTTTTCAACAGTTACATCTTAATCTTGTTATATATTTTTTAAATTAAAATATTTGATTTTTGTTTTGAAAATTGGCACATTGTTATTCTATGTTTTAATCTTTATTACTCTTATAGAAAAATACATTGAAGCATTTTTAGTAAAGTTTTTAAGGAGTGTTATTACATGTTTTATTGCTAATTGATTATTTTTTCTTACTAACGTCTACATTATAATATTATAGTCAATATTTTTGTTACACGAGAAAAAAGACACAAAAACAACAAAGAAACTACTGCCTACCAAACCGCACCCCTATAGCATCAGCTAACAGGAGAATACACATCCTAGTAGGAGGAACATGTAAGACAACCAATGCATCTTCATTGTCAGCCCCTAATTTGCCATGTAATATTATGTGCAAAAATTCGCTTCTCAAAGATTAATTACCAGAAGTTGCATTACTTAGGTAATCTCCGATGGAATACTCACCAATTGGGTACTTCATTATTTAATAAGCACCAAATCTCTCCAATCCAGTACCTCCAAAAAATTTACTAAATGAATTCTATCAATAACTCCATATCATCATATTTCAAAAAAATTGACATGCGAGGCCCGCGGAACAGAGGAGAGTGAAGGTACCTATGGAGGTACTCTTTTCAAATAGGTACATATTAAAATAACCCCACAATGGGTACCTAATAAATACCCTTCCAAATAGGTACCCATGACATAGGTACTCACCATTTGGAGATGCCCTTAGTCATGTATTATCTAATGACTGTAAGATCATTTGCATATCTATGTTGAACATTTGCTTTTCCCTTGACCAGCTCAATAGTATGCAAAGAACCATAGCAGCAAATGATCCCATCTTTTAATAATTATACCAAAATAGCAAATATATAATCTTTAAAATTATATACTTTTAATTCATTTTTATTGTTTTTTATATTTTTTAAATTTGGTTTGTATTTTATTCGTGGGCCACGGGTCGATAAAAACTGGACCATTTATGTTGTGGTCATTGCTAAACTGACCCATTTAAGTCGCGGGCCAATGCGGGCGGGGCTAACTTGTATACCCAACTCTAGTCATATGAATGATTTTCAAATCTTTTAAGAATATTGTACTAAAAAAATAGTTCACTCTCTAATTCAACACACTCTAATTTAATATAAAAAAGTGAAATTGTTGAAATTGAAATGTTGAAAAATTTGTGAAAATAAATCAATTGAAATTTAAAGAAAAAATTAACATAAAATCAATACTTTTTTTTTACAAAAACTAAATTAAAATTTTATAAATAATTAACAAATTAAAATTTTATATATGAAAAATGTGATAAAAAATTAAAGGTTGCCGCTATCCACACCCCCTTTTTCCTAACCACACCCTCTGTTAGGTTTTTAAACAAGCAATATGACCAAATTACCCCTGGCCCTCTTTTTAATTTTCAAAACCATCCAACCCTTCATTCTTCTCTCAGATCGTGGCTTCTGCACCCCCTTCCACTGTCACTTCTTCTCTTCCAAAAATTCGCGTTTCTCTTCCATTTCCTCTCAGTTTTCACTACCAATTTCGCGTTTCTTAGATGGTTCATCAGCCAGATTCCTTGTTAATTAATTCGCGTTTCTTATTAATTTAAGGCTCTAGCGTGAATTGAGATGATAGTGTAATACACACTGCAACTTATAATACACGCTGTAATACAGGGTATCTCCAATTTATACAGAAGATAGTGTCATACATAAAGGAGATAATAAAGAGATTTTTGGGAACTGAACGCTGCAATAAGGGGGGCGGAATCTAGATGGTATACATGAACTTAATTCACGTATCCTTGCGTGAATTGAGATCACGTAAGTGAAAAAAAATTTAGTTTTTACTTACGTGATTTGAGTTCACGTAGCAACAAAAAATTATTTTTACCTACGTGAATTAAAATCACGTAGCAACAAAAATATTAGTTTCTACTGACGTGAATTAAAATCACGTAAGAGTACATGATTTGAGATCACGTAACACCCAAAAAAATTGGTTTTTACTTACGTGATTTGAGATCACGTAGTATCCAAAAAATTAGTTTTTACCTGCGTGAATTAAAATCACGTAGCAACAAAAATATTAGTTTCTACCTACGTGAATTAAAATCACGTAAGGGCACATGATTTGAGATCACGTACATCTTCTTCGATGAGAAAAAAAAATGTGTCTTCTGAAAACGAGATTCATCGTGCAGAGCATGGTAGAAGACGAGATTGAAGCGTACAGTGTGTCTTCTGAAAACGAGATGTGATTTAGGACTTCTACCATGAGACCTTTTTTCATCTCATTTTCATCTCTCATGGTAGAAGAGGTTCTGCAACAGCGTGGAGGAGATTTTTATTTCCAGGAAAGGTATTTTTGGTATTATGAAATTCATTAATGTGTCGGGGGTGTCAACAGAAAACAAGGGGGTGTGGTTAGTGCCACCCAAAATTAAATTATTTTTATTATATTATTATGTAGAAAGAAATTAATTTGAAAATGATTTTTGGACGCGCGTGGGAGGTGGTAACAAAAAGAGGAGATTAGGAAATTTGGGACGAGGGAAGTTTTGGTTTGGAATTCGGAGTGGAGAAGAAGAAGCGCGCCAGAGAGAATGGAAAAGGGAGCCCCAGCGAGCATAGAGCTGAAACGAGATGGGATGGAGGATCTGACAGGCCGTGTTCATCAACTTCCCTGTTGCGTCAAGCACGATGGTCCCGCCGATGTTTCTCACTATTTCAAACCTAAGCCCACCGGTAATGATTCCCTCACTCACTTTATCCGAGCGTGTTTTGCTTCCTTCCTAAGACTGAGAGTTAGGGTTTTTTTTTTCTTCTACAGGCGTTGGGGAAGAGGGCTTACCATTACAGCAATCACATTTTAGAGGCAGGTTACTGCAAGGAACTAGTCTCAATCTTCCTCATGGTTACTCTGGTAGGTATCTCGTTCTCTCTCTCTTTCTTTCCATAGATATACGTAAGGTTTTGACTCTGAGAGTGAGAGGTCTTCATCAATTGATGCGTAAGAATGTGATGATGAATGACTCTGCAGGTTTTGTCTTAGGAAAGAAAAGTTCGCCTCGCACCTCCGAAGGAAGCTCTAACTCTTGGGAGACGAATGCAACGTTTCATGACATCACGTATTGGAACCACGATAACGTTCCTTCACAGAATGATGATATCTACCGTGCTTTTCATTGGCTCACTGTTGCAAAAGCTGTAAGTTGTTTGTGCAGTACCTGATTTGCGAATACAATTTCGGTTCCATTTACTAGGATTAAATTGCATAACTGACCGAGTAGAAATATGGAAGTAGACATTTATTAGAAATGGTTATGTGAATTATTTACGCTGATAAGCTTTATATTTAGACAGATTAATTTGTCAGCGTTGTCTCTTTTTTCATGGTTCATTCAGTGCGTGTGATTTTGTCTGCCACATCTATTACCTCTACTGAGTAACTGCTACTCAAAGATGAATATCAATCATTTCAATGTCATAAGGCATGCTGCAACAATAAGTTATTGTTGAAGTTATTGGGTTTTAGATAAAGACGGAAAGGAAAAAATAAATACTTTGAATTTTTTTATATGGTTTGATATGATTGATTATTTGATACAAAAGACTAAATGCTGGCTCTTATTTATACCAATATAAGACTCCAAATCCTAATTAAATAGAGAAACAAATCTTGTTAACAAGTAACAACAAAGAAATATGGAAACTATTCTAACCTAAAATATTCTGAGGCAAGAAACTAATTCTATGAGATAATTTAAGATGCTCTAAGATAATATCAAGATATTATAAGATATTTCCATATCTTCCACAAGTTATTATTAATTTTTTTGTCACTAGTCACACAGTCGATCTAAAAATATAACTTTAATGTTAGGCTAAATCTTTTTGAGTTGTAACTTTGTTTTTCAGCCTTTATGTTAATGTTGAGGGAGTGTGCATGTTGGATGTCATTGTGGTGACGGACAACGTGTAATTGGAGTGTGCTCGGTTGATTAATTCAAGGCCGTGTCTAGACACATATCTTGGCCTCTTAATTTCTAGTCGTAAAACTATAATGTCTTTGTTTAGAGTTTAGACATTTTAATTGTTTGCATGTTAGGAGGCACGGGAACAGGATAGCCCATGTATTTCCTGCTTGCTCTCATAGGCATGTTTATTCTTGTTGGGTAGAGGATGTATTGCCAGAAGCAAAAAATTTGGCCCTTTGTATATTAGCTTCTGATTCCAGTTGATCTAGTCAATGTTTCAAGTAAAATGAAAAAAACTGTTGATGGGGGCAAAGAGACTCCTGTTTAAATGATTCTGATTTCTATGCATTATTGTGTTTATCAACCTGTATATTGCATCTAATAGTAGCATATGACAGTTCAATTGATTTCAAATTCCAATAATCCAATATGAGAGTTAACAGTTTGGTGCCAAAGCTTTTAAGGTTACCTAACTAGATAATTGCTGTGACTGCAGATGCATAGTCCCGTGACCCCTGAGGAGTTAGCTTCGCCATCTTTCAAATTCTAGAGGCGCGATTACTCTGCATACAAAATGCTGTAGCCATCATATTTCTAGCTAATTTTATTGCTGTAATTTTTATGCTTTTGTCGTACGTTGTCTTCAGCAGTCCCTATGTATTTCACCTTTTATACTAGTCTGTTCGTTTTTCTTTATGTGAATACAATCTGTCATCATAGATGGAAAACTTGCTATCTCTAACAGCCCAAGATGACTAGTCTCTCTATAGAAGGGGGAGGCAATTTGCTGTATGCACGCCCTATCAGAATGAGATTTGTGGAGACAGAAAAGTGAAGATGAGCTCAAAGATCTCAAAGATTATCTGGATGGTGATCGATTTCTTGAAGAGTATTCAAGTTTCAGGAGCAAGCCCCGTTATTCTTGTTTTCCTCATTTAATTACTAGTGACTCTTGTTAACTCCCCCCCCCCCCCCGCCTTTTTTAGTAGGAAATACGCATTCTAACCATGTTATACTATCATCTTAACTTTTGTGTTTGTGCTGGGGAGAGGTGCTGACTGCGTGAGAAAAGCTGGAACCTCAATACTTTAAAACTTAGCTTTTAGAGAAGTTTTAGAACAGAAGTTCTTTCAAACATGACATGTTGGAACTGGTTGAAAGGGGTTTTATCTGTGAATGTGATCCTAATAATGATATTTGTCTAGTATAATTGGTCATATTTTTCTTGGTCTATACCATTGCAACAACATTACTCTCTTCCGTCTTGAATATGAGTAAAAAAAAATGTTTGGTAATTGAAAATATAAGTAAATTTTAACCAATTTTACATTATTAGTTAATGATATTATTCTTAAAATACATTTTGATTATATTAGAATTTATTTTTCAGTAACTCGTATTTTCATGAAACAAATTCTCATGAAGGACAATTTGAAGATGCGATTTTTTTTTATTACTTTAAAATATTTAAGTGAGATTAACTAATTTTTTGAAGGGGTATGGGGTAATTTTCTTGAATGATTAGTTAGCTAACAACGATTCCGCGGCCTGTGGAGAAAACCAAACAAAATTAGATAGGAGAGGGGTGTGGAAAGTAAAAATAGGGTTGCAAAAATTAATAGGACAAAACTAAATTAAAGTTTTTTAGGTGTCGTTGGTGCCGTACTTCTCACAAAATGAGATAAAAGCAGTTTTAATAATGATAGTTATGACATGTTAAAAATAGTAGGAATTGATAGAGAGAAAAAAATTACCTATTTTATAAGTGGAATAACACCGACGGCAGTTAACGAATTTTACATAAGTTTTGTTCAAAATTAATATCCGCAACCCCACAAGATTGAAATTGTCACGACCACTTCTGTGAAATGTGACCGTGAAATGGTTCGCAACTGTAAAGAAGGAAAGGAATAAGGACTGTAACCCTGTACCGTTATCCACAACCCCGTCTTACCTGAATTCGAACCTCACACAAGCCACAAGAACCACACACACAACAAACACACCTTTGAATTCTGAAAAATGGCGTTGGCGTGTGCGACGGCTACGGTGTCCTTCGCCTTCAGACTCATGCCATCTTCTTTTTCTTCTACTACTCGTGTCTCTTACGGTTCAGTTCGATTCCCTTTGTCGAACAACGCCAACTCGTTCAAACTCAGTTGGTCATCATGGATTTCCGCTCCAATTCTTCACCAAAAGCTTAGCACCGTTACTCCTCCTCCTCGCTCTCTCACCATTGTATCCGCTAAAGGCTACAAAATGAAAACTCACAAGGTCCCTTCCTCTCTCCTTATTCCACACCCTAACGCACTCCTTTTACTCAATTGTGGTTCGTGCAATTTTAATTTTAACTATACTTATTATTTGAATGTGATTTGGCATAGGCATCGGCGAAGCGATTTAGGGTGACTGGTCGAGGGAAAATCGTGCGTAGGAAAGCTGGAAAGCAGCATTTGCTGTACAAGAAGAATTCCAAGAGGAAATTGCGTCTCTCCAAAATGGTGGGTTCACTTTTCAACATGGTTTGTGCTAAAATTATGTGATTAAAATGCTTATTATTATCACCCTCGCTGGTTTCTCATTCTAAACCTAATTCATTGCCTGCTATGATTGATTGCAATCTGGTCTTTGTTTGCTGAATTTCTTTTGGTGTTATTGGCTCGGTTATTTGGCATGTGAAGTACTTTCATCCTAATGATATGCTAGTCGTATACCCTTTCTTACCCAAGAGTATCTTTGGAGCACAGATACTCTCGGTTAAGAAAAGGGTACGGGGTGATTAGATTGTTTTACAAGCAAGTGGGTAGGATTTTTGCCGCAGAATTGGTTGTGCAGAGTGTTCATTTTGCTTGTTTATGCAGGATTCTATTCTGTTGGGAAAGTTATTGTGTTCTTTTGATCTCAAGATTTTGATAACGTTTTACAATATTGCTAGATTACTAAATGTCTTTATTAAAGTTTTTCTTTTGCTTTGGGTTGGCTTGTGAGATTTGAGGGATGGGGTTGACTTTTGGGAATAGATGCGAAAGTTGGAAGACAAATTCTGTCTCCCAGTCCCAGCATTCTCTCTAATTTTGATGTGACATGAAGATAAAGTGAAGATTATGATATTAGAACATCTGCGTTCTGCACTTGTGTGCCCAAAAAAAAAAAAAAAAAATCTGCAGTATGTTGTTAATATATATACTATGCCTGAAAGTAGCTCTAGTAGCGGATGTCTCTTGGTATTTTGTTGCTTTCCATGTCTATATGCTGATACCTGAAAGCCATTTTGATCTTATGCATCAATTTTGAGTAGAAAGTTCTTAAAACAAGTCAGAAAAGAGTTTGCCTTTCCCCTGCCATCCTATGAATCATCAACTAACACTTGATTGAGTTTGGTCCTTAAACTTCTGTTTTTCTCTCAATGATTTTTAATTTTGTGCAATACTACTGTTAAAATTAAACCAAATACCAACTTCATATCAAGAATGCACATTTCTTGTTTCTTACAAAGAGGCTCTGTTATAGGTTTCCTTGGTCAGGTAATTATTGTATGAGAATCTGGAATTAACTCATTGTAGCACTCAGTAGCAATATCGGTAAAAACCCTGTATAACGTTCCATTCTATTCAGAAGTAGCTATTTGTCTCTGAATGATCTATATAAATTTAACTATTAGAGCATGGGTGTGGACTGGATATCTGTACAACGCAGCCTTATTCAGACCATGTCATTCAAATAAAAAATCTGTGAATCATGACTTGCACAGCAGAAATAACAGACTCACATGTCACTCAAATGCCTTGAGGGGCGTATTCGAAGTTGCGCATTTTCAATTGCAATTTCATAATCTTAATTTAACAAAACATCCACAATTTACTTGTCTACTTTCAGCAAATATCTACCTCTTAAATTTTATCTATAAATTGATGTGAAGTGATAAAAATACAGCCATCTATGAAATGTATGTATCAAAGTAAAGTTATTCGAACTTGATAAACTGATTGAAATTATCAGTTGAACCAATGTCACTGTAGTGGCATTCGAATTGATTGCTTTGTGAGAGATAAATTGAATATACTCTCAATAGAGAAATCCAGCACATGGATTTCATCTCGTCTTGAACTCTACTTTTACCAAACCCATCCATCCTGACGGCCATTGAATTTCTTGAATGATGCTAGATATACTGTAGAAGGGCTTACATATGTGACTTGGATTTAACTGAAATGTTGCCATTCACTTGAAGTTATTTATACTGGACATTCTCTCAGGAATTTCCTTATTCTGCTCTGAAAAAATTTGAATAAGTTTAGTTTTGGCTTGGATACACTCACTGTTAGTCAAAGATCAACTCCCCACCTACCCAAATTAATTGCACCGAATGGTGCATCTCAATTCTTCTATTGATTAGTCAAAGATCAACTCCCCACCTACCCAAATTAATTGCACCAAATAGTGCATCCCAATTTTTCTTTGACTGCAAGTAAAGAATTTTTGGGGTTGTGCACATTGTGTGGTTGAGCTATAAATAGAAGGTCATGATCAAGGAAAATTCATTCCAACATTGAGTGCATTCCAAGTCGAGAGAGTGAGCACCGAGAGAAAATTCCGCTGAGGAGTTTTTGTGAAAAATATTTAGAGAGAAATATTTTTGGGTGTAATCAAGTTGGGTTTTGTGGAGAGTGTGAGTGTTTGTAAACACAAGGTGTATTTCCTTTTTCAATATAAGGTTCAGCAGCCCAGACGTAGGCATTATCGTCAACTCCGCTATCAATTTTTGTGTGTGTGCTCCATTTATTTTCTCTCTTCTACTAACTGACTACGGGAAATTTTGGCGAATTTCTAACAACCGGGTATCGTGAGATAGTTGGTTATTTCACAATTCAGGAAGATACTATTCACGCGGAATAGTAATTTTTCGTGAATAAGTGAAATTGGCCTGGCTACCAATTTGTCCACGGAGGTGTTCTAAAGCACCTGGTTAGCGTAAATCGAACGATCCCTGAGAAGTCGACTGAGTGGGAGTAATGGGTCACAGACGAAGGAAAGGTGAAAATTGAAAAGTTCGACTGCGCGACTTTGGCTTTTGGAAGATGCAGATCGAGGATTATCTCAGATCGTAAAAGTCAGACCAACCTCTCACAGAAAGAAATCACGGAGATTTAAGGAAGATGAATGGATCCTTCTCGATAGACAAGCCCTACAGAATCCCGGCTGACGTTATCCCGCACGTTGCGCTCAACATCGCAAAGAAAAGACCACGACGATCTTATGAAGGCTCTTTCCAACATGTACGAGATTACCTCAAACAAAGTTCATTTGATGAGGCTGCTGTTTAACTTATGATGGCTAAAGCGTGCATCTGAAGAATAACATCTCAATGAACTCACTAGTCACAACCCGCCTGAGTTCGCTGGAATTGAATTTGATGATGAGGTACGAGCATTGATACTTTTGTCTTCTCTTCCAGAGAGTTGAATGCTACTGTCACACACTGTGAGTAGCTCAACTGAAACAATAAGTTGAAATCGCACGATGTTCGTGGATCTAGTTCTCACAAGAGATCCGATTTTAGAGAGCTCCGTGAATCTTCATCCTCTTCAAAGATTGCACAGAGTCGGGCGGAAGAAATTCAGCTACAGAGGAAATGGACGTGGCAAATCAAAGGCGTACCCAAATCCGTAATCATCAAAGTTCCCAAACTCCAACTCAAAGACTATCGAGTGTTGGAATTCAAGGAAGACCGCACTACAAAAATCAAGCAGGTGAGTTGCAATCAAGAACCAGGAGGCAAAGCGACGAGGCAAATGTTGCTTCCACCTCAGAGGAGGTGACGCGCTGATATGCTCTTTGGAGAGCAAGGAAGAGCGTCTTGGGTATTAGACTGGAGCATCTTTTTCATGCTACTTCGAAAAGAATTCTTCGAGAACTATGTACCCTTAAACCTTGGTAAAGTTTACTCTTGGTAACGTAACAATCTTGTGAGATTGTCGCAAAGGTGTGTGAAGATTGTTGAACGGGTCCCCATGTGGGAATTGAAAAATGTCGACATATTCTCGACTTGATTTAAAACTTGATCTCAAGAGGCGGGGCCACAATGATACACACAACAATCTTCCACTACGATCATTGGAAGATTTCAAAGGGTGCAATGACAATTGTTCATGGCAGAAAGTAGTACTTTTTACAAGACAAAGAGGAGCATGCCATTTGATTGCAGTCAAAGAAATGAAAATCCCACCCATGGCACCAGACTAAAGGCCATGAAAGTTGAGAAAGTGGATGAAGATCATGCACTGGCGGCAAATTGCCATGTCTTCAACCGAGAAATTGACATGACGTGAAGACCGCATACTGGAAAGTAGAAAAGAGTTAGCTGCACAAAGTGAAGAACCCCAAAGAAAGAGAAACTCGAGCTTGTTCACTCGATGTTTGGGTCCAACGATCGCCTCATCCATTAGCCGGAAGCAATACTGCGGACCTTTTATTGATGATCACTTAGGAACGCATGGGTATACTTTCAAAACATAAGTCCTGAAGTATTCGAGGCTTTCAAGATGTGGAAAGCCATGGTAGAAAATGAGACATGATTCAAGATCAAAAGCTCAGAATCCCAATGGTGGTGAATACGAAGACACCGTATTCAAGAAGTTCGCATGAGCACTGGATCGAATGGAAAGAACCTGCGCCGTGCACGCCTCAACACAATGGTGTAGCTGCGCATTTAATCGAACGCCGACAGAGAGAGCTGTAATGCGTGCGCCAGCTACCGGGCGCTTTCGGCGTATACCAACACAATAGCCTTGATCAACCGAGGTCCATTGGTACCATTGGAGCAATGTAATACCGTAAGAGTGAGGAGCGAAAAGAGGTAAAACTCTCACATCTTAGAGTTTTCTTGTCAGGTAGCATATGTGCATATCGCTGATCAAGGCAGAATGCTTCTGATCCCCAAATCAAAGAAGTGCACTTTCACTCCTGCATGGTGAAAATGAGTTTGGCTACCGCCTTTGGACGATGAAAACAAAAAGTCGATCCGCAGTAGATGTGATCTTCAATGAAAGAGTGATGTACAAGGACAGATAGCGCACACCAAAGAACTCGTAATGAGTGGGCCACAGATGCAGTGGACGATGTCCTGAAAGTCCTATGGTCGAGAATCCTCAAATGAGGAATCAACTTATCCAGGTAGCGTGACAACAATTTGACACAGAGAGCATCCTACCCTGCCCTAGTGAGAAAGTCTTCTCGAGTTCCCCGTGTCTCCAACAGAGATACATGGACTACATGTTGTTGGATCGATGGAGGAGCTCAAGATTATGCAGTACATGTCGACCGCAGATGCTAGCAAGTGGGAGCTAAGCTATGAAAGACGAGATGAAGTCTTTGATCTCCAATCAAACATGGGAACTAGAATGAGTTACCCGTGGGAAAGAAGGCACTTCACAACAAACGGGTGTATCTGGGTGAAGGAGGAGAATGATGGCTCCAAGAGATACAAAGCCCGACTAGTCGTTAAAGGATTCCAAAGAAAGGAAGGAGTTGACTACACCAAATTTTTGCTCCAGCTGAAGCTCAATACTATCAGTCAAGATAAGTATCATGTAAGCGAAGAGCTCTACCTGAAAGGGGCTTGACGTGAAAAACCGCTTTCTTCACTGAGACTTAGACGAGGAGATCTATATGCACCAACTCAAGGTTTCTAGAAGATGGAAACAAAAATATGGTGTGCAGATTAAAGAAGAGCTTGTATGGCCTCAAGCAAGTCTTCCGAGAGCGTATGACAGAAGTTTGAAAGCTTCATGCACAAGGAAGGCTTTCGTGGCAACGCCGACCACTATTGTTTCTTCAAGAGATATAAGTCCGCTTATATCATTTTGTTACTTTATGTCGATGATATGTTAGTAGAAAGTGTCTGTGTATGGATGAGATTAAAAACTTGAAGATGCAGCTTGTCAAAAGAATTTGACACGAAGGACTTGGGTCCAAAGAAAGAAGATCCTTGGAATGCAAATCACGAGAGATAAGGCAGAGGAATTTTGCGCTTATCTCAAAGTGAGTACATCAACCGTGTTTTGCAAAGATTCAACACGGGCAACGCCAACCGGGTCAAGACACCTTCGCCGCCATTTTCGCCTATCCAAGGAACAAATACCTCGTGACGAGGAAGAAAGAGAATCCATGGCTAAGATACCATATGCTTCACCATTGAAGTTGATGTACGCAATGGTCCTGCATTTAGCCGCACATTGGCCATGCAAAGGGGAGTAGTTAGCGTGTTTATGTCAAATCCAGAAAAGCTCATCGGGAAGCAAAGAAATGGACTTTTGAGGTATCTACGAGGCACTGCAGAAGCGTTTGTACTTTCGCAAAGGAGAAATAAAGTACAAGGCTACGTAGATGCACTTTGCAGTGAAGTCGATCACTTAAGTACCACCGGTTACGTATTTACCGCTGGTACTACAAACAAGTAGTTGGATGTCGCGATACAAAAGATTGTTGCTTTATCCACTACAGAGGCCGAGACATGTAGCGAAAGAATGCGTTTCAAAGAAAGAATTGATATGGCTTCGTGGATTGTTAACAGAGTCGGGTTTCACACAGAGAAGAGTGTTTTGCACAAAGGATAGTCGAGTGCGATACATCCGGCAAAGAACTCAAGATTTCACCTGCAACAAAGCACATTGGTCTTCAAGTATCACTTCATCGACCGCTGAGGATGAGGTGTTAATGTCAAGAAGATTCAAGAAAGTAAGAACCCAAGAGTATGTTGACAAAGGTGGTGACTATCGACAAACCGAAGTTGTGCTCAACTTCGCTGGCCCGCCAAATCGCATCGTGGAAGCGTCAGCCGCTTGATCGAGGTGTGAAGACCGATTGAATCGCCGTTCAAGTAGGAGATTGTTAGTCAAAGATCAACTCCCCTACCCAAATTAATTGCACCGAATGGTGCATCCCAATTCTTCTATTGATTAGTCAAAGATCAACTCTACCTACCTAAATTAATTGCACCAAATGGTGCATCCCAATTTTTCTTTGATCTGCAGCAATTTTTGGGGTTGTCCACATTGTCCGTTCACCTATAAATAGAAGCTCATGGACTAAGGAAAATTCATTCCAACATTGAGTGCATTCCAAGTCGAGAGAGTGAGCACCAGAAAATTCCAGTGAGGGAGTTTTTGTGAAAAATATTTAGAGAGAAATATTTTCGTGTGAATTGGCCTGGTTTTGTGAGAGAGTGTGAGTGTTTGTAAACACAAAGGTATTTCCTTTTTCAATATAAGGTCTGCAGCAAATTCTGAGACGAGGATTATCGTCAACTCCGTTATCAATTTTTGTGTGTGCTTCCGCATTTATTTTTCGCTCTTCTACTAATCTGACTATGGGGAAATTTTGCGTAATTTCCTAACACTCACCGACACACACACACATACACACACACACTAAATTTTGGGATTGGTTTTCTCATGTCTAACTTTTTGTTATTGTCGTGCACAGGTCCAGGTCAACAGGAGTGACTATGACAATGTAATTGGAGCCTTGCCATATCTGAAAGTTAACAGAAATGCTACATAGATGTTTTGTTTGCAAATCTGAGTCATGAGCCTAGCAGCGTTTAGTCTAGTGATTTGTGACGTCTTCAATCTGCTTTTACACCATCTGAAAGTTGTCTTATTTTTCAAATGAATTGATGTAGCTTTTGCCATTTGCAATAATCAGTACCTCATGAAAATGGTGCCTTTGCTGTATCATGTAACAATTTGTATTTACATCATCGTAATTGCAACTTCTAGTGTTCACTTTTTACCCTTTTCCTGTTGAGCATTGCAATCATGTGATGTGATCATCGTGATCTATTTGGTGAAGCGAGTTAAGAATGTAGGGCTACGCTGTTGATAATTTGAAATTCAGTCGTTTGATGACCGCTTAAAATATTTTTGCAATGACAATGCGTAAAAATTAAACTCCATACTACGTAATATAACTTTTTATATTTTTCTGTGAAATATATTCTAAAAAAGAAGAGATAAATTAGAAAATAATTGTGTTTATTATTTGGTTATCACTCTACTCACTTATTTTGGTCAAACTGTACTCACTTTTTCTAATTAAAGTTTGCATGCATTGCATAAACATAAGGCCCGTTTGGTTAATTTTTTGGGGAGTAGCTATTAAAACTCATGTTATTATTAGTTTGCACCCCCATTTGTGTATTATTTTTGTGTTCTAGAAGTTTATTTAAAAAAAAAAATTTATGCCGTCATGAAATAACTTCTAGAAAAAAGGTGGGTGTTTGGGGGAATGTGTTTGCAAAAATGTGGTGTCAATGGTTACTCTCATTTTTTTTAGGAGAATAGTTTATTGAAAACATGTTTAAAAAATAATTATCTGAGTTATCAAAAAACTAAATTTGAAAATCTTATTGCAATATTTTTTAAAATTTAAAAATATTATTTTCTAAAAAAAAAATCTACTATCAAATCACTTTTCTTTAAAATTTAAACAAATTGTTGTATAATACTAGTAGCATAATACAAGAAGGTAGAAAAACATGTGCAGAATTTAAGTTTTTTTCCCAAAAGAAACGGTTACAACTTGCAATGCAATCTGAAAAAGTATAATCAAGTAACAGTAAAAAAAGAAGTAAAATTATGAATGCAAACATAAAAAGCTAAAAGCATCCGCATATTAATTATCCACTTGGTCGTCGTTCCATTGAAAAGATTCCCTTGTCCAATCCAATCCAATTAATTATTAATTAAAAAAAAATGAATCCTCTTGTCCAAAGGTGAAGACCCAGGTTTCCCACACCCCCACACCTTTTCCCCACACCCCCACATTTATGCCATTTGACCAAAATCCCCCTAATAAAATGTCAAACCTCTAATTACCCCCAACAAATTCATGCATCTCCTGTAAATATGAATTTACAATAAGAATAAAAAATTTCTTTGCTGTAAATACGAATTTACGATATGCATATTTTGAAAGATGTATACCGTAAATTGGTAATTTACTGTTTATATTTTTAAAAAATGGGTACTGTAAATTACTGTAAATTACCAATTTACGGTAAACAAGTTTTAAAAGTATGTATTGTAAATTGATAATTTATGGTGTCCAGTTTTTTAAAACTATATACCATAAATTACCAATTTACGGTATGCAGTTTGAAAAACTATATACCGTAAATTTGAATTTACGGTACATAATTTTAAACACTGGGTACCGTAAATTCAAATTTATGGTACATAGTTTTTTAAACTGCATAGTACCGTAAACTTAAATTTACGGTACCCATTGTTAATTTAAAAACACACGTACCATAAACATTAAATTTACGATATGTATTTTTTTTAGGATAATGCATACCGTAAATTTAATATTTACGGTATGTGTGTTTCAAAGAAAAAAATACCGTAAATATAGATTTACAGTATGCATTTTTTTAAAAATGCATATCATACCGTAAATTCATATTTATGATAACGACGATGAAAAAAAAAATATGACGGAAAGGAAGTTTTAGTGAATTTAAATAAGGGTATTTTGGGGTTTTTACAAACTGTGGGGTGTGGGGAAAAGGTGGGGGGTGTGGGAAACATGGGCCGAAGGTGAAACCATTAGCCCGCCATCGCTAAAGCGAAAGGAAAAGGGAGCCCACATATATCCATTTCATACGTGTCTGCCAGCACACACACACACGCACCAAAAATCTCGCACGTGCCACTCGCTCACGGGCACGCGGTTATTTGTCTTTTTTTTTTCTCTCGCGCCTCAGAACGATCAAACATTCATATTTGCATTTTGCCAGTTGCGCAGCCATCTCATTCTGTTTCTGTTAGGGTTTCTGTTATTTTGACACCTCGATTTGTGCTCCGATTCGTGAACTCGTTGACTTCTTCCCATTTTCACTTCACTGGAACATTTGATGGTCCAGCTCATGGGTTCTGGGAACCTCCGTTCTGAAGCGACGTCGTGTCGCGGAAAGGTACCGGTGAAATTGGAGATCGAGGACCCGCTGGAAGAAGAGCATGGGCCTCTGAACAAGCGTTTCAAACCTTCATCGGCTTCGCAACAGGTTTCTGATCTCTCTCTCTCTCTCTAAAAAATATATTGGTTGGATGCTTTGAAATAGTCTGAAAATGTAAGCCAATTTGGTGAGATCGTGTGTATGTTCTTGTTTATATTCACTGTTGAGCTTAGGCTTTGGAGAGTCATGTTTTTCCTTTGCGCTTAAGAGTGGAAGGACTTGGAAGAATGTGACCACAGTTTTTTCCCCTCTCTTCAAATCCCATTTTTAATTGGCAGGCAAATCATGTGTTATGGAATGATATATTCGTTGATGATTTCAACTCATTGGACAATGATCGTTGCTTTTATAAATGTCCCGTGTTTCAGATTAATTTTTCATTAGGGACCTGAATGCCTAAGTGGCCTTTCATAATTCAGATTATTATTTTTTGGGATTTTACTTACTGGGAATTTTTAAGGGTCTTTATACATCGGCAAATGCCTAAGGAATTAATTAAGTGAAAGTCTTTATTAAAATGTAGTATTTATATTACCATTGTATTGAACGCACTATTCAATGAAGACTTTTTTTTTTTTTTTTTAATTCCATTAGGGCACTATTTAGCAGTACCCTTATACATTTTGGGTCCTTATTGAGTCTTCACAATTAAACACAGATGCTAACCATTGTCCTAACTTAAGGAATCAAAAGTGAAAATATTTTATTGCAAAGTTTAGCACTTAATGTGAAGCTGTTTATAGAAGACTTTTTTTTTTTTTTGTCTTCCATTTTTTTTGGGGGGGGTGTGTGTGTGTGTTCTATGATGGGAGCATTTTCACATAGGAAAGGAAATGTGGAATAACCCCGACTGTATGAGTGGTGGCCATAAGGTAAAAAAGCCCTTGTCAGCTTAACTAAATTTTGTTGATCGTCCTTTTTCTCATATAGATACACTTGTACTAGGGGTCAAGTAGTTTTATCTAAGCGGTGTTTTTCAAACCAGTTTTTATGGCAAAGATGTTGCCTCTATCATCAAGTTATTCTTGACAGAATCACTGAATATACAGCTGATGACCTGATGTCATAGAGCAACCATTTTGATCACAAGTGCATTAAAAAAAATTCCTTCAATTACAGTTTTACTTTTTTAAAAAATAAACTGTATGATTATTAATGTTCACTTTTACAACTTCCTTTTCTCCATGTGCATGGTTATGCGAATTGTTTAGCAATGGAATGCTTCAAATGATACATCTCTCGGTTCTCCTTCCCAAGACAATATACTTGACGAGCCTAGCCCTTTGGGTTTACGTCTTAGGAAGAGCCCTTCACTTTTGGATTTGATACAAATGAAGCTTTCTCAAGGGACTATGTTTATTGCAAATTCAAAAGATGAAAATTTAAACTCTGGAGTGAAAAAGGAGAGCCGGGGTGCTGCTGCATCAGGTTCTGTTGAAAAGCTTAAGGCTTCAAATTTCCCAGCTACACTTTTAAGAATCGGTTCATGGGAGGTATTTTCAAGATTCTACATGCCATTTGTATTTTTGGGAAATATATTTTTCAATGAATTTATCTGAGATCAAAGTTCTCTTCATTGCAGTATAAATCAAAATATGAGGGTGACTTAGTGGCAAAGTGTTACTTTGCTAAGCATAAGCTTGTTTGGGAAGTTCTTGAGGGTGAACTAAAGAGCAAAATAGAAATACAATGGTCAGATATCGTGGCACTTAAGGCAAATTGCGCTGATAATGGACCTAGCTCATTGACTGTAGTGGTAATATATTCCCCTATTTTCCTCTCTATGTTAACTACTACAATAGTTCTTCAACATGCAAACACCAATACACAGGTAATTGTTCAGTATTCATTGATTTGTTGGCAATTTTCTGTGTATTGCAGCTTGGTAGACAGCCCCTCTTCTTCAGGGAGACTAATCCTCAGCCTAGAAAGCACACATTATGGCAAGCAACGTCAGATTTTACTGATGGACAGGCCAGCAAACACAGGTATATTCTTTTCAAAGTTTTCCTCGGATGTGTGGATGTGTGCTGAACTGTTATGTGTTGATATAGATAGATTGAAAAGTATTATGGTTTTGTTGATTTGTGATAAGCTGAAAAAGAGAACCAGCATTCAGTATAACCTTTGTAAATTATTAGAGACTGATTTCCAAATGGGATGTTGAGAATTCTGTCAAATAAGAGCAAGATAACTCGTTGAAATCGTTGAGGAAGAGTGGCCAAGTTAATGTTATAGTATTTGTGGACTTTATCGGACTTTTTATGTACATTTTAAAGCTTTTCTGAATAGTGGTTTTCATTGTACAAGATTTATTTGGTTAAATTTGTTAGTTTTACTTTGCATTGGGTTGGTACTATATGTTTATGTCCACTTAATAGGCCATGATGTTTAGGAACTCCATTTTGTGATTTTGTAGGCAGCATTTTCTGCAATGTCCGCAAGGACTGTTAACCAAGCATTTTGAAAAACTTATCCAGTGTGACAAACGTCTTAATTTCTTGAGCCAACAGCCAGAGATAACTTTTGATTCGCCTCATTTTGATGCACGATCTGCTGCTTTGGAGAACCTTGAGAATCTGAAAGATCATGATTTGCATCATGTCAACGGTAAAGGATCTGCTACGTCTTGTTTTCAGGACATGGGATCTCCTCATTCATCCCTTTCACCATCGTTTGAGATTGAGCACAAGGATCCTCCTGGCATTACCTTGGATAGTCTGCCCCGTGAAGCTCCTTCCCCCAGTTCAGGTACTATAAGATCTTGGCTCTGGTTTTGATTGCCTTGGTTATTGGCCCTATTGTTTTTCATTTAACAATCCACTCTCCCTTCGCAAGTTCCCCGAGTGTGAGCGAGTTAGTGAGAGAGAGAGAGTTTCATAAGGGGTATTCACACATACACATGTTTCATGCTTACAATTTTAATGCACCTTTTTCTTTCAAACATGTTTGCTTTGCTTGTTGGTTAATGTTTCAAAATTTATCACTGAAAGGATGAGGTGTCGCTCTGAAAATCACGTAGGAGATGGATTGCTGGTTCTGATTATAGATCTGCCTCTTAGGATCATCATGTTCTATTGACAGCCATTAAACTAACTGTGGTAGCAAGCAGCTCAGCTCTGTTGATAGATTATGAAATTCTCTTCCAACATTTGTTGAATATAAATACAATTATAAAAATGAATGATGGCTCACAAATCCATTACTGTTTTTTTCACATGTCAATTTCATCATTAATTCAATGTGCTTAGCTTGCTGAATAGTATTTTTGCCACATCTACTGAAAGCAGGATGAAAGATTGTGAGTAGCATTTATGTGTCAGATATTGGGCATCAGACATACCACACTCTGTGCTGGATGTTTTCCATTCCAATTGCAGCTTCATATTTAGCTCTGAACTAAGCAAATCTCCATTTAGGTTCTTAGATTTTAGGTCTAACTCAACTCCACAAAATGTGTTAAGATCCTTGTTATTCCACCTGCATTGGTCTGCGCTTTACGCTTAGGATTGGATATCTGGAACATGGACAAATGCAAGTGAAATAACAGAGATCTTGGTCCAATAACAAATCTAGGATAGGCTCTGATACTATCTTAGATTTTGGGTCTAACTCAATCCGACAAAACCAACTTGTTGAGGTAAGGACTGCTCAAGCCTTATAAGCACTGCTTAGGCCATATTTGTAGTCGATGTGGGACTCTCAACTTAGGTTTTCCATGTTTATCTGTCCTTTATATTCCAATGGGATATGATGTGAATTTCATCAATACATGTTCTGTCTATGCAGCATGTAAATGTCTTCATAATGAACTTAAATTAACTTTTTGTTTTCTATGGCTTATTTATTAATCCGTGCTGTTAGTCTTTGGTATCTAATGATGACTTTTATTTTCTCGTAATGTGCTTTGTATTAACTTATTGTCTTGTTTATCTTTTACGTACAAGTCATGGATTGTCATGCAACGGGAGGGATTTTAAGTTCTGAAACTGATTCCAAGGGCCCAAAACATTGGGATCAGATAAAACTGCCTGGGCTCCGTCCTTCTATGTCAGTGAGCGATTTTATTGGCCATATTGAACATTGCCTTTCCGAAGAAATGACCTCCGGGAATTCATCCTTTTCTGGTGGAAGATTGGAGTGCCAGGAAATGCTGGAGGACATTGCACAGCATCTGCTCAATGACAATCAGGTTACAGCATCTTCTGACGAAAAATCACTCATGTCAAGGGTCAATTCTCTCTGCTGTCTTCTGCAGAAGGATCCTGCAGCAGTCCTGAATTCATGTGACGATGCAAGTGCTGTTGAAGGACTTAATGATGGAAAAAATATTCAACCTAGCAATGATCTTGAGTCTATGCAGCACAACAAAATCAAGGCAGATGAAAAGGCTGCTGAAGAGGACTTTAGAGATGTTTCTGGTGGGAAGCAGGCACCAGGCATGTCCAGGAAAGACTCCTTTGGAGAGTTGCTTCTTCATCTTCCTCGAATTGCATCTCTCCCAAAATTCTTGTTTAACATATCAGAATAGGATATTAACATTGAAGCCAGGTAGTTAGTCTCATGTTTGAAAGTTCTAAGTGGCCAAGTTGGCATAAAAAGTTTATTTTTTTTTTATTATTATTTTTTTTAATCATGAGAACCAATAGGATTTGGAAAATATTTTAATGAAGAATCTCGGTACAGCCCATGTTAAAAACTTATAGGCGCTTTAGCTCTATGTTAAGCTTCTTCCTTCTGCGTGTAAGTAAATTATGTTTTACCTAATAAAACATCGGGTAAGGATGGCACTTTTCTTATGTGTGTGGGAATTTTTTCCTGAAACCAGAGATGGTGCCTCGGTTTGCCTCCTTGGTTGAGAGGGGCAAAGGTCATTGTCACTCAGGTTTGACACCCAAATTTGTACAAGATAAAATATGGACTTCACTTGGGGGTAGAATTCTTGCTGTTCTTTAACACCCCTAATCTTTCCAGTTCTACACGATGTTAACAAATATCCTTGTACTTAACGTGTTCTGAGGATGTTACATTCCTAATTGATCTCCTAATTGACCAGATTTCGTAACATGCACATGAGCACATCCAAGAATATTTGCAAATCAGTTGGGTGGGGACTGTGACCTAAGACCATCCGACTTTATGACCTGTTGCATAAATCTAATGACCTGATAAGGCCCTATTGTCAATTTTGTCTCACAACAAATCATTCACTTTTTATCATATTAACTTTTGCAGCATTGTTACCAAAAAAAAAAATTGCATCAACAACCTAAAAAAATTGCAGCATCATTCTTGGAAATAAAATAACTTTGATGTGCACTTTCTTTTTTTACGAAGTCACCTTTTCCCCCACAAATTTACGTGACTTTTTCATGTTTCGGCATGTATTTTAAATTTTTATAAAGTCAAAGCAAAGAGACGTGTTAATTAAACACTCCTAACTCTATTCACGTAGTTTTCACTAACTTATAGTATACTTTTTTCCTGATAAATTATGATTTGAGTCTCATTTATGAAACTCAAGTTTCACGTGATGGCATTCAAAAAAGGGTAATAGAACGCTATTAGCACCCTTCTTAAATTAAATTAATATTAATTTTGTTTTGATAAATTATTCAATCATTAAATATTTTACTTTATATCTGTAATCCAAATTTTCAATCAACGTTATACATAACACTTTGTAATCATTATAATAATCAATTAAATATAACTTAAATTTTTTTAAAAAAAAAATCAAAACTTTCAATGTTAAATTTTTTATTTCCATAAGAAATATTATTTATCAATTAAACCAGTATTCTACAAAAACCAACTTTGATATTTTATATTTCATAAAAATATTCATACGGTATTTGAGATACATATTAGCTTAAATATAAGTGTTTTAATAAAAAAAATTTAGTTGTAAAGTGCCTAGTAGCAACAAGACTCACACACACAATGGCGTGAAGAAGAGAGATACCGCGAGTTCGAACCCACGCCCCGACACATCAAATGTCCCTGCTATCTTTTAACCATCTCAACCGCACTTATGGGACATTTTTGTTTGAATAATTTAACCTATAATCTTCTGACTATTATCTCCAACTATTAAACGACCTTTTATCTCATATTCTTTTGACTAGAGCTTCTATAGGTAATAGATAATAGATCCCTAAACCCGCTCAAACCTCCTAAGGCAATATAATACCATCTTATTCACACAGCATATTCAAATTTCTCTAAACACGAGTACTTCAAAAGAGATCAACGCCAAATGTCTAAATAAAACAAGTAGTAAATAATATTCACAATTTATACAGTACCATAAAAGGTGGAAATATGTACAAAGAGGAGGGACTGAAAGAGAATATGGGTTCATCAGCTGTACAAATGGTTAACAGAACTGGTTCAAAACCCATACTAAGAGCGAGCATTTGGAGTTTGAATGTTTTGTTTATGTACAATTTGAATTCTTCCATCACGTCTAATCTGCCAGGATGAAGCAGGATCAGGAAGGAGAGGATGAATGAATAGTGGTATCTGGTAACATGGCTATTGTCACTACAAAATATTCACAGCCAACAGGGAGACCATATGGGTTTGATCCTGAATTCAAGGTCAACCAGTCATTCCCTTTGTCAGTAGTCAATTTATCTGCCCTACCATGCTCCGGCCGAGGAGGCGACGCCTTCACAATTTGGTGTTCGATATGCACAATTTGTCCAACAATGTAGTTAGGTCTGCTTGGAAGATGGTCTGTAAATAGTGCCACAGATTCAGCAGATAGATAGTAGTTAGAGCAGTTCTTGGTAATTGCCTCATAATGTCCAGCTGGGGTGAGCACAAAGGCAGCAATCTCATGAACTTCCAGACAACCAAAAGAAATCTTCTCTTTATTTGCCTGCAGCAAAAGCACAAGCAGAGTAATATCTCAGTCCAGAATTTGTAATAGTAGAACTCACATCACATCATGCAGCTGCAACAAAACTCATCCGTGCTATTATTAAGTAATCATCAGACAATCAGCCTTGCTGGCTCCAAAGAAAGTGAGCTACCCGTGGTTTAAAAATAGCTCAATCTCGAAGGGAGACATGATTTATAGTTGGTATGCTGTTTAGAAAAATAAACTCCAGAACAATTATCACAAACATAAGGACAGTAAATTACCTGCTTCTCAAGTTGATGCTTATTGTAATAAGTCTTGACCTGATCTATTTTCTCCTCCAATTCTTTCCGAAGCTGTTCGTTAGCAGCTTCCATTCTTGTGTACTTCTCATGCAATTCTTCGCGGTGCCTAGATAAGAAACCAACTTTATCGGCCAATACGCGAATGCATTTTCGGAACTCGGCAATATCATCATCATCTCTGTCGGTAGCAGAACTGAAAATAGAGAAAATTTGTCACAATTCATTTACAAATAAAAAATATCATGGGAAAGTACATCAGTCGAATACAATAGCCTAGAATCTATTCTATTTGATAAAAACCAGCAAGGAGCTTTTTTAGGCATCATTAGACGACACAACTCCTTCCCTGAAAAAAAAGAAAGAATGCAAAAGGGAGCCAGAAGAACTCTTTACTTAAATGAATTCTAAGCCTGGCGATGTAATTGCAAAATCAATGCACTTATGGTGGAGGACCTCATAAGCATCATACTTCATGGGATATATTATAGAGTACTAAAGGAACTAAAATGAATGTCTCTAGTCTACCACTAAAATGTGTGTGCGCTTTACTTCAAGTGTACAAGTGAGGAAGTTACTTTCATCGCTACCGGTCTACCACACAACAGAACCCTTTTCTTTTTTAGTGAAAATGGGTGCTACAGTGGGGGAGAGGATATAAAATTCCCCCCCACCCAAAAAAAAAAAGGTCCCTCATAAAGTAAGTAAAAAATGTAAGCAAATTACTTGGCCAAAGATTGCGCCAAACTGCGCAGGGAATCTGCGAAACCAGCCACACCACCAGGAGAATAAACACAGGTCTTGAGTCTTTCAAAAAAGCTGCGCGTCTTGATAACAGATGCACGCAATAAACTATACTCTGAGGCCCTCCTGTCAGCAGAACTTTTTTGTGTTTGAGCTTCTTCTCTTGCTTCATGCAAACAATTCTCCAGGTGAGCACAATTCATCTACAGTGAAAGAGGAAAAATACATTAAGATATAAAAGGTGAATACAGAAATGAATAATTTCTTGTTTGGTCTTCATACAGAACAATAGAACATTTGTTCAGATGAATTGCTAGAAGAATGCTAGTTTGTGTAAGATAAATAAAAGAGAGAAAACAACAACGAATACTGGAAAATGACATTAAAATAGCATACGAACAGAAATTACTAAACAGAGAAAAGAATGAATCGTTTAGGAGAACTTCGCAACTACTCTTCAGAAAATTAAATTGCAGCCCTAAAAATACAGTTACCTGAGATTCATCAAGTAGTTTTCGACTTGCTTCCAACTCCCTTCTGAGCACAGCAACCTCCTCTAAAACAGCTTTAAGCTTGGTTTCAGATTCATTCAATTGATTCGACTTATCCACAAGTGCACTTTGTAGTTCCAACAACTTTTCATCATTTACTTTGGAACCCAATTCTGGACAAACTGCTGAGTCACAAGGTACTAGATCATGAGAGACAGGCATGCTCTCAGCAGTAGAACTGTTAGTTAGTGACAAGGCCAGTTGTCCAACTATCTTATCTTTTTTATCTTTATCACTGCTTTGCACTTCTTCACGATGAGGCTCCATCATAGATGAATCCAGCTGTGGGATCTGTACTCCAGATGAATCCAACATGTTTTCATCCACCCCATATAAAGCTTTACCTGTATGTTCTGTGAACAAACCAAGTTTTGCATCCAAGGAACTTGAGATGCATGAAACTTCATCCATGGGCTCGCTAGTAGATATGCAAGGCATGTGGGCTTCACCACTAACACATTCTGACTTGCAACTATCTGTCTTCCCAGCAACAAGAGGAAATTCAGTAGCATCATTTGCACTGGACATCTTCTGCCCCTGCACATACTGATCAGACAATTTCTGTTCCAATTCTTGAATACGTTTCTCATACGACTCACATTGCATATGCTTCATCTTAAGCATGGATTGAACATGTTTGATATATTCATCTTTCAATTGCAAGGCTTCTGCTGTCTTCTCTGCGGCATTCTTCAGTATATTTCCCACCCTTTCATCATCCAATGACCCGTACTCTATCTCAGGGCACAGAGAGCATGTTAAAGCTATTCTAGAAGCAAGATCGGCTTTCAGTTTTGCATTCTCAACCTCCAACTTGCAGGTTCCGGCAATTTCTACCAACCCACTGCTATCAAGGAGGTCCTCAGAATCATATTTCTCAATTGAGTCAGCTGTAATATCTACAGCCTCAGCCAAGTGAGAGCTATCACTAATCAAACCAGACGTACTGCCTTTAAAGCTACCATGCTTCTCCAGCTTGGAAGTTACTCCTGCTATATACTCTGGAGCATAACGATCCACATCTGATATGTCAATATTCAGCAAAGCATCATCAAATGGAGCTATGTTGACATCACATTGGTTAGGACTGTCAAACAACCCCATAGATGATAATACATCTCTAGGAATGCTTGAACCATGCACTCTCAGAAACTCATCCCGTCTCTTAGCCTCAAGCTCCCGTTTTGTAGCAAGTCTTTCAGCCAGTTGCCCAGCCATGCCCATGTACAGCTTCATAGAAGCCTTTCGTCTCACTACTTCTGCAAGGCAAGCTCTGTATGAAGGACCAATACCATGGAACAGTTTTAAATCCGCAAATAAACCATCCTGACGAACCATCGCCTCTTTAAATACAGGGAACTGTAGCTTCTGATCTTTGATGAGATAAGAAACATAAGTTATGTTTTGCATGTAATTGTGCACAAAAAGGTTCATTTCATTCTTCTTTTCCTTGCAAAAGTCAAGTAGCTTAGAAATAGCACGATCACAAGCCTGCATTTTAGGCAAGTGACTTTTGTCATGAACATCATACATAGGACCCAAGGCTGAAACTGCATCATGAGGACGAAGCGAGGAGGACAATTGGGAGGACAGACAATCGTCAACCAGTTTCTTTACAGTGTTAACATCTTTGCTGCAAAAATCCCGATAAAACATAATTTATAAGCTGTGCTGATAACATTTGATATAGCAAAAGTATCCAGAAGACGAGAAGAAGCATTAAAACGTGGAATGATAGGCATGAAATATGAATTGAATTATGTAATCAATATGAGTACAGCAAGTGACATCTAGAATCAAGTGTTATTCTATAGTGCTTCTCCTGTGGTGAGGTGAACTATTAAGTACTCAATCCAAAGAACTAGAAAAGAAAAGTATCAACTGTAAAAGCTTCATAATCCGATAATCATCATGGAACGGGTAAAGAACTTCACAGAAATGGTTCAAAATTATTTGAGGTCAGGCCCACAAACACAACAAATGAATAAGTTGTGAACCAGAATTTGAATATTAAATTCACAAAACAAGTAACAAAGTTACAAAACAGGATGCCACTGCAAAGTCAAGACGACACATTAACATTACTATAAGCTTATTACTCAACATTAAAGAGAACGCAACTAAAATAAAAGAAAACTAACCTCAGAGATTGCATGATACTCTTTTGTTCATTTATATATCTCTGATGTTCTTTAATTGCTTGTTCTAAATTCTTGAAGGGCAAGAAAGGCCCGCCGGACAACAAGTCCTCAACCCGACGCTTCAATTCCACAAAAGTCTGCTTAAATTGTGACATTTTATTCTCAAACTGCTTGTGGGAGCCGGTGCAATTCTCCACCGACTTCCGCAAGTTTTCTTCCTTCACCAAATCTAGTAAGCATTTCTTATTAGCAGTTTGCAAAGCAGGGTGAAGTTTGATAGATCTTAGTTTCTCAACATTCTTCCCAAAATTTGCCAAAAGATCAGAATGCATCCTGTGTTGTTGCATATAACGTTTGATGAAATCCCCATAGTTTTGGTTAATCATTCTATAATACTGATCCAAATTACCCCTTGCAACCTCCACTGCTCTTTCTTGAACCATCTGTTCTCTCAAAAGCCTCTCACAATGCTCATATTTCACCAAGGTACCGGTATAAATCGCATGCCCCCGGTGATAATGGTACCTGAATTGCCTCTCATAAGAAGGTAAAGCCTTCAAAGCAGGATCTAAAGCATCATCAAGGGGATGCGGATCGTGAGAGGATGTAGGTGATAGAGGCTCCAAATTTCCGGGGATATCAATTTGCTCTGGTGGTGGAGGTGGTGCATTATTTTGAAGCCTTGCTTTATTGAAAATAAACACTTCTTTGTCATCAGTTGGAAGCTTGTATACAGATAACGGCCTCTGCGGCTCAAGTTTCACATCCGCGCAAAGAACAAGCTGATCACTGAAATTGATCCCAGTAACAGATTCAATTGACCGCATAACTGCCTCAACAAGCGTGTTTTCATTACACTCCAACTCAAACGAATGTCCATTCTCAGCAATATGAACAAGTAGCTGGCCCTCATGAACCAAACTTCCAGAAACACTGGAACTCATCTTATCCACCGCTAACTCCTTATCAACAACACAAAGTCCTTATCAACCCCACAAAGCCTCAATCACACAAACCCTCCAGAAAAGGAAATCAATCAAAGCCAAATTAAGGGTTTCGCAAATCAAACTAATAGCTATAGCTGAAACACAACACCACCAAACCAATCCGCAGCCTATAACCTTTTTCCAACCACACAAGGTTATACTTTACCCTTTAGAATATATATAAATTTTTCAATTCGGAACCTAATAAATTCTCAGATTACTGAATCCGGAAACGGGTCCAACCATCAGCAGAGAAAAAAACAAAACAAAACAAAACAAAATTTCTGATCGATATATATATCCAAGCTCAACTTTTCACATACCCAAAAGAGATATTCGTGGAAAAACACGAACTTTAACCTCGGATCCTCTCAAAAACCCTAGTTAAAAGCAACCCAACTCGGAAAAAAAGACCCACAGGAGAAACAATGAGGAGGAAACTGAAACGCCGTTAATAAACGAAATGCCCTAAAAGTTACGAAACTAAGAAGACCCAGAAGAGACAGCGAAGAATAAACCCGAATTATACTCGACCCGTGACCCAGGAAGTAAGATTCCAGCGAGATACAGCGAAGATACAACGAAATTGAGAAGTATGGAACAGTTATTATTTAAAGAGGGAAAAGGGATATAAGGCGAAAATCTTGGAGTGGTGGCTAAGATGGTTAGAGAAGATTACGTGGAGATGATGATTTTCCAGAATATCGGCTAAGTGGCAAAACAGAACAAGGTTGTCACGAAACTCCCTTTGATGATTTCTTACGAATCACTACCCTCCTCTCTTTGCCTTCTCTATTTGTTTTTTTTTTTTATTCTTCTTCTTCTTTTCCCCCAAATTTGTTTTTCCTTTGTCTATTGAAAATTCGGCACAGAACCTTCTGCGGGAAGTAACCCTCTGATACTGCAGAAGCAACCCTCTCTCTCTCTCTCTCTCCTCGCCGAACGCTTGAAAGAAATGGAAAAGCCAGTACTGTAGTGTAGTTTATTACTCTTATATCCCGAATATCTCGAATTTTAAAGTGTAATAAATTTATTCATTTATTCACAGTGATTATAAATTGATAATCGTTAAAGATTTGTTTGTTGTTGCTTTTTTTTTTTTTGACGGGGAAGATTTGTTTGTTGTGAGAGCCAGAAATATTCTATACTTTCTACACCGACTTTTGGTTAATTTTAATTTTAATTGCTTATATTTATTGGTGGCGTCTAGGGTGAGCGATTAAATAGGTGGTTCATCGGTGATTAAGTACTTAACAGTCGTAGGATATATTATATAATAATCAATGGTTCAAATTAATTATCACTATGTTCCGTTACCAATCGGCTTTCGTTGTGAGTGTTTACTGTGGATTCGTCTTGTTAGTGTTCTGAAATTGTAACCTGGTTGCTGGTCACCGTCAACCAAGCTCATGTCAAAGACATCGAGGCCACCAGCGCTGTTAAGAGTGAACTCTGCCAAAGTGGCTGGCGGCGTGGCGCCATTGCCCGCACATTCAAGCTTACCGGAACCACAATCGCCAATGACGCAGGAGAATTTTCCGACGGAGTCTTGGGAGCAGTATGTGCGGCCCTAGAAGCGGCCTCGTCGGATTGCAAAACGAAACCAATGGTTGAAAGCGGCACGGCTCCTGCGTTTGGAAGAATGCCCGGCCATACTGTGTAGTCGCATTTGTTAATCATTGTGAATGCTATTGATACCACCCTTGCAACTTGGTTACTGGCAATGGCGGCTCACTCAACACCACATTGAGATGTCGGATCTGAGTCACCCACTGAGTTACTCACTGAAACAACGAGAGAAAAAATCCAAAAGCCACCAACTTTTGCTTCGAGATGGAAGTGTAATTTGGGTCGACGCTCGGAAACTCCCTAATGTCACAAATGATGAAAATAGAGCTGAACAATTCTCGCGAGAGCGAAGGACAAATAGCAAGCGGCAGAACACGCGGCGGAGACCCGCGCAGTGGCAGTGGTTCGCTGACAAGGGCCTCATAGTGGCTTGCGGGCTTTGATTTTTATTCTTCTTCTCATTTTCTTTTTTTGGTTTGGATTTTATTACTACTGGATTTAGTTGTCACTTGATGATGGATTCACGGATAACAGAGAATGGTGGTTGGATATATAGGTGCTTGAATAAGGCAAGTGGTAATGAGGAGGTTTTGGCAATGAGGGAGAAGCTCGGAGTGATGCACATTAGGTGTTTGAGATAACGTTTGTGGATGGTTTGATTTGACGGATTTGCAATTAAGTGATAAAGTGTCACCGTGAGGAAATTGTGATGGAACGGAGAATAGAGTTATAGGTAATGTGGTTGACTTAAGTGCTAATCATAGGGGGTCCGATTGGGTGGATTTGAACAGGTGGAGATTAAAGGGGTCATGGATGGCGTTCGGTTCCGCAGTGGCTTGGGACGGAGAAGGCGCAACCGAGTTGCTACTAGTAATTTTTAGGACTTTTTTGCAATTGTATAAATCTTAAATTCTAACCTTGTAAAATCTGTATATTATAAAAATAACACCGAGTTTACCTCCTCTAGCAAGTAATCTTAATAGCTCATGGGTGAACCATCTGTCATCTTCTTCACCCTAGAAGCTACCTATATTTATATTGTTAGTTTTTTTTTTACGGATAAATACATTTTGTTTGAATTTTTACCTAACCAACAACTCTTTATGTTTCAGTCAAACAAAAAAAAAATAACAACTCTTTCTGTTAATTGTTTTTTGTAAAATATATTTAATTAATTTATTGAAAGTGAGAAATGTACGATCAGTGTAAAGTTTTTCTTTCGCTTTTCAAAAAAGACTTAAGCATAAAAAGTAATCAGAGGACCAAACTGAGCAGGTTTATTTTTTTAAATTATAGGAGTTTTTTATCTTATCATATTTCCAACTCTTTTGTAGAGTTTGTTAGGAAAGAAGCCCGTGTTGTTGCTCACACTTTGATAGGGGTGGCTATATATATTGCTATTCTTCAAAATTGTGATGAAGTTACTAAATGTATTTCGACTTTGATTATTAATGATATGGTTTAACTTTTCTTTTGTCAAAAAAAAAAAGATTTAATTTATACATGGTCAGTGTAAATTTTTCTTTCGCTTTTCAAAAAAGATTTAATTTTATATATCGTCAGTGTCAAGCTTTTTTACATTGCCAATCAATTATAAATTGTCACATTATTAAAAATTTTGACTTTAATTGTAATTGATTTAAAAGTTACACATATGATGATTTATGATTAGTTGACAATGTAAAATCTTTTACACAGGCAATGTGTCAAAATTAAACTTTTCAAAAAAAGATTTAATTTATATACACTGTCAGTATAAATTTTTTTTTTACACTGTCAACCAATTATAAATTGTCACGTCATTAAAAAAATTGACTTTAATTGTAATTGACCCAAAAGTCACACGTATGATAATTTGTGATTGATTGATAGTGTAAAATCTTTTACACTGACAGTGCGTCAAAATTAAACCTATCGAAAAAATATAAAGTCAAAACATTTGATTAAATAATAAATTTATGATATAGGGGAACCCTGAAATGTAACATTGATGCGGCCATGTTCCCAGAACACAACAACTTTGGTGTCGGAATGTGCATACGGGATGATATGGGTGCTTTCGTGGCGGTGCGCACGAAGTGGATGACTGGTGCACCCATGGTTCAGGAAGCCGAAACCATTAGCCTTCAGGAGGCCCTCTCTTGGTTGATTGAAATGAACACTACAGCCATAACCATTGAGATGGACAACATGATAGTCGTGGAAGGCATGAGCCGGCGTAGCAGCAACAATACTGAGTTTGAGAGTATTATTGAGAGGTGCAAATCACTACGGAACAATTTTCATAACTGTGAGATCAGTTTTGTTAGGAGACAAGCTAATAGAGTTGCTCATGCTTTAGCAAGAATATCTCGGTTATTTGCTAGTAGCCAAGATTTTGATTATATGTATCCCTATATTGAACATATTATTTTGAATGAAATGATATGAGCTTTTTTTCGTAAAAAATAAATAAATTTATGATATATAGTATAAATGTATTTTATTCTAATCTTAATTATTAATTTTTAAATTTACCAAGTCTCTAGCTTAGGACCATTTTTATAAACAACATCATGTACGATATCATAAGTTAATATAATAAGTTATGATTTTATCATTTTTTGGCAAACACTCTACTCCCTTCAGTTTTTACTTATATTCAAGACCAGAGGGAGTATTATACAAGTCTATTGATTAAACTTTAATTATATAATAAAAAATGTCTAAGTATAATTATTAAATTATTTTTATCAAATATACCAAAGAGAAATATAATCAAATTTTTTTTTGAAAGGATAGTTATTTTTTTAGATGTTATTTTCTCCGGTTTTTTTATAAGAAATAAAAAGCCTTTTCTCTAGGGTCCTAATTACAAGAAACAACATCAATTTTCAATTGAATTAAATGCTTAATTTCTATTTATACTCTTATTTATAGTGAGACTTATATTAATGAGATAACATATTTCTTATGCAAGTGGGTTGATTCTTAAAGAGGTATTTTTGGGAAAATATTAAATCTTTAAGAGTATTAATTAAAAAAACTATTTTCAATCCATTTTCTTGATCTATGTGAATTAAAATTTTATTCCTTATAATAAGGACCAGAGTGATTAATAACTATTTAAAAAAAAGATGTTTTTTACAAGCTGAAAAAAAAGATATTAGTAGTAAGTAGTAACTACTCCCTCTGTTATCGAATATAAGCAACAAAAAGAAAAACTTCACACCTCTTAAAAAAATTGTTAGTCTCATTTAATTTTCTTAAAGTAATCAAAAAAGAAATTGCATATCTCAAATTGGCCTTCATGAAAAATAGTTCCATGAAAAAAAAAATAGTTATTGAAAAGTAAAATTTGAATTAATTGAAGGGTATTTTGGACAAGACATTATTAAATGGAGTAAAGTTAGTCATAATTTGCTTATATTTAAAATCACTAAATTTGAATTTTTTGTTACTTATATACGAAAAATAGAGAGAGTACAACATTATACAACAACCCATGATTGCGGAAGTAGATCAAAGTTCAATACCATAAAAATTTATTTGTTGTTGTCCTTACTTACCCACACAAGACAATAAAGTTTAAAAAAATAGCACAAAAATAACAATATAAGTTTAACAGATAAATTTTTAATGGACGAGATATTTCCACACATGCGTAAAAATGTATAAGACCTAAGCGTGTGCACGGGTAACTTACCGGTTAACAATTAAAAATTTAATACAAGCATATGTCGCACGAGTTAATTAATTATACAAGTTACGCACACATCAAGCCATGTGTCGCCATATTTTATTAGTTTTTCTGACAAAATATTTTATTGATTTTATCGTCAGCCACTCCACCTAATGATTTCATTTAGAATGACGTAGCATGAAACTTACCTTAATTATATGAACTATAATCATTTTTTCTAGAGAGATTTAAATTTAAAACCTACAAATTTTAATCAATAATTGACTCACACACGTGCCTTGACACAAAACACCCCTCAAAGAGCTTTATATGTTAAGTTTTTTTTTTCTTTTTTCCAAATGCTACCGTACATAGGTCGCTTGGATCATGTATCGTGCATGAATTTTATTTACGGTTGGATTGAGTAGTTTTACAGTTGTTTATGATAGACCCTCCATGTTAGATCATTCCCCCTCTATTACATGCTTCGCTCACCTGAACCTGAGATGGCTATAGGGCCTGCGAATCCACAACAAAAGAGGATGACGACTACTTTGGGGAAGAGCGGTGGCGGCATCGGGCTGCGCAAGTATATGTATTCGCAAAGAAGTTGAAGCTCGTCTTTGAGAAGGTTTGACCATCCTTCACCTTTGAGATCCACTAGTTCAAGTGTACCTCTTACTCTCATGTCTTCGGTACTTGAACAAATATATCAAACCTGAAGCCACCAGCAGAATCGCACAATTTTTCCTCACACTATTTAGGTGAGCACCCTAACGCATCTCTTTTTTTGGGTAATTCGTTTGCACGATTCCACAACGAAAGAGGGCCAGCGAGACGACGGCGTGTCGATAACAACTGTGGAGGGCGATGACAGTGGTCTAGTAGGTGGTCTGGACGGATGAGGGACGAAGTTCAAGTGCCTGTCTCTGAGAGGAAGAGGAGGAAGGATATGGTGTAGAGAGTCTACCACCACATTTGGTGAGACTGCTCAATCCAACCATAAAACAAAGTAATGCATAATACATCACCTATAGTGCTTTTGCACGATAGCTTGAGCATTTTTTCGGTGATGTTAAGTTAGGTTTACCTTTGAGCAGTGCTTACAACAACCTTTTCCAACACTCTTATTGATTTGTTGAAATTCATATGGGTCTCACTTCCTAAGTAGTGGGACCTACATAAATTTCAATCAATTATGGAGAGAGTGTTGAAAAGAATATGTTTTAGAGTGTGTTGCTATTATTTTCTTAGCTTTATACTAATAGTAACTAATTGAAAAAGAAAAGTAACAATATCTGCACATGCTTGCTATCAACCCCTCTATGTGTAATTATTTTTTTGTCATTTCTAATAAAAGTTTATGGTAGTAATTACCCTCGAATCTATATTATCACCAAACTAGTTAATTATGACACATGCATGTTGTTTGGCTAGTATAAAACTAACAAAATACAAAACTTATTTTACTGCGGATATATCTACAACATTTGAAGTTTTTTGCAACCGGGGTGATGCGTGACTTCGCGCACTTCTAATCAATGTTCATTTGGATATGAATACGCGAGGCATGAAAGATTAGCAATGTTAGTCATTGGTTTCAACTCTGCAATAAGATGTATATAAAAAAATTAAGTAAATTTACTTTTCTGCCATAGAAGAATTCCTTTTTTTTCGGTGTGAAACTCCTCTTTTAAGCCTTTTACATTATCTCAAAATGTAAAAGTTGCAAAGAAAAAAAAATAATAACGAACAAACTTCACATTTCATATATTCTGAACAAAATTAAAAACATATTAAAAAATTATATAAAGAGATATAAACTTATTTTTAGAGAAAGAATACAAATAAAAAAAAAGATGAAACTTTTTGGAAAAAAAAACCAAAGGTAGAGGAATCAAATAATATGAAAAATATCACTAGGAAATAAAAAATATAAAAATGAAATTCTAAAAGGAAAAAAAAATCAAACTCTGTTTTGATAGCATGATAAAACTCAACTTTTTTACTTTTGTAAAACATATTCTTTAAATCGTTTGTGTCATTTCAATATATAAAGGTAAAGAAATGGTAAAACAATGTCAGTAAATAAATTTTTAATGCTAAATATTAGACAAAACATAAAAAACATTTAAAGAATGAAAAAAAAAGGTAGAAGCTTACTTAAGAGAAAGAACATAATGATGGTCGAATTCGTGTTGCTTTTATTTATTCCTATAATGAAACTGAATATAAAAGAACAAAAATAAAAGAAAATGAGGGTAGCAATTGAATTTTAAAAAGATAAAACAAAGATGAAAAAAACAACAACAACAGAGACCTAGACATTCATTTTTGTTTCATGAATATTTGAGTATTTATAGATTAAGTGGTATTTTTAATATAATTCTTTAGTTAATTTCAATTTGAATTGAAATTTATTATGAATTATATGATTGACAGCCAAATTAAAAGTTCTCAAATTTATATGGTGAAATAATAATAAATGTTGATTGATGATTACACTAAATCAAAATTGACAAGTTATTTTAGAGAATAAATTAATGAGATTTTTGTAATAATACTGAATTAAAAATATAGGAAAAACTGATTACTTACACACAAAAAGTTACTGAATTTGAAACCCCTTTTAACGTATTTCAGATAAGGCAGTCAAGTGATAAAGTACAGCAGGATATTGGGAATGTGGGTTCGAACCTGGAATGCTCAACTTCTCTCTCTATCTCCCGTCCCAACCATTTATATTAAGGACAAAACAAAAACTTCTTTTCACGTTGTAGGTAACACGATAGCGGCCATTTTATATAAACACTCTGTTAAGAGATTGAATAGTGATCATATTTTTTTAGGATTATGAATTTTAGGAATAAGAACTTCAAAAGATGAAGAGAAGCCTCAAGGAAATTTGGCTTAGGTAACAACTCCTCAAATATATCTCTTAATATTTTTCTTGACAAAAAATATATTTCTTGATATTGTTCATATCAGACTAGCTAGTATAAGATATTAATATGCAAAATTACTCTAGAGATATTTTATCTTAATTTAAAATTTTAAGTTAGTCATTTAATTTTTTTTTGTTTCAATTTAGTCTCATATGTTTTAAAACGTTAATTTAGAGGCAAATTATTGGCTGATTTACAATGAGTAATACATGTGTGCCACAAATATAATCTGCTGTATTAATTGTGCCACAAATCAAAACCCAAAAAGTTGTTGCAAAAAGTCAAAAACTGACAAATTTGGCCAATATTGTCAACGTTTTAGAACATGTGAGATTAAACTGAAACTAAAATTAAGTTTAAAGGACTAAATTGACACAAAAGAAAGATAAATAATTGAAATAAAAATTTAAGTTAAGATAAATGAACTCTAGAGTAATATTGCCGTATTAATAACAATTAGTATTAAAATTTTAATTTTTATATTTACAATATATAAAAAAACATTAAATTATCAATTTACTGGAAAAATCTCTCACAATATGTTTATTTTTTAGCTAAATAAATAAAAAAGTTAATTTTAAATTTTAGTGAATTAAAATTTCCTTATACTTTAAATGAAATTAATATTAAATGTATTATTACTTGCTCATTTTTTAAGATATATTTATTTTTAATAACTACTATATATGTCCCTGGTTTACGTGAGGAGACAGCGTGAAAATTATTATTCTACCCGTGAAAATATCTTCTTCTCACATGTCCAGTCCAGAGAATTCATTTCCCGTTATTGATGGTATAGGGGGAGGTGGCCCCCTCAATTTTTTCTTTTTTAATAAAATATTCATTTTCCATATATGATGAGTTCTAATTCTATGGCCCCCTCAATGTATTTGTTTTCTGTTAATAATAACAACGAATTTGCCACACACAGCAGCATTTTTGTGACCCATGTCTCATGATGAAACTTGATGGTAGGTTCCTTGAAACTTCGCTGAGAACAAAACATGCTAATGCTAGATTCAAAGGTCTACATGCTCATTTGTGCATCCGAATCTGAATCAGATGCCTCCGGATGATAAAATCAGAGCACATATCACGAGAAACCGCGAAGGGTGATAGCAACTTCCCGAGAGTTGCTCTTGCATTTTTCTTTTGCTTGTCCTGACTTTAGAAAATCGGCTTGTAAAGTCAGGAGTATCATTTATTTATAAATTATTTTTAGGCCTTATTTCTAGTTTATGTGAGACGTGAGTTTTTTTCAATACATTCCCTCACGCCCAGTACTATTGAGTTTGGTGGGTGTATATAATGCGATGGATGGTCCAGTGGATTTATGATTGACTCTGATACCATATTAAGATTTGAGTCTAACTCATTCTTACAAAACCGACTTGTAAGGTAAATGATATTATTTACTTATAAACTCTTTTTAAACCTTATTTTTAGTCTGTATGAGACTTGGGTTTATCGGTCACATAACTCACATGGCCAGTTATGATTCAATAAAAACAAATTATAATTAATGAGTTTCAATTACTTCATGTGCATGTTATGAGAGTTTGGTTAATTGATCTGAGGGGTCATTGTCTAGGAGGAAAAAAGGTCAAGTGGCAACAACCTCATTTTCGATCCAGTTGTGAAAGAAACAATCCATAAGTGAAACGTTTGATTAATTAATAAAGCATTCAGAAAACGAGTTTATTTTGAAAGAATAGTCAATGTCATAAATAATGAATACCCTCTTTCGTTATAAGAGAGTAGTTATCATTTTAACAGCTTGACTTACAAAGACTTTGATTAAATATAGGAAAAAATAACGGTGAGGCGGACTAAAACCGACTGAACATGATTTAGGTTTCTCTCATTTCTGTTGTTGAAGTGGCCACGGTATTTATAAATCAATTCAATTCAATAAAAAAATGATAATTTGATTTTTAAAATTAAAAAATAAAAATAATTTTTAATTAATTCAATTGGATTTGAAATTTGATTTTGAAAACTAATTCAATATAATCAACATAATATAAACAAAACTTTTTTTTGAAGGTATAATATAAACAAAACTTATGCATTTTATTTATAAATATATCATACCACTCATATTTATAATTATACAGGCAATATTACTCTTCTAGTAATGGTAACAGACTTCCGTTTTCGAGAATATGACACGGTCATCTATTGTTTAATTTATTTCTATGTGGTTTTTTTTACTGGCTATGCGATTTTTGTTTTGTTTTTTTTTTATTATATCAAACTGGCACAATACCCATGCATACGTACTGAGGCTCGCCATTGTAGAAAACATTTGAAGATAATATTAAACAGTCATTATATATCGCAATTTATCATAATTGATTTCATTATTTTATTTGTAACCCTCTCAATAAAACTCCAATGAACTTTGATTTCAATTGAAATCAGAAGCATAAAATCAAAAGTAAAATAACAATCTATAAATAATATAATAAATATATTTATAAATTTTGATGTTATACTGACAATATTTTATGTTTATTCGTCTGGACCCAAAAGAAAAATAATCATTTATACCAATAGTAGTAATATTTTCCCTGTTAAGAATCAAAAGTAAAATAATCATCTATAAATAATATATAATAAAAATATTTATAAATTTTGATACGTGATAAAAAAACGATAAGATTATATTGACAATATGTAATGTTTTCTTATTGAGACTTTAAACGGAACTAATTATTTATAAATAATAAAAAAATTATGGTGATAAAATATAAAAATATAACAAAATGAAATTAAAAAATGTTAATAAAAAAATAAAAATATAAATAAAATAGAAAAATTTAAATGTAAAAAACAAAACTCTGTTGGGACTCAAAAGTAAAATAATCATTTATAAATAGTAAAATATTTATAAAATTTTATATATTCTAAAAGACGATGAAATTACACCGATAACATTTTATGTTTCTCCGTCTGGACCCAAAAAAATAATTATTTATATTGATAGTATGTAGTGTTTTCCCCGTTAAGAGTCAAAAGTAAAATAATTATCTCTAAATAATATATAATAAAGATATTTATAAATTTTGATGTTATGCCGACAACGTTTTATGTTTTTCCATCTAGACCCACAAGAAAAATAATCATTTATACCAATAGTATGTAATGTTTTCTCCCATTAAGAATCAAAGATAAAATAATCATCTATAAATAATATATAATAAATATATTTATAAATTTTGATGTTATACCAACAATATTTTATGTTTATTCGTCTGGACCCAAAAGAAAAATAATTATTTATACCGATAGTATGTAATATATCATCTGTTAAGAATCAAAAGTAAAATAATCATATATAAATAATATATAATAAAGATATTTATAAATTTTGATGTTATGCCAACAACATTTTATGTTTTTTTATCTGGACCCAAAAGAAAAATAATCATTTATACCGATAGTATGTAATATATCCCCTGTTAAGAATCAAAAGTAAAATAATCATCTATAAATAATATATAATAAAGATATTTATAAATTTTGATACGTGATCAAAGACGATAAAATTATATTGACAGTATGTAATGTTTTCTTATTGAGACTTTAAACAAAAATAATTATTTAAAAATAATAATAAAATTATAATGATAAAATAAAAAAATATAAAAAAATGAAATTAAAAAATGTTAATAAAAAAATAAAAATATAAATAAAATAGAAAAATTAAAATGTAAAAAAAAACTCTATTGGGACTCAAAAGTAAAATAATCATTTATAAATAGTAAAATATTTATAAAATTTGATATATTCTAAAAGACAATGAAATTATACTGATAATATTTTATGTTTCTCCGTCTGGACTCAAAAAAAAAATTATCTATACCAATGGTATATAATATTTCCTCCAGTTAAGAATCAAAAGTAAAATAATCATTTATAAATAATATATAATAAATATATTTATAAATTTTGATACGTGATCAACGACGATAAATTATATTGACAATATGTAATATTTTCTTATTGAGATTTTAAACGAAAATAATTATTTATAAATAACAAAGAAATTATAATGATAAAATATTAAAAAAATGAAAATTTAAGGTAAAAAGAGAAATAGAAAGAAAAAGTTGACAAAAAAAAAGAAATAGAAAGAAGAAGTTGACAAAAAAAAGAAATAGAAAGAAGAAAGAGTAAGAGAGAGTCACGTGACACAGAGAGAGAAGAAAGAGAAGAGAGAGAAAAAAGTGAAATGTGAGAGAGAAAAAAATTAAAAATAGGAAGAAAAATAAATTTTTTATGTGAATTTAATTTTTATTTTGATTTATTTTTATTTAGATTGACATATTTGCCTCTTAAAAGTACATGTGTCATTAGCATAAGAGCTCTAAAATTGTATTTGTGTAAGTAGTTTTTGATTATATATATATATATAGTAGATAGTAAATAGATATAGTAGATATAGTAGATGTGCTTTTTTTTATATATACCAAATGTGCTTTTTGTTGTATATTAGCCAAACATCATATTTGTATAAAAATATTTTTATTTGTGTACAATAATTTAATAAATAATTTTAATTCCAAACCTCAAAAGATAAAATTAAAATGTAAATATAAAATTTAATTAGAATATTATTATTAGTTTTAAAAAAAGCCTCTCTGCTGGGATATGGGAGTCAACCAGATTGTGTGTTACTCAGATTCTCTCCATGTCTTGGGTCTTATTAGAGATGGTGATCAAGACTTCCACATGTTTGCAAATGAGATTGCCAGTATTAGAGGCATGCTAAGTCGTAATTAGGACGCCCAGCTACATCATACCCTGAGAGAGGGCAATCAATGTGCTGACTTTTTGGCGAAGATGGGTGCTCGAGGAGATGCTTTTTTGGTCGTTTTGTCTTCCCCTCCAATGGAGTTGAATAGTTTGTTAATGGCTGATGCCATGGGAGTTACTTTTGTCAGGCACTAGGCTTGTTTTTGTGTTTTAGTTTCTTTATCTTTTTTTTTGTAACAAAAAAAAAGTTTTAAAAAAACCTCATTTTAAAATTCGCTTTAGGCCTCAATATACATTGGGCCGGCCCTGGTTGTCACTGCAACCCATCGCCCTCCATCGCCATCACTGCTATCCCTATTTGGCACCCTCCACTACCATCATTGGCATTGCCGTTGCCGCTACTTTGGCACCTTCCACCACCTAGCTACCACCTTCCACCATTAAAATATGTTCTCAAAGTGAATTTATCAAGTTTTTGTTTTTGTTTTCTCATATTTAAAATTGATTCCAAATTAATATTACTAAATATATTTTTTGTGTTGCTTTGAAAAATAGGTTTTAAAAACTCTTTTATAAAATAGTTTAAAAAAAAACACAATGACTATAAATAATTTTAGGTTGAATTGGATTGGACGAAGTTTACATTTAGAATCAACCCGATTGAATAATAAAATAAAAAATTGAAATGAATCGAACAACTGTTTTCCTCCCGTGAACTTGATATAATATTTTTTTTTGAAATATACAAATATTATAAGGTTAGATATTTTACTTTTATATAATTGCAAAAGAGTCCCACAGTGACAATATGCAAGTTTTCGTAATACGTTCAACTCCTTCAGTGCCTTGACGATGAGCACTGTCGCGGAAGAAACCACCATGCCCCTCGCCTGGCGGTTCTGGACAGTGGGCTTGATGGTGACCGTCAGACCTTTCCATTCTTTCGTGGCCTCTTTCAGTCTTTCAAGATGTCGTGGCCCTCAGACAAGTAGTAGATCTGGAAGCAATCTTCTGGGCGAGCAAACTCACCAAGCTGTAGATCTGGAATCAATTTACTTTAGATGAAGCAGATATGGAGATGATTTTCCTCTGATTTCGTTGCCGAAGTGGCGGAGCAACGGTACTCATAGATTGGGAACAATCCTTGTTGTAATAATTTCTGAAAAAATTGGTTCCACCGCCTACGTTGTTGGATGCAACTTTGGAAAACAATCAGAAGCTTTTTTCTGAATCCTTTGCACCCAGTTACTGATTTTTTTTATTTTTCTAATTGTCAGAGCAAAGTATTGCTATATCCAATTTTTTTTCATTTTCAGCTTTTCCCATTGAATTAATTGTGAATATCAATTTGAGGTTTTTTAAAGCATAAATAACAACCCCAAACCCAAAATCAGCAAAAAATCATTTTGATTCGAATTTCAAAGCTCAATTTCGATGAATCTGCTTGCAAATTGCATTTTGTTTAGTCCTACCTCATCCTTGTCTGCTATTGCTCAATGCTCGCAGCACTGAATACGATGTGGACTCGCATACCAGGCGAACAATGGCGGAGAAAATTTTGCTCATGAAGGAAGTATGTTGCTGCCATTGATAGAATATAGTACAATATTGGTGTTCATTTGGGAAGTTGCTAGATTTGGTCATGGTTGGTTGGGGCTTGCGATGGGTAGGGACTGAGGTTAGGGATGTCTTGATGGATGAAGATGGTGGGTAACACTGAAGCTGGGGAGGTTGCCGCTTGGGGGTTGAATCTGTCTTCCGAGAGGATCGAAGAAGGAGAACTTTACCATATTACAATTTCAACCCATTTTTAGAGACCAAATCATTAATTTATTTTACAGGCAACTTGAATTGATGGTAACTGATCTTAGCCATTGTTTATTTTATAATAAATCCAACGACTAGTAATTACCGGACCATCGGTGAACCACATATTTGGTAGTTCACCTTAGACGCCACCCTAGTCGATATTACAAGGAATACAACCCAAATTCACAAAGACTAATGAGTATATTGAAATATATTTTTTCTAATTAATACTGCTAATGACTGAGTTTTTTCTTTCAAAAACTACTTTTTTCATAAAATAATATATAATTAATGTATAAGAAATAGGTGTATGTACCTCGTTAATATAAAATCCCACTTTAGTTAAAGATAAAAATGGAAATTAATAATTAATATATTAGAAAATTGATGTTTATTTCTTACGATTAGGATAAAAAAAGAATCATTTTATATATTTTTTATAATACGAACAGGAGGGACTATTATTTTAGTCCAAGAAAATTGAATTATGTTTTCTTCCATCCATGTGCACCCCATGGAAAGGTCGAATAAGGATATATAGTCTAAGGCCTGAAATGGTAATTATAGGCTTGCATCAATTGGATGCTCATCCGTATGATTGCTACACATCCTATCAAATATTTTGTTAGAATAAAAAATACTTCAATATCAATATAATGGACACAGTAATCTTATCCTAAATGCTTATCCTCGAATAGGTGGCTACTTCTTTTTTGGTTGAAGTTTTTTTCTTTTTAAACAAGTGTTGGCACAATCATGAATTTGTCACAGGTAAACACGATTTTGCTTCGAGACTTTTATACCTTTCAAGCTGAGAGCAAAATAACATCTCCTTCACCGAGGTTGCATTGCATCAATGCATTTGTGTTCCTGTGATGATGGGAGTTACTGTGAGTTTTGCAATGCATTTGAAACTTGCAAATGAGAGTTCGTGGAATTTAAATGTTGGTTACAGTGAAATTGGTATGTCATTTGACAATTTTTTCATGATTGTGATATTGTTTTTTGGATAAAAGTAAAAAATTTGTTACTTTTGTAATCGTTTATTTTCTTTTAATAACTTACTGTCATTTTTTTACCTTTCATATATTCAACAATTTTTTTTCAATAAAATAAGATAAAATTTATATCTTTTACGTACTATATATCTTATAAGTAATTATAATAAAAACTATCCACAACACTACTACTCAGAATCACTTCATTTCAGTCTCGTAAGTGCAACTGAGATGGTAAAAGGCTGTTGGAGATATTTGATATGTCAGGGCGCGGGTTCGAATTCGCGGTACCCCGTTTTTTCCACGTCTAGTGTGTGTGAGTCTCGCCGCTAGGCTCTTTGAAAAAAAAAATCACTTAATTTCATGATTAATTTTATCCATAATCATTTTTTTGGCGTGCAAAAATGTGGGATGAGGGAAGATGGTGCAATAGTCAAAGACTGAGCAAAGCAAGAAATTACATTTACGTCATCTCAATGGGATTAGTGAGGACTTAAACCTGCAACATATTTGATATAAGTCCTGTTATACTCCACTAGATCAATCATTTGGGGTTTTATTCATAATCAGTTTTACCAAATCAAGATCACTTAAAATTAAGTTTGCAAACATTAAAATTAAATAGCCTAAACACGTACTCAGTTGTTACAATTAACATCGATCAAGGGCTATGGGCAATCACATGGGGACTTGTTGTATGAGACAGTGATATCTCACCCTAAAGGGAGTGACATGAAGATGAATTAAGAAGGACCACCACAAGAATGATAGGAACTAGTAAACATTAGTTTGTCTAGCAGAGGCATAAAGCGCAACTTGATAGATTCTATTGTAGCCCCCATACTCTCTGTGGCATGGAATCTAATGGAGGTCAAGCTCAAATTAGATTCATTTCATAGATGGCAGAGATTTAGTTCTTTCTTCTTATTTACCCATTAAGAGAATCTTGATCTCCTTCCTAGCTCATATTTTAATAAAAATATGAATGAGGATGAAAAGTTTTTTGAGGGAGCTAGAGACGGGCATAACTTTAGATAAATATTAAAAAACAAAAGAGCGGCAATTTGACTCTTTGACTCTTTGAGAATCATCTTATGTGGGACTTTCTCACTTTTGAAATATCACAAAAATTACAACAATAGCCAGTCATGTTCCAACGAAGGTAGAAAAGAGAAACAATTTTGAAATAGGAAGCAGATAATATCGAGAAGTAATGGATTTTATGGTGTTCTTGGCTTTACAACTTCTGACTAATACATGAACATAGAAAAAGGGAGAAATGTTCATATGCAAGTCTCATTTAAATTTACTGACTGAACATATAAATGTATTGGCATTTTCCTCCTAATTAAATTTAAAATAGCATCATTGGGACTATTCAACGCAACTGTCTCATCAAGTAGATGTTTAAATCGGGCATTGAAGAATGGATTTGATTTCCATCCTTCATTCTTCAACTCAACCACACCTGGACTGTCCTGATTTGCATCCAATTTCAGTTTCAAATTTGGTCTCTTTATTTTATTGTTGAGCTCCAATTTTCAAATCCCTACTCTCATATTTCCTTTGAGCTAAATTCTCCAATGATATTGTCACTTATTTCTTCATCAGTATTAGACTTAGAACTTCCATCTTTCACGTCCTTAATCATGTTTGATATATCATCCAGTTTATTGTCAAACCTGGGGTCATCATGACCAATATTCCCTGCTTTAGAACTTACTTCCTTTGTCTACAACAAACGTTGTCTTCTGACTGCAAGTAGCTTCTTACCAGCTTGAGAACTTACTTCCTTTGTCTCCAACAATGTAAACAAATAATTTGATTGGTTATATAACAAAATAGTCAAAAATAAGTTATACTCTACTATACCTATAATATCTTGATATGGAAGACACCTTGTGTATGTTGAGATTGAAAGAATAAACTGAGTGAAAATCTTCTGTATTATTCATTTGATTGTATCTGTTATATACAAAGGATTTACTGCTAACAACAGAAAAACAATACAACAAACTGGACCTGGCCCAATACAACAAAACAGCAAAATGATGACCCAATAGATCCAACGAAATCCTCCCTTAATACTGATTGTATCACACAATCAGTTTAACTCATCTATGCTGCGAACGCCTAGTGCAGTACGCAGCCTTTGAAAGCTCTCAAGCTTGAGAGGCTTAGTTATTATATCATAAATTTGATCTTCTGAATTACAGTGTATCAATTCAAGTATTCCTTCTTTCACTAAGTCACGCAGGAAATAAAAGCGAACATCAATATGTTTGCTTCTGCCGTGGAGGACTGGATTCTTGGCCAATTTAATTGTTGAACTGTTATCACAGTAAATAACAGTGGTCTCATGTTGCTTGTGATTGAACCTTTCCAAAATTCGTCTCAACCAGATGGCCTGAGAGGCACAAACAGCTGCTGCTATGAACTCTGCCTCGGTTGTGGATAGTGTCACAACTGGATGTTTTTTGGAGGACCATGAAATGGCTGCAGACCCAAGCTTAAACACATATCCAGAGGTGCTTTTTCGATCATCAACATCCCCTGCATAATCACTATCTGTGTAGCCTATCAATTCCAACTTTCCTGCTCTGCTGTACATGATACCATGTTTAATTGTTCCTCTCAGATACCTTAAGACCTTCTTTGCTACCTGTAGATGCATCATTGTGGGCTTTTCCATGTATCTACTTATTAGACTCACCACAAACATTAGGTCAGGCCGAGTTGCAGTCAAATACATCAAACATCCAACTATTTGTTTGTAGTAAGTGGCATCCACACATTCCCCATTTCCTTCTTTTGAGAGTTTAGTCCCTGGCACAATGGGACTCTTGACAGCATTAGCATTCAACATATCAAATCTTTCAAGAATTTCTTTAGCATACTTGGCTTGTGACATGAAAACACCATCAGCATTTTGTACCACTTCAACACCTAGGAAATAGTTCATTTTTCCTAGGTCTGTCATGTCAAACATTTGCTGCATGGACTGTTTGAAATTAGTGAACATAGCTGCATCGTTTCCAGTATAGATTAAGTCATCTACATATAAACTGACTATGAGCAGGCTGCTGCCAGAATATTTCACAAACAATGTGTGTTCAAAAGGACATTTTACAAAACCTTCATTGTGAAAGTATCCCTCAATCTTGCTATACCAAGCCCTTGGGGCTTGTTTTAGTCCATACAAGGCTTTCTTCAGTCTATAGACCTTGTGTTCCTCCCCCTTTTTCACAAATCCCTGAGGTTGTTCAATGAAAACAGTTTCACTTATCTCTCCATGAAGAAAGGCACTTTTGACATCTAATTGATAGAGTGTCCATCCTTTAAGTGCAGCAAATCCCACAATGGTTCTGATTGTATCCCATCTTGCAACTGGTGCAAAGACTTCACAATAATCAATGCCATGCTTTTGAGTATACCCCTTGGCAACAAGCCTTGCCTTATATTTTTCAACTTCTCCTTTTTCATTGTACTTGGTTTTGAAAATCCATTTGACCCCAATTTTCTTTGCCCCTGTTGGTAGAGTAGTGAGTTCCCATGTTCCATTCTTCTCAATGGCTTCTATTTCAGCATTCATGGCACATGTCCACTTGTTGTTCTGAACTGCCTCATCAAATGTCACTGGATCATCATTCTGAGCAAGAAAAACTAAGTCAAATTGCTCCTCATCATCTTCCTGCTTTAGAGTCATCATATAGTCATCATGCCACACTGGTTTGATTTCTTCCTCCCTTGATCTTGTGTCTCAGCTTCCTCTTCCACTGAGTCATTGTTCGAGCCATCTGCTGCAGTTTCTGTGAGGTTTGGGCTTACATGCATTGTTCCGCCTGCAGCAGGTGCTTGTTGCATCTTCTTCTTTGTCTTCTTCTCTGTTTGTCTCAGTATTTTCTGCTGATTCATCACCTCTGTCACCCATGTCTATCAAGCCACAATTCCTGCTTCCTGGTGCCTTCTTCCAATCCCATTTTTCAGCCTCATCAAAGACAACATCTCTACTAATCACAACCTTCTTGGAGATTGGATCATAGAGCCTATATCCTTTTGATTCTTCACTTACTCCTGGTAACACACATTTTTTACTTTTATCATCTAACTTTCTTCTTTGAGAATCTGGAATATGAGCATAGCCCATGCATCCAAATATTCTGAAGAAATGGACAGAAGGTTTACTACCACTCCAGGCTTCCTCAGGAGTCATATTCTGGACTGCAACAGTGGGGCACCTGTTTTGAATATATATAGACCAATTCACAGCTTCAGGCCAAAATTCCTTAGGCATATCTTTCTCAGATAGCATACTTCTAACCATATTTAGAATGGTTCTATTCTTTCTCTCTGCCACTCCATTTTGTTGGGGAGAATATGCTACTGTTAGATGTCTTTTAATTCCATTTGAGTTGCAAAAATCATCAAATTCAGTGGAATTAAATTCTCCCCCTCTATCTGTTCTAAGGCCACTGATAAGATTCCCACTTTCTTTCTCCACCATAGTTTTAAAGTGTTTAAAACTTTCTAGAGCAGCAGATTTTTTTGACAAAAAATAAACCCAAGTCTTTCTACTATAGTCATCTATGAAGGTCAAGAAATACCTCTTATGACTATTAGATTCAGGTTTGATGGGCCCGTAAATATCTGAGTGGATAAGCTGCAGTTTCTGTGTTGCTCTCCAATTGCTTTTGTTAGGAAAGCTCTCCCTGTGCTGCTTTCCAACAAGACAGCTGCTGTAAACTTTTGATGATTGTTCAAGCTTCGGCAATCCTCTCACCATTCCCTTTTGAACCAGTGTTTTCAATCCCTTGTAGCTGAGGTGACCAAATCGACAGTGCCAAAGATAAGTAGGGTCTTCAATCATAGCTTTGAAACATGTTGGTGGAAGGATATTGGTCATCACCACAAACATTCGATTTGAGGACATTTGTGAATGAATTATCAAGCCCTTGGTAGGATGAAAAACCTTGCACCAATTTTGTTTGATCACCACTGTCAGATTCTTTTCTTGAAGCTGACCTATGCTTAGAAGATTGTTCTTTAAGCCTGGAATGTAGTATACTCCAGTGATAACCTGAATTAAGCCATCAATTTCCAGTTTGACATCTCCTTTTCCCATCACCTCCATTTTCGAGTCATCACCCAGTTTTACAGTCACCCTGAAATATTCATCAAGATTCGAGAACCAGGTTTTATTCCCACACATGTGGTTACTGCAACCTGAATCAAGAAACCACATTCTTTGGTTCAAAGATTCCTTCAATTCGGTATGTGCCATTAGCAACAGTTGTTCTTCATCATCAGATTCTGCATAATTGGCCTTCTCTTCCCAACTGGGGCACTCGGATTGAAAATGCCCCAGTTTGTGACAATTGTAGCATTCCACCAGTTCCTTGTTAAATTGCCTTCCTCTGCCTCTACCACCTCTAGCACCTCCACGACCTCTTCCTCGGGACCTTCTTGCATTTGACACTTTCAGGGCTTGATCCTCCTCTTTATGTCCTTTCATACATTGTTCGTGAACCAAAAGACTGCTTTGTAACTCATCTACAGTCAATGTGGCAACATTGTTGGATTCTTCTATGGAACACACAACATAGTTGAATCTTACGGTCATCGATCTCAAGATCTTTTCAACTACTGTTGTTTCTTCAACTTTCTCACCATGTGTCTTCATCTTGTTCACAATGGCAAGAGTTCTTGCAAAATATTCATCTACCGATTCCCCTTCTTTCATACCGAGAAGTTCAAATTCCCTCCTCAAGGTTTGTAGCTGGGCCCTTTTCACCTTTGTTGAGCCTTGGTACTTCTTCTTCATTGAATCCCAGATCTCCTTTGCTGTATCTTTGCTGAGAATTGTTTCCAAGATACTCCTATCAATCGATTGAAATAGGTAGTTCTTGGCTTTCAAATCCCTCAGTTTGCTATCTTCACCCTTCTTGATTAGATCTGGAGTTGCCCCTTCAGGAGGCGTGAAAACACCATCTTCAATAAGGTTCCAGTATTCCTTCGATCGAAGGAGATTTTCCATTAGCATGGACCAGTGATCATAATGGCCGTCAAACGTGGGAATCGCAGGTTGCAGAAAATTGTTTCCTTCCGCCATTGACAAACTAGGTCACGATCGAATCTCTGTGATTTACTCGCGTCTCGGACTCTCTCTGTGTTTCGCTCGCCGCTCATTTTTCTTCCTCTCACACACTCAAGAATGCTGCGGATTCGCAATCAAGCCCCAGTTGGAGCTCTGATGCCAACTGTTGAGATTGAAAGAATAAACTGAGTGAAAATCTTTTGTATTATTCATTTGATCGTATCTGTTATATACAAAGGATTTACTGCTAACAACAGAAAAACAATACAACAAACTGGACCTGGCCCAATACAACAAAACAGCAAAATGATGGCCCAATAGATCCAACAGTGTACAATGACATGTAGAGTTAGTAGTTTCCCGTACTCTCATCGATCCGCTTCCAAATTCTTTGTTGCTTCGTAGTGTTGATTGTAAATAATACGTATCACCTCATCTTGTCACAACTCAGTCAATCATATTTACTAATAATCAAAACAATAGAAAAACCACTATCGGGAGTCGATATTCAACTGCTAAAAAGAAAATGAAGTGTTTCCTTTACTATTAAAAAAACCAAATTCTAGAAGTGAGCACTACATAAACATATTTGGGAGCCATTAGTGTAAAGCAGAATAGAAGGATGCAGCTGTATTATTCGGATTTGTGATGAGGTATATCAACTCCAATATAGGTATCTCTAGAAATAACATGGTTGCAAAATTATTCGAAACAATTACTAAAAACGGCAATTGACAGCATTGAATTATAATATTAATGATTTGCAGCAAATATCGAGTGAATCAAGCAAAATAATGGGTAATCGGATCAATCAACATGATGGGTAATTCTTGTTTTCAACTTTTGAATAACAATATGGCCGTTTCTGGTACTAATTTAAAAAGAAATTATGAAATTAATATTCGTTTTATATTTGCACTAATTGTGTTTGGTGGTTATGACCAGATGATTTGATTTGTATCTATTCATTGTGTTTTCGACTTTCAACCCAATGAATATTTTTAATAAAATATCAATTATTTACATTATTACACGGTAGGATATTCTTTATATGTAATTTGTCTAAATTAAGTAATGATTTTGTTGGTATTTATTAGAAATTAATTATCAGTTTTGATTTGACTTGATTTGATTTGTTGTATTAAATATAATAGTTTATATAGGAATTATTTATAATATTCATTACAAATAATTCGTATCTGTTGATGATTTGATTTTATTTGTCAAAATGAAAACAACTGTATTTAACACATTTAATGGAATACCAAATTAATATTTGGTTTATATTTGCACTAATTGTGTTTGGAGATTGTTTTCCATTTTTTCCCCGATTTGAATGCACAAATGTCAGTCCACGTGTTAAACCTTGTGATTAGGTGGCCCTTTGTTTTTCATTAGAAATCGAAATTTGTTTAATTTCCTTTTTTAAGCTATTTATGTTTGTATATAATAAAAATAAAAATAAAGATAAAGATAAAGATTAGTCAAGCAGATGAGATTTGTCATTTCACATATCTTTAGAGAAGGGAATACTTGCACAGATAAGCTTGCAAATCATGATATTAATATCAGTAGTTTTGTTTGGTGGTATTTAATTCCTAGTTTTATTTCTGAAGATTTTTCCTGGAATAGGTATAGCTTACCTAGCTATAAATTTAAGTAATTATTTATGGGTTCGGTTTATGTCCCCCATGTTTTTGTGTATTTCTCTTTTTTATTAATAAAATTTTGGTGCGCCGCAGATGATTGGTAATGTTTGTGGTGCCAACATAGTTAGGATTACAATCACTATAGTGATGCTTTTACATGTCAATTTGCCTTAAAAAAATCAAAATTACTTTAAGATCAAATATTTTAAATATTTTGTATGTATACTGTGATTAACTTCAAAATAACAGAACCAGTGAGTTTGGATGCAGTTTACTTTTAAAAAAAATATTTGTTTTAGCTCTTTTTTTGATAAATTATTTGTTTTAGCTCTTTCAATAATGAATAAAATGCAAGAAAAAATAAATATATTACTTTTTTTGGTCATCAATAAATATTTTTTTTTCTTGGTCGAAAAATATATTACTTTAAGCAAGTAGTTAATCTCAATATATATTACAAGTGCTCGGCTAGTTGCCCGATATTGGGCCATAGGAGAGAACTTTCAAAGAATTTGGTAATATCACCTTCCTTTTACTTACACACCACTCCTTTTATTTTTGTTGACAAAAATATCTCTTTCCTGAAATGAATATTTGAACTCCCCCCCACTTCCCTCTCCCCTGACTTGCCCCCATTCTCCTTTCCTTCTCCCCTCTCCCCTCTCCCCAGCCCCACCCATTTTCCCCTCCCTTGGCCCGTCCTACCCCTTTTAGTTCTCTGGTGGTTGCAGGTTGTTGAGACGATACACAGTGGAGCAGAGGTGCTTTGATGCTTGGTGGTGACCGATTAATCTCAAGGTGGCTCTATGTTTGTGGGATCTTAAGGTGGAGATGAATCATGGAAGTTGGCTATGGTGGTAAGGGGGAGGTTCATGGGAGCTGTTTTGGATCTTGCAAAGTGTGTCTATTAATTTAAAATGATGTGTTAATTTTTCTAACGTGTACGATGTCACACATGATAAGTCTCATTAACTGCTTCATTTTTTTTCCTTATTAATTACTTAGTGTTCTATTTGGTGGAAAGAGAGAGATTACAAGGAAATGAATCTATAAATAAATATGAAAATGTATAATTAATAAGAAAAAAGTATGCAATTAATTAGGCTTATCGTGTGCAAAATTGCGCACATTTGGAAAATCGAATTAAAATTTATGAACCTTTCTAAATATGAATTTTTTTGAAAAACAGCTATCAATGGTTACGCATGACACTTAAGTAGTAGTTCCACATGGAATTGCTACCGAAAACTTAGAGCATCTTTAACGGGGTGCACTAACGCGTTGCTAAACTATATGGAGCGACAACTTTAAGAAACCTGCGCTGGAGTAGTCCTATATGGCAGAGTTGGTAACTTAAATTTAGTTGCCGTCAACGAAAGAAAAAATGGTGTCCGTACGTGAACTAAAAATTAAATATTGTTTTTTCATCAACCAACACACCAACAACAGATCTGGAGCTAAGAAAAGTAGAGGGAAAAAAACGGTAATGGAGAAATAATATACCAATCCAGTACCAGAAATTGTAACAAAATCACAAAACAAAAATTTTACAAAATCACAAACCCAAAACTGATACAAAAAAATTAAAACCAACAACAGAAATAAAAAAAAATGTAAACTTTATCCAAATCTGCGGTGACCTTGTGTGGACAGACCTAGAGCTGATCCGTTGTGGGTGAGGCTCGCCAGAGTAGACTAGCGGCGGTGGTGGTGAGACCTAGTCGAAAAAAGCGCGGAGGTGATGATACCTTGTGTAATCGGCTTGCATGGACGCGGTGGTGGTGAGATTTGGCCGTGAGAGATGACGATCTGGCCTCTGGGTGTTAAGGGAAGCTCGGATCTAGAGAAAGGGAGAAGGATCCGGCATCGCAGAAGGGGAACGAGGGGGCTTTTTGGGGTTTCATAGAGAAATGGGGCAAGGAGACCGCCGAGAGTTGAGAGGGAGGGAGATCGCTGAGGGAGAAGCTGAGAAGCGGAAGACAGATGGTCGAGGGGTTGCTGGCTTTCTCTATTTTCGCTAAGCTTTGGGTGAAGAAGAAGACTGAGGAGAGTGAAAGAGAAAAGGATCAGAAGAGGAGAGGGACAGAATCAGAGGGGTAGTGGAGGGAGTTGAGGCCGATGCAGTGAGGCGAGGGTGATGAGAGGTGAGTGTTTGGTGGAAGAATCTGGAGAAGAGAAAAATAAACGTGTGTGTGAGATTTTCTATCAAAGAGAGGCTGAGGAAAGGAACGATTGAAGCGAGGGAGTGAAGGCGAGGGAGTGAAGGCTAGGGAGTGAAGAGGAAGCGAGGGAATGAAGGCTGCGCAGAGAAGAATGGAAGAATCTGGAAGCGAAGAAGTGAAGAGCGAAGAAGTGATGAAGCAATCTGGAAGCTTCAATGATTAAAAAATAAAAATAGTGTCGTTTGACCATATATCCGTTTGGCTTGCTCTCAAAAAAAATATCCGTTGGTGGTAAAATTTAGCCGTTTGTGTATTGCAACGACTATAATTTTATCTAATATATAAATATGTAGAGTTATTCACTTCATTTTGCACCCACTTTGTCATCTTTCAATTCTATTCTTTTGTTGTTATCAAGTCTCAATCTTGTTTATTTTTTGTCAAATGGATCCCAATCATCTTTAATATATGGCCTACATGAATTTTTTGCAAAACCAACCCCCTTCCGGCGACAATTTTCAAAATTTCCAATATCGAGCCTATATGAACTACTTGCAAAATCAACCCCCTACCGGCGAAAATTCTCAAAATCCCCACCGGTTTATGTATCCACCACAACAACCGTCCAGTCCCACCATGTGGTTTAGGCCTCCAATGGGTACCAACAGCAACATGGAGTCTCCTAACAATGAACCGGAATCACCAATCGGGTCCATCTCCGAGTCTCAAGTCCCACAGTTCTCCACTCAATTGGAAAACATTACGCTCAATGAAGAAGAAGATGGTACTACTAAGAAGAACAAACGTGTCGAGGTTGAATCACCGGAAGACGAGTTGCTTATTCGGACATGGCTCAACATTTCAAAAGATCCAATCGTGGAGTTGACCAAAAGCGAGATAGCTTTTGGGCAAGAATAAGAGATAACTATAACAACTATCGCGGGCGGCTTATAGAGAGGAGGCGGTGCCACAAATCTCGATGGCATAAGATGAATGCTTGATTACAAAAGTTTTGCGGGTGCTACAAAATAGTCATAGAGACAACACAAGCGGTAAATCGAGAGAATGATGTCATGGTCGAGGCGTTTAAGCTTTATTCTCAAATAGCAAAGGAGCGTTTCAAATTTGAGCATGCATGGAGGTTATTGAGAAGTGAGCCTAAATGGAAGGGAGAATCGATGAACAACTCTTCAAAGAGATCAAAGACAGGTGATCGGACGTACTGATCATCATCGAATCCAGAAACGCCAATTAGTTGTGAAGAATATGACTCATCAATCCCAACAGATCGCCCAATTGGACAAAAGGCAGCAAAAAGGAAGAGCAAGGAAATAGCAAAATCGGCAACACCCGTTGTTGATTTGACTGCCATGGAAGCTGCTATATCTGTAAAAAATATTGCCATGACAAAAATAGCTGAGACAAAGCTTGCAGAGAGCGAGGCAATTATGGCAGCTAGCAAGGCAAAGGAGGCTGAGTGCAAGGTAAAGGAGGCAGAGTGCAAGGTAAAGGAGGCGGAGAGCATACCAGCATTGTATGAAATCCTCATGAAGGATGTATCAGGGATGGATGATGCGCAACTTGAAAATCATTATTTTTGTTGTGAAATTATTAAGAAGAAATTAGCAGGACTTATGTAGCTTATGCTTTGAAAGTTTATGTACTAGTTATGAAAATATATTCTTATTCATCCAAGATATGGTTGTTGTAAAACTAGCCGTTATAAAAAAAACTAGCCGTTATAAAACTAGCCGTTATAAAAAAAACTAGCCGTTATAAAAAAAAACTAGCCATTATAAAACTAGCCGTTATAAAAACTAGCCGTTATAAAAAAACTAGCCGTTATAAAAAACTAGCCGACTTGGTGGAGCATATTTGGGAGCTGTTTGGACATGAGAATAACTAAAATTAAATTTTTATGTAATATTTTGTATTTCAGTTAAAATGTAATATTATATACTTCTCATCTTTATGTATTTCACATCTTTTTTATTATTTAATATTATGTATTTCTTATTTTTTATATTTATTATGCTAAAAAGTAAAAATTACCAAATTTTCTATTTTTTTAATATTTAATATTTTTATATGTATTAATTAAAATAATTGAATTAATATTTAAATTTGGATAAAAAATTAAGTGGAAATAAAATAATATAAACATGTGGGGTCAAGATGGGTTGTTTTAGAAACCACCATCGGAAGCAAATTGTGGTTGGGTTGCTTATGGGTTGCTTAAATCTTATGTGGCAATATGGGCCCACAAAAAGCAATTTAAGCAACCCATTTAGTTGCTTTGCACTAAAGATGCTCTTAGAGCATCAGTAGTGGGAGATGCTAATTTGGGTGAACAAACTGACACACGCACAGTAAAAATTTCCTTCTCTCTCTATCTCTCTCCTCATGTGTCAGTTTGTTGCCGTCAACTACATAGTTACTTTGACTCAATTACAAGCAACAGTTGACTAAGTTTGGCAGCCACATCAGCTGGAAGTTTTTAAGAAACGCTGCAACAGTAATAAGAAACGACCGCTAATGTTGCTCTTACAATCTGTAATTGTGATGGGACGGGACTGCAACTAAATGTCTATGGAGATTTTTTTTCCTCTCAAACTATAACGGTTTTGTGTCAAACCATTGCATCATGGTTATTACATCATCCCAAATATGGCGTAGCGGAAGTGATAAAGACATTAACTGACATGACTAGAGTGAAAGGAAGAAAGGCAGAAGAGATGAGGGAGAAGATGGTAGAGGATCCAGATTCACATAAAATTCTAAAATGTTACCACTAGTAATAGCTTGAGAATTCACAGTTCAAATTTTTTTTGGTTGCTAAAATTCACTGTTCAAATTTCATATATTTATTAAATATAAAAACAATGTATGAGTGTTTGTTCCCTAGCTAGCATTATGTGGCTTTGCTTAGCCTTATTGCTTACGGATTAATTCATTGAATCTTTGCAAACGGGCATGCTAAATTTAGTTGGTATATTTTTATATACTACCGCCCCACTAAAAGAAAAAGGACGGCATCACATTAACATAGAGATCTTTCTTCTAGTTTTTGTATTTTCCTTCTCTTTTTATGAGACAAAGCCATCCGTTGCATACCAGCTTTCGAAAGAATACACTCCCTCCTTCCTCTCAAGCAATAAGTTGCAGATGTTTACAGGGGTGTAAACGAGTCGAGTCGAGCTGATCACTTGAAACTTGAGCTTGACTCGAAAAAACAAATGTAAAGTTTGAGCTTGACTCATTTATTTAATCGAGCCTAACTAAAAGCTTGAGCTTGACTTGCTAAAAAAAGCAAAGTTTGAGTTTGGCTTGTTAAACTCATTTATAACTTGATTATTTTTATATCTTATGCAAATTTTTCTTAAATTATTTACAAATGGGGAGATTTGACAAAGAAAGAGACATACCTATTCTCAATCAGCATATATATAGTTAACAAATTTTTTTTGAACCATAATGGCATTAAAGATTCCAAAACATTTTACAGTGTTTTTTACGGTAATCAAATTTCATTCAATAATTAGGAAAAAGATTCATACATCCAGATTGAACAGAATGTGTTGAGGCATTCCTCATCCACAATTGAAAATCAACACGAATATCTAAGTTATCCAAGTACACGGTAATGAAACACTTAATCAGAACAGAAGCTAATATGGCATTACCAAGCCATCTTAATCCTAACAGCCAAAACAAAAGCTTCAAAGTACGGTCAATGGCCAAAGAGAAGTGAGAAGCCACAGTCTTTAATCTCATCCAGTGTATACAGTGTATACATACAAAAGTGGAAACATGCATCTTCACACAATATATGCCTAAGAAAAAAGATTCGAACTAAATGCAGCAACCCGCTTCAAAATTTAATGAATTACATAATAAAAATAACACGAAAAATATGAATTGAAAGACAGTTATACCATCAAACGAGCTATTCACGAGCTGTCAATGTCGTAAAGCTTGAACTTGGCTCAATTAAATAATCGAGCTCAATCTCAAACTTAAGTTTGTTTATTTAATTAAACAAACGGGCTTAACCGAACATTTAACGAGACAAACTCGAATAATTCACGAATAACTCGGCTCATTTACACTTTTATGTTTAGCTGACACTGAACTTTCACACATACTCTTCTTTTTTTTATTTTTTAGTAAACCAAGGTATTCTCCACGCGCAACTGCAGAATCACACATACTCTTCTATTGACATAAAAAAAAACCAACAATTGTCAAAATCAAATCAAACCAATATTCAAACCAATATCTCTTAGATTTTAAACCTAACTCAACCTTATAAAACCGGCTTGTAGATTAACGGATGCTAATTTTTTATAAACTCTTTTTTTGCCTTATTTTTAGTCTATCTAATCTAATTTTTTCTCAATAAAATCAACAACGCAGCCGACAAATATACCAATATCAACATTGTCAGCACACAATCATAGTCCCTAGCTACAGCCTACAAGCGTGCCTATTAATCAAGATTATCCTTTCTTAACAGCACAGCATCCACTAATTGAACAAAATCTAGTAAGCAATTGGCCATATAACACAAAATTGAATGTTAGGCCCGTTATGCTGACATGTGCATCACTATTGCTAAACAGCCCATAATGCTACTCACGTGTCATATTTTTTTTTTTTTGATAAGTCAATTTTTAAAGTCAAACATCGTAGTCACCAAACGTACGTTTGTTACTTCAACGGCAGTTAGGCACAATCCGTCACTGTTCCTTCCTATAAGTGTTCATCCTTTTTATTGAGCCACAATTGAACCTTAAGTGACACCCATATCTCTTTCATTGTTTTTCCTTCTTTCAGATAGAAGACAAAACATATTGATTATTTCATGATGTGCTTGTTTAGACTTACAATGTTTCTATTATTTTTTCTATTATTTTTTCTTGACGTTGTGCACTATAGAGTTTATGCTGAAGAACATGCTGCTGGCCTTGTGAATGATAAAAGTTCACTTATTTCATTCATGTCAGGCATTGTTTCGGACCCCGAAAACGCTCTAGAGAGTTGGAATTCACCTAGTGTTCATGTCTGTGGTTGGTCAGGTATAAGATGCAACAATGCAAGTAATAGGATCATAGAGATTGATCTCAGTGGAAGGTCACTGGGAGGAACCATTTCCCCTTCTCTTGCTAACCTTTCTTCCTTGCAAATTCTTGACCTTTCTGGAAATTTTTTGGTGGGTCACATTCCAAAAGAACTGGGCTATTTAGTTCACCTTGGACAACTTAGTTTGTCGGGGAATTTTCTTCAAGGGAATATTCCCTCTGAGTTTGGTTCACTTCACAACTTGTATTACCTTGACTTAGGAAGCAATCATCTTGAGGGAGAGATTCCCTTATCACTTTTCTGTAATGGAAGTTCATTGAGTTATGTGGATCTCTCTAATAATTCTTTAAGGGGACAAATCCAAATCCCATTGAGCAACAAGTGTGTACTTAAAGAGCTTAGGTTTCTCTTACTTTGGTCTAATAAGCTTGTAGGCCAAGTTCCTTTAGCTCTTTCAAACTCTACCAAGCTTAAATGGCTTGATCTGGAGTCAAATATGTTGAGTGGAGAGCTTCCATCTGAGATTGTACCTAATTGGCCACAATTACAATTCCTCTACTTGTCATATAACAGCTTTGTTAGCCATGATGGTAACACTAACCTTGAGCCTTTCTTTGCTTCCTTGATGAATTTATCTAACTTTCAAGAACTCGAATTGGCGGGAAACAATCTTGGTGGGAAGCTGCCTCATATTATTGGTGATCTTCCTACCACTTTGCAACAACTTCACTTGGAAGAAAATCACATACATGGCTCTATACCTCCTCACATTGCCAACCTTGTCAATCTCACTTTCTTGAAGTTGTCTAGTAACCGAATAAACGGAACAATCCCTCCAAGCCTATGCAAGATTGTTAGGCTAGAGAGAATTTACTTGTCAAACAATTCACTATCTGGTGAGATTCCTTCAACCCTTGGGGACATCCAGCATCTTGGACTTCTTGATTTGTCAAGAAACAAGCTTTCTGGTTCAATACCGGATAGTTTCGCAAACCTCCCCCAGTTAAGGAGGCTTTTACTTTATGATAACCAGCTTTCTGGAACAATCCCACCAAGTCTAGGAAAATGTGTCAATTTGGAGATTTTAGACTTGTCTCACAACAAGATCACAGGGCTGATTCCTGCAGAAGTTGCAGCATTGACTAGCTTGAAACTGTATTTGAATTTATCAAGCAATGACTTACAAGGGTCTTTACCATTAGAACTCAGCAAAATGGACATGGTTCTGGCTATTGATGTATCCATGAATAATCTCTGTGGCATAATCCCACCACAATTGGAAAATTGCATAGCACTGGAGTACCTCAACCTTTCTGGTAATTCCCTAGAAGGCCCTCTCCCTTATTCATTAGGCCAATTGCCCTATATTCAAGCACTTGATGTGTCTTCAAATCAATTGATAGGGACAATACCAGAGTCCCTTCAGTTGTCTTCCTCTCTCAAGACACTTAATTTCTCTTTCAACAAATTCTCAGGAAATGTCTTAAACAAGGGAGCATTATCATCTCTCACCATAGACTCTTTCCTTGGAAATGATGCTCTCTGTGGTTCAGTTAAAGGAATGAAACACTGTCATAGGAAACATGGTTATCATTTGGTGTTTCTGTTAGTTCCTGTGTTACTATTTGCCACACCACTGCTGTGCATGTGTAGGCACAACATGGAAATGAAGTCAAAAGTGAGAAAGAGACTTGCAAGTGTTAGTGGAGGTGACTTGGAGGATGAAGAAGAGGAAACAAGAGAGCTAAAGTACCCAAGAATTTCATATAAACAACTTAGAGAAGCCACTGGAGGCTTCAGTGCTTCAAGGCTAATTGGTTCAGGCAGGTTTGGACAGGTCTACAAAGGAGTCCTCTTAGATAATACAAGAGTAGCAGTGAAGGTATTAGATACAACAACAGCTAGTGAGATATCATGGAGCTTTAAAAGGGAATGCCAAATCCTTAAAAAGATAAGGCACAGAAATTTAATAAGGATCATCACAATTTGCAGCAAGCCAGAATTTAAGGCTCTTGTTCTTCCACTAATGCCAAATGGTAGCCTTGAGAGGCACCTATATCCAAGCCATGGATTAAGCCATAGGTTGGATGTGATTCAATTAGTGAGGATTTGCAGTGATGTAGCTGAGGGATTGTCTTATCTGCACCATTACTCTCCTGTTAAAGTAGTGCACTGTGATCTTAAGCCAAGCAATATACTCCTTGATGATGATTTTACAGCTTTGGTTACTGATTTTGGAATTTCAAGGCTTCTAAAAAGTGATGAGAGTGCATCCACTAGTAACTCAGCATCTTTCAGTTCAACACATGGCTTGCTATGTGGTTCTGTTGGCTATATAGCTCCTGGTATGTATGTACTTTGTGAATTGTACTCCAACATTTTTCTATATTATTTTTAGGATTGTTTTTTATCAATCATTAATGATTAATTATGTTTAAAATTTTTTTATATGGAATACTACTTATTAGGCCATTATTATGATTCTTAAGGTCAGCAAATTCCCTTTCCTTCTCAAGACCTCAGCTCACTAAATGATAGTACTTTCTAAAGGACAAAACTTAACTACAGTACATAGGTGCTGTAGGTGCTGTTTTGCAACAAAAAAAAAACACGAAAGTTGAGATTTCAAAGACAGTTATGCAAAAGAAGTTATCGATAGTTATTTATATTTCCAGTGTAAAACAGCACCTACAACACCTCTGGTACAATAGGTAAGTTTTGTCCCTTTCTAAATCAGTTTCAACATGTAAACTCGCAGTTGAATTGTTCTAAAGAAGGTTGATAAGAACATTTTTTTTTTTTAATTTGTGACTAAATGAACTGTTTTTTTATATGTTATGATTGCTATTTATCAAAAAGTTTTGTGCATTAGAACTCACTGTTTTCTCACTCCATTTTGTTGGAGACAGAGTATGGAATGGGAAGACATGCTTCAACTGAGGGTGATGTATACAGTTTTGGAGTGATTATGTTAGAAATAGTGACAGGTAGGCGCCCCACTGATGTGCTCATTCATGAAGGTTCTAGCTTGCATGAGTGGGTTAAGAGACAATACGCACAGCCACACAAGCTTGAAAACATTGTTGAACAAGCACTTCAAAAGTGCTCTCCTTGTGGTGTGTCAAGGCTCCATAACAAAATTTTGACAGATATTATATTGGAACTCATTGAACTGGGGCTACTGTGCACACAGCAGAATGCTTCAACAAGACCAACTATGTTAGATGTAGCACAAGAGATGGGAAGGTTGAAGGACTACATCACTAATTCTTTCAGCAGTGATGACAATTTAGTTGAAAAGTAATTAAATAGTTATGAAAAGTTTAATTTTCATCCATTGTAAATGGAAAGCTTTGTACACTCTCCACTGTCAATTTATAAAATTTTAATATCTCTAATTACTTGTTATCAATATTTAAATGTTTAATATTGAGTGAAGATAATTTAGTTGAGAAGTAAATAAATAGTTATCAAGAGTTCAATTTTCATCCATCCATTGAAAATGAAAAGCTTTGTAGATCTTCCACTGTCAACTTATAAAAGTTCAATATCTCATGTATTAGTTACTTGTTACCATATTCAGGTGCTAAATGTAGAGTGAAACATGTGGGGTGGACATTTCTATCGGTCAATCACTTCTTTTAATTAGACTATCACTTTGATTATATATTTCTCTTTTTGCCTACCTTGCACTGATTAAAAAAATAAACCCGAATGAATAATTTTCAGATTGAATAAATCACTTCAGCACAGGAAAATCGCTATACCATGATTGGTTGCTAGAGTAGGTGCAATTGTCCTCGACAGAGATCAGAAGCAAGCTAGATTACGTCATGCATACTCACCACTTGGTATGCCACATATCATTATCAACCTTAAATTAATATAAAGTGAGAGATATCTAATGCTGATTCAGATATTATATTACAGTTAATGTCACCGTACCTAAAGAAAAACTTGAAGCCAATTGGCACGTCGATTTCTAGTCTTTCTGCAATGCTCACAATTCAAGCACTGAGTTGTGAGAGTGTCACTACTCAAATTAACCAATCCAATTAAATACCATGGATTTTATTTTAATCCGAACTCTAGCCAAACCAACTCACAAACATCCCTAGATTAGCATTACCTAGAGAGATCAAGGGTGAGATGAAAGAAACTAGGAAGGATTGCTGAATTCTCAAGTTTTGTCTCAGATGAAAACTAAGAGCCTATACACACACTGTTGCTTGCTTTTACCTACCAGTGCCACTTGCGGGCGCATATTGCAATATAAATTAATCGTATGGTTGCTTTTGATATCCAAACTCCGAAGTTACCAAGATAAATGCAAATCAACATTATATACGTAATTTACAGATAGCAAAAAAATCGTTACAAAAGTTTGCCTTCCGAATGTAGATAGATCGATCCTTGAGAATTGAGATGTTTCTACGTAATTTCTTCTGGTAATAAAATTCCAACAATCCCCCGACTGTTATAAATATGTTGATTTGATGGATGACTATATCAATTTGTTATCTCATTATATTTTTACCATATCCCTTAATTTGGTCCATAACTAGTAGCTCATTCTCTATAAATAGGGCTATTAAGTTTGTCATTGTACACACTTGATCAGATTATCAATACAAAGATTATAGCTAGTTCCTGAAGAACTAGCCTTTAAATCCTGGTTCCTGAAGAACCGGTCTTTGAGTCTATATTTCTATTGTCTTATCTCTCTACTTTGTTTTCTATTTACAACACGTTATCAGCACGAAACTCTACCATACGGGTAATTGCTTAAAGAGGTTTTATTGAAAGAACCCGTTTTCTTTCTCACACTCTTTGGAAGACCATGTTTTTCTAATATTTGTGTTTTTCATGTTATTTGGGTTTTTTCATGAAAATTTTATTCTCGTATTGTCTGATTATATGATTATCATATTGTGTATAAGAATCTTGATAGAATTATGGAAGAATTTCATATTCAAGCATCCCAGTAGGATTGCACAAAACTGTACGTTTTCTTGGTCATCATTATATAAAAATTTGTGGAATAGTTCCTGAAGAACTAGACTTTTAGACCATGAATGAAATTGTGTATTGGATAGAAAAGTTCCTGAAGAACTTTATAGCACGAGATTTGTTCATGAAAAACTTTATAACTTTTTAGCGTTACGAAAAGTTCCTGAAGAACTTTACAATTTTTTTATCACTACATATAGTTCCTGAAGAACCTCATAATTTTTTAGTGCTGCGTATAGTTCCCGAAGAACAACACGATTATTTTAGCGCTACATAAATTCCAGAAGAACTAGATTTGATCCTAATACACTTTCAAACAAAACAAAACTGAAAAAAATAAATTATTGATTGTATCTTTCCAAGATAGTTCCTGAAGAACTAACATTTGAATCTCGTTGCCTACTTTCATATTAAAGATGAGATCTTTACATGTTAATTCCCGAAGAATTAACCTTTGAATCATAGTTCCTAAAAAATAGTCGTTAAATTCTAGTTCTTGAAAAACTAGTCTAACCATTTGCAAAAACATGTGTTCTTTGCAAAAGATATTATCATTGATTTGTTTACTTGTTTTCATATAAATTTGGATCTTTGTGTATGTGATATATTGTAATTCTTGTTATTGTGATTCATATATTTTTAGAATCCTTATCCTTATTTTATATAAAGATGTGATCTTTAATTATATTTTGAAAATTTTGTTGTTATATAAAGATATTATTTTTCTAATTGAATAAAGATACAATCTTTAATTAATCGTTCAAAATTTGTTGCTATAAAGATATGACCTTTAATATGGCAGTTATGTATTTTAAATTTGAAATGTGGATTTTTAAATTCATGTTGGTGTTCAAATTTTGATTATGAAAGTTATGCATTTGATCATTGTCATACAAATACTATGTATTTGGTTATATCTATTTTTGATTAAAAAAAAAGAGAAAATTTTTTATTAGTTGATTTATGAAATGAAAAGTTGAATTATTTGCTTGAAATTCATAAAGACACGCATATAAATGCAAAAAAAAAATCTTATGTCCCTGGAAGAAATAATAAGATAACATTTCTCAACACTAAATGAAAGCTGAAGAGTACATTCAGGTGCAGCATCAAGCAAATAGTATTCATGCCAATTGCTACCAAGCACGATCAAGTCTTCAATGGTGTAACAACCTTTACGTATGCTTCTTTTTAAGGTAAGAATTTATGTATACATATTTTTTTATGCTAAAACTAAAAATGCGCTATTCTTCAATGTTTGCAAGATTTGTCTCACGATCGGTCCTGAAGTACCAAAGCAAATGAATAGCCAAACATTCTTGTCTTTTATTGGTCTCGAAGTACCAATACATGATTTCAAGTAATTTAAAATATAGATTGATCGTAAATTGGTCCTGAAGCACCAATACAAAATTTTAAGTGATTGTGAAATTGGTCTCGAAGTACCAATATAAGATTCCAAGTAAATGTGAAATTGGTCTTGAAGTACCGATACAAAATTTCAAGTAATTGTGAAATTGGTCTCGAAGGACCAATATTGGATCCACGCATAACTGTTAAAAACGATCAATGCACAAACTATAGTCTCTTTTTGGTCTTGAAGTACCAATATTTAGTAGACAGTGGCAAAACCTACACAATTATTTGTATTAAGAAAATATTTTATGTAATTAACATTAGCTGAAATTAATGTTGATATTGTATCTGGTATTGAAAATATGATCATAGACTCCAGAAGAGCATGTGATATATTCTCAAATACGACAAAATTATCCATTGATGATGCGTTATATTTTAGTAGATCCCGAAGAAATCTACTAAATTTCAAAGATACACATCGCAATAAGTATCATGTTGAAACCAAAAAATGAGGGAGATTTGGTGTATCTCTATTGTTTTGAAAGTTCACATTAGAGAAATTTTAAGATTTCTCGTTAATTGGATTATATCTTACTTAAGTAAGGATGACAGAGTCAAATTATATGCACCAGAAGTGCTCAGATCTTACAACTTTTTATGTTTTGACATGACCGTCTTAGTCATCCCAGTTCAACTATGATGCGATGTATTATTGAAAATACACATGGATACTTATTAAAGGATTATAGAATCCTTTTACCTTATGATTATTTTTGTCATTCTCATGCTCAAGATAATTACTCTTTTCTTTTAAAGCTCGGATATGATTGAGTTGCATGTTATTATTATTTTTTTGGGTGACATATATTTCCTATGTGCTAATTCTTTGAAAGGATATATTTTAATTATTATGTAAAAATAATTAATTGAGAAACAAAAGGTGTCGCTATTTTGCTACACTATCATATGAGATATATACGAGTAAAAATTTCAAGGTATTGCAAAACAAATCTTTTGAAGCTAATTTTAATTATCACTTGAAAATTTAGTGTCACTTACTGTTGTTAATTAAATTATTTGATTATTTTTTAACTAGTAGTTATAATAATATATATTATTTAAATATATACAAGAGCTGAAACATTTGAATATATTGTATTTGAAAGCATGGTGTGAGTGCAAAATATTAGTTTATTTATTCTAATATTTTTAAATGTCAATTATATGTTATATAATTGGATACATATGATGATAACATGCATTGATTAATAAATTTACAATTATATATTATGCAATTTATAATTTATTGGATGGTTATATGGCTCGGCAATTTTGAATTGTACATTGTTTCATGTATATTTAGATATTGTGATATCTTGACATATATTTTATTATTATATATTTGATGAATCGGTTTTCCTCATCAGGGGAAGAAAAAGATAAAAGAATAAAAGCACAAGAAGTTTGTTGTAAGACACAAACATTATCCATGTTTGATATACGCACAAATCAATGTGAACTTGAAGTTCAAAGAATAAGTCATTTGCAAAATGTTGCAAACCAATTACTAGATATCTTTACAAACATCCAAAAAGTCTCTAAATCACTTGTGTTAGTTGCAAATATTATCGCATAATTAATTGTCCCTGCAGGACAACTAGCGAGTATGGCAACCCATGAATCTAAAGTACGCTAGAAGAGTTGTAGACTTATTGGTGCAAAGGATATTATTCCTAAAAGGGGGAATTCAAAATGATGATCCAGAAGATCATTGACACTCTAGAAGAGGTCAAAAGCAAATGATATTATTCCTAAAAGGGGGAATTCAAAGTGATGATCCAGAAGATCATTGACACTCTAGAAGAGGTCAAAAGCAATATGAATCAACAACTCCATATTTCCAGTTAAGTAACCCCAGAAGTAGTTCCGGTACCGGCAAATTACGAGATCTCATTAAACCCTGGAAATATGGGGGGAAGATGTGAAGTTGTTGATATGTTTTTGCTTATGCAATAACAATTGATTATAAAATTATTAATCACGATGAGCATGAAGCTCGAATCATATAGAAATGTCGACATTAAATTGATTGGCCAAAGTGAATTAAAATAATGCAAGCCGAGCAAGACTTATTTGCCAAACATAAAGCATTTGGACCAAAGAGTCCGCATACACCTGAAGTTGTCAACCTTTGTTATGCGTGCAATTACTTATAGATTTTGTATTAGTTTGACAGTCTTTGAAGGACTTGACATACATCAAATGGGTGTAGTGACAGCTTGCTTATATGGGTCATTGGATAATGACAGATATATGAAAATCCCTGAAGGATTTAAGATGCCTGAAGCATACTCCTGAAAAATTCAAAATGCATGAAGCATATACTTGAATGATTTAAGATACCAAGTATACTGAAAATTCAAAATGCATGAAGCATATCCCTGAAGGATTGAAGATAGCTAAAGCATAATCCTAAAGAATTATAAATATGCATGAAGCATAACCATGAAGGATCTAAAGCATCTGAAATATTTTGACTGATGTAATCAGTTTAATTTGGAAATATGAGGACTTTGAACCTATAGTTCGAGATTCAAAAGATGGTTTTAATGGACCTGAAGTCTGAACTCTCATGACACGAATATGTGTTATTACAGCTCATGGTTAACTAGAGAGTGGTCTCTATATTGAAAATCTCGGAAGGATTAAAACTATTGAAATCATCTATTTGGATTTACATATACTGATAGTTTATATTCTCTTATTTATCATATTAAACATTTCATATTGGTAAGAAATGTTTGAGTTACATACATGATGCAATTATGGGTAAATTTGTTTATTTCTTTTTTCTCACATTGTTTAATATGATTGATATGAATTTTGATTATTAATATTCTAGAAATTACTTGAGTTTGTTCCAAACTATAGATGATATAAATAAATATCTTCAAATAAAATGTTTTGAAAGATAAGGTGTTGTCTCGGCCTACAACTCGAGCATTTGCCACAAAGAACTTTGGTCCTGAAGTACCATATCATGTTGTTATTGAAATACTTTTTTATGTTGCAAATAGCACAAGATTGTATATAGTTTTTGTAGTGAACTTGTTAGCCAGATTTTGTTCAGCACCAACCCGAAGACATTTGAATGAAGTCAAACAAGTTCTTCGTTCTTTCTGATCCTCATAAAGCTCAATCACAATCAGGTGATGTTTACACATGTGGAGAAACAGCAAGTTGTGAATGCATATGACTGAGAACCACGACTCAGTATATTAGAGGAGCATGCAAATTGATGAAAGAAGATGACAAACCAACAACATTTCAAGAAGATAATGCATCATGAAAAGATTCGATCAAATGACAATCGAAAGCGATTTATTCACAAAAGCATTGTGAACTTCAATTTTCAATAAGCTTGTCGATAAGCAATTTAAAGGACATTCATAAATAATGTATTTTCGAGGGGAAGTATGTCACTATGAATATTGTACTCTTTTTCCTTCGCTAAGTTTTTATCCCACTGGGTTTTTCTTAGCAAGGTTTTAACGAGGCATGTTCATAGTGTATAGTCATCCAAGGGGAAGTGTTATAAATATGTTGATTTGATGGATGACTATATCAATTTGTTATCTCATTATATCTTTACCATATCTCTTAATTTGGTCCATAACTAGTAGCCCATTCTCTATAAATAGGGCTATTAAGTTTGTCCTTGTACACACTTGATCAGATTATCAATACAAAGATTATAGCTAGTTCCTGAAGAACTAGCCTTTAAATCCTGGTTCCTGAAGAACCGGTCTTTGAGTCTATATTTCTATTGTCTTATCTCTCTACTTTCTTTCTATTTAGAACACCGATATAAGCCTTGGAGAATTAATACCTAAGACACAATCGTTGATACATTTTTTTAAACATATTTATTATTGAGTGAATTTCATTTACATCTCATTAAATAAAAAATGGAGCTGGGGTATTTAAAGAAAATTTCATGTAACTCTTATTAAATAAAGAGGGTACTGCTGGATGTAAATCGTTTAGCAACTTCTGAATCCTTCCCTTAATTTGCTGCCCAATCCAAGTGCATCACGCATCTTCTTCAGTCATTTGATTTCACACTGGTTTAAAATTATTGGGGTTTTCCAAGATGGTACAATTAATTTCTTCAATTCATATGAAGTTTTATTCATATCGATAGCGACTGGGTTAGGTATCTAAGCATATGACATAATTTATGTAAAAATAGTATCTCCCATCATAGCAGGACCACAACTGCCAAAGGAGGACATAAAAGGGTTAACTGAAGCATTATCTTCCATCAGGTAACATGTTAAACTGTTTAATGATGACTTAAATGTTAACATCAGCTATTAATTTAATTAATTTTCTCCAAAAGAGACAAATTACAAACAGATGACATCAACTGGAATCATACACTAGTACAATAGCAGGATACAGGCAGCAGTTTTCATGTTGGGGTAAGTGATGATGGTAGACAAACGTTATCCTCTTTTCAGCATCAAAAGAGGATGGTGATTGCTGAATATGTTATGGCGGCCAGTTGTTAAATCTACCGAGCATTTTGTTGGGTACACCCAACATTGATAAAAATACCCCTTGTTACGTAATAAAACTCAATTTTATGCCATCTCCTCACAGCTTTTACAAAAAAAAAATTGAAATTCATAAATAACAAATTAAGATGCGCAAATAAGAAAAATTCGCGCAAATAAACTATTTACGCGTGAACAAAATTTTAAAAAAATAACACATGCAAATAAGCTAGTTGCGCGTGGTATACACAAATGTATAGCACCTACGCAAATAAGCTATTTGCGAGTGTATAAAATTTAAAAATTTGTACTCGCGCAAATAGCTTATTTGCGCAGGTGCTATACATTTCTGTATACCACGCGCAAATAAGCTATTTGCGCGTGTACAGATTTTTTTAATTTTGTACACGAGCAAATAACTTATTTGCGCGTGGTGTTGGAAATGTATAACACGCGTAAATAGGCTATTTGCGCGTATACCTTTTTTTTATTTACACGTTTTGCATTTATTAAATATTTATTTTATTGTGTTTATTCGATTCTAGTGTTATCGGAGATGGAAGACTGCAATATGTTTAATTCTGATGAAGTAGACAAAATGACAGAGGTGGATAGTACCGAAACATTCACTACTTGACAGATATTTCCTACACGGGATGATTTATTGTGTTACACTCGAGAGGTTGGGAAGCAAAATGGTATTGTTGTTATCGTTGCGAGGTTAGATACAGAGACATGGCAAAGAGGAAGATCTACAAAATTATATCTAGGTTGTGAAAGGTGTGGGAAGTATAGGCAGAAGAAGAATACAATTTCTTCTAAATCAACTGGTTCTCGAAAATATGAGTGTCCGTTCAGACTTAGAGAAATGCCTTTATCAACGACTGAAGGAACGATTGAAGGAATTCCAGAAATTTCAGACATCGAAAATGCAACATACGCGCAAATAACATATTTGCGAGTGTTTTTAGCTATTCGCAAATATGCTATTTGCGAAGGGAACTCGCAAATACCTTATTTGCGACTGAACAGAGTAATCTGCGAGTTTATGGAGAAATTTGCAAGTAACCAGATAAAATTTTCAAAACTCTGAAGTTCAAAAATTGCGAGGGAGACGAATGAAGGGAAAAAAATGTTTTCACTTTTGATAATTTTACCAGGGGTATTTTTGTCATCTCGTGTAAATGTTGGGTGTACCCAGCAAAATGCTGGGTGCATTTAACAACTCACCTTATGGGGTTACATGTTAGCAACCTCTGTTTGGGGCCGGCCTAAGCATAAGATGACCCAAACCCTTATTTTAGGCCTCCGAGTTGTTTAACCAAAAAAAAAAAAGCCTCCACACAATAACTGATTATGTTATTACTAATAGGGCCTAGATTCAAACCCCGGCTAGTCCACTAAAGATTTGCCTTTTTTTAAATAAAAACTAAGTTTGGTGGACAGTAAAAAAAAAAAACTTCATTTTGCTATTTTATGGTTTAAAAAGTTTAAATGTTGTCTATATCCGAATTAATTTTTAACATTTGTGTAACCAATACGTTGGTCCGGCCCTACCTCCCTTAACCATTTATCCGGTGAGTAGCAAGCAACTTCAATGCTCATGCCCATATCGCATTATCCTGTGAGTATCTATTTACCCATTCCCCACCGATGAGTATCTAATTACTCATACCACATCCATTATTATAGCGTTTTAGTTAAATAAAATTTTAATATTAAAATTGTCTGTAAAAAATAAATAAAACAAAGAACATAAAAAATGTAATTGTCCAACTTAATTTAAAAACATCAAAAAAAATTACAAAATTTTAATTATAAACTATAATAAACATATTGTACATGTTTGAGATATGTATCTTAACTGAGGAATCCCTTATCCTAGCCTTACATTAATGAGAAGAATATTTTAAAAAGGGACCTAATCTCAATACTGAAGGACAACACACTAGATTGAGTTGATCTCCAAGGCTAGATCAGTGGTCAAATTCAGCCGGAACAATATCCACATAATGCAATTTTTTCAAAGTTATTATCCAAATTCAAGTTTAGACTAATTTAATGAATAAAAATTTACTGAGTAAATTTTGCATCTAATTAAAATAGGTTTGAATCTAATTACGGTACTTATTGAAAATTCGGACTAGCAGGTAAAAATAAATAACTTTCCAATTGCAGCATACAAATTTAAGAAAAAAGAAGCAAAGAAAGGGCAGGGAATATAGGATATTAAGGAACACGGTTTTGGACTCTGCTGCAGCCACAACTAGGAATGAATCCAAATTATAAATTTGGATCCAGTACAATATATTTGTTTTCTATTAAATGCAAAGGAGCAGTGAATCTATTGTTGAGAAATCTCAAGAATTTTCTCTTATTAGTAACATAACCATTATTATCAAGTTAGAAAAAAGATCATAACATTAAGTTAGTAACATAATCATATTCTCAATTCAATTGTAAGGACCAAAAAAAAAAAAAAAGAAGAAGAAGAAACAATGCACTGTCAATTTTGCAAGATATTTTTAATCCACTAAGTCGTGTATAATCTCAGGGATAAAAAACACAAGACACCATATTCAACCACACAAAAAATTTAAATCACTGTCATACTAGTGCCCATTGTAAAATCCAATATGGAATTATCAAAAAACTATACATTCTTCAGTAACTAAAATTCAGCTTAGAAGATCTATTTTACCTGCCTATACCAAAACACAATCCTCTTTGATAACAAAGTATATGAACACCAAATGATGCACTGAGTTGATGGTTATTCTGTTCTTATTTGATCAAATCCAAAAGTATAGCATTGCCTGTTCATAGAAATTTAAAAAATCTTATTTCAAAATTCAAGAAAAATAATATTTCAATAAACATCAGAGTATATATTACCTCTTGGAGAGGACCCAAAGAAATATCCTCCTCCTTCTTAGGTGAGGATTTTTTGGTTTTATAGCTTCTCATCTCTGATTGTATTGAATGGAGTTGACTCTGTATGTCCTTCAACAACCTCAAATGTTCTTCCCCATCGCCTTCATGCCTAATCTCTTGCCTTATACTAATTCTCTCCCTCTCAAGCCTATCAATTCTCTGATGCAACTTTTGAAACTCAGCTTGAGCATTACAATCCACATCCATCCCTTCCTTTTTCTGCCAACCAATGGTCTTCATATCTTTGGGACTTGTTTTTCTTATTTCATGATGTGTGCCAAGCATGTTCCTTAGCCTGTCCATATCATGTTTAACATGTGATTCTATGATTTCCTCAGACATAGAGTCTGGTTTTGTTAATCTATTATCTACATCTGAAATCCATTTCTCAAGTCTTATTTTCCCATGTTCACTGACTTCATGATGCTTTTCACGTGGAACTTCAAAAACATCATGGACATTAACTGAGCAAGAAGGACTAGCAACTGCTTCTCTATCTTGTGTACTTTCACACTGATTTGCTTTATCTGAATTACTAAAGGGTACTCTATCTGTAGTGCTTGCTTGTGAAAATATTGAACATGATCTCCCTCTTCTACTCCTCAAGTTTGCACATTTTTCACCTCCAGATTCTTTACAATCTGAAATCACTTTCAGTTTTTCATCTAAGCTTTGGATCTGGTTCCAGTATGAATCAAGGGTTTCATATGGAGTGACTTCCTGGTCTGAGCCTTCCACGGTCATAGGAGGCGTCGCATCCGGAACCGGAAAGGGACTAGGCGATCTATCTCTCTTTCGGTTAGCTCTCAAATTATTCTTAAACTGAATAGGGGGCAATGAACTTAGTCTTCTTACAGTGCTACTATTTTGACCATTTTCACCATTATGTTGATCATTTCTACTCAAGAGCAAGTCTTCAGGGAATTCAAATTCACTTGCATTGAAATCAGACCCCAATGTAAGAAGTTTGTGTTTATAAGCCAAGACTTGAAACTCGAGAGAAGCGATTTCCATTTCTTTTTGATACATAAGCTCTTCAAAAACCTCAAGAGTTGCCTCAGCATGACCTATCTTCTCCTCTGCCATTCTCTTATAGTGACTTGCTTCCATCTTCACCGCGGCCTTTTCTCCTTGCAATCGCAGTATCATGTCCATAGCTTCACTTGCTGCAGTTGCCGAGGCTTCTCTTTCCTGATCCAACTCCGCGTATAGCTTCTGCAGAAGTTGCTGTTGCGCTCGAAGTGTCTCCTTCATCGCTGTTACATCACTCTCCGCCATGATGGAACAACTTGAAGAATCACTTATTCCTGAACACAGAATGTAGCAATTTTATGTCAACCATAGAATGAAGAAGAAAAAAAGAATGGTTGAATTGGATTGCTTTTATTCCAAGTATGAGATCAATTCCAAGTAAATACTAAATAGCTAAATACATATAAGTTCCTAAAAAGATGAACATAAGGTGATCGGGAAGAAGAAATCGATTTTCCAAAGTCTAATTCATTTGATAATGTGTGTCTAAGAAACAACACATTGACATCTACCTTCATGAAACTGCTGATGACAACAAATTACCACAACATTGATCAGAGAGAAATGGTGTTTATTAAACAAATTGAAGCGAGTACAAAATCTGAAGGGGAAACTTCCTATTGTACAAAAGAGAAGAGAGGTGTTTGGTGGGAAACAAAAAACGAGAAAACACGTAAGAACGGGGTGGCTTACTAATTACTACTATGCACAAGGACATATTACCTAACCAGATAAAAATCCGCAACGCTTTTCTAACAAGGAAATGTACTATTGAAAACAAAATCTACCTTCCAATTGTTTTGATTTTTTCCAAAGGCAAAATCGAATCCTCTAATAGTGCAGACTAGAGAAAAAAAAAAGAAAAAAGAAATCAAACCTTTTATGTGTTGTGTTGTGTTGTTGTGTAGAAGAACAGCAGCCAGTTGGAAAAACGCTACAGTTAGAGGAGGACGCAGCGTATTACAGGGAAGGAAAACAGCAGAGAGTGAGTTTCGTAGAGAGCAGTTACAGACAAAATCATGGTTCGTTAACGTTTCTGTCTTCTTCGCCATTATTCCCACTACATTCTCTCACTCAAGCGCTGATTAATCGTTTTGTTGAACTTGTAGGCCCCATGTCTCCCGCAAATGCTCCTTACTCCCAGCTAGTCCCTTCTTTTCAATTGTTTTCTTTTCTTTTCTTTACGTAATTTATTAATTTTTTTATTATTTTCGAATCGCGTTTGACTCCTGCATTAGTTAATGTTGGCCGTTCGATTGAGATCGAATGGTCTAAATTCAAGATTAATATTTTATATTTTTTAAAAATAAAAAACATATAATATTTTTTAAATCGTCCGATTGAAATCTGACGGCCGGAATCGTCGACTACTGCTGCAGTGACCGGAGCGAAACGCTGTCCCAAAATGAGGCACAGGCAGGACCCCCTGATGAGTGATGATGCATCACTAAATCTGTCAAGTCAACTCCAAAACACGCATGGATGAACCTCTCATACTGCTGGCCTGGCCTGCTCATGCTTAAAAACAAAAGCCTTTGGAAAGTGAAAAAGACTTGGACAAATTTCTTGTAATTCTCCGATAAAAGTGCGGGGTATAATTTTGTAATTGTGAAAATTTTGAAAATAAAGATGGGGAAATGTTAAAAAAATAATATGCATATGATATGTTTATTAAAAAAATAACACTAAGAATATTTGAAGAACTTTACTATAAATTTATCTAAAATAAAAATTTATATAATTATCTCTCCTTAGTCCTTATATACATAGATAGCGATTGCATTCTTGGTCAACACTCAACGATGTCAAGCGTAAAATTCTTACCAATTATTTTGTTTTTGTCAAATATATCTCAATAATATTATGAAGCTTAATACTAAAACGTTTCGTTCAATTTTATTTGACGTCTTAAATATCATGTTCAGCAATTTTATTCACTGTCAATCTAAAATTTTAAAGAAATTCAAAATTTTAATTTTATTTATTACTAGAGTATGTATCATCTATTTATACCAACGACGGAGTTATTCTCATTGTATTATCTTAAATTCTTATTGTGTTGGTTTGATATTTACTTATCAAAAGGAGGATTCGTATTTGTAAACCGAAAGTTACAAATATAACTCAAGCACATTTTTTTTGGTCGAAAGCACTTTTTTTTTAATAATTGATCAACATTTAACTACTTACTAAATACTTAGTAAAGTTTGGGCCTCATTAAACTAAAATAATTACCCGGTTATAAGCGTAATCAGTGGTGGCCATGAAGGTGTGCAGAGTGTGTGACCGCACATGACCCCATATTTTAAGGGGCACCAAAATATATTTTTTTTTACTTAGGGATGGTACTACATGTTCGAGTTGATAAATACACATATAACTACTTTTACTATAATTCTATTGTAATTTGCTGGTTTGGTTTGAACTTTTCAATATTGCAATAATTTTAACTTTTTTTCTGCAGTATTTTATTTCCTTAAGATTGTATTAAAACAATTAATGGTTAGCTTTTTACATCTCTTGTAAAAAAAAGGGCACCAATTTCATAGGACACCTGAAATGTCAGGGACGACCCTGAGCGTAATGCTATTGAAATATTTTTTGTCTTAAACCTTTGATATTCAAAAGTTAGGGAATTGATAATACATCCAACATTTACATGAGATGACAAAAATGCCCCTGGTAAAATTATCAAACTTGCAAATATATTATTTACGGGTGAAAGAATTCCAGAAATTTCAACACGTGCAAATAACATGTTTGCGAGTGTCTTTCTTTAAAAAAAAAAGCTACTCGTAAATAACATATTTGCACATGAAGGAATTCCAGAAATTCTAACACGCGCAAATATGCTATTTGCGAGTTTGCGCGTGTACAAAATAATGTGCCTTTTCAAACAAAATTTGCGCGTGTAGATAATTTGCGCGTGTACATAATTATTTGCACAGGAATTCCAGTGATTTGCGCAGATGATTTGCGCATGAATTTCAATATTTGCCAAGAATTCCACTTTTCCACTTTTTAACTTTCCTCTGTTACCAAAAAAAAAAAAAAACTTTCCTCTGTTCAGCGCAAATAGTTAGAGGAAATCTGTTCAGCTTTTATCCGTGTACATCGTCTCTTTTGTTTTTGGTCGAGACGTGCAAATATGAGCGCACCATTGCAAATTGTCTATTTTCGAGTAATTTTTTCTTATTACACTCGCAAATAAGCTATTTGCGGAGTGTAAAAAATTCAAATTTTTATACACTACGCAAATAGCTTATTTGCGCGTGTTCAAATTTTTTCAACACGCGCAAATAAGCTATTTGTGCAGTGTAAAAAATTTACATTTTTACACTGCGCAAATAAGCTATTTGCACGTGTACAAAGTTTTAAAATAACACACGCGCAAATAGCTAATTTGTGCAGGTTGTACATTTTTTGTAGTGTTATTTTTTTTAAATTTTGTACACGGGCAAATAGTTTGTTGAAAATTTTTCTTATTTGCATTTTACCCAAGGTTATTTTTGTCAAATGTTAGGTGTATCCAACAGTTTGCTGGGTGCATTTAACAATTCCCAAAAGTTATACTAGATTTTTCTATTTATATAAGACATCGTTCTAATCTTATCCAATGCTCCGAATGAGTGAATTATGTAGTAGCCATCACATTGTTGAATGTACTATGAAGCCTTTGGATCAATGGTTTAAAAATCGGACCGGACCGGGACCCAAAGACACAAGCGGTTTGGTCAGACCAATTGGCCCGGCAGTCATATAGAACCGTTAAAAAACCGGTTGGACTGCTCAAAACCGTCTTGAACCGACGGGACCAGAGAACCGCCCTGGTTTTCTCCTAACCGTTCGGTCCATACTTAATTGGTTTAAAACTATTTTTTTTTTTACTTTTTTGATCAGTTTAATTACCATTTTTTTTCATTTTTCCCCTAAATCCCTGCCTAACCTAATTAGAAGAGTCAGAAAACTCATTACTCTCAGTCTCGCTCAAGAACGCAGTAGCAGCAGCACTCCCGTTGCAGGTCGTTCCTTTCCTTTCCTTTCCCAATGTCGTCGTTCCTTTCCTTTTAATCTCGCGAACGCAGCAACAGCACCCTCGCCGCCGTTCGTTCACCTCGCCGCCGCGTTCCACCTCGCCCCACCGTTCAGTCACACTGTCGCGCATACCGCTCAGTCACACCATTCATCTGGTATTTTTCCCTTTCGTTCTTTTTCTCTGTTTTCTCATATTCGCTTTGATCTGTTAATGATATTTGATCTGCTGAGGAAACTCTACTTCAGCTTTTCGTTTTGATTTAACTCTTTCTTTGGTGGTTTGCTGAATTTCTCCTTTTAATTATGCATAAAGCAGTATTGTGGATATGATTATGGATTTTTATGCATTTGTTATGGATATTTATATGTATTTGTTATGGGTGTTTTTATGAATTTTACATTATAAATTATGACTTGAATCAGAATACCTATGAAGTTTATTTAGTTTATTTATTTATTTATCATCTGGTTCAATCGACAGTTCAACCGGATGAACCAATTGAACCATGACCCGGAGGTCTCGCTGGTTCGATCTTCAGTCCGGTTTTTAAAACATTGCTTTAGATAGCAAAATTTGGCCAGATAAGTGCTCCAGGTATTTGTAACCTGGGGAAAAGGAAACGGATGAACTTATTTCACAAAACTCGGTTAGTTACAATGAAAAAACATATTGTTTTTCCAATTATAGTTAAAAAAAAAAGTAAAAATTATCAAATATTCAAACTTCAAAACGAAATTCAATAGCTGCCAACAAACAGCACGAAAACTAATACTACATTTACTCCAAATATTATTTCCAAATAGAAATAAACAACGCTAAATCAGCCTAAATGCACTTTTAAAATTTATATCACCCATATTTTTGTTTTGCAGTAACTAAATACTCAACAAATACTTCATTATCCACTAAGGAAGAAAAGAATACCAAAATCAATAATCTCCTTCATCAAATTGAAAATAAAGCATGATTGGGAGGTTTTTTTCGGTGTATTATACTCTAGCGCAATTGTTATCCTCATTCTAATCCACAGGAACCTCGACTTCCATCTTCAAACCCGAATTGCCAAGAATCTATCAGTAAAAAGGGATGGTCAAGCATTTTTATTTTATTTTTTTTCAAATGAAAGATGGTACACTAACAAATATCAAGCAGACAGCAGTGTTCATTATGCATGATTGTAATCCAGCATGGGTAGGAAGATGTATGACCCTCAAACAATCAAGAGCATGGATTCAGTTGTATCACCCTCAAACAGTAGTATGGGTGAAAAATGTAATGCCCATTGACAAAGATAAGCATGAAGTTTATATATGCTAAATTGCTAATTATGACATATGTTTCAAATGAAGATATTGAAGTTGGTTTAACTTGTTGGCACTTATGGGCGGGAATAGGTCAGACAGTCTATCACGAACCTATGGCCTGACCTGCATTAGGCATGGCCTAGCCAGTCTAGGCCTATCTACTAAATAAGTTAGATCAAAACTTTTTTAAAAGCATATTTAGTTGAAAAAGGTCAAGTTTTAAGTTATAGCCCTTCTTTTTAAAGTCTAACAAGCTAGTCTATTTATATGAATATTAATAATATAATAATATTTTTATTAATGTTGTTGTTGTTGTTGTTGTTATTATAATATTGGATTTTTATTGTAATGTCTTAAAAATTATATACTTGGTCTGTTTAAAGGCTTAGACCAGCTAACCTACATAAAAACTTAGGCCCATGACCCCTATTTAGAGGTAAGCTTATAACATGCTTGAAGGTCTCACAACAAAACAGGTCTTCAGATAGGCTTCAGACCATGTTATACTTTAAAAAAGGTCAAGACTTAGAAATAAGTCTATATCAGGTAATCAGGTCACGCTTATGCCTTAATTTGAGAAAAAGGCCAGCTCTATTTAGTTAAGGACTAGTTTAGCCTGAACCACTTCCATCCTCATGGGCAGTCAGTAACCTTGTCACTGCAAGCTAATATATAGGCAATCATATACACAGTTGTTCAAGCTCTAACTTGCATTAACGGTTTCAGGTAGGTAACTATTCGCTTCTGGTGTAAATGTTCAGTTTAATCCAAGTTGAGTCGGGTGGACCCATATAAGGGGGCAAAGCTCTCCCAGTGCCTATTTTGTTTTTTTTTTTTCATGGGACTCGAACTCGACACCTTGCTTGAGGGAAACCAAACTCCTTGCCATTTGGACCAACAGACAGGCATTGGTAGGAAGGTAACTAGGCTTTCCGTGGGGTCTTTAAAGTAAATAATTAAGATCATAATAGATATGAATGAGAAACAACAAAAAGACTTGATGCATTCTCCCTAATCTGCGACTTTCCTATTAAAATGTTCGCCTAAATGAAACTTACGAATTCTAGTGCAACAAGTCATGCTAGATATTAGTTGTTTCAGTACCTTCATGAAGTCAGACAAAACTAAAAAAGAATCCTTTGTATAGCCAGCTTCCTCAAGGACCTGTGTCAGAACTTCCTGTATGCATAAAAGAAACAGAATACATCAGAGGTTGTTATAATCAGATCAAATCATCCTTATTTTCCGTGGCAATTGAAATGTAAAATTATCTGTGGCAGATCAAATCAACCTCATTTACATATTTTCAAGTACAAATACACAAGCAGATAACACACTTCATATAAATACTTTTCTTGGTTAAGAAATAATAAAATTATGTGCTTTTACCTTCATATAAATTAATGATAAAAATGTCTTTATCTCAGTAATACGTACATACACACTCAATGGCTTATATTTTTAAAGGAATGTAAAGTGCAATCAGACCTAAAAGTTGAGAGCTTGATAAAGGTAATCAAGCTTTCAAAGAAAGGTTTATCTCATCTCTTGCGGTTACATATTGTCTTTTACTTAGTTTTCCAGCTTCTTCGGGCATAATTCCGTAAATTGGCCCATACTCTCCTTATAACCAGTGTTAATATTGGCATTGTTGATCCCTTGAAACAGTCAATTCCCAAAATCGGTTTCAAAGGGAGAAAAAAAAGTGGCCAGTAAAAGATATATATTAAGTGAACATGTGCATTCTCTAAGGTTAATTCCTACATAGAAAGCAGAGAACAAAAACAAAATTACATAGCAGGAGCAGAAGAGAGTTGTAATTCTAGGTGACCTCTCTCTGATGTTCAGACATATATTGTCCAGTCATATCCCTCAAAGCCCTCAACATGTCATCGAAGGTAACTTTTCCATTGCAGTCCGTATCATATACCTTGAAAATGACTACAAAACAAAACGAAAACAAGCACCACCACTCAATCCAACGCAATAAATAGTGAACCTATGATATATTTACGCAGACATAGAACAAATTTAGAAATGTTACTGTTACTACATTCGATTTTGTGTTGAAGAGTGGCGCGGGGACTAAAAGCAGACAAGAAGGCTATAAATTCCTTGAAGTTCAAGCCTTCCAACATCCTCAACAAGCTCTGAAAGATCAACACCTCAATTGAATCATTCTTCGGCATTTCATTCCAATTAGTTATCATAGTAAACCATCAATTTAATCATGAAATTACACTCTCTCTCTTATTTAGTCTCTAAAATATATAACTAATTATTAAACTTTATGAACTAATTCGACGGATTACACCGACTTTTAATGAATACTTATTATTTTCGTACACATTAGTGACTAAATAGGAGAGAGTGTAAATTCAGGAACAAAACTGATGGTTTAGTCTAGTTATAACGAGCCAGGGGAAATGAGAGAGAGACCTGAGAGAGAGGATTGACGGCGAATTCGGGAATGGAGAGGAACTCATCGGAAGGAATGAAACCGCAATTGTTGCGATCGAGTTGACAAAATCGCTGGTATAGAGAAACGATCTCCTGCTGCGTAACTACACAAAGAAATCGAAGACGAAAAGAAGAAATTTTAAAAAAATGAAATGAACATGAGAATTGGAAGGGGTAAGTGATTAGTATGCAATTACATGCGTGTTTGCAATGTTGCTGAACCTCTTCAATGTCGTACTGGGTGAGCATGGAGGATGTGTTGCCCATCGCCACCAACAAGATTGAACTCTGCAACTGCAATTCAACTGAGAGAGAGAGAGAGAGAGAGAGAGAGGGATCGAAGAAGGAACTGAATGGTCGATTGTCGTTCGCCAACTGTCAACTCTTACTTCCTGCACCCCCTTCAACGACTTCCTAAACCCATTTTGGCCCAATGGGCTCACATGACCGTACTTAATGAATCCCTTTTGAATTTGTGCAACCGCTGCACAACTATTTCCTTTCCCACAGTTTAGTTTTCCTATGATCGATTTAAAATAAAATTGTAATTATAAATACATAATGTGTTAAAAAGTATTTTTAAAATTTTTAAAATTAATTAAAAAAATAAAATATTTAAAACTATGTTTGTGCTATTCACCGATTATGACATGACACATGGATTAAAATTTTTATTTAAATTCAAATTCAAAATAATCATATTTTTATTATTGGATAGTTCATCTATGTGTTGAATTGTGATAAGAGAACAGTGAAAATTCACACAAGTAACTGTATCTAAGTTTTGTTCTTAAAATTATAACAACTAGATTGTGATTACTTAAGAGTTTAATGACTATGTACTGGTAGTATAAAAAAATTTACACAAACGCCCAATCACATTTCATCAGAATCAAGGTTGTTAGACTCGCGAGTCGATTCGTCTGATTCTACGAGTTTATATTTTTACATGGACGAAATGAGTTGACTCGCAACTCGGTGGACACGTGGTAGACTCGGACTGACTCGCGAGTTTGAGCCGAGTCAGCGAGTCAGTGTTGACATTTTAAAAAAACCCAAAAACGATACCATTTCATGCATTTCGTTCTTTTTTTCAAACAAATACTTAGTTCGCAAGTTTTGCTCCGTATGTATACAAAAAAGAGGAAAGACCAATCGTCCTTCATACACACAAGCAATACTGATATAGACATTTTATTGTATTTTATTTTAATGTTCACACAAAATTAAGTAATAGATACCCCTTGTCTTAGGTAGACTTGTAGCCCTTTCATTCATTACTCTACACTGCAGCCTTTTCCCTCTCTTGTCACATCATTTGTATTTTAGTTTATATAAAACACATTTTATCAAAAAAAATATTGTATAATTACATATCTCTCATAGTATTTGTCTTTTATAATCTCTCTGTTATTAGATTTTAGAGGTCGTACTGTATTTAAAAAAAATGAAAAATACTTTTCCGATGTCACTACTCGATTCTAGTGCACATCGTTGGACTTCATTCTTATTTTATTTATTATTTAATAACAAGTAATTATATATATTTAAAATTAAAAATTATTTGCAAAATAAAATTGTTAAAATTATATATAAGGAGATAAAACTTTAATTTGTGAATTAGATTATAAAAATAAATTATGTAAATTAAAACACACCAATGTAAATTTAAAAAAAATGAAATTGTTGAAATAAATAATTAGTTTGTGTAACAATTTTAAAATTTTTCAACACATTAAATTTGTGTGGGATATAGAAACAAGTAAATAAATTATACTTTTTTCTTTTGGGATATAGAAGCAAGTCAAGTACACGTGATCTCCTATAAATAATTGACTTTTTTTTTGTATTGATGATATTATAGTAAGTATTTGTGATGTGTAGATTTGTTTAATATTATTTTAAATATTAGGTAAACTCGTAAGAGTTTAAGAGTTGAGTCTATCTATGCTCCACGAGTTTGCCTAGACTCTCTCATTAATATTATTTTAAACATTAGGTAAACTCGCACGAGTTTACGAGTCGAGTCTACTTATACTCCACGAGTCTGTCTAGACTCTCGTGTTTGACCACCTTGATCGCAATGTTATTTTGTTATATTACTTCCTAAAATATCTCCATATTGAGATATGATTGAACGTCAATATAATTTTGTTATATAGTCATATTTTATAAATTTTTTATATGATTAAACATCTAGTCATTTTTTTATATAGTCATTTTATATTGTCAAATACATAGTCATTAAATTCATTTCGTCAAAAAAAAAAGTCATTAAATTCATTATTCAATTAGAGACCGTATTATAACTAATCCTAATTTTTAATCATTATGAATTGACATTCTATTAGGGAAAATGATATTTTACTTATTTAGTGACCTTTCATGACTATTTGGGGTGTTAGATAAAAATAAGATTAATAATATTGCATGATTATTGAGTATTAGTTGACAAGGAGAAGGTAGAACCAGTAATTGGATATAGAATACAAGTTATAGAGAAAATAAGGCTCATTTACTTCCTGTGTTTTCTGTTTCCATTTTCACCGAAAGTAATAAACACTAGTACATTGACCCGTGCGACGCACGGGTTAGTTATATGGGATAATTGTAATATTAATGCAAATTGTGACAAAAAATGAATAAATCACTTGTATGGGAAAATGTAATTATTTGTCCAAATTTTGGCATTGGTTGTTATTAATATTTGTGTTAATAAGAACTTTTATAATTTTGTACCAAAAAAAAAGAACTTTTATAATTAGCTTTCTAAATTTGGCTCAGTTGTATGTTAAAATTTGCATGGGGTAAATTTATGTGGAGAGTAAAAAATATTGTTACAATAAAGATAAATTATATCCAAAATTTGAAAATAGGAGGATAATAAAAAGTCCAATTGTAACCACTACAACATTTTTGACTTTAGCTCACGCTAAACTTGCCCACGGCTAAAAAACTGCGGCCTAAAAAACTTGCCAACTATTGCTGCATATCTTGTAGCAATCCAAAGCTTCACATCTTCCCTTTTTTGAATACCATATGCTTCTTATTCATTAATTATTATCCATGTTTTTCTAAATAATACTCTTGTAGTGAAAAAGAAACGTTAAAAGCCTGATAAGAATAAAATTGTTAATGGCCAGTTATCTTGTTATCATCATCGAGGTGCATGTCAGTGCGGTTGATAATCCACCAGAAACATCATTTTTTTGAATCTTTTCAATGGTAGCAATATGTACCGTTTTTAATTAAAACTATATTAGTTACTATCATTATCATTTGATAATATAACAACAGAATGAAAAAATGCAACTATATGATCAGCAAATATTTAGAGGTAATGCATATTGTTAACCACTAAAAGATTGCCTATAAAACTTTGTACTACAAACCTTTTCCAGGTTCATGTTTTACTCACATACGTAAAAAATAATCAACTCTTCCATATAAAATAACAATAAACCAAAACACCAAACTTTGATTAAAAGGCTGGAGTTTTCTACTAAATTGAACATTCAGAACTTTAAATTAAAGAGTCAAACAAAGATCGAAATTACATTAATCATGACAAAAGCAAAACAACCAAATTTTCATGATAGGACTGCAAAACAACAAAAAATCAATCCACGTTAAATTTTGAAATAGCCAACTAACACTTCTGGATAATTTAACAAAACCAATCAAAAGCAATACTCACCAATTTTGAAATAGACCGCAGTACTGTTCCCAAAATACCATGTGATGCACGGGTCTGTTATGCTAGAATGACATTAAAGACATTGGTATTTTGGAATTATATTAAAAAGAAAGGTTATATGGGAATCACATTGAACAGTTTAGCTATATGGGAAATATATAAACTCAACAATATTGAATACATAGAAAAAATGGCCACCATGACAATTTGTAAAGTCTTGCACAATAAGAAAACCAAACAATTTAATGATTTAAAGGCCTTAATGAAAGACTATTAAGGATAACTGGATATTGCATATTTAAAAAGTGTAGGTAACCTAGCCTTTTACTATAAATTTTGAAAAACTTCTTTGTAAACAACATTTGTAGTAGTGTTTATATTTTCACCGTTGCCATCAGTTATCAAAATTAAAGGAATGCTACTACTCTAATATTTTTCAATTATCAGACGCCATAAAGTCAATCATATGAAGAGTCAAAGAACTTTTCAATTATCTGTTAGTAAAACTACTTTCATCTTTCTGCAATTTCAGTTTGTAATTCAACAAAGACTTCGCTATTAAGTATTTGTGATTACACAAACTCCACGATACAACTTAATCTACTTAACACCTTACATCCCCTGAAACCGCAAAAAAAGTAATGAAATTAAGAAAGAAAAATGCGGCAACACCCACCTCGGGAAAAGGTATGAACAGAAGCAAGTGTAGGAATGTTAGGATGAGGAGAAGGGCAATTGTAGAATGTCATCCTTATCTACAATCGAGAGGTAGAGATTTTTAAACACTTGGAGTGGAAACTATACAACTACTAAGGACTATATTGGGAAGTAATTGGAAATTATATTTATATTAAAGAATTGTAATTGGAAAGTATCAGACTTTCTCATTCTTTTTGCACTACGGCTATCACTATGAACTATAAAACCATTCATCGTTAAATTAGTTTAATCACCAGAATCCCAAACCAAAAATTTAACAAATTTAGTTAAGCTCATAGACAATGAAGAAGATATGTAAATCTAATGCCTTGAACTAAATGTGAGGGTAAAGACATTTTTCTAACATCTCGAGATCCATATCACACATACAGTAGAAGATATCAAGATATAGTTTCTTTTTGAATAAGAAATAAAAGAAAAATCATCAAAGGGGAAAGAGTAGTAAAATCAAATTATGGCATATCCTATCAGTGCATGTGTTCAAAAGCAAAAGTTCAACAAATAAGTGTGTCATGTCCGCTCAACTCAACGACTATGGGGAAAATTTCTCATAACCATGTAAGCAAAGGACTATGCAAAAATAGATTATTATTATTCTATCCAAAGAGGTTGTAGAGCGTGATATAAATTATAGATTATGTTATAATAATGTTAGAAATAAGAAAAGAGATCACTGACTTACTTATTAGAAATCAAAACAGGTAGCAGAGCAATTGAAGAGGAGATCTGGGATGATTATAAAATCTGACGGAGAGAGGAGGAGGAAGAGTCTGTACAAAATTGGTGACACAATAAGTAACACCCACAATAACGATTAAGAATAAGCAAAGGCACTGACTTACTTATTAGAGTTTCCAATTAAAGAGAAAGTTGTAAATCCTGACATTAGATATAGGTGGCATTTTGAATTGGAGATCTACCTAAAACTATCCTATCTTTCCTTTCTTTAACAAATAATTTGTTTGATCAACAAAAAAATGTGTTTATCATCAATGGCCCTGTAAATAGAAAAAGTGAAGAAAAGCATTAGAAATTATTGTTTCAAGTTGAAATACTTTTGGATTTATTATGTAATAGTTTTCATATAATTTCAAATTGTATTCATAGCATTCAACTATTTAATCAATATTGTGTATATAAAAATCAAAATATGGATATATTATAATTGGTCTATGTGGCTTCTGTAAGGATTTATAACTATGCTTGATTAAGAACAATCACTACATTATATATGGCCCTTTTGGGATTCAAGGTTGATATCCAAATTAAACTCTTGAAACATAAGCAACACTCAAGGTTGTCCTATTTCTAATATTCATGTGCAAAGACCTTCATTTGTTTTTGCAAAAACTATTAATTTAATAAAAATCCGGTGTGGAACCCCATAGTAGGTAGCCTTCAGCGGCCTAAAATTTGCTTACCAGTTGTCAATATCACCATAGTTATATAGCCTGTGCAAATAATCAAAATGTTAGTAAAACAATAATCTACATAATTCATTAAAGCATGAGATTATTGATCTAAGTGAATCCAGCATGCCATAGGTCCTTCAATTGTTCCTGTCCTGAGGCCAATTCTCCAATTGGTGGTTGGGAAAATACAGCAGAAGGAATGGGTCTAGAAAAGAATGAATATAATACAATCTTTTAGGAGACTGTGATGAATTACTAAAATAAGGTAGAGAATATGCTACCATTCAACATTACATGCAGCATCAGGAATAAGTGATCAAGTTAGCTTTAAATGGAAAAATAAAACAGAAAGTTAGAACATAAATATATGCACAAATGAGTAACAAAATAAAAAAAATTTGCATAAATAACACTTAGTAGTAACTATTCAAACAAGACTTTTAAGATTTTTTTAAAATGGCAACAAAATTCAGTGGTATTCGATTGAGATTTTTCACAACTTAAAAAATGTCTATTGGTATTCAAAAATATAAAGATTTCGATGGATTATTTTGTACCATGGATTTTGTGAGACTTTTCAGCATAATTTACACATACCACACTCATCCAACAATCCCACCCAAAACCTTGAGACTTTGTATGACTTTTCTTTCTTCAATCTCTCTCTCCCCCCCCCTCTCCCTCTCTTCTCTCACTGTCTCTCCCCCTCTCTCTCTCTCTCTTAGTACTATTCCCGTGTTTCTAATTTTTAGCTCCTCCCTCACCCCTCTGTGTGTCTATCCTTTTTCTTTCTAATAATAATAACGTCAATGTGTGTACAACCCGTATGTCTTATTCTCATTATTATTTTTTCCTCTAACATAAATGTGTGTGTGCAACGTTAGCTAATTTGGTATTTTTTTTTAAAGAAAAGAAATTGCTCAGGGTAATTAGAATTTTAAAAAGAGCGCAATTTAAAAATTGTAATTATATTTGTCATTATTATAATATATGTATTGTCATACTGTTATTATTGAACTTATCAAAAAAAAGCTATGATTATTGTTCCTTTCAAAAACAAAGTACTATGGTCAGTGGCGGACCTAGGACTCTGGGTCAGGGGTGCAAAAAATTTTAAAATTATATGTCATTATTGTTAAAAAATTCTAATAACAAGTTATTGCTAAAAAATTAAGAGACTACTGGCAGCGGTAATAGAAAGTAAAACAATAAAAACATTATCAAACGATTAAGCTATGCAAATTGCATTAAATTACAACTTTGTGTTGTATATCTTAAAAAATAAATTCATTATTTATATTACTTATATATCATTATAATCATTTATATTATAAAATGTTATTTAAGTTATTTTATTTTAAATGATTTAAGCTCCCATTCCTTCCAAAAAAAAAACAACATTAGATGAGAGCAAAAATTGAGTTAGGAGAGATTTTGTTTCCCTCCCCTCCTAAACATTGAACCAAACATAAAAAAAAAAAAAACCCCTCTCCTCCCTTTCATTCACCTTCAACCAAACATTATCTGAGTGAAAGAGTTGAGAGATGAAAGTGAGTGGGTCAGAGTGTGCAAAAATTTAAATTGAGTGGGTTCAAAAAAAAATTATATAGGGATATAAGTGATATTTTTAAAATTTAAGGGTGTACAAGTGCAAACAATGAAATGTGCACAAGTCCACCCCTGACTATAGTTATTGTTACATATGATTAATCTTAAGATTGCATTTGAGCTATTAATGGTACACATATTCCAGCATCGGTGAGAGAACAAGATGTAAGCAGTTATCGTAATCGTCATGGAAATATTTAACCAAATGTATTGGAAACAAAATGTATTGATTTTACTTTTCTTTAACCAAATACTTAATTTCTTTATTATCTTTTTCATCGATTCTTATAATTTTGAATGTTTGCTAAAAATTCATGAAATCCTTTCAAATCTCATAAATCAATAAGGTCATTTCAAAACTTATAAATTCTACTGATATGAATCCATTAAAATCTAAACTACCAAATCCTGATAATCTTTTAAAATCTTAAAAGTCATTATATTCCTACATAGTGTTTTAAAATCCACCAGACTTTTTTATCACAAAAAAGTCTTTTAAAATCCCAATCCAGTACACCCCTCTAAAGTTAAACCTGTCAAATGTCGTGCAAAGCCTTTTAGAAAGGATGCAATGCGAAGCAATTCTAATGTGTCTCATGAAAGTGGCATATATCTTAATTAGTTCACAAGGGATAAATCCTTAAGCAATTTGAGATTTAAATCTACATGAAATATCCATCACACTTGATTTTTTCCATTATTTTTCATTGTACATTCTCACGGAATCCAGAGTCATACACCTCCAGGTATATGCACATTAAAAATAATGGCCCTGCACTTTGTGACTTGGTAGCTGCAGGTCTTGTCCAAGTTCAATACATCGCTGTAGACATGTTCATGCACCAAGGTTTCATTGTCTCTATCTATTCCAACTTGGACTTGGTTCCAATTTACGGTGATTAAAATAATATAACCAATGAGTCATAAATGTCTTGCTTCTAATATTCCATGAATACAATAATAAGCAAAGTATTTACACTTTCATAAATATTGGAGCAACAATATTCTAGTCAAATATGTTTGTTTATTAGCATGAACCACAACCATAATCACAGACCTGTAAGGATCCATTCAAAAATAATATAAAACCAAAAGAAGTAAAAAGAAAGTGGGAAAGAGTGGTTTTAACTACATTGACATATAACCACATTAGCCTCAGAGCAGTTTTTCTTAAAAACAATATCAGTTTTGGTATTATTGAAAGGGAGGACAAAAGAAACTATATCACTCAAGCTTACAAATGGTTGCATTATACCATGAAAAAAGGCTCTAAACTGAGTTAGCAGTGAAATAGATTGATATGCATAAACTATGAGATGTGAACTGTAAGATAATTGGTTGCTTTGAAAAGGTTGATATAAAGCCTCATGAAGCTTCTGTTGATTATCCGAATTAAGAAGTTTTATCTTTAGTATAAAAAATTAACACAGATAAGATTTTGTAAAAAGGAGGAAATTTACTTTAAGGACAGATATAGTAATATATACATAAATACAGGAAGATATTGCTGAAAAATTATATAAAACACTAAATATGGGAAGATATCAATCTGCATCGGGAAAGGAATCTTAGTTGGATGTGGTAAACGTACCATTTGTTTCTAATGGCAGTTTGGCTCTCAAATTCCAGAGCTTCCAAAGTAGTTTCATCAAATATTGATCATGAGAACATGAATTTTGGGAAAGATTAAAATAGTTGCTACTTGTTGGTCCACCTTCCCTTTGTTGCCTATTTGCATCTGAATCTTTAATTGCAAAATGCATTTCACAAACTATATGCATCAGAAACCTCCTTGCAGGGAAAGGAAAGAAGAAATGAGCTGAAATCTTCGAGTTAGCACCACAAACACAATACACTAACAAAAAGAAAGTCTTTCCTCTCCTCTTTGATCTGAATTCACTAACTTCCTAATTAAGTAAGTTAAAAGCCTTTAAACTATAACAGGGTGATATAACAACAGTTAAAAACCTTTAAACTTTAACTCATCTACTCATCACTTTGCATATTTAAAAGTAATTATGCTCCTTCATCCCATATTTCCAAATTCCAACTCAAAAAATGAAATTTCACGAATAAATAACAACAAAAATAAGGAGCTACTGATTTATGCAGTATAGTTTCGGTATGACAGTCTTTTGTTAAATGATTAAAGCTGCTTGGAGGGACAATAAGAGATAAAAGAGACATTTTACAATGAATTCAAATATTATCCATATATAAAAACCACTCACAAATTCAGGGAAACATTCTACAATGAATTCACACAAAACGAAGCTGCAAAGAAAAGTCAAAGTGTTAAATAACAATAAAATTTGGAAATGGGGTTCATTCCTTCATTGGCCTCCTCCATCAAAATATTGGCAAGCTCTTGAATATAAGGGACACGTAAATGAATTTAAAATGGTTTATAAAAGTAAGCGCAATGAAACAAAGTACGCAAATAACTTCACCAATGGAAGCAGACTCTTAAACTCCTATCTGGAGACTTGGGTGAGGGAGCCAACGTAATTGGCTTGTTGAATGTTATCCTTTGTTGCCCATAAAATGGCCTTGAGATTCATAAAAATACAAAAAATGAAAGATAAATGTTAAACATGTTATTCTATTCAATTCTATTTTCATCCGAAAGCAATTCAATATTTTTTCCAGAATAAACAGGTTCTTTAACAAAATAAAGGGGCTGCCATGGTTGAGTTTCGATGACATGGTTTGGAGCATAACATCGCAACCATATTCACAAAAGTTCACAATAGAACACCCAAAGAGAATTCGTTTATAAAAGAACACCCAAGGTTAATTCTTCCCCCTCCTCTCCTTTCACCAATATCTCTCCCTCTCTCAATAAACTCAATTATAAAATTCCCCAAATCAGAACATGTTTAAAAATAAAAAAACCAATACAGAAAATCTCCAAATCAGTATCCAATTGAACAAAAACACTGGATTTGGCAAAAATACTCCTCAAAAAGAGGTGCAGAAAGGGAAGGAGAGGGAAAAACAATTTTTATCTCAAAAGATAAACCCAAAAGATAGCATAAAAGCCCCAAAAGATAAAACCCACAAAGCCAGAAATTAAAAGACAGAATAAAAAGCCGGAGAAGACAACGAAAATGGCATAATGTAATTAGGTGACTCTGCAACCAAAAAATACAAAAGAGGTAACACAAATTTCAAAACACCCACATTATAGGATTCGGGCAACGCAAAGAGAAATGCAAACACCCCAGCAAAGAGTGACTCACCCAATCCGCCTCTTCCATCGCATTGATACCTCCCCTCTATTTGTGATTCACAGGTACTGCCTATGTCTCATCCACTATGGGCACGTCATGTTTGTTGCACACGTCGCTGGATGCTCTCTACAAAAGAAACTAAAATAAGTAGCAGATTCAAGTGAAACATAACAAAAATTGAGAAACAGAGAAAATAGAGGTATAGAAAACGGATTCTTGTTGCCTCCAAGCGATGTAGTCCTTTCCGTCATGCACCTGCCACTGCATGCGGTCGGTCTTCTTCCACCTTGTGGCGTTCATCAGCCCGGAACCACCCTTCTTCCTCCACGATTCTGCCAAGCGTGTTCTTCTCCTCTGGTCTGCGCGACTTTGTCTCACCACCGCTGACGACGTCTTTTTGTCTTACAGATTAGCCGACGGTGAATGAGACGACGTTTGTGGTTGGGGTCAGAGCCGGAGCCGGAGCCGGAGCCTGAGCCAGAGATCGAGGATGGGTTAGAGAGAGAAAGGGAGAAGAAAATGAATGAAGCAAGGGTTTGGTGACTTTTCAAACCACTCAGAAAAATGCAGAGTAACCGTAAAGATGCAAATAAGAAGAAGAACGGTCAAATGTGGCGAAGGACGCTGCCACCGGCAGATAATGTTGTATTAAATCCATAGCAATCATGAGGCATAGGCGAGGAGGAAGAAAGGGAGAGATAGAGAGATAAAGGTGGAAAGGGAGAGAGAGCGAGGCATGACATAAAAATTTATAAATATCTTTATTGTATATTATTTATAGATGATTATTTTACTTTTGACTCTTAATAGGAAGAAACATTACATATTATCGGTATAAATGATTATTTTTCTTTTGGGTCCTGACAGAGAAACATAAAATGTTTATTTTTTATACGAGCGTAAACGTCTTTATTATTTATAAATAATAATTTTGTTTCTTAGTCTTTACGGGGAAATATTACATGTTATGGGTGCAATTTTATCGTCTTTTAACACATATCAAATTAACAAATATTTTTATCATTTGTAAATGATTATTTTGTCTTTTAGTTCTTACGGGAAAACATTACATGTCGTGAGTGTAATTTTATCGTGTTTGAACACATATCAAATTTGCAAATGTCTTTATCATTTATAAATAATAAATAATCAATATCAATATAAGAATACAAAAAGCTGACAAAATTACTAAACTATACTACCATATTTTTACCATCTATCGTTTTAAAGGGGCAAATATGTCAATCTAAATAAAAATAAATCAAAATAAAAATTAAATTCACATAAAAAAATTAATTTTGTACCTACTTTTACATTTTTCTCTCTCACCTTTCACTTTTTTCCCCTTTCTCTTCTCTTTCTTCCCTCTCTCTCACATGACACTCTTTCTCTTTCTCTCTTTCTTCTCTCACACCCTCTCTTTTCTCTTTCTTCTTTCTATTTTTTTTGTCAACTTTTTCTTTCCATTTCTTTCTATTTTTCTTTTTCTATATTTTTATATTTTATCATTATAATTTTTTTATTATTTATAAATAATTATTTTTGTTTAAAATCTCAATAAGAAAACTGTAACGCCCCAAATTCCCTAAACACAGTTCGAGAATAAATTGTGAGAAGTTGTGTGATTGTATTTAAGCTTAATTTGGTTTCAAATTGAGTGAATATGATTAAATAAAGTTTTAAGGTGTAAGTTGTTGATTTTGAGTTAAGAAATAAGTTGGATTTAATCTTAAGATGATTGGAAGTATTGGTTTGGAGTTAATTGAAGTTAGTTTAGGGAGTAAGACTCAAGATCGGTGTTAAAATTCAGTTTTTATGATTTTAATGTAGTGGGAATCGATTCCCACAAGCCATGAATCGATTCACACAATTTCAATCCCCTGAGAGTCGAATTGGAGACTCAGTGGATCGATTCGCCCAAATACAGGAGCTGCAGGAATCGATTCACTCACTTAAAATTCGAGCTGTTACATTGTGTCTGTGTGAATCAATTCACACATAAGTTGTGAATCGATTCACAGCCTTATAAAAGCAGAAAACACAGCAGAAATCACACAGAACGCGAGAAAGAGAGAAAAAGGAGAAGGGAAAAAGGGGAAAAGAGCTAAGGTTTCATGATTCTAATTGGGATTTGAGGGATCCTTACTAGATTTCCTTAATTTCTAGTTGAGGGCGAGTTTGAGAGTTGAGGTTGAGTTTGAATGGGAGATTTGAAGAAACCCTAAAAGGAGGAAGAAGAGAATCGAATTGAAGAAGAAGAAGAGGAAGGAGATCAAGCTTCTCCAAGGTTGGCTCGAATTCTTGGGCTTGAAGAGGAAGATTGAAGGTTATAGATCAAGATTTTGGGAAGATTTGAAGAAGCCCTAAGTTGGGAAAATTGGGAAAACGTGAAGAATATCAAAGAGGGCAAAGCTCCACCATTCTAGCTCAAGATCTTGAAAAATAAAGGTGAGTTCTTCATCCCTTAGGTGGTGGGCAACCAATAAGTCCCCCATTAGGGTTTTCTATTTTTCCTTATTAGTTGATTTCCTTGATTCCTATTTGGGGTTTTGGGATAATATGAGAAGGGAAATGGGTTAGAATAAGTTGAAGTTAGTTTAATAAAGTTCTATGATTCTCGTTATGAATATGTGGTATTTCCATGGCTAAGTGAGTAGTTAGTTCAATGTTATTATGTTTGATGTTTGAAATGTCGGGTCCTTTTGGGTGGAAAAGGGTCGGCTGCTGTTGTGTGAAATAATAACACAGTTGTGCAAGTATACACAATCGCAACAAGTAGTAAAGAGTAAATCAAGATCGTTCCCACGAGGATTGATTAATTGATTCACAAGTTTTTCCAATAGTAAGTGAGTCAGTGAGTAAATAATAAAAACAGAAGATAAACATCAAGTTTTTGTGGTTTTAATAACTGAACAGAGCAGAATTAAGCAAGTGATTTGAGAAAAATATGGATAAAGACAGTTAGGATTCAGTTCATTCGTATTTCTACCAGGTTGGTTTCAGTGCCATAAGTCAGTGCCATTTGGCACCTGGGCGCAGGGCACTAATGTGTGTGCCTTTCAGCACTATCACCAGGGTTAAGTAAAGGGTTCCTTATGTCTAAGCCCCCATTATGTTCCCCCTTGTCTAGTTAATGTGGCCAAGAACACCCTACAAGACAGATTTCCTATGTCTAGTTTAATCTAAATCAATTAAAGTGTCCTTTAATTTGATACCCCTTATATTGCCTCATGAAATCAGCATGTTACTACCTTTCAGCACCTAACATACATGTACCTAACTAAAGTTGATCAGGCTCAAGTTAAATATGTAAGCAATGAAGTCGCATGAGACAAAGATGCAAGAGCAAAGACAAATAGACATTCACCAACCAAGTTTCAATACAAAGTCACTTCATCCCAACTTAAGAAAGTTAGCTCATAATGAGCCTAAAAATAAAACAACAGAAACTGGTGCCAAAAACAGAATCCATGGCACTAGAGTAAGAGTTTAGAAACTATTACAGCTATGAATAAAACAGAAAACAGAATTGCTCCCAGCCTTATGAGCTTGAGAACCACTCCTTAAGCAGCAATGCCTTGTTGTTTCTGCTTCACTCTGTACTGAGCAAGTTACTTCTCTCCATGGACAAAGTTGAAAGCTTGAATCAATGGTGTTTGGAAAGAGAAAGAAGAGATGCGGCTGCTTCTTTTTTAGGAGGGAAAAATGATGCCCTAACAAAGAAGAATATCAGAACCAGCCTCTTCTTACTTCATTAGGTCATTATACTTTTATAGTCTCTCCTCAAAATGGGCTAACCAATGCTGATTCCCATAAAGATGTTGTCTTTGGGCCCAAAAGTGAGAGCTTTTTGTCATGTAGTGAGCTGAGAGAAAATGCATTAGGACAGGGAGGGACCACCAAAAAGCACGCTGCAGCAGCATATATGAGGACAGAGTCCTTTGTTTAGCTCCACTGAAAGATCACACGCTGCTGCTTTAATTCCAAGGGCTGTTATCAACACAGTGCCGTGACAAGGCACCAGACTTGGCACTGAGCAATTCTCATAAAAATCCTGCACAATGTCAACACACATCAAAATGCTCACAAAAGCACCAAAGTGCTTCAAACAGCTCCAAACAAGGCGAAACCACATTATTTACATTAATCTAATAAATAAAGGATCTAAATTACTCTTAAACTCACATGATTCATAGTCATAAAAGCATAAATAACTCTTATTTCTAAGAGTTATCAGCTGCTGACCCCCACACCGACATATGTTTGGATTTCCTTTATTGTTCTCTCCACGGAGGGGATTTGGAAGTGATGTGTGTTTTGGTTAACGAATATACGTGAGTGAGTACTTTAGTATTCCTTACCTATATTTGAGGGTCAAGATAGGGGTTATGATATGTACGATGTTACCCCTAATACGAGTTCCACGGAGCTCTACTTAGAATGTTTAACTCAATTTAGAATGTTTGAAAATATGAGAAATATATAAGTTTAAAGATGCACGATGTGAGATTGAGTTACTCAAATACATGATAAGTTAATTTCCTTGATTTTCTTTTGAATATCATTGGAGATAGTTTGATAGTTGAATGATTGAATTGCATATTCACTTCATTATGTTCATGCATTGATAATGCATATATTAGGATTAAGACACTTAAAAGACACCAAAATTCCTCATAAGAGGAGATGTACGGTATGATTGGTCTCGTGGGACACTACTTGGAGATTAATGATGTCTAACAACCATACCGTTAGCTATGTTGAGTGGGGTCTATGAATTAAAGTATATGACCAAATCCAATAACATAGATTCCCAGTTGAATATTGATTCAACCATATGGGAATAGTCCAAACGTGCTATGCACGAAGTAATAAAGAACTATATGTTCTTAGTTATAGTTGCATTGCATTTCATTTTAGCTTTGCTAAGTAAAATGTAGAAAAAGAATGTTTATGTAAGTTATGTGATTTACTTTGCATTGCTATGTTTAGTTTTCTCTCAAGTGTGATACGTAGGGTATTGGACTGTGGATTTTCTCGCCTGACAATATACTATGTTATCTAAGTGTATGTTGGACTGGGATAATTACGACCAACAATATACTAAGTAAGTCTAAGTGTATGTTGGACTGGGATAATTATAACCAACAATATACTAAGTTTAAGTTCAAGTTAATGCATTCTAGGGTTTCAAGCTTAGGATGTCTATCAAGTATTATGTTTCGAAGCTAGTTCTTTGATTAAGGAGGAAAGTAGGTGTTGGCAGTAATGCCTTAGATAGTTTTACTAATATATTAGGATTTGTCGAGAGAATGGTGAGGAGTCTGTGAAGGGCTCACTGAGATTTTTAATCTCACCCTGTTCCTTTTTTATTTTTTTAGATAAATATGTACTAAAGGCAGATGAGGCAACGCTCTAGGCTTGGGACTCATAGATTAGGTTTTATGTTGTAATGGAATTTTGATATTCCAAGAATTGTATAAGTTGTAATCTATTTATTAGATTTATGATTTAAGTTTCAAATCTATGACTTGGATTACTGTAATCAAGTTTGTAAATTATTAGTAATTCCTGTACTATAATATAATTTGTCGTACTTTCAATTTACGTTGAGGTGCGGGTGTTACAAAAACATTACATAAATATATGTATTATATATTTTTTATAGATGATTATTTTACTTTTAATTCTTAACGGGAGAAAACATTACATATTATCGGTATACATGATTATTTTTCTTTTTGGTACAGATAGAAAAACATAAAATATTGTCGGTATAACATAAAAATTTATAAATATCTTTATTATATATTATATATAGATGATTATTTTATTTTTGACTCTTAACCAGAAGAAACTTTACATACTATCGGTATAAATGATTATTTTTCTTTTTGGTCCAGACGGAGAAACATAAAATGTTTATTTTTTATATGAGCGTAAACGTCTTTATTATTTATAAATAATAATTTTGCTTCTTAATCTCTACGGGGAAACATTACATGTTGTGGGTGCAATTTTATCGTTTTTTAACACATATCAAATTAATAAATATTTTTATCATTTGTAAATGATTATTTTGTCTTTTAGTCCTTACGGGAAAACATTACATGTCGTGAGTGTAATTTTATCGTGTTTGAACATATATCAAATTAGCAAATATCTTTATCATTTATAAATAATAAATAATCAATATAAGCATATAAAAGGATGACAAAATTACTAAACTAGACTATCATATTTTTGTCATCTATCATTTAAGGGGCAAATATGTCAATCTAAATAAAAATAAATCAAAATAAAAATTAAGTTCACATAAAAAAATTAAATTTTTTACCTATTTTTACTTTTTTTTTCTCCCACCTTTCACTTTTTTACCTCTCTCTTCTCTCTCTCTCACATGACACCCTTTCTCTTTCTCTCTTTCTTCTCTCAGACCCTCTCTTTTTTCTTTCTTCTTTCTATTTTTTTTTGTCAACTTCTTCTTTCTATTTCTTTCTATTTTTCTTTTTCTATATTTTTATATTTTATCATTATAATTTTTTTATTATTTATAAATAATTATTTTTTGTTTAAAGTCTCAATAAGAAAACATTACATAAATATATTTATTATATATTTTTTGTAGATGATTATTTTATTTTTGATTCTTAACGGAAGAAAACATTACATATTATCGATATAAATGATTATTTTTCTTTTGGGTACAGACAGAAAATACATAAAATTAAATGTTATCGGCATAACATAAATTTTTTTAAATTTTTTTATTATATATTATTTATAGATAATTATTTTACTTTTGACTCTTAACGAGAATAAACATTACATACTATCAGTATAAATGATTATTTTTCTTTTTGGTCCAGATACAGAAACATAAAATATTTATTTTTTATACGAGCGTAAATATTTTTATTATTTATAAATGATAATTTTGCTTCTTAGTCACTATGGGGAAACATTACATGTTGTAGGTATAATTTTATCGTCTTTTAACACATATCAAATTAATAAATATTTTTATCATTTGTAAATAATTATTTTATTTTTTAGTCCTTACGAGAAAACATTACATGCCATGGGTGTAATTTTATCGTGTTTGAACACATATCAAATTTGCAAATGTCTTTTCATTTATAAATAATTATTTTGTTTTTTAGTCATTACGGGAAAACATTACATATTGTCGGTGTAATTTTATTATAAATAATTATTTTACTTTTTAGTCCTTACGGGGAAGCATCACATGTTGCCGATGTAACTTTATTATAAATGATTATTTTGTTTTTTAGTTCCTACGGGAAAACATTACATGTTCTGGTGTAATTTTATCATCATTAAACACATATCAAATTTATAAATGTATTTATTATTTATAAATGTATTTAATTTAGTTTTGATATTATTTTATGGCTATTAATGCATAGAGATGATTCAGAAAGATGCTATTAAAATTGATATAAGGACTACTGTATTAAAATATTTGTCAGGTCAAAAGACATAGCAGCTGATATTCAATTTTAGTTGATACATGTAAATATTTTAGAAACATTTATTACAACCAACACGGCGCGACCCGTGCAGATACACGGGTATTCTACTAGTTGAATATGGAAGCCTATCTTGTAAGCAAAACTGATTTAGTAATAGCTAGAAGTTGTTTATAAAAGAAAAGTACTCCCTCGTCTCATATTTTTTGTCTTGTTTAGAATATTTATTTGTCTCAAATTATTTGTCACTTTATAATATCGAGAGGATATTAATTATATTTTTTCAACAATATTCTTATTTATTTATATATCAATTACCTTATATTAATTGACTCTTCTACCTAACTCTTACTACAATAAGAGTATATTAGTCAAAATAAATTATTTTACTTTGGAAATAGGTGTCATTCTACGAATATGGTAATTTACATCATATGTCCCATATCGCAAGTAAAACAAATTAAGTAAATGGCACCAAGGTTGGTAGACTCGCGAGTCGACTCGTCCGATTCTATGAGTTTACGTTTCTACATGGATGAAGCGAGTTGACTCGCCTTGTAACTCGTTTCTGCACAAACTCGGGTGGACTCGGTGGACTCGTGGTAGACTCGGACTGATTCGCGAGTATGAACCGAGTCAGCGAGTCAATATTGACATTTTAAAAAAGCACTAAAACGTTACCATTTCATGTGTTTCGTTCTTTTTTTTTTAAACAAATACTTAGTCCGAAAGTTTTGCTCTATACACGTACAAAAAAGAGGAAGATCAATCGTTTCCCTATTATACTTAGTCCGCAAGTCTTGATGATATTATAGTAAGTATTTGTGATGTGTATATTTGTTTAATATTATTTTAAATATTAGGTAAACCCGTACGAGTTGAGTCTACCTATGCTCCACGAGTTTGCCTAAACTCTCTCATTAATATTATTTTAAACATTAGGTAAACTTATACGAGTTTACGAGTCGAGTCTACCTATGCTCCACGAGTCTGTCTAGACTCTCGTGTTTCACAAACTTGAATGTCACTACTTGTATATTATAATAATAAAAAAATATCATAGTTGATTGCTAATGTTGATACGTGTAAATGTTATTATTTCGCAGCAGACCTCGATTCAACACCAGTGCAAATGCATTGTACTAGCATTTCTCTTTCTTAATCGGAACCGACAAGGTATGCAATGCAAAGGGAATCATCCTCCTATGTACATCCAAACAAATAACAAAATCGGCGAAAATTTAGAATCATGCAAATTTGTAAGTATTTTGGCAAGGATAAAACACATCATTCTGAATTATTGTGCAGTTAATAATTAATCTTTCATTATTCACATGGATTTTACACGTGGCACATAAAGATACCTGTCTCTAAACAAATACACGAGTCTGTGAAGTTCAATAAAACACCAGCAAATCTAAATTCGGAAGGGAAACTGATCAATGTTGGAGTAACAATGGGACATGATATGTGCATGGCATATGTATGGGCTTAGCATTGAGATTATGTTTCTTATTCCTTCGCGTGAGGATCAACAAACGGGCCTGACATGTTTGCTCTTATGGCAATTGGCAAACGAAGAAAACAAAAGTGTCAGTCACATGTTGCTTTTAGTATTAGTTTAATCTTGCATTTTTACCTGTGGCCCAAAATGAAACCCTGCTTCATTATCAGTTATTCTAAATCTCTGATCAGTTTTTGACCAAAAAAAAAAAATCTCTGATCAGTTGAATTCAATTTGAATTGATTGAAATATGAGATTTTTCTAGGTAGGATTTAATTTGCGCAGCAGTCGTAATTAAGTTCAACCAATGCAGTTCATTGTAATGGACGTGGGAAGCCAGGGTTCAATTTGTATTTATGCTACGGAAGATGGCAATAAGCTAACAAATTAAACTTACAGTATTTAATAAAATGAGCGGTTGAACTAACTTACAAATATAAAATGACATTCTTAATTCATGCTTAATTTTCTTTAATCAAAATATTAAATTTAATCAAATATTTGTAAATTATTATTATAATAAGTTTATATTAACTAAACTAATTTTTAAGATATTTATAAATCAAAATTTTGAAATTCATATTTTAATAATGTAATTTACTTACGTAGTTATTCATTTATTATCATTAAAATGGTTTTTATTATTTAAAAGATATCATTTTAAATATTATTTTAATTTATTTTTTATTCTTTGTAAAAATATGTGCAACAATGCAAATGTATGTAATGAGAGGGAGACTACAAGAGTTAATAATTTTTATTTCATTTAATAGAGGATAAACGAGAGGAATTTAACTAAAATAATAAGGGTAAAAACGAGAGAATAAATGATACGCTATAAACTATAAGCTCAAACATCACTTCAAGCAGTATATGGAAAAACACTATAAACTAGCGAAAAAATGCTATAAGCTAGTGGTTACCAAATACCTATACTACAAACTTATCCGTTATAATCTGGCGGTTTAGTCTTACCAAACATAGCTTTGCATAGGCTCCGTTTGGTAAAAATAAGCTATAAGCTAGCTTATAGCTGAAAAACTTATAGCTAGCTTATAGCTGAAAAACTAACTGATAACTTATAGCAAAAAAGCTGGCTGATTAAAATTGAACTGTTTGTTAAAATTAGCTATTTAAGTAACTGATAAATATATAATGACATAAAAGGATAAAAGTTTACCTTTATTAAATTTGGAAAAGGATAAATAATAAAATAATGAGGATAAAGATGAGAGAAAAGATAAAAAAACTATAAGCTATAAGCTCAAATGCAACTTCAAGTAGCATTTCAAAAAAAACTATAAGCTAGTGTGATAAGCTTGCTTACAAAACATCTTTTCTTCAGTTAAACAAGCTTATAAGCTAGTACAATAAGTTATAAACTAGCTTTTTGGCCTTACTAAACAAAGAATAATTTTTTAGGTGCCTCTTCCTCTATTTTTTCATTTTTTTATGTCCATCACTTTTTAACTTAACGTCTTATATTTCTTTAAAAAGGCTAAATATTACTTTTGGTCTCTTATGTTTATTTTATGTTTCGGTTGGTCTCCTGCGCATTATTTGCTTCGAATTTGTCCTTTATGTTACAAACGTTATGCCAATATGGTCCTTCCGTTACTGACGCCGTGTTATTTGCTTATATGGCAGTTAACTGATGATCTGACAGTTGAGTCAGCACATGATGGACCAAATTGAAACCAACTAATTAGATAAAAGACCTAATCAATATTTTTCTCATTCTTCCCCAAATTGATGACCTAGGTTTTCTTTTTGGTTTTTCTGCAAGAGTCTTCTTCCCCAAATCCTTTTCCAGATGAAATATATGTATGTGTACGTAATTATTTCATGCATAGTTTTAAAATATAAATAAAAATAAAAAATTTAAAATTATGAACATATAAATTTTATAAACCAAATTTATAATTAAATTTCAAAAAATATAAAGTAAGAACTACATGTATCATTCTTTAGTTAAAGGAGAATAGAGATTTTAATTTATTATACATTTAATAAGATGTCAAAAAATATATTTTTTATATTTTAAAATATTAAATGAGTAAAAAATATCGATAACTCTTCAAAACAAATATCGAAACAAAGAAGGAGAAAAATATCGATTTGGTCCTTTTATCTTATTACTTGGTTTCAATTTAGTCCTACATGTGCTGACTCGGCTGTTAAATCATCAGTTAACTGTCACGTAAGCTAAGTTTCACTGCGTTATAGTAACGGAAAGACCATATTGGCATAATATTTGTAACATAAGGGACTAATTCGAAACAAATAATAAACAAGAGACCAATCGAAACCTAAAACAAAGTAACTAAATGTTTAATTTTGAAAAACAAAACTTAATTAACTTCTTATTTTTAAAATACATTGAATGAGATAAAGCTTATAGATTATTTTTTTCTGTGAGAAATGTTAAATATTAGTGCTCTTTAGATATTTTCTTTAATATATATATTATGGAATTAAATTCATGTAAATTTCATAAAATTACATAAGTCAATGGATTCATATGGAACAGATACGCGTAAAAAAAAAAACATGAGCTGATACGAGAGGTACGTGACATGACTTGTCGGCATCACTGCATGTGGTGATCACACAGAAAAGGCCACAAGGTCGCATGTGCCAACGTTCTACTAATACAACACTGTTTTTGTTGTCGCTAAAATTTGGAAAACAAGCACTGGGAAACATAACATCGGAGCAAACAAGTGTCCCCTCTGCGGGCTTCACCCATTCAATAAAATATTCATGATGTTATGTGACCTTTGGGTAAGACAAACTGTCGTTTTCCACAAACACTTTTTTTGCGAAGGAAAAATAAAAAAAAATAGTAAAACTATTGTACTAATAACAGATAATTACTCGAAACTATAGTCATGATCAATATCAATGAATTGGTGAATAAATAATTTTGCAGATTTCTGGCCAGAGTAGTAGAGGATATGATTGGTATGAAAAGTTGTATTTTTTGTTCATTTTTTCACTTTAACTTTTTACCATTACTTTTAAATTAAAACTTTTTGGGTCTTTTTTTTGTTACACTTTTCTGGGTAATTTGCTGTCATTAAATTTAAGTATTTCTCATTTAAAAAATTTAGTATGATACGTTTATGCCATAGAATATTTATTTAAAAGTAATTTTATAAATAATGAATTTCGCTGAAAACAAAAATAAGTTTAAAATAATAATACAGTAAAATTTCGGGCCTAAGAGATTAACCCAACAAAGAGACAGCCAGGGCGTAAGGTTAGGCCCAGAGCAACTTTTTTACTCACGCGAACATATAAAGGGAATTATTAAACACACCCAATCTTTTGCTAGCATACACCCCCTTGTCAGGATTTCCATTTTTCTTCCAAAATACCTCTATCCGGATATATATTTCCGGACGTGTGTTAGACTTAGTTCACATGCAAATGTGCCTTCCGGAAATATATTTTAGGACTATTTTTATTCTCTAGAAATATATTTCCAGAAAATTTTTAGATTTCTCTATAAAAATATAATTTTGGACAGTTTTAGTTTTCTCTAGAATTACTTTTTTGCATTTGAGCATTCTCCGAAAATATATTTCCAAAAGTTACTTTTTTGTGTTTTAGCATTCTCTGAAAATATATTTTCAAAAATTACTTTTTTGTGTTTTTTCCATGCGACATTCATCAGCGGAACCTTGATGCCAAATCTAAAGGTTACGTAACTTTGTGACTTTAACACATTTATTGAATGTGAATTCCTTCCCAGCCACCTTCTTCATCCATCATCACCTTATTTTCTCCCTCTTATACATATTGCTTTGGGTCTCTTCAAATATTGATGCAAATGTAGGAAGTCTTATTATGATATGATGATGAAAAAAGCCTTCTAATATGCTACATTTAATTTCTGCTATATATTATTGGTCCAGTGGATGGCTTAATAGGGCCAATAAGAACTTGGCTTTATTTTGATTATGTAATTGGTTCTGCATTGCATTTAGGAATTAGGCTTAATATATGCATATATTGTTCTGCACTGCATTGCATTTAGGAATTGCATTTGGTTATGCATTCTTTTTCCCCAAGCTTCAAATCTAAAAATGAGTTTAACATGACGCTAGATAGCTCCTTATTTGGTGGGAGAGTTAGCTTTGGCATATGAAACTAACGAAAATAAGAGCTATTCTTCATATAACAGAGGACATAATCTCATATTTTACTTTTTTGCATACCGTGTAACATGTAGTGTACACTGAGCACTTATTTGTGAGTGTAAAACACAATTGATGGGCATTTAAATTCGTCATAAGGGGGTCAGCATCACAGAAAAAGGGACTGACAAAATATATTTCAACACCGTCTAGAAATATATTATTTCTGGACGACATCAAAGTGGTTTTAAAAAAGAGTTTTAGTGATTTTTCGAAAATATATTTTCTGACACTTTCTGTCCATAAATATATTTCTGGAGGAGGTAAAAATGTAACAAAAAATAATAAAAAGCAGCTGGAAGTGTATGCTAGCAAAATGGGGGTGTATTTAATAACTCCCTAATTTTAATCCGTGAAGAGTTTTAGACATGTCTTTCTTGTTCTTGGTTGAAGTTGAAAATATTGAACAAAAAAAACTGTTGGTAAATTGAATTTGGTCAATTAAAAAGAAGTCTGACTCAAAACATAAATATGATTTAATCTAATCAACATAAAAATGTTTGGATTTGATTGATTTTCAGTTTTTATTAATATTTATTAATATACAAATTGATCAACATATATATAGAAATTTATATTCATTAAATTAGAAATTTTTATTCATCAAATTATATTAATCATGAGTCTAATTCAGTAGTATTTATTATACAATACATATAAATATAAACATTTTTTTGACAAAAATACATATAAATATAAACATAGGAAAATCAAATTGCACGAATAGAAATAGGACAAAACTTAATACGCTAAACAAGATTGTCTTCCCGCTTAGCCTTTTATTCGGTGTGATCATACGTTTTAATGCGTCAATGATGTTTAGACAGATATGAGTTCACTAGTTAAATATTATTGTTATTTATTACTCATTCCATTTTTCATTGGGTGTCGTTTAAAGTTTTTTCACGGTGATTAAGGAAAAAAATAAATAACTATGAGTTAATCAATTTATTAAATTATCCTCAATAACCATTAGAATATTAATTATTGTCATAAATGTATAGTAATAACTTTTCAGAAATAAAGAAGATATCTACTCATATTTGGGGATAAATTTGGACAAAAAAAATAATGTTGTATTGAAAAAAATAAAAAGTCGCTTAGCATGATTTTTTAATATAAATATGATTTTTTTTTCTTTTACTAAAACTTACACGTTTTAAGTAACCTTGTTGTCTATCCATATGAGCAAACGATAAAATTAAAGCATCGTTACACTAGAACAGATTACTAAAAAAATGGTGCCACCTTAAACAGTGCCTCTTTCTGAAAGCGCTAGCGTTTTCTAGAATAAGCGCTAGTTAAAATGAACAAATAGACAGTGCTTCTTTGGTAAAACGCTACTAAAAATACGCATAAGGATATCACTAGCTCTTCCTCTAGGAAGTGCTATCAATTATCTGATCTTCACCAGGGCTTCCCTAGGGAAGCGCTATCTAGAATTCTGTGACTGGCCTTCGCCAGCGCTTCTCCAAGGAAGTGCTAGCTAAGATCCTTACCTGATCACTAGATTTTAACCTTCCCTCCCACGCGTTCCCTCATTAATTTGCTCTCTCTCGCTCTGAAACCTTATTTCCTCCTACGCGTTCCCTCTTAATCTCTTCCCTCCCACGCCATCTCTCCCTCGACCTCCTCCACTCTATCTCCCACACCCTCCACGACGCCGCTTCCCTCACTCAATAGTCCCACACCTCAGAGCCTCCTCGACTCCCTCCTTGCCACCCTCGACCGCCATCTCACCGACTGCGATGTCCTCTTCCGCAGCGGCGTCCTCCTCGAAACCCCCGCCTTTTCCAAAAGATCCCAATCCAGAAACCTCATCGCCCGTTTGCAAATCGGGTCCCCTGAATCCAGAGCCACTCCCCCTATTCTCTCCTCCATTTTCGGATCCTCCCTCCTTTCTCTTCTTCTCTTTTTCCTTCATCCCTCCACCATTAAACCCTAACCTAGGAAATGGCCGCGGAAGCCACTCCCTCTTCCTCTCTTCTCCTCCTTTTTTCTTCTATCAACCCTAACCCAAGAGAAACAAAGCAGCTTTTGAAGGCCTAATGAAATATAGGAATTGTGTCTTGTTGGCTAAAACTGTTAGAATTTTACAAAAACATGTTCATGTTTTAGACAACAAGACACAATTGCCTATATTTCATGTGATAGGCAAGTGATAAGCATTCGCTCTGTTCTTATTTGTTTCGTTAAGTTTTTTGATGAATTTTATTTCCAGTGGATGGTGTTATTTGTATAGGTATCCAAATTTGTTTCATATCCATTTGCTTTTTATGCTCAACATTCTAAAAACGCTGAGCATAAAAAGCAAATGGATACGAAACAAAAGCTAGAATTGGAGACTCAACGACTAAAAGTATCATTGAGTATGTTGAAGCACATAGACGATGAAGAAGATATAACTCCAGGTTTGTGGAATGACAGACTTAATCAACTCAGGGCAGAACACTGTGATATAAACGAGGTAGCTTCAGTACTGGGGATTTTGATTGGTTTATTGATATAGATTACTACTGAAATGTTTCTACCACTGTTAATTTTAGTGTTTAATGGACTGTCAAATTATAGATTGAGTGAGAAACTATTTTGTTGATGTTTTGGTATGTAGGTAGCACATCTTTGAATGTTTATATACTTGCATGTTTATATCCTTGTTTCATTTTACTATATACTTGCATTTTTATATACTTGCATGTTTTGGGTTTAGACACTTTGGAGATGGATTTAACTTTCTTATTTTCATTATTTTCTTGGAACAACTGATACATAAATCCATCTACTTTCCAAACTCCCATCAAGCCCAAGCACCATGAATGCACCGTCCGCCCCCACCGTCCACTTAAATGCACCGTCCACCACTTACTTTGAACTATTTCTAGAATTTTCTTGTAATCACTAAATGCTTTAAATGATTCTAGATTTTTATGTATTTTGATAGCCCTCCTAGAATAGTATAAATAGCCCTGCTACTTCTTGTGGTCACAGGTACATATCAAATCATGATACAGCTTGGAATGGATATCAATCTAGGTCCTTTATATACTCTTCCCATATCCATAGCCCTGAGTTGATTAAGTTTGTCCCTCCACAAAGCTGGAGTTACATCTTCATCATCATCTATATATGTTTCATATCTATTTGCTTTTTATGCTCAACGTTTTTAGAATGCAGTTGTTCCTATTTTAATTAAAATCCAGAATAAAGGAACAACTGCATTCTAAAAACGCTGAGCATAAAAACGTCGGGTTTGTGCTATTATTCCCTCCATTAGAGCATGCTGAAAAACCCTTTTGATCGGCACGAACTCGATCGCCAGGATGTTGAACAAGTAAGGATAATAGAACCACCCCTAATCTTCATTTTCCATGCTGTATTGGTTATTGTGCTAGTTTCATTTCTGATTTTCTGTTAATGTTTCTTTTGAAGGTTGCTCAAATTTGAACAAACTGTGGTATCAGAATGAGAGAATATTTCTGCGACATTTGCAAATTCTTCGATGATGATGTAATGAGTCATTGGATAAATCTGCAGTATCTAATTTAGATTTTGCCTCTTCAATATATGATTGTATTATACTTTGGCTTCTTTATACTTTCATTGTGATGATTATGGGATCTGTAGGTGAGATGCCTGTACTTGAGTAAATATATCCATTATGTCCTGGTTAGGTTACTCAAATTTATGAGATACAACTAATTTTGGTTATGTAATTTGGAAACAGAGTTGGTGAACGTGACAATTATTTTCACTGCAATAAGTGTGGTATGTATTCATCATAAGGCCTCCATTTTGTCTCTATTGTTGCTTCGACACTTTCTTTTTTCAAATTAGCTTATGCTATAAATTGTTAATTTCATTTTAATAGAATAGAATTTGCATGGTTGGTTATATTTGATGATCTGAAAGAATTGGCAGACATGCTATGAGCCTCTTTGTTGACGCAAGAAGTTCAAAAGCACTATTGCATATCGATGAACTCTATATGCTGTTTTTTTTCCTGTAACTGTTGATTTCTAACCTCTATGATGGATTGTTTTGTTGCCTTTGGAATCTGGATTCATATCTAATAATTTATCAACTTAGTTGCTAATAGAACTTTTTTTTTGGTGTTAACAAATCAATTGCTCCATTTTGACAGGGTCTTGCTATTCAGTTGCCCTACGTGATAATCATTTATGCATGGAGAACTCCATGAGGCATCACTATCCCATTTGTTATGAGGTGTGTGCTCTTCGTCCCTTTCCCTATCTCACATCTTCAATCAAACAATGAATTTTCTCTATGTCGCTGGAAACATGAGAGTATTCTTATGTGACTTTATTATGTTGTTATAGTACCTTTTTGACTCATGGAAAGACACTGCTGTTATGAAAAGTGGTCAAACAATGCATCGTGAATGTTACCAAGAGATGATAAATCGTGACAAGTGAGTATGCTAACCATTTGACAATTCTTTGGTCTGTGGAACATATTTTCTCTGCTTAAAAATTAAATTGACTTGGTATATGGATTAGGTACTTTTGTCCCATATGCTGCAGGTCAGTGATTAACATGTCCAGGATATGGAAGAGAATTGATGAAGAGGTAGCTGGTTAAAATAAAGCCTGCATATGCTTTCCCTTGACTTCTAAGTTCTTATACTGTGCAACTATATTGTCAAGAATATTACTTACAGAAATGTTCTACTACAATTATGATTTCTCACTTGTTTATTTTTGTGGTATTAGATTGAGGCAACTGTCATGCCTGATGATTATCGAGATAGAAAGGTAAATTTATACTTACTCTAAGAAATGATTGTTTAATATGTGCTATCCTTACTTATCTCCATTTCGTTGGCTTCTTTTAGAACCTATAGATTAGACATGAAATGTGCTTCTGAGTGTGAATAGACCTCTTGTCCCTTGTTTCTATGAAGCAACGAACACCATGCAGATTCTATATAATGGTTCTGTTCTATTAGAAAATTTCATTAAACCCAGCAGCATAAATTGCAGGTTTGGATACTTTGTAATGACTGCAATGAGACGACCGAAGTTTACTTCCGCATTATTGGGCAAAAATGCGGTCACTAGTAAAGTTGGTATTTGTGTCATTAGACTGATATAAACATCTGTATACTATAATATAGGGGAAAATGTTTACCCTTCATGAGCTACTGGTAATTGTGCATGCTATTGATATTGTAGAATGAATTGGCTTGTCTTTAGTGGTTATACTTCTTTTGTTTGTATGATATATTTTATTGTATTTATTAAGTAAATTAATTTTAGTAGCAATTTTTTAAAAATTAAGAAATTTGACTTTAAGTGACAGACGAGAGCTGTAGATAGAAGTCCAATAATGTACGGCCGCAGTGTCTGTCGATAAATGTCAACTTGACATTTACCTACGGAATTTTGACATTTAGTGACAGCTCTTGTCTATCACTAAAAGTCAAATTTCTTTAAAAAAAAGGGGAAATAGATAGTGTTTTTTTAAAGAAGCGCTAACTATTATCAATAATAGATAGCACTTTTTGAAAGTCTTAGTGATTAGGTTTTATTGTGACTTTTAAAATCTTTGTCTTTTGACCACACATCACTAGCGGACGATTAGACAGCATTTTTAAGCGCTAGCGAAAGCCAAAAATAGGCATTGGTTATTTCGTTTTCTGTTGATGTGTTATATACAAAACAAAAATTAAAAAGTAACCCATGGAGTATTAAACAATTTAGATTCACTTCAGTTAATGAACTTAGGTAATTACAAGATTGATACTACTCACAAATGATCTCGCGAGTATATATGAACACTAGGGATTCGAAAGAGTAAATCAATTTCGTCTCAGAATTACAATTGTCGTTCATTCAGCCTTGTACGTACCTCGGCCACTCGAAGCTTCTTAGTCAAACATTGGAAGAAACCTAAGCCCTTATTGAAAAATCAATTAGTTGATTTTGACGAAAAACTAAGCTGCCATTTGACAATTCCAAAGACACCTAGTTTGGCGATCTGCTGGGTGATTAATAGTAGTATTTTTTTTTTTTTTGCTTAATTTTCTTAAGAGGCAAGCATCAAATTGTTTCTGAAAATGACACACAAACTCTCAAATTAAGGGTCAAAACAAAAGAAGACCCGTTATCCAACTATGGCCAGTTCATAGAGCAATTCTTACTTAAATACTCAATTTAGCCCCTAAAATTATAGGACGGTATTAACCTAATTCTCACATTATTAATATTTCAAAATGATTCTGGAATTGTAAAATATTAATCAAGTTCATCCATCCTTTAATATTTGTATGGATTATAATGACATTAATTTTGTAATCTCGGGAATGCATTTAAAACTAAGTGAATAAAGTCAGAGATACATTTGCTAACAGGTTTAGATGAAGTGGCGAACCTGATTAATGTTTTGCAATTCTATAGGTCATTTTGAAATATAAATAATGTAGGGACTAGATACGGTCCTACAATTTGAGAGACTAAAATGAGTATTTACTCAACAATTCTCTTCCAAACGTGTCATTATCGAGACTCCACGCGTTAGCCATTGATAAATTGACACTTCAACAAGCAATAAGGTCATATGACGTGGCATTGGGGGATTGGTTGATATCAAGTGGTTAAAATAATTGTTAGTATATGATAAATTAGTGGACGTGAAAAAAGGTGTGAATGAAGTTATTAATAATATTACGTACACAATATAAAAGTGGTTGAAGCCTTGTTAGAGGTGGACGTGCGGTAGATGCAATCAAGTAACCCACCCAGCGACCGTAGCTTCCAATCAGAAGAATTAAAGATTAAACAGAGAAAACAGACAACAAACTACCAAAGCTATTCCAGGAACTTTCATTGATGTTTCCGGACATGGAGGAAAAGACAAAAGTAGATAACTTGGATGAGAGGAAGAGAATTTTCACCATTGCTGATAGTGACCCATTTTTATGTAAGCAATCATTTTACTAATTAATTTTTTCCAGCTTTGATGTAATATATGTACTAATTAATAAAAATGATGTGTGTAATTTATGTTACTATATGCACCCTTTCCTTCCCCATCCCACAACCCCTAACCCATTGATTGTTTCAATCATATCTAAACTGTTTCAATCAGTCCAACTCTATTCTATAGCCGTTGTAAGAGTTCAAAAAAAAAAACAAGGCTAAATTACAAAATTAGTCATTTATGTTTATTTTATGTTTTAATTTAGTCCTTTATGTTTTATTTGTTTCGTTTTGGTCCCTTACGTTTTAAAAGTTACAACAAGTTGATCCTTTCTGTCACTAAAAGGCAATTGTCCGTAGCTGAAAATGGACTTCTAGCAACGGATAATTGACTTTTAATGACGGAAAGGACCAAATTGAAAACTAAAATAAAACGTAGAGGACCAAAACGAAACAAATAAAATATAGAGGACTAAATTAAAACCTAAAATAGACTTAGAGAATCAATTTTATAATTTAGCCAAAAAAAAAAAAAATAGAGAGCAATAGTTAGAAACGATCAAAAACACCCGAAAGGGTAGATTTTGAGGACCATCAAGCACTACTGACACAACAGGGGAAGAGGAAAGGGAATGATGTTAGGGTGGGAATTAGAGAATTGGGAGGGGGAATATAAAATTAAAATAACGTAGTTTTCTATGCTTACATGAGTGGAAAAGTGCTTTTCCAACAATAACATTTAGTTTTTTTTCCCAAAAAATAAAGAGTAAATTTAAATAAAATTTTCAACAAGCAGTTATAATTGTTTTAAAATTATAACATTTTACACAAGTTAAAATCGGCTTCTACTTTTTTTAAAAGAACTCTTTGTCTAATTTCTCTACGAATACCTATAAACTTATGATAATTTTTTTAATAAGTTAAGAACCAAATATATATCTTAATTGAGATGTTTTCATAAACTAGAAAGTAATTCAAATATGTTAGAATTAATTCAGATTAGTATTAGTTAATTCAGTTGTGTTAGTTAGTTAGTTGTAACTACTAAAAATGTGTGTTAGTGTATTAGGTGTATTGGGCAAAGTTGTTGTGAGCCTTGTGAGTCTATTATGGGCTATATTGTAAGTGATATAAATACATGTGGTGTAATGTGAATAGTGTGCAAGTCATTCATTCTAGTAAATACAGTTTTACATTTTCCTCTCTCTGTGTGTTCAATTCTCTGTTTATTTTTGTGAGTGTGTGCATTCTTGTACTAACAGTGGTATCAAAAGCCATTGATTAGGGACCTATGGCTTCCGAAAAAGAGATTTTTCCAGTGTCATCACCAATCCTTGATAGCAAGAATTGTGAGAAGTGGGTGGTGAGGATGCAAGTAATCTTTGGTTTCCAGGGAGTCCTGGAAATGGTGCAAAGAGATATCCAAGAAGAGGAGGACAGTGTCTCCTACAAGAAATCCAAGAAAAGAGATTACAAGGCTCTTTTCATAATCCATCAGTGTGTGAATGAGGGAAATTTTGAGAGGATTTCTTGTGCCAACAGTGCCAAAGAAGCATAGAAAATTATGAGACATGCTCACAGTAGAGCTGAAAAAGAAAGCTGCGAGTGGGAGAGCAACAACAGAGACACAGAGGAGAAAAAGAATGATGCAGGGGAAGAAGTTCTTCCCATAAATGAGAGTGCGTTCACTGCATCAATAGAAGTGGTAATCAAAACAGAGACATCAGAGACAAACCCAGAATCAAGATCAGAGAAGAGCACTGAATCAAAATCAGAAATCAATCAAGAAACAAATCAACAATTGAAGGACCAGAATCCGTCTCAGCCATAAGTGAGTTCAAGAATGGTGGAGGAGAATTTACCTCAGCCACAAGTGAATTCAAAACCACATCAGAATTTGGGAATTTCTGAAATTAGGGTTTTCAGAAAACAGAGTTTCGCAAGAGAGGATCTTGAAGAGAGCGAGGCTAATGATGGTGGTTCCGAGAAGACGTGCGTAGTGGTTCCGTTCTATGAGCGACAGAGGTGGTGGTTCCAATGTACCGCCACCATGAAAGAAACAAGACGACGTCAATGGTGGAAACTAGGGTTCCACTCAAACGAAGCAGAAAAGGAAGGTGATGAACCTTTTGGAATTAGGGTTCTGCTAAGTGGAGTCCACGTGGGTGTTTCTGAAGTAAAAGCAGAAAGAAGAGGCAGTTCGACGAACGTTCTAAAAAGAAACGTTGTTTCAGTTCGTGTTATGTTCGTGAAGAAGATGGCTCGTGAAAAGAGTGCTCCTGTCATTCCATTGTTGAAATTGGGTGAATTTTCCATATTAGGGTTTTGCGTCTCGCGTGATGAAGAAGATGAGCTGCAGTGGAAAAGTGAGAAGATGCAGGAAACGCAAGAGAGAGATGAATCTTGTGAAATTAGGGTTATGGACATTGGGGTCGAGAAGATGAAGACCATGGTGAGTCAAAGGCTTAACCTAATGGGCTTTAGCCCAACTCTAGCCCAATTCGATGAAATTAATGGACCCAACTCAATTTCGCATCCGACGAAGGAGAAGCAGAAGGGAAATGGATCTGCTGAAAAATGGGGAAGAGTAACGGTGAGAGAGAAGAGGTTGCTCTGTGATTTGGGGCAAGTGCTTATCCTAATGGGCCTAGTGGGTCAGTGGCTTAATCTAATTGGTCAAGCCCATTGTTTGCGAAAATTCATTGAACATTCAGGCCAAAGTGGTGTATCAATGGGTCAAGCCCAATGTTCGCAAAAGTCTGAATGGTTTATTTCAGAGTATGTGGATCAACCCAAATTAGTGATGAAAATGATTTGGTTTTTAATTCTCAAACCATGGGATCCTGGAATAATTTTTGTTGTTCTAAATTAAAGAGTTTGTGGAATCTAAATTAAGGGGGTGTGTTGGAATTAATTCAGATTAGTGTTAGTTAATTCAGTTGTGTTAGTTAGTTAGTTGTAACTACTAGAAGTGTGTGTTAGTGTATTAGGTGTATTGGGCCAAGTTATTGTGGGCCTTGTGAGTCTATTATGGGCTTATGATATAAATACATGTGGTGTAATGTGAATAATGTACAAGTCATTCATTCTAGTAAATACAGTTTTACATTTTCCTCTCTCTGTGTGTTCAATTCTCTGTTTATTCTTGTGAGTGTGTGCATTCTTGCACTAAAAAAATAAAGTCTAAAACACCCTTGATTTAATTGGGATTGAGCCGATAAAAAACCCATGATATGTCACATTTTGTTATTTCTCTCGCACACATTATTTAATTTTTGAACTTAGTTTTTTGACAAAAGTTAATTTTTGAACTTAAACTAATAAGTGAAAAAAAATTAACATTTTTTCTCATATTAAATAATTAGATATCTATTTTATTTTTTTATTTTTTTTCTTTTCATTTCATTTTTCATTTCTTTTCGTTTTGCTTCGCATGCCGATCAAGGGCTAATTGTTTTTTTTTGAAGCCAACAAAATTACTTCATTTCAATCAATAACAATCCAGAAATACATGGGGGAATTGAATTAAATACTTAGGAGCTAGCATGAAGCCTAGATGCCCTAGCAAGGCTATAAGCAACGAAGTTTGCTTGTCTCCTAATGAAACTAACCTCATAATTATGAAAACTTTTCAGGATCTCTCTGCAAGAGTCTAAGACCGTACCCAATTCATTGTTGTAATATTGCTCTGTGGTCAAATCATCCACGACCCCTTTACTATCTAACTCAAAGATGGTGTTTGGAATCTCTGCTTCTTTCACACATTTGATACTTTCAAGTAGAGCTATGGCCTCAGCTTCCTTGGGTGAGGGGGGGTCCAAGAAACCATTGACATTTAGCTAGCACAAAAGCTCCATGATCATCTCGAACACAGATACCAACTCTAAAGATTCCTTCTTCCAAGAATAAAGCTGCATCGGAGTTGCATTTATACTTACCTATGTCCAGCTTATTCCAAATTAAGTCCACATTATTATCAATATGCCAAGTTTGGGAGGATGCTCGCTGTCTTACTTTGTTCCAGCTGTTGTCATACAGCTTTGCTGCCTCCACTACAACTACCATCGGCTGAGATGCTTCCTTCCACACCTTGTCATTCCGTCTTCGCCAAATGCAGCCAAACAACATGAAGAAATTCTGCAGGTCTTCGGGTGATAGAGTCCGCAACAGCTCAAAGGTTGCTTCGATGAAGCCTTCAGCCTGCTGCACCACATTTTGCAAGATATTCCAAGGGCTAATTGTTGATTATTCTTGAACCCGACAAGAGAGGGTATATTCATTCTTTTTGGTACTTGAGTAAATAATTTCTGCATAATACGTTAGAAATACTAGTAGTAGTATATTGGACTCTCTGGTCAGAATTATTGCCATGGTCAGATGTTGTGACAGGTATGATTGATTTTGAAATTTGCACAATATTTGACAACTTTTCAAAGAGAAAATTTTGGAGTTGTTCGAAACCCTTTTTTGGCTTATAAAAGTAGGGGTTTGTCTAGAGTGGACCATTAACCAAGTTCTCTACCGGTACAGAACCCATTTTTAGTCGTTGGATAATTAAAATTTTGAATCGACGGTTTTGATTAGTTACCGACAAATGGAAATGTGAATCATTTTTATTATTGCATATATGCCCTTTAGTGTCTTTGGCCATATAAACGATTTTACCTACAACAGCGACGCTCGTTTGTAATCACTGCATTCTAACCTGCAACGACGACGCTCGATGTTTCCTCGACAGCTTAGCTTGTTGGTTATTGTTTGTTCTAAATTAATCATTATTTTAAAAATTAGAATAGATAGAGGCAAAAGATAGGTTATTAGTCAAATATATGACTATAATATGATAGTCAAATATTTGTTCATGAAATTGGAAGGTGATGAAGCATGTTCTGAGTTCTCCTCCATTAAATCATATCCTTCAGGTACGACACTCCTAAATTATTAAAAAGATTTATATATAATATATAAATTATATATAAAAGAGAACATCATGAAGGAGAAACGTAACTTCTGTATGTCATTTTTTTAATATGAATTTTTGTATATCTGATTCTACTGACACTGCCGCACTTAATTGTGTTTCTGCAAACTCATTATCATTCATTAGAAAAAAAATTATCCATCTAGCTACAAAAAAAGAAAAAAAAAGAAACTGGTTAGCCACACCATCATGCTCCTCCAGCTCTGCTCCCCGGTAGTCGCCCTGTCCTCAGCAACGGCGGCTCCTCCGGCCGCAGATCACAATTTAAGATTTGTTATTCAGTTGTAGTTTCATGGTAGAACATTAGCAGTCAAATATGGTCATTTCAACTGGTTCATGCACTCGTCCTCAATATTCTGCATTGTGTGTCTCAGCATAAACATGAAAGTTCAAATGCAAAGTTGGTTAGTTACATTAAAATGGTATTCAAGTCTTTGCTGAGGCAAACGTAGGTAGTAAGAATATTACAATAGAAAAGGACGTTCAAACCACATTTTGTAGTTAATTTTCTGTTAATTGTTGTATTTTACCCCATTATCCAATCAGAGACTTCACACTAAAAAGAATCACGGTGAATTTGGTCGGAGAGGATCTCTTGCTTTGCCTTTTGCAGCAGAAAAGTTACAGTTAGCAAGAATAAGAACGACAAGATCTCTGGACAGTTTCGATTTGGACTTTGGGTGCATACTTCAATTTGGTCGTGAATGTGGATCACGACACACCTTCTTCTTCTTATTTTTTTTCCTTTACATAAGTTGTGAATGCTATTCACGACACCCCCAAATTATGTTTTTTGTTTAATTTGGAAAATGTATAGAATGAAGGAAGCACGAAATTGTGAAAGAATGAGAAAGGGAAACATATAAATCATGGACTGCAATAAAATAAACGGCCTCAATGATGACTAGTGTTCTCCATGAAGTGCAGAAAATGATGCGGCACAGTTGTCTCCACTAAAGGCAAATGAATTTGGAATTTTTGTTCTTTCCAATTTCAATGATGGGGAGCGGTGACTGTCTCATTTATTTTAAATTGGCATTTTTATTCATTGGAATGAGAAACGCGAAATTGTTAGTATATCGGTCCACAGCATATGTGATTTTCTTCTAATATGGGTGGGTCCTTCTTCTTCTTATTTTTTTTTCCTTTACATAAGTTGTGAATGCTATTCACGACACCCCCAAATTATGTTTTTTGTTTAATTTGGAAAATGTATAGAATGAAGGAAGCGCGAAATTGTGAAAGAATGAGAAAGGGAAACATATAAATCATGGACTGCAATAAAATAAACGGCCTCAATGATGACTAGTGTTCTCCATGAAGTGCAGAAAATGATGCGGCACAGTTGTCTCCACTAAAGGCAAATGAATTTGGAATTTTTGTTCTTTCCAATTTCAATGATGGGGAGCGGTGACTGTCTCATTTATTTTAAATTGGCATTTTTATTCATTGGAATGAGAAACGCGAAATTGTTAGTATATCGGTCCACATCATATGTGATTTTCTTCTAATATGGGTGGGTCTGTGTCTTTATATATATATATATATATCAAAACAAGCTTCCAGCCCTTTTGGCTCAGAGATGTACAAAATGCAAATAAATTACTAATGAAATCTCACATAATGGGTAAAGAAGTAGAGTATCGCTTTTTTTCGTCTTCTTAGTCTTCTTCTTCGGCGCCTCAGGATTCAGCGACGACACTAGTATTAATTGTGTTTCTACAAACTCATTATCATTCATTAGGAAAAAAAAATTATCCATCTAGCTATAGAAAAAAAAATTGGTCAGCCACACCGTCGTGCTCCTCCTGCTCTGCTCCCTAGTTGTCGCCCTGTACCATAGCTTGATGTAGTTCTTAGCTTTGACGATGTCGCGATTCACAACGGATGCTTCTTTTAGGTGCTGTCGGAGTGGTGGTTAACGAGACCGGTGGTGGTCGCGGTCTGGTTCATCTCCGAGGCGGAGCTAAGGCTGGTTTCAGGTGGTGATGGGGAAGCTCGGAGGTTTTCCACGGTAGTCATTCTGATGGAGGTTGGGTGAGGTGGAGCTCGCCATACCTAATGGAGGTCGCTGTAGGTTGCATATTGGTGTGGGGGAAAGGGGTGACAGAGAAGAAAAAAGAGGGAGAGAGGCAAGACGGAAGAAGAGGAGGAAGGAAGAAAGAGGACCAATTAGCAAAATTAAAAAACCTGTTGTCAACCGGTTATTGAAGATAAATATACCTGGTGCACCGGTGCACCAGATACAAAATAGTGCACTGTAGTCGTCCCCTCAAAGTAGTTCAAAACCTAAAATAATGGAAAGTAAAGAAACTAGAAGGTGAACACCTCGTTACCAAAAAAAAAAAAGGTGAACACCTCATGGGCACGATCAAATTTTGAAAGATGGGAAATGATTATGAAACTTGTTATTAAAAAAAAAAAGAATTGATTATGAAACTTAAAGGGCGGCATCGATATAACTTCTAAAAGAAAGTTATATTATGTAGCATTTGTTTTTATGTGATAAAAAAATTGGATGAGTTTATAAAAATTTGAATGAATGAGAATGTATAATATTTTCACTTTCAAAAGTAGTATCTTTATAATACCCAAAAAACAAAAAAAAAACAAAACAAAAGTAGTATCTTTACACTTGTCAAAAAAAAAAAAGTAGTATCTTTACGCGAATTCTAGCATGCCACACTATGATAGGTGTGGTACGGTGCAACATTAGTTTTTGTCATCAGATAAAGTACTATTTTATTTAAAGGTGAACACTTATAAATTGCAAAGAGATCCTCTCTTTAAACCATTTCGAAAGCTTTTTCGATGTTCCTTTCCTCACGAAGGAAGATTACTTGTGCTTCTTTGTTGTTCGTTTGGCATCGTCCTCATCACCTTTGGCTTCTACTTCGTCATCGAGCAAGTCTACAACAGAATTAATGGCCTCTCTTCTCACCACCATATACCCTCTCTCTTCCATTTCTAATGGTTTTCTACCCCTCTCTTTTTTTCATTTCCCAAATATTGTTGTAGAGCCATTCACCAAACCATCTGCGGCGTCTCTTGAGACCTCTTGCGGTTTGTGGTTTTCATGGTGGCCCAGTAGCTTGGTGCCACGAATGCCACAATTGCAGCTTATTAAGTCGTCGCAGACAGAAACAAAGAAGATGAGGGGCTTGCCGGAGAGGCGCCAAAGTCGAGGTGGAAGGCAGGGATAGAGGAGGTTGAGTCGGGTGCCGAGTTGGTTGAGGAGTTAAAGCCAAAAAATGGCGCTCACTCGTTGTCAGAAAAGCATTTGAAGACAAGTTGTAGAGGAAGAAGATGAAGAGGTATTTGAAAAGTTCATCTCAAAGCATTTTTCAATTTTTCACATCTATTAATCTCCCACTACTTTAAATAGAAATTTACGGAAACAGGGTGTACTTGATTCTTCGCGCGGGATCCGCATCGTCGCTGCGAGCACGTACGTCGCCACAACCTGCGACCATAATCTACAAGCATTCGTGTTTTGCATGTTGTTTACCGTTACAATGCTCTTCCAGTTGAAGACTGGGCAACACTGAGTACTCCATCATTGATATCCCTTTTTTAAAGTGTTGGTTAAATAAGCTTTGTGTCGACTTTGAATAGGCACCCTCGCCCTTAAATGTAGGATAAATTTCACTTTGTTGGGTTCTTCATGTAAGGCTGTGTGCAACCATAAATTATAGTTCGAAAGCGTGCTAATCAGAAAAGCAATGGAGAAGGAGAATAAGAGAACCATGGTTTCAGGGTCAGTGGGATAGTCGATCGAGTTTTGAGCTTTAGGAGTAAAATGTAATTTTTCAAAAATGCCAAATGACTATTGCACCATGTCACTCCTATCATGCCAGCGTCTGTTAATATTTTTTTTTTTTTTTATGTTTGGCTGTGAGAAGAAAGTGAAAATAAAAAAAGAGGTGATAAAGAGGTGAGAAAAAGAGTGGATTTGATGTATTATTTGACATAAGAGAACAAGTATAAACATAAAAAGGAAAGAAGTATGTGTTTTTCTCTCTCCCGTCGTTTGGTTTGACAGAAAGTGAAAGGAGGAAAATGCTATTATTATTGAAATGACAAGACTATCCTTAGACTAAAGTAACTATTATACAATTTATATTGTTTATCTAAATTATTTAAATTAATTTAATTGAATTATGTTAATTTAATTAATTTAATTATTAATTTAATATAATTATATTACTTCCGTCAAAAAAAATATAATTATTTTACTAAATGAAATTTAATTAAATCATTTATTAAATTTTACTAAATCAATTATAAAACCCCACACGGCCACGACACACCGACGATCTAAAGCTAAACTTCTGTATTTCAATAAATTTATGTGAATATCTATACCATTATATAAAGAGAAGAGGTGTTGGTAACTGCTTTTTTGGTATACTATTTTTTTTCCATTTTACCCTTTTAACTACTGGTACACTATTACATGGTTAATTAAACGGTTAAGTGAAGAATAACCCAACTATCCACAAAAACCAAAAATTTCTTGCTTTGAGACTCAACCACCCCATTGCAATAATATTATGTCATTCATTAAAAGATGTAAACAAAATAAATAAAATGAGGAAGAAAATTAAATTTAAAACAATATTATACAACGAATTATAACGTTAAACATTAAAATGCGATAAAATAATACATACTGTAATGCAGTAGAAATGCGGAAAAACGGGTACGGGAGTGCCCGTCTTGCCGCTAGTCAAGATAAAGTTAACACGAGAGAAAGAAATAGAGGGCAATTATGGAAGTTGAAAAAAGGAAGCGTTTCTCCCGATTTTCACATCCTTGCAAAGATTAAACACATGAGTGGGTCCCACGTGTTTTCTATTCGTCCTAGAGACTCCACTTCCGAACCAACTTTGCAATTTCAATAGCAAGACTTATTATTTTGTCTTAGTACAAATAGTCGAGAGAAGGGGAATGGGGAGAGAGAAAATGGAACGTTGTGGGTTTGAACTCGTGTTCCCAATGTCTCGCATCACTTTACCACTCGGTTGAATTGTTTTTATAGTGGTAAATGGTTGTTGATTTTTTCTTCTCGAAATTTATAGGTAGGGGGTGTTCGTGGAAAGTAGGCTTGGGAAGACACAGTTCCCCTGATCCTCATATGCCACCACGTGAACCATCTACTAGTGCCTCACTCCCCATTCGAAGATGATGAATTGGTCTTCGATGTGGAAGGTCGTGGTGAAAGGAGGGAGCTTTCAGGAGCTTTGTTTGTAGATCAAGGAGGAGAGTTTGCAAATCCACACGTAGTGAGCAAATTTGTGAAATCGAGTCTCCATTGAGAGCAGAACCGCCACCTCGTTGCTTGAGCAAAGCCACTTGCTGTCACACGTCGTTGTTGGACTACAGCCTTGCTCATCCATGAACCACGACTGCCAACGGAACCATTTTTTCTGCTACCATGAGAACACATAAAGTGAGAGAGTGAGGGATATGGTGCAGCCGATGATGTTCAGGGAAAGAGTTAGAGTTTATTTTGATTCAATGGTCAAGATCTAATGTGTTGAGTTGTTTTCAATGTCAATCGTTTGATTTAATGTTAATTTTTAATCTAGATGACGCTTGCCTATATAAGCGTTGTTTAAAAAAAAATACTGAGCTTTTAGATAATGCTTACTCAGATAAACACCAAGGTTATATTTTCAAATCTTAATATTGCCATTTTTTAAAAAATGCAATCACGTGGGTTCCAAAATGCTACTAATAAACTATATTCCGTCACTCATTAAAAGGAAAATGAAAAGTGGCCACTTTTTTTTTCTCACCTTCAACAAGTATTAATTTTCGGCACAAATAATGAAATATTAAACTGCAATAATGGTTTTAATTGTGCATGGTCTCTACTATATTAAGCAAAGGCACTAGAATCAATTATTTTTTTGAAGTTATATAGATGGAGAAGATGTAAGAAAAGTGAAATACAGCAACATGCATTATATACACAACCGTTTTCTTAATGAATTTTGCAGAGATACTCAGCAGGAAGCTCAAACTGTTAAAAATATTCTCGAATTATATCAATCAGTTTCTGGCCAGCTCATCAATTTGGACAAATCAGAAATCTTCTTTAGCCGAAATGTGCCTACAGAAAGAAAAGATAATTTTCAAGGATGGCAAATTAAGGTTGTGGAGTGTCATTCCAAGTACCTGGGTCTCCCTACTTTTGTGGGCAGGTCCAAACAGCAGGTATTTAATTTTATCCAAGATAGAGTGTGGAAGAAATTGAAGGGATGGAAAGAAAGCATTTTATCATCTTCTGCTAGAGAAGTTCTTATCAAGACAGTAGTGCAAGCCATTCCTACATATGTTATGAGTTGCTTTCTCCTTCCTAAAGGATTATGTGACCACATAGAGAGCATGATTAGCAATTTCTGGTGGGGTAGCAAACAAGACGAAAAGAAAATCCATTGGATTAGCTGGAATAATTTATGCAAGGACAAGAAAAGAGGGGGTATGGGCTTTAGAAGCTTCTATGATTTCAATGTTGCTCTCTTACCCAAGCAAGGATGGTGTATTATTCATAACCCGGAGTCTTTGCTTTCTCAGTGCTTAAAAGCTCGTTACTTTTCGAGAGTGGGGTTTATGAAAGCATCAGTTGGGTATCTCCCTAGTTACACTTGGAGAAGTATTTTCCATGCAAAAAAGATTCTGGAAAAAGGTTGTATTTAGAGAGTGGGATCAGGCAACTCAATTAGTATCTGGCAGGATAATTGGCTCCCTTTCCAAAACGGGTATAAGGTATGGTCTCCTAAGCCTCCCAATCTAAATTTGTCCTATGTTTCAGAGCTTATTAATCATGAAGACCATTGTTGGAACTCTCAGCTGGTTTCATCTTTGTTTTTGCCATTCGAAGCGTAACAAATCATGCAAATTCCTTTGGCTTACCAACCACAGGAGGATCAAATTATTTAGGGCCCGGATAAAAAAGGTATTTTCTCTGTTAAATCAACCTGTCACTTTATTTGTTCTCAGGAAACCATGTTGAATGAGCAACGATCTGAAAAGGCCGAACCACCTGCATATTGGTCAAAATTATGGTCTTTAAAAACCATCCCTCAGCATGTTAATTTAGTGTGGCGAATTCTAAATGATAGATTACCTTCAAGAGTTGCTTTGTTTAAGAGAGGAGTGAAGATATCCCCACATTGCCCCCGTTGTAATGAATCATTGGAGACTATTTCCCATGTCTTCATGGAGTGTGGTTGGGCGAAGTTGATTTGGTTTGCTAGTCCACTAGGTATTCTTTTTGAGAATAACAGTGCGGAAAGAATTGAGTTTAAGGATTGGCTTATAGATACAATTCTCCATGTTGATCCAGAAATTCTTGCCAATGTTTTTTGCTCTTTGCTATGGAATTTGGTTCGCCCGTAACAAGTTAAGTTTTGAGGAGGTGGAAATCCCAATAGATAATGTGATTGGTAAGGCTTGGAAAGATGCTTCGGAGTATAGGTCTCAAATCATTAATCATCTTGATAATGCCTCTCAAAGCCAACAGGAAGTCCATAATGTTGTTTGGACGCCTCCTCCAAATGATTGGTATAAGTTAAATGTTGACGCTGCTGGCCCATTGAATGATAAATGAGGGATTGGGTTAATTATTCGGGACTTCTCAGGTCAAGTAATGGTTGCAGGTACCTGAGATATTTCTTGTTTGTCTGATGCAGCTGTTGCCGAGGCTCAAGCACTTAAGATTGGGATGCAATTTGCATTAGATCTTTTGTTGATGAATATCAAAGCTGAATCAGATTCCTCATCAGTGGTTGCGGCTATTAATTCAAATTCTCAAATAGCAAATTATATGGGATTAATCATAGAGGACTGCAAAGGTTTCAAGGCACAATTTTCCAGCTTTAGTTGTGGTCACATTAGAAGAAATGCAAATCAAGCTGCGCATTTTTTGGCAAAATATGCTTTATGTAGTGGTGATAGAATTTGGGTGGAAGAAACACTAGATTGTATTTCAAATATTGTCTCTTTAGACGGTTCATCTTTTGAAATAAAATGATTATTTCCACGTCAAAAAAAAATGTATACAAATAGGTGCATAACTTAATTCACATATTTGTTTTCATCAATTTCGCTTAGTTAAAGAAATTTAAAAGGATCTTACCAAAAAAAAAATTTAAAAGGATAAAAATAAGTTTTAGAACAATAATACTTATTTTGCATTTACTGGTAGGTTAATTATCTCTACACATTTATATTGGTGATAAGCTAGTAAGCTACAACTTTAGTTTATAAAAGAAAGAAAGAAAGAAAGAAAGAAAACGTTATATACTAAATGTTTTTTCGGCTAAATTACAATTTTCGTCCCTTAACTTTATTTTAGTTTTTAATTTCATTTATTAACTATTTTACTTTTCATTTACGTCCCTTAAGTTATGAAAATTACGTCACTTTTGTCCTCTAACTATTTTACTTTTCATTTACGTCACTTAAGTTATGAAAGTTACGCCACGTTCGTCCCTTAAGTTACGAAAGTTACGTCAAATTCGTGTCTTCCGTCTGTAATCCTTTTAAACAATAAAGTCAAAATCATGCTCCTATCAGAGTTCTTATTGAGGAAATAACATGATAAAAGGTAATGGAGCAAAAAAACAGAGTATCAATGACCTATAGACACACAATAAAAGGATTACAGACAGAAGAGGTGAACTTGACATAACTTTTTATAAGTTAAGGGACGTAAATGAAAAGTAAAATAGTTAGGAGACGAAATCGAAAACTAAAATAAAGTTACGGGACGAAAAGTACAATTTAGCCATGTTTTTAGAATCTTTGTAAAAAATGATTTTGTCATCAATATGGAGATAAAGATTAAAGAAATGGAAATAAAATGAATACATACTACTTGTGTAACATCCCTAGTTCGTAGTCGACCATACAAACTAGAATCATTACCTTTTCGTAAAATCAGATGTGCACAAAACGGAATGGATAATCTCATAAGAGAATTACATAAAGTTTCACAACCAGTGATGTCTCAGTCATACAAAATAACATGAAGTTTTTTTTTTTTTTTTTTGGAAATACACATCACTTAGCCGAGAAGATACAAATATCCATAAGTGCACAGACCCCTAAAACATAAAGCGGTTCAAGACCGATACATGACACCAAATAAGACTAAATATAGTCTCCATGATACAAAACACTGGAACATGAACTGGTCATGATCTGATAACCTCACCAAGGGACTCTTGCCCTTACTTGAATTACTCAATCCTTCACCTGTGAATCAAAATCAACAACAATGAGGACTGAGATTACTTAATGCCAGTGAGTTCTCGCGACCCGTTACTATAATATTCTGAGTTGATAAATTTTAAACTTAGCCTAGGGTGCATCCCTCCTAACGTGATAGACTTACATAATATAAAAGCTACCGCGTACATTGTGAGGAATCCGACACTCGTAAATAACGAGTAATCGAACCATGAAGACCGGGAGCAGTTCATGACACCGACCCAGTACACCCTCCATTCTTTAATCAGTTTATTTTCCCTTATGTATAGGATACATAGTCATCTCTGCTGTTAACCAAAATCATGCATAAACATTATGCAGAAACTTTCAAAGACAAAGAACATAAACTTCGACAATTTATTTACCCTATCAAACGATATCGGAATCTAACAAACGACCCACCTACAGAAAGCTAATGAGGTCTATTTTCTAACCATGTATTTAGAATTTTGGAATGATGTACCAAAAAGTGCAGTTTTTCGAAACAAAACAGTAAGTTTACAGAATGGGACAGCAACTGTGTCCTAAGTTGGGAGCTAATGACCAAGACAAACTCAAATAACACGAAACTTGAGCCTAAATGGTAGCAAAATTTGTCTACTTTTCAAAGGAATTGGATTCATAAAAAAATAAGTTCATTTGACAACATAATAACCGAAATACTGAACCTAAGCACAGTTTGGCTTCAGAAATTTGACCTAACTTGCGACACTCATAACTGGAGGTATACTACTTTGAATTAAACCAAACCAGTGCCAAAATGACCGTAATTAAGTCTATTTTCGAACAAGGTAAGCCCCAAAATTTTTAAATAAGCAGAATGGTCCCAGTTTCAAAAGAACCGAACCTACCTGCAGACAGCCTCCACAATTTCACCCTCACTTGTGGGGTCTATAACTTGAGCTATACTACTCCAAATGAGACCAAACCAAAGCCAAAATGACCATCATTTAATCTATTTTCAAGAATGCTAAACTATAAAATTTTAGGACTAACATATGTCCCCAGCCTACACGAAACAGAACTGGTATCAGACTGGTTCCAATTTCAAACTTCCACACAAAATTTGCACAATACATCATCAAAATTCAAAAAAACATAACCAGAGGAGTCCAATACAATCAGCCCAGAACATTCATGCAATTTATTCAGAGACAAACACAATCAAAACCCTATAACTCACCTAGTTGCCGTGTAACTCGAAAACCGATTTCTTGGACCAACGAAAACAAAAGAGCTCAAAGCTTCAGCTCTCCCTCTAATTCATGGAGATAGAGGAGATGGAGTTTTTCATCCAGCATGTTTTGCTTGTTAAATCTAGTATCAATGGAAGGGAAATTGAAAATGGAGAAGAATGGTGAAGTTTCTAGCAACATGCAATGAAAGAAACTCAAGTTCTCTCCTCTTCTCTCCTAGCGCCTCACCCTCTCTTCCATGGAACCCATTTCAATTTTTTTTTCAGCCTTTCCAGCTGAGTTGCTCGACTGCAATCTCCCTAGGTTGCTGGTTGTGTTGTGCTCAAGTGTGGGTTTAGGAAAAGACAGTTCTACCCTTACTAATCCTCTCATCTATTACCTCTTTATCCTACCTTGGCTTTCTCTTATTTTCTAACATATTCCATACTCAACATACTTATTTCTATGTTAATTAGTATTACTGTAAAACAATTAGATAATTAAATTAACCACAAATTTATTCCCAGCACAACCCCACATATTAAAATTAAGTCTAGCTATTTCAAATTAACTTGTTGATTTGTAACATGAAATTAAATTAAACAAGCAATTCACACAATTCATGTAACTCACAAATGTTCATGAACTTGGGCATACACTTGGGTGTTACATTACACCCCAACTTGAAAAAATTTCGTCCTCGAAATTGCTTAAATCTTACCTCATGAAAACAAATACGGATAACGAGAGCGCATCTCCTCCTCAAGCTCCCAAGTAGCTTCTTCGGGTGAATCTACGTCCCAAAGGACTTTTACCATCGGAATGGTCCTCGATCTAAGCTTCTTTCTCTCAAAATCTAAAACTCTAACTGGATAGGGTTGGAATGTAAGGTCTGAATGCATATCAACCGTTTCAAAAACTAACGGTTGTGTAGGGTCATGGATATACTTTCTCAGCTGGGATACGTGAAACACATCATGAAGGTTTGATAAAGATGGAGGTAAAGCAATTCTATAGGCAACAGGTCCAATCCGCTCCAGGATTTGGAATGGACCGATAAAGCGGGGGCTGAGCTTCTTTGTACGCAGTGCACGACTAATACCTAGGGATGGTGTAACCCTGAGGAACACATGATCACCGACCTCGAACTCTAATGGTTTCCTCCTCTTATCTGCATAATTCTTTTGCCGACTCTGAGCGGTTTTGATTCTTTCTCTAATCATGCGATTTTATCGGTAGTCTCTCCGCCAAGTCCGCCCAATCAAACTGTTCTCCCCAATGTCCCCACGGCATAAAGGAGTTCGGCATTTGCGTCCATATAGGGCTTCATACGAGCCATGCCGATACTCGAATGGTAACTGTTGTTATAAGCAAATTCCACCAGTGGAAGATGATCCTCCCATCTACCACCACTATCCAGAACACACGCCCGTAGCATATCTTCCAATGTCTGAATGGTTCTCTCTGTCTGACCGTCGATTACGAGGATGATAAAATTTGAATCGATGTTGAGCTGGGAACCCAAGGCCATGTGCAAAGCTCTCCAAAATCGAGATGTGAACTTTGGATCTCGATCTGACACAATACTAACTGGTACCCCGTGAAGTCGAACTATATCCTTCAGGTACAGTTCTGCTAACTTTGATGTTTTATAGTTGGAGCAGACAGAATGAAATGAGCGATTTCGTCAATCATCGACTACAACCCAGATGGAGTCATGGCCATTTCGTGAAAGGGGTAAGCCCATCATAAAATCCATTGAAACACTTTCCCATTTCCACTCAGGAATGTCCAATGGTTGTAATTGACCTGATGGCTTTTGATGCTCGATCTTAACCTTCTGACAGGTCAAACATCGAGAAACAAACTCCGCGATATCTGATTTCATCCCCGGCCACCAATACATTTCCTTAAGATCTCGATACATCTTGGTGTTGCCAGGATGCACTGAGAATTTACTCTTATGAGCCTCTTCCAAAACTTTTCTTTTAATTTCCTCATTAGCTGGAACATAGATCCGATTTCTGAAACAAACAATCCCATCACTATCCTCTGTGAAGTCTGGCTGGTGACGTGTGGACTGTAACTCTTCATCATAGTCCTGTGCTTGTCTGATTGCCCTTCTCAATGCACTAGTAATCTGGACTTGGTTCAACGTCAGTTGTCCCTTTTTCGCCTTAACTCGAAGATTAAGATCTCGAAATGATTCTAATAGTGCCATCTCACGCATCATCATGGAAGACATGTGCAGTGACTTTCTGCTCAAGGCGTCAGCTACTACATTAGCCTTACCTGGATGATACTTCAATTCGAAATCATAATCCTTTAGGAATTCAACCCATCTGCGCTGTCTCATATTCAGCTCCTTCTGATCGAAAAGATACTTTAAACTCTTGTGGTCACTGAATACTTCAAGCGTGAACCGTAGAGATAGTCTTGTAAATCTTTAAAGCAAACACAATAGTTGCCAACTCTAAATCATGAGTGGGGTAATTCTCCTCATGGGCCTTTAACTGTTTAGAAGCATAAGCAACAACTTGACCTTTCGCATCAACACACATCCTAAACCCTTACCGGATGCATCCTTTGAAAATCTGGAATCCTTGGTGGGTCGGGAATGATAAGGATTGGTCTTAGATGTCGGTAGAGCTTTAAGTTCCAAAAAACATTCTTAGCGGACTAGTGTCCCACACAAGCGGTTGTCGCTTTACGAGTTAAACGAGTGAGTGGAATTACTAATTGCGAAAATCCCTGAATGAATCGTCGGTAATATCCAGCCAATCCAAGAAAACTCCTAATCTCCGAAACTTTTGTTGGGCGTTCCCAATTCAAAACTGCTTCAACTTTACTTGGGTCAACCGCAACACCTTCCCGAGAGATAACATGTCCTAAAAATTTAATCTCTGGCAGCCAAAACTCACATTTTTCCGGTTTAGCATACAGACGCTTTACCCGGAGAGTATCCAATACAATTCTCAAATGTTCTGCATGATCCTCTTCATTCTGTGAGTAAACCAGGATATCATCGATGAATACAACCACAAATTTATCAAGATATGGTCTAAAAATTCTGTTCATATAGTCCATGAAGATTGCCGGAGCATTAGTCAATCCAAAAGGCATTACTACGAACTCGTAATGACCATAACGGGTTCGGAATGCTGTCTTCGGGATATCCAATGCCCGAACCTTAATTTGGTGGTAACCTGACCTTAAATCAATCTTGGAAAACACTGATGCACTTCTCAACTGATCTAGTAAATCATCAATTCTAGGCAATGGATACTTGTTCTTCACCGTTACCTTGTTCAACTGTCTGTAGTCAATACATAACCGTATAGTGCCGTCCTTCTTCTTTACTAGCAGAACAGGTGCACCCCAAGGTGATGCGCTCGGGCGAATGAATTTCTTAGCAATCAAATCCTCAAGCTGAACCTTCAACTCCTTCAACTCTAATGGAGACATACGATGCGAGCAATCGAGATAGGTCAGGCACCTAACTAGCTCAATAGAGAACTCTACCTCACGATCGAGGTAGTGAAGATACTTCATCCTAAACACATCCAGATACTCATTAACCCACAGGAATGGAAGGTAGATGAACACCATGACCGGAAATCGATGACATGTAGAGGAAACAACCTCAAACCCGGAGGCGTACAAAGATTTAGAAATCTTGATGAAAGTGATGATTCAATCGACCTTGGAAAGTGCCCTTTGTCTCAGGCATAAAACTAATTATTCGGTTGTGATAATCAAGCGTGACATGGTGTTTAGTGAGCCAATCCATACCAAGAATGATGTCCATGCCTTTAAGGGCAAACACACTAAGGCGATAAGGAGCGATTTATCACCGACGTTTACAACACAATCCTCACAGGCGATCGGTGGAAACATCGCCCTCGGCGGTGTGTGAATTTCAATGGGGTGTGGTAAGGTTGTTAAGGCGGATGGAGCCTCTCAACACAATCTTGAGCAATAAAAGAATGAGACGCACCAGAATCAAATAGAATAACTATGGGACTCTGAAAAAGAAAACCCGTACCCTGAAGAATGTTGGCAGTGGCTGCAACTCTACTGGAATTCAAAGCAAATGCTCTCCCCTGAGTGGTTGGAACGGAAGTCTTCCCCTGAGGCTTATTAGGACAATCTTTAGCATAATGACCTGGCTCCTTGCAATAAAAGCATTCTGTACTCCCAGTGCGGCATTCCCCTTTGTGAAATCTTCCACAACGATTACATGCATTAAACTTAGGACCCCCTGATTGCTGAACTGACTTTCCTTTGTTGATATCACCTTTAGGTTTCAAGTTAGAGGTTGAAGTTCCAGATCCCTTCTTTTTGCCTTGCCAAAACTCTCGGCGTTCATCATACATTTTCTTCAAATCTTATTCTGCAATGTAAGACTGTTCAACTAACGCTGCAAAGCTGGTGGCAGAGAAGGAACTTAAACCTTGGGCAATATCTGCACGTAAACCTCTTCTGAACCTATTAATCTTCCATTCTTCATCCACAGCATGCCTAGCCAAGGTAGAATTGTGACAACTCCTCAAAATTAGAGGCATATTCACTAAGCGACATGTTGCCACTTCAAAGCGATAAATTCCTCTTCTTTCTTCAATCTCATATTTCTTGGAAAGAACTGGTCCAAAAACATCTTCTTTAAATTCTCCCAAGTGATGGGAGTCCCTTGACTAGTCATGAACTCGTAGGCATTTTGCCACCAAGTCTCGCTTTGCCATTCATCACATCTGAAGCAAATAAAACCTTTTGCTCATCGAACAACCGCAAGGTCCTGAATTTCTTCTCTAAAGCATCCACCCAATACCGTACTGCATCGGACCTTGATACCATAGAAACTCGGAGGATTTGATTTACGAAACAGAAGTACATCTTATTAGGGTCCTCGGTGGGCTGCGGTACAACCTGAGGAGGAGGAGGTTGGTTTTGTTGTGCTGAATCATTTCTTTGAATCATTGCTGTTGGTTATTAAGCATCTGTTGGTTCATCTGTTGATTCATCTGGTTTTGTGCTTGCATATTCGGCATGAATTGCTGCATCCATTCAGAATAGGAGCCTCGGGAGCCGGTGCTCTAGGTCCGATGTTGCGTCTCGGGCGTCCACCATAATTGCATAAAATGCACCAAGCATTGAGTTGATCGATCTCAATATCTCTTAGCATAATAAGAAGAAGTATAATCAACACTTAAAACACAAACACAAATACATACTAATCTAAGCCCGACAAGGTCGAATCGCTCACGATACCAAATGTAACATCCCTAGTTAAGTGATCGACCATACAAACTAGAATCATTACCTTTTAAGTAAAATCGAGGTGCACAAAGCGGAATGGATAATCTCATAAGAAAATTACATAAAGTTTCACAACCCGGTGATGTCTCGATCATACAAAATAACATGAAGTTTTTTTTTTTTTTTTTTTTTGGAAATACACATCACTTAGCGAGAAGATACAAATATCCATAAGTGCACGGACCCTAAAACATAAAGCGGTTCAAGACCGATACATGACACCAAATAAGACTAAATATAGTCTCCATGATACAAAACACTGGAACATGAACTGGTCATGATCGATAACCTCGGCCGGGGACTCTTGCCACCTTACTTGAATTACACAATCCTTCACCTGTGAATCTGAAAAATCAACAACAATGAGGAATGAGATTACTTAATCTCGGTGAGTTCTCGCGACCCCTTACCATAATATTCTCAGTTGATAAATTTTAAACTTAGCCTAGGGTGCATCCCTCCTAACGTGATAGACTTACATAATATAAAAGCTACCGCGTACACGTGAAGGAATCAGACACTCGTAAATAACGAGTAATCGAACCATGAAGACCGGGAGCAGTTCATGACACCGACCCAGTACACCCTCCATTCTTTAATCAGTTTATTTTCCCTTATGTATAGGATACATAGTCATCTCACATCGTTAACCAAAATCATGCATAAACATTATGCGAAACTTTCAAAGACAAAGAACATAAACTTCGACAATTTATTTACCCTATCAAACGATATCGGAATCTAACAAAGCGACCCACCTACAGAAAGCTAATGAGGTCTATTTTCTAACCATGTATTTAGAATTTTGGAATGATGTACCAAAAGTGCAGTTTTTGAAACAAAACAGTAAGTTCTGAGAATGGGGGACAAAGAATCGTGTCCTAAGTTGGGAGCTAATGACCAAGACAAACTCAAATAACACGAAACTTGAGCCTAAATGGTAGCAAAATTTGTCTACTTTTCAAAGGAATTGGATTCATAAAAAAATAAGTTCATTTGACAACATAATAACCGAAATACTGAACCTAAGCACATTTTGGCTTCAGAAATTTGACCTAACTTGGGACACTCATAACTGGGGGTATACTACTTTGAATTAAACCAAACCAGTGCCAAAATGACCGTAATTAAGTCTATTTTCGAACAAGGTAAGCCCCAAAATTTTTAGATAAGCAGAATGGTCCCAGTTTCAAAAGAACCGAACCTACCTGCAGACAGCCTCCACAATTTCACCCTCACTTGTGGGGTCTATAACTTGAGCTATACTACTCCAAATGAGACCAAACCAAAGCCAAAATGACCATCATTTAATCTATTTTCAAGAATGCTAAACTATAAAATTTTAGGACTAACATATGTCCCCAGCCTACACGAAACAGAACTGGTATCAGACTGGTTCCAATTTCAAACTTCCACACAAAATTTGCACAATACATCATCAAAATTCAAAAAAAACATAACCAGAGGAGTCCAATACAATCAGCCCAGAACATTCATGCAATTTATTCAGAGACAAACACAATCAAAACCCTAGAACTCACCTAGTTGCCGTGTAACTCGAAAACCGATTTCTTGGACCAACGAAAACAAAAGAGCTCAAAGCTTCAGCTCTCCCTCTAATTCATGGAGATAGAGGAGATGGAGATTTTCATCCAGCCTGTTTTGCTTGTTAAATCTAGTATCAATGGAAGGGAAATTGAAAATGGAGGAGAATGGTGAAGTTTCTAGCAACATGCAATGAAAGAAACTCAAGTTCTCTCCTCTTCTCTCCTAGCGCCTCACCCTCTCTTCCATGGAACCCATTTCAGTTTTTTTTTCAGCCTTTCCAGCTGAGTTGCTCGACTGCAATCTCCCTAGGTTGCAGGTTGTGTTGTGCTCAAGTGTGGGTTTAGGAAAAGACAGTTCTACCCTTACTAATCCTCTCATTTATTACCTCTTTATCATACCTTGGCTTTCTCTTATTTTCTAACATATTTCATACTCAACATACTTCTTTCTATGTTAATTAGTATTACTGTAAAACAATTAGATAATTAAATTAACCACAAATTTATTCCCAGCACAACCCCACATATTAAAATTAAGTCTAGCTATTTCAAATTAACTTGTTGATTTGTAACATGAAATTAAATTAAACAATCAATTCACACAATTCATGTAACTCACAAATGTTCATGAACTTGGGCATACACTTGGGTGTTACAACTTGTACAAAAAAAAAAATGAATACATATGACAAATTATACGTTACATCCATTTTTGTCAACATAAATGTTTTTCCGACAACAAAAAGTTGTCGGACAACATATTTTTATACGATTTTCTGCTTTTTTATTTTTTTCCCTTTCTAGCACACATGTCGAGAAACATTTTGTCTCTGTTTCTTTGTCGTTGTCGAATATGGTGTCGGTTATGTCGAGAAACACTTTGTCTCTGTTTCCTTATTGTTATCAAATACGGTCTCAGTTTGATGGTTGTCGAAATACCACTGTTGTTTTGTCAAATCCACAAAGAGGAGGTTTGAAAACACCTAAACGGCATAATGTGTCAAAAATACGTTGTATACATCATGTCATTGGACATATTTCTTGGTGCTAACGTAGTGTTAATTTAATATCATCGTACATCCGACGAAAGCAAAGTAAAACCAATCAAGCAAAACTTGAAAATAAAATAAAATATATAGCCGTGGGTATAGCATGGAATTGATTAAATCCTAAAAGGAAAGAACACATACTCAAAGCCTTGATGATAATCAAATATTTGAGGAGAAAATAAAAAAATACTAAAACGAAGCCGCTTGTCCTATACCCAATTAACAGTAAATTTTTTAGTAGAAATATATTGAATATATTGATTGATAGATGAACGAATAATTGACCCCACGTTCTTACATCATTAGTATTGCAATTGGACAGAATATGGATGTACTTTTAGAATTAAAATAATAATAAAAGGTTAGAAAAACATGATTAAAAAAGAACAATGGTAAGTAAGTAGTTACAACTTAAGTACCACGAAAAATTAAGAGCAGGTGGCGCGAAAACTACTGACCCTACTTCTCCCTCCTTTTTCCCCTAACTGAAACCGTTTTATCATTACCCTTTTTTAATTTTTATTATTATATATTTTTTTTTCATAGGAAAGTTTCTCCGTAACACGAAATCATAATTTGTTTCCCTCTTTTAATTCTCTTCTTCGCTTTACCGTCCCCACTCTTTGAAAATCACAAAACTGCCATCGCCGTCGAAACTCGACTCCGGTGGCCGGCCGTCGTCTCTGCTTCCCTCTCCGGCGACCCTCATTCGAATCTGAATTGAATTCTCTTTTCGTCTCGTCTCATTTCGGGAACAAGGAGGAGTAATCTAATCACTGGTTTCCTTATTTAGGGTTCTCTCCCGTCGATTCGTTGTTTTATTGATGCGTTGAGTTTCATGTCCCTCTAATCCGATCGAAGGAATTTATTATCAGTAGAAGGTGAGAAATCCATTGTAATTGAGTCAATTAGGTTTTTATTAATTTTCCTTTTCGGAATTTTTTTTTCCTTTTTTAACATTTTTGGCTCGATCTTGATTACTTCGTTTACTATCCACATTATGCGGTGACTACTTTAGGTTTTTGTTTCGGATCAAGTTTTCTGTACAGTAAATTTTATTTTCAATTATTTTATTTTTTAAGGTGGATTTTCACCGAAATCTTGAAAAATCGAGAAAGTTTGAGATTTGTTTATTGATTGAACGAAGAATCTGGGTATAAAATTCAATGAACTCTAGTCTCTAGTACTTTGTTTCTGTGCGATAACAATTAACCGTGTCTTCAGTAAGAGAGACATGAACCTGTCAATCCAGACAAACATTTGTCATGGATCTCTGTTCGGAACCCTTTGTTTCTGTTCAATTTTTCAGGTTAAAAAAGTTTTCCTTCTTTCCTTTTTTTTTTCCTTTCTTGGTTTTCATCGATATTCCTTCACACTAGTACTATCTCCGAAATTATTCAGGGTGGTCAAAATCGAAATTACTACTCCATAATTTGTTATTTTTTTAATTTTTAATTTTTTTTGCAGGAAACGATGTCTCAGGGATGGACAATGATCGTCCTTGCACGTGGACCTCTTTGTCTTTGCCCATCTCCCATACAACAATAACACAAGCGAGTTCAAACTTCCACCTTCAATTAAATTAAGAAAATAATATATAATAGTATTGTGCATAGCATACAAACAAAAGATATAATTAATTGGCTCTAAAGAAGAATCTGTTTGCAAATTATGAAAAAGGAAATTCATGAAGCAGTTACTATATGGTAATTTATCTCAGGAAAAACCTACACATAGATTAAAGTTTTAACTTAAATGTGTTTGTGTTGTGACTAAGAAGGGGAGAGTTTTTTATGAGAGATTAGATAGTTTTTTTATGTCCCTGCAAGTTATGGTATCACTTTCGTTGAATTCCCTTTCATGAAAAGGAGTTGAGAGAGAAGAAGAAATAGGACAGAGTGTGATTGTGTGGAGTGAACCCATTGCCAGCCCAACCGACCATGGCGTTCTCGTGAGAGAGACAAAAGGGGAAAAATTAAAGCCTATCTTACCCTACGCATTTCCTATTTCTTATCCTATGCACTCCATTATTCCGTTTCGCTTCCCAGTATCCCTAATTTCCGAGGGGACCCCCTTCCCCAGCGATTTATTTTTTATTTTTTTTCGTTTGCAGTTAACCATAACCCACGTTTAATGATAAAACGTTAAATGTACGTTGAGACAGTTTCCGCGAGTTTCTCTCATCCATTACACCAAATGTTGTTTTCCCTCTCCATATTCTTCTTGCCGTGTCCTGATCTTGTTGGATTCGGGTTTATTTTCATGAAAAAAACATACCCACTTGCGTTAATTGCCTGTGATTCTCGAATTCCTTCTCCAACAGATCTGAGTCTCTGTAAAGATGTGCGCTTTTTTATTTTTTTTCCTTTTTCTCTTTTTTGAAGGGGTTTATTCTTTGTTTTTCTTTTCTTTCCCAGTCTGTGGTTTCTTACTTTATTTTCTTTTGTGGCAGTTTTATTGCAGAGAAAAGGATCTTCTTTCTGGATAATCTGCGCTGTTCATTTATTCCATTGAATGCAGGATACCCGATTGCCAAAGTTGCTATATTTGGTTTAGTTTAATGAAAACTTCCATCAATGTGGTCTAATTGGGATAGAGTGGATGGATGTATGTGAATCAGAGCAAGCATTACGGAAACACAGAACCGGGGAGACCCCAAGAAGACTCCCCTTGCTTCCTGCTGAAAAAAACAATGCAATTCCCACCCGGCGCTCGGCAACTAGGGAAGTTAGTTCACGGTATAAGTCGCCTACTCCGGCGACCCCATCTGGTCCTCGTCGATGCCCGTCTCCAAACAGCTTCACAAGAGCAACTTCTGCATCATCCAAATTGTTACCGAAGAGAGCTCAATCAGCAGAGAGGAAACGGCCTTCAACTCCTCCTTCCCCACCAAGTCCTTCTACACCTGTCCAAGACTCAACTGTGCATTCATCCAGAAGGGTAGCTGGTGGCCATTTGCCAGAGTCTCTATGGCCTTCCACAATGCGAAGTTTGAGCGTTTCTTTTCAGTCGGATACCATTTCCATACCTGTTAGCAAGAAAGAAAGGCCAGTTACTAGTGCTTCTGATCGTACTCTGCGGCCAACTTCAAATGTCACACACAGGCAGGTTGAAACACCAAACATACGAAAGCCTACGCCTGAGAGAAAGAGGAGCCCTCTTAAAGGGAAGAATGGCTCTGATCAGTCTGAGAATTCAAAACCAGTTGATGGTTTGCATTCTCGATTGATAGATCAGCATCGGTGGCCAAGTAGAATAGGCGGGAAGGTATCTTCTAATTCATTAAATAGAAGTGTTGATCATTCTGATAAGACAGCCAGAACGTTGAACACTTCTGTTCCAGGAACTGGTGTGTCTTCACTGAGAAGATTGTCTCTACCGGGTGATGCGAGTAAACCCTTGCAAAAAACTTCTACTGATGTTGCAAAGCTATTGTCGCTTGTTGAAAGTGGTAGGAGAGGAAGTGTGGTGAAATCATTTGATGACAGCTTCCATGTATTAAGATCTCACAAATCTGTTTCTGCCACTTCATCAGATAAAACAGGATTAGCATATGCTGGAGTCAGATCTCAGGCCTTGCCAACTCCAGGATCACGTCCCCCGTCACCTAGTAAGACCTCAATGCTATCCTCTTCTTGTTCAAGAGGTGTCAGTCCATCTCGGTCAAGGCCATCGACTCCTCCTAGAGGGGTTAGCCCGAGTCGAATAAGGCCAACCAATTCATCCAACGAATCCAACAATTCAATTTCAGTGCTTAGCTTTGTTGCTGATTTAAAAAAAGGGAAAAAAGGTGCAGCTTACATAGAAGATGCTCACCAATTACGACTTCTCTACAACAGATACTTGCAATGGAGATTTGCCAATGCAAGAGCAGAAGATGTATTTTACGTCCAAAATGCAATTGTGGAGGTATGACTTACTATCTTTGACAAGCTGGCAAACTCTTCTTAGCGTACTTCCTCTGCTATATAGAATCATAGATTGTGTATGTGAAATCATTTACCTACATCAATTTCAAATGCTTGTTAAATGGTGCAGAAAACTCTGTATAATGTATGGAACGCTACTTTGTCTATGTGGGAATCAATTACTAGGAAGAGGATTCGTCTCCAGCAGCTGCAGCTTGAGCTGAAGCTGAATTCTATTTTGAATGATCAAGTAATACTTCTTTCTTGACTGAAATATTTATTATTCTATATGCCATCTTTTATATTTTGGTAATTGTTTGAGTAATTTAACTTCATATCGTCATTGAGGAGTTTATTAGTGACACAGATATACTTGCCAATAGATTGCCCCTATTATATTGAAATGTTGTGTTTATGTTAGACTCTGATAATAGGTTATTCATATTTCATGTTAATGGTTGATATTATAAGTGATTATAAGCAAAATAGAAATAAAAGCTTAGGACTCCGCTTGTTCAAGGTGGAACTTTGGAAGAATGGGTATGGCGGTATGCTTGGAAAATCTGATCTTGTTTGGGAGGTTGGTTACATTTTGATCTGGATTACAGATTAAAAAAACAATTAGATCAGGAAGATACTGGTATTGTGAATCTTATACAATGTTGAGTATCTGATTTCACTTCTTATAAGTAATGTGATGCTATGTTCTTTCCTTATTTAGTTGTTCCAACTTTCAATACTTAGTGATAGATTTTTTAAATGTGGTCAATGAAGTAGATGACCTACCTTGATGACTGGGCTGTACTTGAAAGCGACCATGTTGATGCTCTATCTGGGGCTGTAGAAGACTTAGAGGCAAACACACTTCGTCTTCCAGTAACTGGAGGGGCAAAGGTATGTATGATTGTATGGTTTTTGTGTCTTTTGGTTTGTTACCTGGAAAGTGACACTGGCATCATTACTATGTTTACACTCATACAGGCAGATATTGAGCACTTGAAGCTTGCTATCTGTTCAGCTGTTGATGTCATGCAAGCAATGGGATCTGCAATTCGCCCTTTGCTCTCACGGGTGAGTTTATTGTTTTAAGAGTTCTGCAGGTTTGATTCGCATCATCACCTAGGATTTGTTCTATCCTGCTATTTTCTAGGTCAACATATTTAGTATCTAACTTCTTTTTGCTGATTGTATGTTTTTCTTCCCTTTGATTTTCCAAATTAGAAAAATTAAAGTTTTGGGTGGTAAACTAGAGGCTGACGACCCCATTTTATTTTTTGTGTCCAACAGGTGGAGGGCATGAATAATTTAATTTCTGAAGTTGCTGTTGTATCAGCACAGGAGAAAGCCATGCTTGATGAATGTGAAGCCCTACTGACTTTTGCAACGTCTATGCAGGTGAGAGTCATGCTATATGGTTTAAGAACTTGAATATGCACAAATAAACTCCCAACTTTATGATGTTGAGTACGAGCATAAATTAGTTGAGAATAAATTTCACTTGCACTTATTTTGCATCAAGCTTGATTGATTTTACTGTATCGCTTGTCGGGGTTTCAACATTTAAGAGCCATATTTGATTAGAGAATCATACTAGGGTTCTAGATCTTCAAAAACCTGGGTTGAATGTAAACTAGTTTAACTTTCCTACCTTGCTAATGCTTTTAATATACTGGTGCCTTCCTCTTTGGTCTATCTATATTTCCTAGTCTTTGGAGATGGTGTCAGCGGCATAGGTTAAGGCTATGTTTGGGAGTTTAGGAGGGGAGGGGAGGGGAGGGGAGGGCTTGGGGAAAAAGGAAGGAGGAAAGGAAAGGGGAAGGATGGATAGTCTCTCACCTTGAATGAGGGGTTTATTTTTCTTCATAATACTAAAACCCCCTAATTTGGGAGAACTCAAAAAATGTATTGGAGAAGGATTTCGGAGGACTTAGAAAAATTCTTCAAATCTTTTTCATCTTTTTATAATACTCAAAATTAAAAATATAGTAGTCATAAACATTCTTTTTTCCTCCTCTACAAAAACACTCTCAAATAAGGTGGATGATTTCTCTATTTTTTTTCTCTCCTCTCTCCCCCCAAAGCCCTCCCCTTCCCTCCCCTTGTAATTCCCAAACGGAGCCTAAAGGTATTGGAAATTGTGGGGGTGGAATTTTCCTGTTTTTGAGCTATACTTCCTCATTAGCGAATGAAGAAGTGAATAAGCGAAATGTAGATGTATATTTTTATTTTCATTTTATAAAAGGGTGGGGCATCCTTTCAACACTAGGGTATGCGGCTTACAGTATGACAGTTTGAAGGAAATGAAGCGTGGGTAAATTTGTTCATCTTCAATCCATGGCTGAGGGGAATGGAATGCAATGCGCTTTATCATCAAGGATCCTTATGTTAGTTTCTAATTATTCTTTTTGGGTAAAAACAGGTTGAAGAATATAGCCTTCGTACGCATCTGATGCAGATCAAGCAAAGCTTTGGAGGTAAATAAGTAACCAACCTCGGAAATTTAGACACGCATGAGCCTGACCTGCTTCCAAGCTAACCACAAGTCTCTTGCGGCTGCAGCCAAAATGATAGTATTAGTATGTAAATTTTTTATATAGGTTTCTTTTTCTCCCCTTTCCTCAAATATGTTGGAATTCATATTGTTCAATTATCTTCTTTTTCTTTCTAGTCAACACTGGTGGCCTTAGCTTTCCACTTGTAATTTTGTATCAGACAAATGAAAGGAAAAATACAAAGCAAAGGTGCAAAATAGTCCATATTTACAATTTGCATTTATCTCACAAGTATGGCCGAGAGGTTTTAAACACTCTGGCTTATTGCGGCCGATCTGAATGATGTTAATGCAGCATACCATTATGGAGTAATAAAATGAAGCGTTCACTTAAGGTACATAATAAATTTTTGGCTAAATTACAAAATTGATCCTAAGTTTATTTTAGGTTTCAATTTGGTCCTCTACGTTTTATTTATTTCGTTTTGGTCCTTTACATTTTATTTTAGTTTTCAATTTGGTCATTTCTGTCACTAAAAGTCAATTGTCCGTAGCTAGAATTTGGCTTTTAGCTACGGACAATTGGCTTTTAGTGACGGAAAGGACCAACCTGTTGTAACTTTTAAAACGTAAGAGACCAAAACGAAACAAATAAAACATAGAGGACCAAATTGAAACCTAAAATAAACATAGATGACCAATTTTATAATTTAGCCTAAATTTTGTGTGTACCGATACACAAATGGGTCGATTGTCGTCACCACAACGCGATTTGGGCACCGCTGTTGCCATCATTGTCTTTAAGATGTCTTCCTCTACACATCTACCGACCGCAAAACCGAGAACCAGTATTTCTCCCCTGTTTCTTTTAAATTCAACACTATGCTAAACCCTTTTCCCAACTCGTCCTGTCGTTGTAGCCTCTATAATCGCAACTGGCGTGTATGTGTGTCGTAAAGATGCCCTAAAATGAAATAAGAATCATGCATAACAAGATAATTGTATAAAATTGGAGTACTTTTGTCGTTGCACGAAACAGAAGCTTATGGTACAAGTGATAAGGAGCTTAGTTCTCTCTAAATAAGGTCGGCAGTTGCTTCCTCCACCCCACCACATTGCTGCCAGCACCCCCACCCCACTGAAATTCCAAAAGTACCCCCCAAATTTAACTTTTTTTTCCTCCCATTTCTTCTTCTTTTTCCTCCCATCCCTCCTCCACACCACCCCACCACCGTCCTCCACCACCAACCACCGGAGCACCACCCTCCACCACCACCACCACCTCTCCAAAATACCTCAATTCCTTCTTCCTTCTCCCCTCTTCCTTCTTCCTCCCATCCCCCTCCACCACCAGAAAACTCGCCAGAGCCACCACCCCTAACACCGGAACACCTCCCTAGGGGACACCGTGACTAACCCAGCGGCCACCGAAGCTAAACCTGTCCATTTTCGCGATTCTGCTTTTTTTTTCTCTCGAAATTTTACAGGCTACCAGAAGCTTAACATAAATATGCTTCCGGTAATTCAATTACCGGAATACATACATCTCCAAATAATGCAAATGTATTCCGGTAATTCAATTACCGGAAGCATATTTTTTTTAAAATTATGATATGTTCCGGTAATTCAATTGCCGGAATACATTTTCAAAAGCTTCCGGCAATTGACAGGTTTAGCTCCAGTGGCCGCTGGGTTGATCGCGGTGGCCCCTAGGGAGGTGTTCCGGTGTTGGGGGTGGAGGGGTGCTGGCTCCGGTGAGTTTTCCGGTGGTGGAAGGGGGATGGGAGGAAGAGGGAAGAAGGAAGAAGAAATAGAGGTATTTTGGGGAGGAGGTGGTGGTGGAGGGGTGGTGCTCCGGTGGTTGGTGGTGGAGGACGGTGGTGGGGTGGTGGAGGATGGTGGAGGCGTGGTGGAGGAGTGGTGGGAGGAAGAAGAAGAAGAATAAAAATTAGCTTTTTTTGGGTAGGGGTATTTTTGGGATTTCATAAATTTAAGTGGGGGTGGGGGGTGCTGGCAGCATGTTGGTGGGGTGGAGGAAGCAAAGGTCTTATATTCGAGTAATTTGAATTAAAAAAAAAGGTATTTAGAGAGCTTCATCTTTTTCCTTATACAAGTTCACCTAGCTCGACTGAGATTATAACTAGGATCTAGTCTAGTCATAAAATAACGAACTTATATTACGTTGTTTTCATCCAGTAGGACGACTAGTCTGTTGCAATGGTGGTACAACTATAAGCACACACTTAGCAGACCCTGAAAAGCATAAATGCAATTAGTTCAATGATCCACAGCAGTAGTAGCACACTTAGCCGCAACTCGCTGATCGCCCTCATCAACAAAGCCTGCACCCTCCCTCACCTTGCTCAAACCCACGCCCAGCTCATTCTCAATGGCTACCGTTTCGACCTCGCCACCATCACCAAGCTCACCCAGAAGCTGTTCGACTTTGGCGCCACGCGCCATGCCCGTGCCCTCTTCTTCTCCGTTCCCAAACCAGACATCTTCCTCTTCAACGTCCTCGTCCGTGGCTTCTCCCTCAACGCTTCCCCTTCCTCTTCCATTTCTCTCTACACCCATTTGCGCCTCAACACCAACCTCTCCCCCGACAACTTCACGTACGCCTTCGCCATTGCCGCTTCTCCCGACGACAGACACCTGATGCTGTTGCACGCTCACTCCATCATTGATGGGTACGGCTCTAACCTCTTTGTTGGTTCCGCTCTCGTTGACTTGTACTGCAAGTTTTCCCGTGTTGGGTTGGCAAGGAAGGTGTTTGATGAAATGCCTGAGGGGGACACTGTGTTGTGGAACACTATGATTAATGGGTTGGTCAAGAATAGTTGTTATGAAGATTCTATCCAAGTCTTCCGGGATATGGTTACACAAGGGGTGAGGTTGGATTCGTCCACGGTGACTGCAGTGCTTCCCGCGGCTGCTGAGTTGCAAGAGTTGAGAGTTGGAATGGGGATTCAGTGTTTGGCTTTGAAAATTGGGTTTCATCTTTGTGATTATGTGCTGACCGGTTTGATTTCCTTGTATTCAAAATGTGGGGATATCGACACGGCGAGACTGTTGTTTGGGATGATTAGTAAGCCAGACTTGATAGCTTACAATGCCATGATTTCTGGGTTTACTTCAAATGGTGAGATTGAATATTCTGTGAAGCTTTTCAGGGAGCTGCTAGTTTCTGGTGAGAGAGTCAGTTCAAGCACAATGGTTGGCTTGATTCCACTGCCTTCTCCCTTTGGTCATCTGCGTTTGTCTTGTTCTATTCATGGTTTTTGTGTGAAATCTGGTACTGTTTTGAATCCCACTGTTTCAACTGCACTCACTGCTATCTACAACAAACTCAATGAAATAGATTTGGCTCGCCAGCTATTTGATGAATCGCCAGAGAAAACTGTGGTTGCTTGGAATGCTATGATTTCGGGTTATGCTCAGAATGGTGTAACGGAGACAGCTATCTCTCTTTTTCAGGAAATGATGAAGACTGAATTTACTCCAAATGCAGTTACCATCACAACTATCCTTTCAGCTTGTGCTCAACTAGGATCCCTAAGTTTTGGAAAATGGGTCCATCAGTTAATTAAAAGCAAAAATCTTGAGCCAAACATTTATGTCTCAACAGCTCTAATTGACATGTACGCCAAGTGTGGGAACATTTCTGAGGCTTGGCAGTTATTTGACTCAATGAGGGAAAAGAATACTGTCACTTGGAATACTATGATTTTTGGTTATGGGCTCCATGGATATGGGCATGAAGCACTCGAGCTTTTCAATGAGATGTTGCATTCAGGTTTTCATCCATCCGCTGTCACTTTTCTTTCAGTCTTGTATGCTTGCAGTCATGCTGGCTTGGTAAAAGAAGGAGAAGAAATTTTTCATGCTATGGTTAATAAATACAGGATTGAGCCCTTAATTGAGCACTTTGCATGCATGGTAGACATTCTGGGACGATCTGGACAGTTAGAAAAAGCTTTGGAGTTTATAAGGGAAATGCCTGTTGAGCCAGGTCCTGCTGTCTGGGGTACATTGCTTGGTGCTTGCATGATTCATAAAGACACGAACATAGCCCGTTTGGCTTCAGAAAGGCTATTTGAACTCGATCCAGGGAGCGTAGGATACTATGTCTTACTTTCTAATATATACTCTGTGGAGAGAAACTTCCCAAAGGCTGCTTCAATACGTCAGGTTGTTAAGAAGAGAAAACTGGCAAAGACTCCAGGGTGCACTCTAATTGAGGTCAATGGAGCCCCACATGTCTTTGTATCTGGTGATCGTTCTCATTCTCATGCAACAGCTATTTATGCAAAGCTGGAGAAGTTAACGGGCAAGATGAGGGAGATGGGGTATCATTCAGAAATAGTCACTGCTTTGCATGATGTGGAAGAAGAAGAGAAAGAGCTCATGTTTAATGTTCATAGTGAGAAGTTAGCCATTGCTTTTGGCCTTATTATGACTGAACCTGGTACGGAGATCAGGATCATCAAGAATCTTCGGGTTTGTTTAGATTGCCACACTGCGACTAAATTTATATCAAAGATCACAGAAAGAGTAATTGTAGTTAGGGATGCCAACAGATTCCACCATTTCAAAGATGGGATCTGTTCTTGTGGCGATTATTGGTGAAGCTGAACTGATAGTTTTTCACCAGTTAAGTTATATGGGGAAGAAGCATTATCTAGCCTTTTGGTTTCATATTATTTACCTCACAATAATTTGATCTGGAGTTTGGACGGACACTCCTGTGACTTTTCGCTCGAGAAGCACAGCATTTCACAGCACTGGTTGAGTAGAACATTTTTTATGGGAAGTTTTATGTATGGTTTACCTCATCATGTCCTAGATGACCACAAGCTTGGAGTTACATTTGCAACCAAATTTATGTTCAAAGCAGGGCAGGGTAGAGTTTGCGTTTAAGAAAATACCATAATTGCAGAGACAACAAACATCTTTCAGAAAGGGGCATTTTCTTCTGTGAAGGCTGTTGGTGAAAGCACTTGGGTGGAAGAATAAGCATCTTACACTTCATTTTAATGGTGTACTTATACAACAGCTGTGGTTAGAAATTATTCATTTAATAATTATTTATGTTTTGAAATTATTTATGTAGAAATTTTGTTACTTTTATGCTCAAATTCAGATTTCTGATCCATCTTGCTGCCAAGTATAAATCTATCATTTTCAGGAGGCTGGGATCCTGTCTTGATGTTTTCTCAATGTGTTCTTGTTTTTTAGTTTAGTCTTAACCCAACCAATAAAAAAATAATAAAGAAAGACTACGTGCAAACAGAAGGATAGGATGTCGTTGCCTTCTATCTTCACTCTATAAACACAAGTTACCATAATAGTTAGGGTGAGTTAAGCCATCTTTTTCAATTTTGACATGATAGCAAGTTAAACGGGTTCTACCTCATCGTGATGGTATGAATTTCTATAAGAACCCAACTTGCCCTGCTTTTCATATCCTAGCACATGAGGAAACAAAAGGAAGTGAATTTTATTAGTTCACTTATAAAAGATCCCTTTCTATTTTCTTCCTCTTTTGTATTTACAAGACAACAAATCCAGACCCATACATTATTGGAATCCTAGAAACTGTTTCTAGGAGCAAAACCCAGACCATTAGATAACAATTTATTAGTCAAGTAAGTTCTCTTTCCTGCCCTACTGTTCAGTCCAGGTTTTAAGGGATCATTCTGTTGAATGTTTGTGAACAAAACAAACATCTGTGGCTTTAATTCAAACAATATTGAAGTTAAGCATGCCTTTTAACTGTCCTAATAAGGCTTAGGCTTTACTGTTAAATATTCTTACTTTGTACTTTTTTCTTTAATTGGCAACCACTAGTGCATAACTTGTAAACATGCAGAGGAAGAAATGAAAAACCTAGAAAATTCATATATTCCTGCGAATGTCTAGGGAGACTAAGCATGGATAATTCATCAAAGGGGCATTGCTATATTTAATTCCAAATGCTACATCCGCAAAAATGTAATAGTACATGAAATATGGTAATGTTTCTGCACACTTTTGATACATTATTATAATATTGTATTTATATTAATAAGAAAATGAAATGGTAACAAATAATGATATGTCAAAATATTAGTAAATTTCAGTGCATACCAATTAAACAAATTATGCAACCAACTTGATGCTTTCATGATTGTGAAGATCTAATTGAATGAAGATTTCATTATCTACCTGCTTCCTTTCTTGTTTGTTGCAGTTTCTTTGTTATGCAATTTTTACATATGATTTAAATTAGACATAATGATCTAGATGCCTGCGATAGAACATTATACATACTAATTTGCAGCAATGTATGGGTAAACCTGTAACGTTGATTTACTTTCCAATCCTTGCAATTTTGAGCCAAAACATATGGTGACCAAAATGTTATCCAGTACATTTAAAGAAAAGAGAAAACTGCATTTGCACTTCCTAATTATCACTCTTTGCTCATTTGTTCTTGTGCATATTGGTTCATGCATCATACAGCTCAATCATGAATTTACATAAAGATGTTCAGCAAAGAATACTATAGGAAAACCAGTCTTTCAACAATTGATTCCACATAGCTTGGTATCAGGTCCCTTAGTTTTGAGTACGAATGGGTCAATTCTTACCCATAGCAAGGAGAAAATGGAAGCCAGCAGCACTGACCATATCACAACAATGGTGGGTGTGCGGTTTTGCTTACCCATCAAACCTTTAAGGAATGGATAAAGATGGACAATCACCCAGAAGGAAAAGAAGAGTTTTCCAAATAGAGGACCCCATGATTGGTACCCATTGTTTATGGCATCCGAGATTCCAGCAACAACCCCAACAATATTGATTATTAAGATAGTGGTTGGAGGAATCAGGAGAGTAGTCCACTTAAAGGTGTATAATTCTCCAAATTCTTCATCATCTGCTGCCTTGGATGTAACAGTGAAGTTGGTGTCAATTCCAGCCAGAACCTTCAGAAGACCTTGTATGACAGCAAAGAGATGTGCTGATACACCACCAATGACCCAAAATTGCTCATTTCTCCACCATTCCTCAATGCTAACTCCACTCCATTTCAACTCAAGAATACCCGTTGCAATGATTGAAGAGAAGAGAGCAACGAAGTACAGACCAGCAAACGTGCTTATCTGGATCATCAGCAATCAAAAATTTATTTTACAAGTAAAAAAGGCTTGGTATCCATTCTATGAGCATCCTTGAATCAGGACGCCTCACATTTTTTTAGCTATTATGGATTTTTAAAGTTTAAGTCCTTCTACATAAGAATATGATTAACATTCTTGTGCCTTTCAAGGTAATATTATGAAAAAATGGAATGTTAGTTATATTTTCAATAGTTTGTCATGTCTTAACTCATTTCCTAACAGGGAGAGAATAGAATAGAAGTGTTACCGGTGGCATGATGAATTTGTCAGTGAGTAAGCAGACAGCAGGAAGAACACAATAGGCAACTAGAGGTATGGAGGTGAAGGGGTAGACAGTTGTGTTTGCATAGGCAAATCGCTCCAGCCACTTCAGCTTCCCTTCCTTGTAGCCATACCATAAAGGGCAATGATGACTGAAGAAGATCTCAATGGATCCAAGGGCCCAACGAAGCACCTGGTTGAGTCTATCTGACAAGTTGATGGGAGCAGTACCCTTGAATGCTACTCTCTTTGGCATACAGTAAATGGATCTCCAACCGCGGCAATGCATCTTAAAGCCTGTTAGGATATCCTCTGTAATAGACCCATAAATCCAACCTAGCTGCAATTTGGAAAACAAAAGCATGGATGAGCTGATTTTCTTGGTGTGAACAAATATATTAAAATATCAAAGAATCCCTAGGCTGCTGTTGTTGGTGTTACCTCAATCCCCCATTCGGTTTTATCTTCATATCCACAACTTATTACATGAATGGCTTCTTTAAGCTGGCTTGCTGGACTTGAGGAAGGAGGTACACCACCCTCTTCCATCAAGGTTGAAGTCACAAAAATTGATGACTGCCCAAATTTCTTCTCAAAATTCATCTGGGACATCAGCAACTCTTTGTCATCATCCATTCCTATTTGGACATGTGACAGAGGGATTAGAATAGGTGAACATGAAATCCATATGTATAAGGAGTTAGTGTCAACATTAGTGATTTGGTAAATAAGAACCTCTTAGGCTTGCAGCCTCTCCATTTGCGTCATTCTTTGCATACTTAACCTTCTTGCGCCTTCCAAAACAAGGGCAACAGTCACAACTTACCATTTTTGGACGCTTGGGACCCTTGGGAGGATTATATCCATATAAAGCTTGCCTCCTAAATACACACCCTGTGCCAACATACACAGGACCCTGAATACCATCTAGACCCTTCATGTTAATCTGCAGGAACAGAAAGAAGAGGAAATAGTTATATATTAGCTTGCACTACCACAAAGACATCAAATGCTTCAAGGAAGTCGATGTCATGCTGATGTTGGCTTTCTTGCAGTGACTTACATCAAAGAAAACTGTGTTTCTATTGGCGTAACGATCATGCCTATCAATGCCATCGAATCTTTGAGGAAACTGGACATAGCAGACCTTCTTCCCAGTTTGGGGGTCCATCAAGAAGCACATGGCCTCTCGAACAGCCTTGCTGTTATTGATATAATGATCACAATCCAAGTTCAGCATGAAAGGAGCATTTGTAAGCACAGCAGAGACCCGAACCTGGAAATTACATGGATTATTATGAGTCAAGCAAGTGTGATTCAGAAAGGTGAATGGACATCATAAAAATAACAAAAGCGGTTCAAGAAACTCTACCAGAGCATTCATGGCACCGGCTTTCTTGTGGTGTTGAAATCCAGGCCTTTTCTCACGGGAGACATAAACGAGACGAGGAAGTTGGTTTCCTTCACTGTCATGACCTCCGCTGTGACCAAGAAAGACTTGAATCATACCAGGATGATCCTTGGTATTGTTCCCTGGCCATGGTGTCCCATCCTGCATAATCCACCCACCTGGAGGAACCTTCTGAGCTTTTGCCACAAGTGCATTTATCCTGACCTTAAACTCTTCATATTCTCTCTGTCATGCATCCAATTAACAATAAGTAAGCTTTAAACTGATTTCAAAACTCCATGTTTTTCTAACTATTCTATTAGATTTGATACAAACCTTCATAGCTCGACGCTCTTTGACAAAAGTTGGCTGCACCTTGTCCTTTAGATAGTCAATTTTCTCAGAGAAATACATCTCTGGTGCTCGAGGTTCTATAGAAAATTTCTTGCAGAATGGCACCCATTTCCTAGCAAACTCTGCTGTTTCTGACAGAGCTTCAAATGTACACATTGAAGCTCCATCATCAGAAATGTAGCATGATATCTTATCAATGGGGTAGTCCATGGCCAAGATTGAAAGAATTGTGTTTGCTGTATTCAGAGGAGGTTCCTTCATGGGATCCACAGTACTAACAAAGACATCTACAGGAGCAAGCATATTGGGTTCACCTTCACGCTCATACCTGATAAAAACAACTTTTATGTTCAGCAATACAAGTTTAAAACTTTGGGATTTCATCATTATCAGGAGTGAAGGTCCCTTTACCTGATCGAAAGGCGGTCAAGGTAGGTTTCTCTATCAATGGGATACCATTTGGGAAACTGATCAAGGATCCATGAAAAAGCAAACCAGATTTCACATATAATAGAAGTTAGCCATAGCCCCATTGCATCATGCACTGGGTTCAAAATTCTATATCGGAGGAAGAAGGCAAGAATAACAAGTCGTGCCACGATCACCATCCTATATGGATTGATTTTGCTGGATGCTATTGGCACCTTCCTTGACAGTGGTTGCCTTGCTTCATCTAACCTGCAGCAATTCACATTGTTAAGTAACTAACATACATATCCACTATGAGCTTCCCATCATTGCTTTCATTTCATTAGAAGTTAATTGTCAGGAACTGCATTAAGTACTTAAAGGCATACATGGCTGCATCTTGATCTTCATCAGGTTCAGGTCCCAAATTGCCTTGTTGCAATTTCCAGTCATCCAATCTATCTTGGTTTTCATCCCATCTTGCACTTCCTGTTTTGATCACAGCATGCCACATATTGTAAATAAATTTCACCACGTTGTAGTAGAGTAAGAAAAGCATTTCAGGGCTGTGTTTAAACAAGTTCCAAAAGTAAGAGCCTATATAGCTAGACAAAGGTTTGAGACTCAGCCTGAAATGAAACCAATATCAACATAACTTGTTTTGTAGATGAACCAATAAAATGATAAATATATATTTTGGAAGAGGGCTAGTAATTTTTTTAGATGAATCAAAGCGGCAAGAGCTGAATTAAAGAGAGCTGGTAAATTATTTCAATTGATATGATCTAAGAGCATAGGCTATAAACTACATTTACGAGGATCAGATGCGGGATTTGGATGCACACCTTTATGCAGCGAAGAAGATAACATTTGCTCTCCATAACCATGAGATGCTATTGAGAACTCCCCACTCACCTGCATGCATGCAACAAGCAAACTTAGTTGTATTGAATATAAGTTCTGGAGAGTCTAAGATGAACTAAAAATGTTGCAAATCTTACTGGCCGAGAGCGACCTCCAGCAATAATAGCTGGGAAGTGTGCATTCTCATCATCTTCAACACCTCTTCCATAGCTCATTTTCCCATGCAGCATGGCCTCAGCAGAATAGTCATGCTTGTTCATTTTGTCCTCAATATTGAATTCATGCTCAATATCATCCACGTCTTCCTCATCATCATCTCCCTCAACCCGCGGGCTCCCTTAACAAAATTAGTTGTTTGCCATTTAAGTTCAACCAATTTAACTCAAAACTACAATTAGCTACTTAAAATTGTATCATGTAAAGTACATGTTTTAATTTGTGTGTGAACTTTGTGACTAGTAAATATGTTAAGATCAATGGATGTCAAAAAAGCTACAAAACTTGAGTACTATATTTTTTTTTTTTACCTTTGAGACGCTTGTATCTAGTCTTGCACTGTGGACAAAGTTGTCTCCCTTCCCTCCTTTCATATTCATAACATGGTCGGCACACCGGAAAACCACACTCATTGCATGCCACAAACAAGTCTCCATCCACCGTGACTCCCACATCATCACCACATATCTCACACACCTGACCATCCAAGTTCTTCAAAGGCTTGTGCTGCACCAAAACAACATCATATATAATAAATCAACCAACTGTTATACATATGAAAACAAAGAGCTCTAGCTAGTAACTCTCATAGTGATTAGTTATTGACAAGGTTATAAAAAACAGTGTATGACTGCTATTGTGGCCGCAACATCAAAGTTTCTCATGTCTCTGCAGCCGCATCGCGACAACAATTGTAGTCAATCATATTTGATTGCAATTTTTTTAAATATCAAAATTGCAACGTGACTGTGATTTAAAACATTTGCTATTACCTCTTCATGACCATGAATGACAACGAGCTCGTTGCGGTTGTGCGAACCGGCGACCAGTCCAGCACTGGCTTCCATGTCTTGGTGGTAACGGGTGAAATGGGACAATGGGGTGGTGAGGTTGAGAGCAAGTCTATGTTTTATGAAGGAAATTTGAGGGGGGCTTTCAAGGCTAGGTGTCCTCACCTAATGTGCTGCTGCTGTTGGTTGCAGGGTCCCCATTGCCCTGAAGCTAAGCTTCTTCCTTTTTTATTCAACCACCATCCCCTCCTATGCCATCTCCAACAACGACTACAAGTTGGTGAGGTGTAAATGTTGCACTTCCTTCCTTGTTTTCTTTTTATTTTCTTCTATATTTTTCAATCTTTCAAAAGTTTACTAGGCTCACAAGGACACGTGGTTGTCTTTTGTATATTGCTTCCCTTTCATATATATATCCTGTGCACATTTATTTCCGGTTGTTAATAAATCAAATACTGCAAGTAATTAAGCAAGGAGAGTGACAGAGAGCCAAATATATTGATTACATGACTAACGTGAAAGGGAATAATTTTTGAACGAGCTATCAAATGCTCACCATACGCTTAAATAATAATTAAAAAAATGATTTTTTTTATTAAAGTTATGTTAATATTATATTAAATGTTTAATTGATTGTTTTTTTTTATATGTTTGATTATGTTCATAAACACTATATTCATGCAAATGTAAGAATCATTCTGTAAAAGGATAGTGTTTTTTTAGAAAATCAATTGATATTGATACAACGAATTAAATTTCTGCAATAGGCATTAGCTTTTGGTTGATTAGTTGAAGAGTTTAAGCAATTAACCTAAAATTAAATAAAAACAGGAGTCAACTAGTCAACTAAGTAATACTGAAATTGACGGTAAAACAAAAAAGAAGCAATCAAACACTTAAAACCTTGTCTTTCGAAGAGTATTAGACATCGTTGATATCCTTTCAGAGTCAAAACACTTTTTCTTCACGAATACAATATTGTTGAATGAGAGAAGAGAGAATACAGTGTGTTTTGACTACACAGCGGAGTCTGTTTTATATAGGCTTAAAGCAATAAATACAATTAAATATAAGAGATTCTATTCCTATTTACATAACAGGATATGCCTAATAATTATAAAGATCCTAAATAAATAAGGAAACAACTTGTATAATATAAAATTCTAACGTATCATCTAGGATACTCTAAAATAATCTAAAAATATTATCAGATATTTTTCTAATATTCTAACACTCTTCCTCAAGCTAAAGCTTACTAAGCTTTTAGCTTGTTACAAGAAAATAACGCATTTCCCATGAAATAAAAATAAACAAAACATGAAAATTGAGTTCCACCATGATTGGGAAGGCAACTCAGGGATGTTGGAGAAGCCAGAGAGAATTGCTACAAAGATAGCTTAGCCAGATAACTGGAACAATCGTTAGCCTAAAACAAATTCTGTGGCAAGCAGTGAAGTAAAGCAAGGTCCGGCATTTCTCAAAGCAACATTTGGAAGCTTCAAACCAATAATATTGGGGACTTTCAACTCGAAACCAATTTGTCATGTAAATAAGAATAGAATCTCTTATATTTAATTGTATTTATTGCTTTAAGCCTATATAAAACGAACTTCGCTGTGTAGTCAAAACACACGGTATTCAACATATTTCTCTTTCTTCTCTCATTCAACAAATATAACGAGGATGATTATAGGGACAGGGAAGTCATCGCGTTCCAAAAATCCTGAACATGAAGTTAACGAGTTTAATGAAATTTCAGATTGTCAGAAATTTTATTTTACTTGTTTTATGTTTATGCTTTATAACAAAGCAAATACCATTGCTTCCCAAGAATTTTAAAAATCCATGAAAATGCATGAGAAAAAAATTGTTTGATTTTATAAACATGATGTGGAAATTATATGATTCTAAAATTTTTATATAATCTAGTTAGCTCTATATATTATGAGAAAGAAAAACTCATTATTATTTGACTAATTAGTTAGAATCTTAGCGTTTGCTTGGAAAGAAAAAAGGAAAGAGCGAGACTATACTCGTGAAAATTTCACGAGCCTGGTGTGTCTTTTTTTAAAAACAGAAAATACTCAAATTGGTCAAAAAAAAAATTAGGGAGATCAATTTAATCTCTAAGAAATAAACAATATTAATTTAGTTTTTAAAAATCTCAAATATAGGTTAAATTAATTTTTTTATGATAATTTTTAGAGATATTTTAGTCTTTATTAAGGATTAACTTGACCTATATTTAAGATTTTTTTCCCAGCGAATAGATCACAAAAGTTTTTTTTATTGGTTATTTAGAGATTCCATCAACACGAAAGTATAGCGGTTCTGTGAGTAAATACTCATATTGTTCCATAACAAAAATTACGGAGACCAATTTAGTCACTAAAAAAATATATTAATTTAGTCACTAAGAATCTCAAATATGAGTCAAATTAGTTCTTGATAAGGATTAAAATATCTCTAAAAGTTATCCTAAAAAAGACTAATTTAACTTATATTTGAGATTTTTAATAACCAAATTTTTACTTTTTATTTTTAAAAGATTAAATTAGTCTCCGTAATTTTTTTTAACCAATTTGTGTATGTTTTCCTTTAAAAAAAAATATATCACGCTTGTAAAGCTTTCGTGATAAATTCGCGAGGATTTCCCTCGCGAGATTGATCATTTCCGAAAAGGAAATAGCATGGAATGATTAATCAAAGAAAGAAAACAAGAATAATGAAGTGTTTCACTTCGTTTGGAATGGAACAAAAATGTAAAAAATCGTAAAACTAATATGTGAGATCAGTGTGTTTCTCATATCTCTTTCAACATTATTGGCATGGTTTTTATTACATCTCATTTTTATTTAGGGACACTTACGTCATTTTATGAATATTTTTTTCTCTTACTTTATAGACGATAAAATGATAGGAAAAAAATTTGACTTTATTTTTTTATTTTCTTTCATATTTTTTTTTACTAGAATTTTCTTTCATATTAAACAACTAAAAAATTTTAACTTTATGCTTTACATACGGGACTCTGCATCCATTGTAACGCGTGATCAAGAGGGTTCAACGACTATACAAAAATGCACTGCATTGCCTTTACACATGTGCTTAATAACATTGGCACTTTTTACATAAATCCACGTGCAACTCAGGAGCTTTAGCTTGTTTGGTACAACGCTTAAGGTTATCTAATTGCTACTAGTATCTATTAACATTTTCTATGAGAAATTATAAGGAAATAATATCCCGAGAAGATCAGGCACACGCATTTAACCAGAAAATTGTTTCACGTCACCGCACAAAGAGGAAAGGATATTATAATATGAAGAGAAATCAAGTGACTCCAAGAGTAATTTTAGTCTGAGTTATTCTGTTTAATATTTTTTTATAGACATTCAATTTTATCAATCAAATCGTTAAATATCTTCATATTATACTAACATTCATGCATACCAATTTTTAGATAAATTAGACATTCATAATTATGTAATCAAATGAACATTTTACTTGTATTTAAAATATATATTATACGTTGAATTGACATTTTTTGATGAAATATCAAATATTTTTAAAATTTTATGAAATATTTTTAAAGTATATTTGTATTTTTTTAATATTATACGTTGCTTTCGGTACTACGTTCTGTTTACTTATGCGAGTTAAAAAGAACATATATCACGTTAGCATTCTTCAAACGTAAGCACTTCAAAACTAAGCTACCTTCAGGTCGTTAGGTATGTAAGTTGCAGCCTCTACATCATGAGATGGTATAACGACAAGTTTGAGCACAGGTTATACATAGGCAGCACCCATAGACAGAGTTGACGGATTTCCAGCTAAAGCCTTTGTTGGGACGATATAATTCTTGATCAAGGTATAAAGTCTCATACCAGTCACCATCACTAATTAGAAGTAGATCCAATATTACTTTCAACTTCAAAAATGAGGTTTTAAATTAAGTTGATTTTTTATTTTATCATAAAATTTAAAATTCAAAGGTTGAGATTCATTGCAGTTCAAAATCAACTGCAGAAGATCATCATCATCATCATCCTTGGCTATTAGTCTCTGAAGAGTGTGGTTATTGGGATCCCTTCAGACTTCAGCAACTTATGTTCGAATAGCAAGACTGCCTCTATGATTAAACCTCGAGTGAACTATATACTATTACATGAATTATACGCATGCTATACAAAACAGTGAAAATTCCAAACCAGACCAATACCAGTTACTCACAATCCATCCATTCTACAATTAGAATCCCGCATGACGGAAGTTTTCAGTTATGCTTCGACACTGACAGAGACTTCATCTGCTGCAGACTCGTCTTTTTTCTTTGGTGTTTCTTGAGTATTCTGTACAGCAGCTTTATTTGGAACCAAAGTTATGGAGATGTTCTTGTCACGGAAGTTTTTAGCCTCCTCTGTTCCAAGCTGCACATAACACAAGCGTGATTTAGATATAAAATTCAATTATCCAATGAATAGAATTGCCTCCAATGATGGTAAATCAAGATATCAGCACACGATGACTGCAAAATGCATTCACCAAAAGAAACTCCAATGCATAAATGAAATTTAAATAAAAAGAAACAATAAATAAGGAGGTGATTGAGAAGTATTAAAGTTTGCCAAGAGAGTATAACACACCAATAACTTACTAGTATAACACTCTAGGACCTACTTTTTATGAAATTCATTTTTTCCAGTAAATAATCAAGTTTATAATGCTTAAGAAATATGACAATACTCAATCATAATATAGTAAAGTGGCATCACATACCTTCCCAACATCATTCTGAAAACGTCTAATAAGCTCAATAGCAATATTCCTAAATTCTTTTTCACGACCTTTAAGGTTTACTATGACCTTAACCTGCAGGAATTGATCCAAAAGATCTAAATACGCTTGAAGATAATATACTTAATTTGTATGTTTAGTACGGCGTGCCAAAATAATTAATGTAAGTAGGGAACCTTGTCACCATCTGTCAAAAATTTCCGTGCAGCTTTCAAACGCACAGAATAATCATGTTGATCTATGTTGTATCTGTTAAAATAGAAGTTCAAAGAAATAAAGCATAATCACATGTTCTAGTAAAACTAATTGAACATAACTAAACTCAAAACTAACCCCAGTTCATAAAAAACAATCCCTGCAACTACTCTAGTTGAGTTTGCATTATCAAAAGAAAAAGTAACTAATAGCAAATTTTATGGTTTTAAATGATATTGTACTGTTAACTGTGTCTATTTTTATAGTGTGATGCATCACATCAAACTTCCCATATTTATCTTTAAGCAGCATGACTGAACAAACTCCTCTAGATGCATCCTGGCCTGATTGATCCCAAGTTCACAACCAGGAAACAAGATATTAATGATGAAATGCCTGACATGTGCAACTTCCTATGTTTATCTTTGAACCGTATGATTAACTAAATTCCTCTATGCATCTTTGTCCTAATTGATCCCAAGTTCAGAACCAAGAAACAATATATAATCAATGGAATGCCTGGCATATGCTGCTTTTTTTCTTTTTCTTTTCCCTTTTAGTTTCTCCAGTAATGGAAAAAAATAAACATGTAAAGATAGGTGTATAATGCAATCCAAGAGAACACAGTCAACCCAACTAGATTGTGGGGGCAGATGCAATATATATTTGTTCGCATTTCTGACCCTTATAAAATTATTGATAATTAAATTAAGCTTTGATCCATAACCAAGAATTGGTCAAATCTAGTTAGGAACCAAAGCACAAAGATTCTAGATCTTTCTTTTTCGACTTTATTGTCTTTGAAACAACATAAGTAAGGATGATCTAGGCTCCTGGATTAGGACATTACCCCATTTTGATCTCCTTCAAATCCATCCGATGGGCTACATTTAAAATATCACTTGGTCAGTAATTTGTTGTTTGTTCTGAGTTCTGTAAATAAAATAGAGGAAAATATCAAAGTCCAGCAAATACAATGCTTACCAGCACTTTTCTTCTGCTGATCTCTTTTCTTCTTTTGCATTTCATATCTATATTTACTGTAAAAGAAGAAAAAATTAACGAACGTTAAATTTCAAGGTCCGACCAATCTCAAGGCATGACTATGCATGTGTGCAGCGGGCAGGCATGCAGAAAGGAAGTAGAAATGGCCTTTCAGGGAGAGATTCGTTTGATTTTGTCAAGTGAAAGTCAGTGAACAATGTCTTTCATGAAATGATGAAACAACTACATGTGTGTGGGTTAATCCCTATGTTGATTCTACATTATTGTTTGCTCAATTGTCTTCACAATACCCACACCCCAAAAAATATTGAAGTGGTCTTAATGACAAAATGATCCACCATCCAAATTAATAAACACGACCAGATAGAAGCACATCATCTCGCCTAATGCAAATGATACTGTTGTTTTATTATAAGAGCAGGAAAAAAAAGATAGGAAATGTTATGCAGAGGAGGATAATGTCTGTATATGGCTCCATAAATAGAGATAGAATCTAACAGAAAAATCAAATATGTTCCCTATTCTTATGCATACTAACTAGTAACATCTTAATCTTAAAAAACAGTAGCATCAACATCCTAAAGACTGGCCCGAAATAACAAACTCCTAAAAATAAAGTTATCCGTTTCAAGCTGCATAAATTTAGGCATTATTCAACAGATACTCCTGCTTTTACCACCCTACCTCATAAAAATTGGAATACCAAGTAGCTGGCTAGAAGCAAGAAAAATTATACACCAAATCTGAATATTTGTCTATCAATCCGGTTCATGGATACTTATTCTTTTATTGTTGAACACGTATACAGTCTGGTTATTAATTGTTAAATTTATCAATTGTTGAACACGTGTATGTACAGTTTGGTATTAACTGTTAAATTTATCAATTGACATCCAAAAACAACAATTTGAAACAGATACAGTCACGCCCTTACATGACCACTTTATACAGCCGTCAAACACTACTGTTTTGATACTAGATTTAATATAAACATAAATAAAAAAAATTTGCAAGGTTTGTGATTGTGTGTGTGTGTGTGAGAGAGAGAGAGAGAGAGAGGGGGGGGGTTTCATTTTTCAGGATAGACAAAGTTCATACCTGTAATTCATTATTCTAACAACAGGAGGATCTGCATCTGGGGATACTATTACCTGCAGGTTGGGGGCGAGAGAGAGAGATAGAATAAGTTGATGCATTCATGTCAAAAGTAGCACGTGTTCAAATATCCATGCAAAAGAAAGTGTCTGCTGAATCTACTGTGAACTGACTTAAAACAGTTGGGTTTTCACTTTTCAACAACGCTAAAATCAAAATGGCTCTCTATCACTTGCAGTTGTAATACTTGTCTAAGTAAAATTATAAGAAACACTTTCTGTTTCTGTCTCTCAACTCTTTAGCCGTGTCCCCCTTCTTCGGTCTTGCTTCCCCACAAATCATACACTGCATATCACTATTAGCTAATACCTCATCATGCATATATTATACACATTTATAATTCCTTTATTTTCATATTATTTATATATAATCAACTTAATAGTCGTTGGTTTACTATGATCTGTCTCTTTAACCAAAATCAATTGACCTCTTAGTCGTTTGTTTACCATGAAATACAGTGTAAAGAGAAGTATGATGCAAGCATAATTAACAATAGCTAATAGCACATCCTTTGTTGAGACGCCATACTAATTGAAATTAAATTGAACGCAAGAATACAGACAGCTAAAGATTATATCATAGATCTCAGTAAATGCCCTATAATCCCCTTCCCACCCCTATGTAACTAGACAAATAGCTGGAATATTCAACCACATGAAAAAGGCACCATACCAAGTCAAGTTCGGCATCTTCAGCCATTTGAAGAGCCTGATCAAGAGACACTATTCCAACCTACAAAATCAAAACATATTCAAATCAAAACATTAGGTACTCTCCGCCAGCTGCGCATTGAATCAGAAACTTTCATAACTCGTAACCACAACAGAATTCTTAAACTACGGTTAACCTAAAGAACTCAATCGTTGCATTAACTCAACCCAAAGTTTCAAACTAGCTTCGTTTATACAAGCCTCGTTAGCGAATGAAACAGAAAGCGATAAAATACATGAGAAAAAGGAAACGAAAACAAACCATATTCTGACTCTGATCAATAAGCCTCACAGTATTCGACCTATTTCAAATACAAAGTATCATTAAACACGAAATTTCCAATAGAAACTGAAAGGAATCGGCAAAAAAAAAAAAATTAGTTGAGTACTTAAGGGTGGAGAGGTCGAGAGCTTGTTCATCGTCATCGTCGTCTTTCTGCGGCCTCCTGGAGTTGCCGGAGTAGGCGGAAGGGCGGAGAGTGCCACCGTAGCGGACGGTTAAGTAGGCGGGAAGGGAGAAGGAGAGAGAAGAGTGCAAATTGAGGGAATGGGGAATAGAGAGTTTGGAGAGAGAGGAAGAGAAGAGAGGTGAGGCTCTGCTGCTGTCGAAGAGTTTGAATTTGACGGGGACGCTGGTAGTAATGCCAGCCATGGCGTTCACACCTTTCACGCTTCAACTCTGGCGCAAAGTCTAGTATCTCTTATCTACAAATTTTCTTTTTTTTCCAAAGAAGCAGTTCGATTCTCATAAGGCTCTCGCTATCCACACCCCCCAGTTTGCTAACCACACCCCCAGTCAGATTTTAAAACACGTAAATTGACCAAATTACCCTCTGGTTCATTTTAAATTTGTCAAATCCACCCAACCTCTCTCTCCCACTCACAAAACGTGAACTGCTTCCTTTTTTGTAAAATAGAATACACTAAAATCACGTAAGAGAGAGAGGTTCACTTCATACATTCAATTTATGGAAATTATTACTGATATTGGATCCTTTTTTTTTCCTTCAGAAATCATACAACCATGGTATTCTGAGTTTTTGGTTATGGTTCACTTGTGTGGAACCCAGGATTTGATTATGTGGAGATTGGTGTGACTTAAAATCATGTTGGAAATCATTGGAAGTCATAGAAATGAGTTTTCAACAGGTGTGAATCGAATCATGGATCTTTGGAATCGATTCATGATGTGTCTTGGAGCCTTGGAAAAGTTTTGGACTTACTGTGAATCGAATTGGAGGAGTGGGAATCAATTCACCCACTTAGGATCACAAAACGCGTAGGATTTGCACCTGTGAATCGATTCATACTTACTGGTGAATCGATTCACCACTGCTGGTTTATAAAGCAGAATTCTGTTTTTCGTTTTAAAGCACGAGCAGTTTTCTAGGGTTGTGTGCAGCCGTTCTTGAGCGTCCTTTGTGAGGTTTTAGGGGCTGAGAAACACATTCAAACACATTGGGATCTTAGGGAATCATAGAGGGAGGATTGAAGGCTTCTTCTATTGTCTTTCTTGAGAGCTTCATTGAAGGTTTGAGAGTTGGGATTGTGGGAACCTTTAGGATTGTTCTTCTTGAACTTTTGGAAGAGGGTTTAGAACAATTGTATTCTCATTGTAAAAGACTCTTTGATAGTGATACGGAGGGCTGCTCTCTCCCGCAGACGTAGGTCATCTTTTTGGGGCCGAACTGCGTAATCAAATTGCAGTGTCTTCTTCCCTACTCTCTACTCCTTTGTTTGTTTGTTTTTATTGCACCTTGTTGATTGTTTGATTGTTGTTTAGCATTAGTTATTGGTTGCCATTGAAGTTTGTTCCATTATTTCTTGTTCGAATCTCAACAAGTGGCGCGTCTGTGGGGAGGAACAAATCATTCAAGTGTGCACCATGGGTACTAAATGGGACATCGAGAAATTTTCCGGTAACAACGAATTCGGTCTATGGAAGGTGAAGATGGAGGCAATCCTTATTCAACAGAAGTGTGTGGATGCTCTGAAGGGTGAGGCAAGAATGCCGGCCACCCTGTCTCAAACGGAAAAGAAGGAGATGATAGATAAGGCAAGAAGTGTCATTATCTTGTGCCTTGGTGATAAGGCATTGAGGGAAGTCGCAAGGGAGAAGACCGCGGCGGAGATGTGGGCCAAGTTAGAATCGTTGTACATGACCAAGTCATTGGCTCACCGGTTATGTCTGAAACAACATCTCTACTCATTCAAAATGGTAGAGACCAAATCTATTGTGGAGCAACTAACGGAATTCAACAAAATTATCGATGACCTACTGAATATTGATGTGAAGCTCGATGATGAGGATAAGGCTTTACTCTTATTGAATTCATTGCCTAGGTCCTTTGAACACTTTAAGGATGCACTCCTCTATGGCAAGGAGTCCACTATTACCTTAGAGGAGGTCCAACAATCAATTAGGACCAAGGAGCTAACCAAGCTTCAAGACTTGAAGGTGGAAGATAGTGGGGAAGGCTTGAGTGTCTCAAGGGGAAAGAATGAGAGTAGAGGAAACAGTAAAGGAAAGCCTAAGGCGAAATCCAAGTCGGAAGGGGACAATAAAGCTAAGTACAAATGCTTTAATTGTCATAAGATTAGTCACTTTAAGAGAGATTGTCCCGAGGGAGGGGGCAATGAAGATTCCGTGGAGGTTACGATTGCTATAGAGGATGGTTATGAGGATGCAGGGGCTCTAGTGGCTACGAGTTGGGAACCAGATAGGAGTTGGGTTATGCACTCCAGGTGCTCTTTTCACATGTGTCCAAGGAAGGAATATTTTGAAACTTTGGAGCTCAAGCAAGGTGGAGTAGTTCGCCTTGGTGACAACGAAGCGTGCAAAGTTCAAGGTATGGGTTCAATTCGTCTTAAGATGTATGACAACCACGAATTCCTTTTACAAGATGTGAGGTATGTTCCTAAACTTAAGCGAAATTTAATTTCTATAAGCATGTTTGATGGATTAGGCTATTGCACTAGTATTGAGCATGGTATGATGAAAATTTCGCATGATGCATTGATAATAGCTAAGGGGACTAAAATGTGTGGTTTGTACATATTAGAGGGTTCAACTATTATTGGGCATGTGTCATTAGCTAGCCAAACATTGCATGATAAAACCATGTTATGGCATAATAGGTTAGGGCATGTTAGTGAGAGGGGTTTAGTTGAACTAGCTAAACAAGGTTTGCTAGGTGGTGATAAATTGGATAAGCTAGAATTTTGTGATAAGTGCATACTAGGCAAACATCATAAGGTTGAGTTTGGGGGTGGCATGCATCATTCTAGTAAACCCTTTGAGTACATTCACTCGGATCTTTGGGGTCCGGCTAGAGTGAGTACTCATGGGGGTGGTTTCTATTTTCTCACCATGGTTGATGATTTCTCTAGGAGAGTATGAGTCTACATTTTGAAAAGCAAAAGTGACACCTTAGAAAAGTTCAAGGAATAGCATACTCTCATAGGAAATCAAATAGGAACTAAACTGAAATTTTTAAGGACTAACAATGGCCTGGAGTTTCTTTCAGAGCATTTTGATAAGTTTTGCAGGAAACAAGGTATTCAGAGGCATAGGACCATGGAAGGCTCACTGCATCAAAATGGCCTAGCAACATGCATGAATAGGACCATCTTGGAGCAGGTGAGGAGTATGCTTTTGGCAGCTAGGTTGCCTAAAAGCTTCTGGGGCGAGGCTGTGAGTACAGCATCATATTTGATCAACAGATGTCCATCAACGGCGTTAGCCTTCAAGACACCTGTGGAGGTTTGGAGTGGGAGACCGGCAGATTACTCCAAGTTGAAGGTTTTCGGAGCTTTGGCTTTTGCACATATCAAGCAGGACAAGGTTGATGTTAGAGCTGTGAAATGTGTCTTCATCGGATATCCGGAGGGTGTGAAGGGATACAAGTTGTGGAATTTGGAATCTGGAGGGTCAAAGGTTATCATAAGCAGGGATGTCACTTTCGATGAGACCCGCATGGGGATGAAGTGCAAAGACCTGGAGGATAGTAGCTCAGAAGTGGAGGTGGAGAAAACTCAGTTTGAGGTGGAGTCTACCACTAGTGAGACCGGGAATGGTGAAGAGGAGGATAGTCCTCCACCATCAGGTTCTAAAGGAAGACAACAAACAGTGGATCCTGGCTATCAGTTGGCAAGAGATATGGAAAGGAGGGAGACTGTGGCACCAAAGAGATACGGGTATGCTGATCTTGTTTGTTATGCTTTGTTTGTGACTGAAGAGGTTCAAGACTCGGGACCAAGGGACTTCAGTGAAGCAATGGGAAGTATGGAGAGTCAGAAACGGTTGAAGGCAATGAATGAAGGTGTGAATTCATTGGAGAAGAACCGGACTTAGGAACTTGTGAATCTACCGGAAAAGTCAAGGGTAGTTGGATGCAAGTGGAACTTCATGAAGACGGAAGGTATTCCAGAGTTTGAAGAACCAAGGTACAAGGAGAGGCTTGTGTGTAAAGTCAATCTTGAGTTGGAGAGTGTGAATGATATTCAAAAGGAAAGTTCTAGCAAGGAGGAGATTGGTATGCTCAAGGGGAAGTTAGCTTCTGGATTTGAGATGAAGGATCTCGGCATTGTGGAAAGGGCACTTGGAACGAATATTGGGAAGAACCGGAAAAGGAGGTATGGCGCTTTGAAAGGCGGTTTGAAGCATGTGAAGACAACTCAAGGTGGAGTGGCAAAGAAGGATATGATTGGTGATTTGGGGATTATGCATGGTTGTGAGAAGTTCACCAAGTATCTTCCTAGATCAAGGTTCAAGGATCACTTGGACTTGATCAATTGCATTGAGACGTAATTCCATATTTTTGGAGAGAGCAGCAAGTGGTTGATGGCTAAATGTTGAACATCACCACTGATTTGAAGTCAAGGTGGAGAATTGTGGAGATTGGTGTGACTTAAAATCATGTTGGAGATCATTGGAAGTCATAGAAATTAGTTTTCAACAGGTGTGAATCGAATCATGGATCTCTGGAATCGATTCATGATGTGTCTTGGAGCCTTGAAAAAGCTTTGGACTTACTGTGAATCGAATTGGAGGAGTGGGAATCGATTCACCCACTTAGGATCACAAAACGCGTAGGATTTGCACCTGTGAATCGATTCACACTTACTGGTGAATCGATTCACCACTGCTGGTTTATAAACCAGAATTCTATTTTTCGTTCTAAAGCGCGAGCAGTTTTCTAGGGTTGTGTGCAGCCGTTCTTGAGCGTCCTTTGTGAGGTTTTAGGGGCTGGGAAACACATTCAAACACCTTGGGTTCTTAGGGAATCATAGAGGGAGGATTGAAGGCTTCTTCTACTGTCTTTCTTGAGAGCTTCATTGAGGGTTTGAGAGTTGGGATTGTGGGAACCTTTGGGATTGTTCTTCTTGAACTTTTGGAAGAGGGTTTAGAACAATTGTATTCTCATTGTAAAAGACTCTTTGATAGTGATACGGAGGGCTGCTCTCTCCCGCAGACGTAGGTCATCTTTTTGGGGTCGAACTGCGTAATCAAATTGCGGTGTCTTCTTCCCTACTCTCTACTCATTTGTTTGTTTGTTTTTATTGCACCTTGTTGATTAAGTGATTGCTGTTTAGCATTAGTTATTGGTTGTCATTGAAGTTTGTTACATTATTTCTTGTTCGAATCTCAACAGATTACGATGAGAAAATCATTGGTTTCATATAGGACTACAGGCGTGTATTGATCACCGAGGAAAACCTGAACACCATGCAAGAACTTGCACATTGGAGCAGAAAGAAGGGGCAAACCAATTGTGGGGAAGGGGGTATACGTGTACACTTATGTGATTTTAATTCACGTAGCTAAAAACCATTTTTTTGGGTGTTACTTGATCTCAAATCACGTACTTTTACGTAATTTTAATTCACGTAGGTAAAAACCAATTTTTTGGGTTCTAATACGTGTACGTGATTTGAGATCACGTAACACCAAAAAATTCCTTTTTACATACGTGAATTAAAATCACGTAAGGGTATGTGATTTGAGATCACGTAGCACCAAAAAAATTGGTTTCACTTACGTGAATTGAGATCACGTAAGGGTACATGATTTAAGATCACGTAGCAACTAAAAAATTAGATTTTATCTACATGAATTAAAATCACCTAAGGGTACGTGATCTCAATTCACGTATACCCCCTTCCCCAAAAAATCTGACTATGGGGAAACTGAGACGTTCGCGTATGAATCAACTTGCTTCTACTTTCGGTCTAAGCATATATATATATATATATATATATATATATATATATATATATATATATATATATATATATATATATATATATATATATATATATATATATCGAATAACCAGGGAAAAGGTGGCTAAGCATTTTGTGATTTTGATTCTTTTTTCATGATTTAAAATGCTCCATTCATATTCCTCTAATTTTTCAGGCTCAAAATAAGTGTTTCAACAGCTCCAACAAAATAACGGCAAGAGTCAAGACTAAGCAATTGATCATACAATGTTGAGGAGGCAAAGTCCAACTTGCGTATTCATCTAGTTCTCCAACTCATCTCTTTTGGATAACAGTTTGCTTCACGGTTTGGGGAGGAGGGGGAGAGGGTTAAATGTTAAGGACATTTTTGGTATTTAGAAAAATTATAATGTGTCAGGGGGTGTGATTAGCAAACTAGGGGGTGTTGTAACACCCCATTTCCGAAGTACTACAGTATAATAGTTATTAAACCCTAATCAAATAATTAGGCAATATAAATATACTGAAAATAATATTTTATTAAAACTAATAATTTGACACGTACATATCTTTACGGAACCCGTGTCTTGGGCCCACAAGTTGTATGATATATATATATATATATATATATATATATATATATATATATATATATATATATATATATATATATATATACTCTGACTCATTGATTCTGACTCACTGGTTGTAACATGTAACCGAAGATAGTACTCATACTAGTACCCTCTATATGCTCCACGATGTGGGCGATGTCTTCATCAGGTCCATGCGTGTCTGTTTTATATGAAAAGAAAATACAAAACAAGAAAAACAGAGGAAAGGAGCTAAGAAACACAATACACACTATAAAGTTAGGAAAACAGGAATAGGAAGTATATATAAATGGCATCCACACACAAGCACAACAAATACTAGTGTTTACTTTGAATCATATTCATTATCTCTTGGTTCTGTACCACTATTTCTAAACCTAGCTCCATCGACTTCCCTTTCACACCCCATCACCCTATTCGTATTCTATTTCAAACTACTCTGCACCTAACTGTCAGCCTAATAGTGTTACCGTCCTTTCACCATTCTAACTCAGTTTCCCCTATAGTTTATCAAGTCTATCCTACCAGCTAAAGTCTAATAGTAATTGTTTCATATTTCTCTTATATCAATAATTTACCTCAATCACATGCAGAGTCAATAGTCAAAGACAAAGTGTATTTCAAGCATCAGACAACACAGGAAGCACATTATCCAACATGTTATTCAGCAACATAATCACACAGATATCAACAATCATTAGCAACATGGCTCGCCAACACTTCCTTAATCAGCACCAATTACCAACAACCATATTAGCATCACATCATCCAACATTGATTATTAACTTATGGGATTAACACTAGCGTCGCTCAGGCGACTTACTACTGACATGTTATCAAAACATAAAGCAATCATAAGTTGTCTATCCTAGGGTTTTCCATTCACACCAACAAGTATTCCTACGGTTGATAGACTAGTGACTATTATCCTTAGCAGTCGTAGTCACAACACCCCTCTTAGGGTGTTGGGGCATCAACCTCTAGTAGGGCTTGGGTCATCCTACGCACATTTATATACACTACTCTACCCTACTATCCTTAGAGTGTAAGGTTTCTTGCTCCCACCTGGATAGAAGACCGGTGTAGCTGCTGCCACTCTCTGTGTCCTCGCAACTCCTGCTGTTCTTACCCCTACCTTAGAACACTCCTATTTAGCCTACTAAGCCACTCTTTTCCTCTACTCTTAGAGGATTACATACTAAGGACTTTCTGATGCACAAGATCCTCTCTTGAGGCAAGTGCAGAGCATACTTGCTCCTTAGTGGCCCCTCCTAAGTCTCACTCATATTCACAATATCTGGGATTACTTACTAAGAATTTTCTGATGTGCCAGACCCTCATCAGAGGCAAGCACAGAGCATACTTACCCTTAGAAGCTCCTAAAGAGAGAAAACTAGAGAGAGAAGAGGTTGAGACATACCTGGCTTAGAAGACTGCTGTTGCCCGCGTCGTGCCCTCAGAGCTCCTCCACATTCTCCCAAAGGCCCTTGGAAGAAGTTGGGAAGAAATGGGGGGTTTAGGCCTATTTATAGGCAAAGTGGAGGTCTCCCCCTCTCACCACCGACTTGCATCGCGATGGCAAGGCTGTCCCGTTGCGACGGGCGCATTCCAAATCCTTCGTTTTCTCTCTTGCACCGCCTCATCTCGCCAGTATTCCTCACGTCGCGACATCGCGTTGCAAGCATTTCCTTTGTTATTTCATTGCATCGCGAGCAACACGATACAAAAATTTTGTATTCCTTTTAAATTCTAAATTTTTTCTATAATACCCCTAACCTTATAAAATACTTAAATTTATTTATTACCCAATTTTCTCAGGATGTCACAGGTGTGGTTAGCGCCACTCTTCTCATAATGGGGTTCTTTTTTCGTTGTTAAAGGCACCCAGCAACATTTGCCATGAGTTGACAAAAATGCCCTTGATAAAATTAAAATATTTTTTCCTTCATTCGTCTCACTCGCAAATATGCTATTTGTGAGTAGCAAAAGTGAAGAAATTTCTGAAATTCCTTCACTCGCAAATATGCTATTTGCGAGTTTTTTTTTGCTACTCGCAAATAGCATATTTGCACGTGTTGGAAGGAATTCCGGAAATTCCAACATGCGCAAAATTTAACAGTTGAGCGGGAGGTACTTGACCAACAAATCATTATGTTTGCTTCAGATCTTTTCGTGAATCACACACAGTGAAATACTAGCGTATACAGGTAAATATAAAAATACAACAAACAACAACAACAACAAGCATCAACATGCATAATTAGTCAATCATCATCTAAGTTTATTGGATTGTGTTCATCATGATGTGAAAGATTAGGTGGTGGAAATATTAAAACTCATTCTTGCAATCGACCAATATACTATGTTGGCCATGAATAAGCCTCAGGACGACAAAAAGTACGTCAGTCTGAATGTATGGTAGGCAGTGGACAACCATCCTTCAAAAATACTTAAAATAACGCAAATACAATTAAATTAACGACCAATCTAAACAAAAACAATGCAAAAGATAACAATATTAGATGAATTACCTATACCCAGTGATTATCGTTGACAAAACCAATGCAAATGAGTTTGATGATTTGGAGATGGTGCACCACATATAACTTTAAGCATTCATCCTTCAATCGTTCCTTCAATCGTTGATAAAGGTATTCCCCTAAATCTGAACGGACACTCACACTTTCGAGTACCAGTTGATTTAGAAGAAATTGTATTCTTTTTAGGCTTATACTTCCCACTTCTTTCACAACCTAGAAATAATTTTGTAGATCTTCCTCTTCGCCCTATCTCTGTGTCTGACCTCGCAATGACAACAACAAATCCATTTTGCTTCCCAACCTCTCGAGTCCAACACAATAAATCGTCTCGTGTAGGAAATATCTCCATAGTAGTGAATGCTTCTGTACAATCCACCTCTGTCGTTTGGTCAACTTCATCAGAATTAAACATATTGCTGTCTTCCATCTCCGATAATACTAGAATCAAACAAACAAAATAAAATAAATATCAAACAGATGCAAAACGTGTAAAAAAAATTACACACGCAAATAGCTTATTTGGGCGGATTTTCCTTATTTGCGTACCTTATTTTGTTATTTGTGTGTAACACGAAAATTGTGGGGAAAAACTATGAGTAGTTGTAGAAAACTTGAGTTTTATTAGGTGGTGGACAAGGGCATTTTCGGAATTGGTGGGTGCACCCAGCAAAGCAACTGCCTTTTTTCTTCTTCTTCTTCTTCTTTTTTGGGTGATGGATTGAGTTTCTTTCTTTTTTGTCCAAGGGTTGGGGTTTGTAATTGTATATCCCCCCAACTTTGCCCCTCAATGGATTAATGGGTCGGGTTGGATCATATACACGGTTATTGCATTATAGGAGGTTAATATTGACACCCCATTTTTACCAATACACTTTTCTATAAAGTATTTTTTGTTTCCCCCAAATGTCTTTGACCGAAAGTTAACTTCTAGAAGTTGTTGACCTAAGTTGCGAGTAAATTGTCTTTCAAAAGTTAATTTCTAAACATATTATAACGCCTGAATGTTTATATCAGGTTAAGTTGTCTAGTCCTAACCTGATATAAACAATTGGATGTACTCCAGGCATTTATTTCCTATGGTGTTAACTGACGTCCAGATATATAGCTTTAGACATTATTTGAACTTCAAAAATATTAAAGGCAATTTGGCATCTTTGATAGACAAAGTTAACATATGGGAAGCACTTTTTTTAAAAGGGGTGGGAAAAGGGGATATATTATTATTTCAATCGCACTAATGGCCATGTTACAACTGTCTCCGAGGGGATTTGAACCATGTCCCTTGGGGTTACAAGGCCAAGCTCTTATCACTGAGCTAACACCCCATGGATAACATATGGCAAGCACTCTTAACATATAGGGAAAAAATAAATAGTATGTGTATCGTGCAAAACTAACAATATTATTTATACAAACTATTAAGTACAATTAGTCGTCGGTTAGGTCTACTAATCTAAAGTTTTATCGTACATCAAACGAACTAAACATAGACATCCTATTAACACATGGAAACTCTCATGCACGAGCTTTAGGTTTACAGAATCTGTGCCACTATGGCATTATAGGAGGTATCGGACATGCATCCTTCAAGAACACATATACGTAAGACATAATGAATTAATCAATCAACCATGTCACTTAACATTATAATTTAGTTTACAATATATTAGATCATATTTTACTTTTACAGAGTAGTAGTTCAACACAAATCTGACGTAAATGATGCGATGACGGGTTGGTGGATGACCTCTAAAAGAAAAAAATGCCATGCATATGAAAAATGATAAAATAACCAGGACCGATTATACTTGGAAGCAATTAAACAACTCATGTCTAGTTAAGTCATCCACTTTGCTGGAGGTGTGTTGCTAAGGTGCACACACCACATATCATCATTGATTTCATTTAACCATTGCTTAGACCCATATAGTTGGGCATGATCATTCTTGTAGCAATTAAGCTCTTTAATCAATTCACATCAAACTACAGACCATGCATCCTCAGTCTTACCAAGTAATGCCACAATCGCACGATAACCGCAAGTATTGCCTGCTACCATGTCAACAACAAGCTCAGTAAAGGGATACACGAAGTGGGGAAATTAGTCTTGCATAGCACCAAACTCTGTTATTCAATCGAACGCACACAACTTTGTTGTTTACTCGAATATACTTGTGTGTATATTGAAGACTGAGTAGGTGTGCTATCATGTTCTTATTGCATTGCATCAACATGCTCAAAAAACGATGAATCGCATTTAGCTGACTTGTCTTACTTACCCACACGTCCCCTCTTTTTTGTGCACCTTTTGTTCTTTACCTTTTCTAGAGGTGGACAATTGAATTTGTATCCGACCAGACTATTTCACGTATTTTAAACTTGATATAGATTTTCCCGGATAAATCTACATGCTCAAATCTCTTCTAAATCGCTTCACACTCTAGCATTGTAGATATCTCTATGAATGACTCATTGTTCGAGTCAACCTCAAATTGCAATATCTTCCAATGAGTATGCACCTCTACCGAAGGAATAACGATACTCATCATTAAAAATATAGCAATCCGATATGCACAAGGTATTCCATGTGTTGTTCTTATTGAACAGTCGCATGCTCAACTGTCCACACCACCATCATTTACTCCTGCTTCACAAGCAAAGAGATATAGTGCCCTTCTGGATACATAACCCAACAACTTCACATATAGAAAATATTTGAACATGTGTTCTGCTACAATTATGCTCTGTTGGAACGACACATAAATTTTGTTGTCCTGCAGTATAATCATGTTCACAGCATCCAACAACTACATAAATCCTCATGCTATCCTGGAACAACTTTTTCAACCTCTCATGTGCGAATTCAACCTTGTCCAATCCATAAGTAATCAATATTGATATTACTATAGATTATAGCAACTAGTATAAAGAATGAACAAATATGACCACATGTGTTTGTAGTTGTGTTCGTGATGCGCATCACACGATCTATCCATATACCGACAATTTTCTCCTTATATAGAAACAACACCTTATTCTTTAATTAGTTAATGAAAGAAGAAAATTTTAAATTTAAACACACTTGTTGTCGAGATCAAAGGAATATCAAGCTAACAGAGAGAGAGCCGAAGGAACATCGATTTCCAGACCACTACCATTCAACGCCGATGACTATGACTGTTGGAAAACCAGGATGAATGAAGTTATTCATCGAATCCATCAACATAGATGTATCGAAAATCATTGAAAATTGAGATCATTTTCCGAAAGAAGAAAATGTTGAAATTCCAAATGCCAATTGGCTAGAGGCACACAAGAGCAAAGTACAACTAAACGTCAAAGCTAAATACTAATTGGCGTGCGCTTCCAAACACGCAAGACAAGTAAAATTTAATTGCATAGTGTACTAATTGTAAAACTCAACTGGTGTGTTGTCACAGGCTAGCAAAGCAACATCTATTCAATTCAAGGGTCATTTCGTCATGACATGTGGAAAACCTTTAGTATTTGGAACTGTCCATTTCTTCATAGGCATGCAAATCAAAAAATCACTGCCACTGCATCTTCTGCGGACTATGCAGTTAATGTCTATTTCCGTCAATTTTTTTTTTTTGTTTTTGTTTTTGGAGAGAGAATTCTCATTGCAAGATCTACATCACAAAGTGACAGAACCGAATTTCTACAAGCGTAAGAATGGAGAGCCGCCTCACAACGGGAATCGAATTTGAGCGAGAATGCTGTAACTAAAGTTAATTGACTACTTTCTGTTTGAAGCAAGTGCTTTATTCTGGCCATTGATAATATATGCATTATGCAGTATTGCAGTAAACATGATCCATCTATAACCAGTAATTAAATTACTTCTCCATATCTCTTGAAATTACACAGATCACAAAAAGCTAAAAAAAGGGAACTTATTTCACCATTCAAGAAAAAACCTCACGTTGCCAAGCCTAAATTCTATAACAAAACATGGTACTAGACAAGAGAACTTTCAGAGTACCCCGATAGCCACAACCAGAGTTACAAACACGTGACATGCCCCTACTTCAGTCAACTTCTTCAATCTTAGGTCCAGGTCCAGAACCCGACCCAGCAGACCCACCACCATCACCACCAGGCATATCATCCCCCATAGGCACATCTCCACCAGCACCTCCCTGATACATCTTCGCAATAATCGGATTACATATCCCTTCCAATTCCTTCTGCTTATCCTCAAGTTCATCCACTTCAGCCAATTGGTTACCCTCCAACCAACTTATAGCATCTTCCACAGCCTTCTCAATTTTCTCCTTATCCTCCGGACTCAACTTCCCACCAATCTTCTCATCCTTTATAGTATTCCTCATGTTGTAAGCATAATTCTCAAGCGAATTCTTCGCCTCCACTTTTCTCTTCACCTCCTCATCCTCTGCCCTATACTTCTCCGCATCTTTCACCATCTTTTCAATCTCCTCCTTGCTCAACCTCCCCTTGTCGTTCGTAATCGTTATCTTGTTCTTCACCCCAGCTGTCTTATCTTCCGCAGACACATTCAAAATCCCATTCGCATCTATATCAAAACACACATTGATCTGAGGTACACCTCTTGGTGCAGGAGGGATTCCCGTAAGCTCAAACTTCCCAAGAAGATTGTTATCCTTTGTTCTCGCACGCTCTCCTTCAAACACTTGAATCAAAACACCAGGTTGATTATCTGAATAAGTTGAAAAAATCTGCTCCTTCTTCGTTGGAATCGTAGTGTTCCTTGGAATCAAAACCGTCATAACACCACCAGCAGTTTCTAATCCAAGACTAAGCGGCGTGACATCAAGCAACAACAAATCCTGAACCTTTTCGTCCCCTTCGCCGGTCAATATCGCGGCCTGAACCGCCGCACCGTAGGCCACAGCTTCATCGGGGTTGATGCTCTTGCAAAGCTCCTTCCCGTTGAAGAAATCCTGCAAGAGTTGTTGAACTTTGGGAATTCTCGTTGATCCGCCAACAAGAACAACCTCATGAACTTGACTCTTGTCAATCTTTGCATCCCTTAAACACTTCTCCACTGGCTCCATACACTTCCTGAACAAATCCATGTTCAGTTCCTCAAACCTCGCTCTTGTAATGGTTGCATAGAAATCAATCCCTTCGTATAACGAATCGATTTCAATTGTTGTTTGAGCAGTCGAAGAGAGCGTCCTCTTAGCCCTTTCACATGCTGTTCTCAACCTCCTCAACGCTCTTGCGCTCCCACTAATATCCTTCTTGTTCTTTCTCTTAAACTCTGATACAAAATGATTCACCATTCTGTTATCAAAATCTTCACCACCGAGATGCGTATCACCAGCAGTTGCCTTCACTTCGAAAATCCCCTCTTCAATAGTTAACAGAGAAACATCAAAAGTTCCACCACCTAAGTCGAAAATAAGCACGTTCTGCTCACCTTTTCTCGAAGCCTTTTTGTCCAAACCATAAGCAATAGCAGCAGCGGTAGGTTCGTTAATAATTCGCAACACGTTCAACCCAGATATTGCTCCTGCGTCCTTCGTGGCTTGTCTCTGAGAGTCGTTGAAATAAGCAGGGACGGTTACAACGGCGTTTTTCACGGGGTGACCGAGAAACGCTTCTGCTACTTCTCTCATTTTTATTAACACCATGGAAGATATCTCTTCTGCAGCGAACGTTTTCTCTTCGCCTTTGTATGTTACTACGATCATCGGTTTGTCGGCGGGACCTGCTATGACTTTAAACGGCCACAGCTTCATGTCGTTTTGAACCGATGCGTCGGAGAAACGACGGCCGATTAAACGCTTGGCGTCGAAAACGGTGTTTTGCGGATTCATGGCTACTTGATTCTTGGCTGCATCGCCGATTAGTCTCTCTGTGTCGGTGAAGGCAACGTAGGAGGGAGTTGTTCGGTTGCCTTGGTCGTTTGGAATGATCTCGACGCGGTCGTTTTGCCATACGCCTACGCAGCTGTAGGTTGTGCCGAGGTCTATGCCTATCGCTTTGCCTTCTTTTGTCGCCATAATAGAACTTCACTCAAAGCTTTGAAAAATACAGAGTTTTCAGAACTGGATGCTTTTTTGTTTGTTTGCAGAGTCGTGTGCTATTGATGTGTGATGAGACAGAGAATCGAAAGAGTTATTTATAGTCACTGTGTTGGGACATTGAAGTAAGTTCGAGAATTTACTGTTTGTGTTGGGACTTTTAGTCCCACATCGGGTAAAATAGTAAAGAGGAGTGAACCTCTTTGTTATAAAAGAGGCGCTTGGCTTTATGTGTGACACCATTTAAAAGCTCTGTTTCAAAGAACTTTGTTTCTAGATAAATTCCTCTCTTTGCTTTTAGAATTTAATAGAATTTTAGATGCTTTCTGTGCAGGTTCAGTCAACCTCCACATCAAGAATTTATTAGGAATATTTCTCAGTAAAAGGAGAGGTGTGAGAATAAGTTTTGCTAGTGGGAAGCTTTGTGGGTGTCTTGCAGCAGAGAGAAAATTGTGTAGTTGTAATAATTTTCTATATAGTGGATTTTTCTCCTACCGTGGTTTTTCTCCTGGTTTGGGAGTTTTCCACGTTAAATACTGTGTTGTTATTATTTCTATTTTGTTTTTCAAATTTTCCATGTGCAGCTGCAAGAGAATTTGAAGAGTCAAATTCCTAACAAGTGGTATCAAGAGCACGTGTTCGCTAAAGAGGATGCTCGGGAAGCGAGTTTCAAATGCAGATTTGATGTAGAGAAATTTGACGGAAAGATCAACTGGCTTGGTCATGGCAAATACAAGTCAAGGATGTGTTGATTGATCCTGGTTTACACAAGGCTTTGACAGGTTACTCCAAAGTAGCGGTGATCTGGTAAAACTACGACATAAAGTCGATGATGATTGGGAGGATCTGGATTTGAGAGCAGCAAGTGCAATTCGCCTGCGTTCGACTAAAAATGTTCTTGCAAACGTGAAGGAGCATCCACGGCAAGTAGTGGACTCGGGAAAAACTTCGAGTTGTATCGCAGTATGCGTCTCAAATCGGTTGTATCACGAAAGAAGTTTTACACGCTGCAAATGGATGAAGGTACTACTTATTTCAGATCATTTAAGTATTCTCAATGGCATTGTTTCCGAGCTTGAATCTATCGAGTTAAAATTGATGATGAGGATCGTGCCTTAAGGTCGATCGTGTCTCTTCCACTGATCCCCATGAGCACATGAAGCCGCTATTAATTCATGGGCATGGTAAGGAGAAAATAATTTTCTGAGGTTACTAGTAAGCTTCTTTTCAAGAGAGGAGACTTCGTGGGAGTAACAATCCACATGAAAGTTCCGTGATTGGTAGCTCATGATCGGAAGAAGAACTCCATAAAGAATGTCCGCTGGGGATGGGCACCGCCATATCAAGAAGAATTGTAAAGGCAGAGCGGAGGTCTCTGAAAAAGCTCTGTGTCGCCAGTGGAGACGCCGATAATGAGGCTAACATTATCTCCGATCTTGATGTCCTTTGAAAGAAGGACATGTATATCCTTATGGCATATCCCAAAGTTGTCATGATAAAGCGATATTAAATGTTAATGGGATCACATTTTGCACACTGGCATTGGTTGACATTGATGCGAGGGTGTGTGGTGAAATTTATGTCGATGGTCGATTAATCCCCATGAGAGTCAAATATGGGAGTTGCACCATGTTTTTCAAAGAAGTGTTATGTTCGACATGTGCCGAGTTTAAATGCTTGGGATGGTTAGTTCGAGTGATTATGCTTTTATGGTGGAGATGATCAAGCGTTGCAGCTGATAGCAACAAAGCTATGAGAATCTTCATCAAGGTGGAGGTTGTGGGACCACAAAGTCACAAGCATGGGAGATTGTTGGTGTTGGGACTTTACCCACATCTGTAAAATAGTAAAGAGGAGTGAACCTCTTTGTTATAAAAAGGAGGCTTGGGCCTGGTTTTATGACACCATTTAAAAGCTTGTCAAAGCAATCCTTTTGTCTCTAGATAAATTCCTCTCTTTGTTTTAGACTTAATAGATTCTTAAGATGCTCACGTATTGCAAATAAATTTGAACCTCCACATCGTAAAAGAATTTATTAGGAATATTTTCTTGTAAAAGGAGAGGTGTGAGAATAAGTTTTCTTTAGTAAGCTTTGTGGGTGTCTTGAATAGAGAAAATTGTGTAGTTGTAATAATTTTCATATAGTGGATTACTATTTCTCTCTACACGCTGGTTTTTCCTGGCTTTGGGAGTTTCCACGTTAAATACTTGTGTTGTTATTATTTCTCTATTTTGTTTTTCAAATTTTCACAAGTCACAGCTTTAAGAGACTCAAGAACAAATTCCTAACATTTACGAGGTTAGAATGGAAATATCAGAGGAAGCTAGAGAATTCTGGAGGGTTTGATGACATTCCAGAAACGCAACGTGGACAAAAGGGAAATACAAGCCGTGGACTTTTAAACCATGGGATTGGATTCGTTCGATTTCTTTTACACTACGTTTGGATTACAAGAGAAAGGAGAAAGTAGAAGGAAATAAAATAAGAGGAATAATTGTTGAATTTAGGAGTAAAATTGTTAATGTGTCATATTAATATTGGTCTGTAATACTTATTCATGTCGATATTTCATGTTTTTCTTTTTTTTGAAGCAGATATTTCATGTTTTTCAAAAATGTTTTTATCCTCCCCTCTATCTTTCCTTTGTTCCGTAGTGTTAAATTAAGATAGAATTTATTCTCAATAATTGATTTAAAAAAATGATTTTAAAAAAACTGAGTATAAAAAATTAATTTGTATTTAGTAATAATATTTTAAAAGTGAGTTTAAAAGAATTGATTTCGTTTGGATGATAGAAATAGAATCACTTTTGATGTATAAATATAAAGAATTTTGTGGGTTCCACACTCATAATTGATTTTATTCAATACAAAAGTTATGAACATTTTGCTTCTATCATAATTAATTTTACCCACCCTTAAATTAATTTTATCCACCGAGATTTGTTACTTAAACACAAGAATATAATTTTTAATTATATTAACATTGTTTTTTCTCCTATAATTGATTTTGGATTGCACAAAATCTAAAACAAACCGGCGCTAAATTGAGAATGACAAGTCTTTTACGGATGTTATAATAATATAATAAAACTTCAAAAAATTATAATCGTTGGTTAAAAACTTTATAATTTTTTGGGCAAAAAAATATATTATAATTTCATGATATGTATATGTATATATATATATATATATATATATATATATATATATATATATATATACACACACACACTAGAATAAGACCTCACAAACTTGATAAATAATAAACACTACAACAGAATGTGTAAAAGATAGCGTCACTTTAAGCAACGCTTTAATAAAAACACGCTACTTTAGCTAATAAACATCGCTTCCTATATAAAGCGCTGATTTTGGTCCTAAAAATTTGGTCCTACACAATAAACAGCGCTTCCTTTATGAAGCGCTGATTTTGGTCCTAAAAATTTGATCCTAAACAATAAACAACGCTTCCAATATGAAGCGCTGATTTTGGTCCTACACAATAAACAGCGCTTAAATCTTGTAAGCGTTGATTTTGGTCATTTAATTACTATTAATTATTCACTTCACGCTCGATGGTTCCCACTCACGCTCGATCTACTCACTTCACGTTCTCTTCCCACAGCGCCTTCTCTTCCTCCAAATCCCCAAACCCTAACCCCAACATCGCCTTCTCTTCCCACTTCACATTCTCACCTCCCACATCTCTCTCTACCAGCGCCTTGATCCTCAAATGGTTCTCCTCTCTCTCCCTTTCCCAGTTCCTCGCTCACCTCACCTCTCTCTCCAAATGCTCGCGTCACGTTTCTCACCTTCACGTCGCGTTTCTTACCTTCACCGTCTCGTCCCGTTCTCACCTTGTTACTGTGTATCTGTGGGTCTTTTCACCAACAAGAAGAAGTGGATCTGGTTTGGCTCGTTCTTTTCTTTGGAGCTCGATTTCGGAGCACCACCACCATGAGCCACTGCGTCGCCTTCTCTTTCACATGGTGAGTTGACGTTTATCATGTTTCTGTTGATTTCCCCAATTTTTCTCCAAACCCTAACCCCAATTTCTCGATTTCGGACCTGTACTTGAAGAAGGGGCAGAAGAAACAAGAGGGAGTGGGAGTAAGAAGTCCAGAGAAGAATGAAGCATAAGCAAAGGCGCAAGAAAGAGATTTGCCTGTATATGTTCTTTGTTTTGTCAATTTCTCAATTTTTCTTTTTAGGGTTTTAGTTTCCTCTTTGTTTTGTTCTCTGTAAATTCGATTTGGGGCATCCTGTATATGTTCTTCTCCTTCTGATCTCTTTGTATATGTTCTGATGGATTATTCTCTTTTTTTGGGATTGTATAATCAAGATTTGCCTCTGAAATATGCTATAAATCCTTCTCTTTTTTCTGTTATTTGAATTTTCTGGATGAGATTGGATGTGTTTTCTGGTTTAGTCTCAAAACAGACGTCTATGTGAATTCTGTGTTGCTGAAAAAAAGGGTCAAAAACAGCGTTTCCTTTAGAAAGCGAAGGAATCGCTACTTATTGATGCTAAAAAAATTACAATAAACAGCGCTTTCCTTAAGAAAGCGCTGTTTATTGATGCTGAAAACTGACAATAAACAGCGTTTCCTTAAGGAAGCGCTGTTTATTGTCAGTTTAAGAAAGCGCTGTTTATTGTCAGTTTTCAGCAGCGCTTTAAAAACGTTGTTTTTTGAATAACAATCAGCAGCGGCTAAATGAGCAGCGCCTTTTAAGCGCAATTTAAGGAAAAATAAGCACTGTTTATTGTCTATTTTTGTTGTAGTGAAGTAAATAAAAAAACTACCAGAGAATGCAGAATATTTTTTAATGTGATCAATTTGTATGACCAATAAAAAATTGGACTATAAGGTCACATTCAAGTATTTCAGCTAATCTGCCCTTATAAGATAGGATATCACTTGACCCATAAGTTCTCAAGAACATTTCTTTTGTTTTATCTATCAATAAACAATTAAAGTGCATTTCATGTATCCATAAAAAAAACAAATAATGGTATATTAATATTAATTCTAAATAACAAAACATAAATTCAGTACATCAATTATCAAATATAAATTTAGTATATCAAATTATCAGCTATAAAACTATTAAAAATTGGATATTTTAAATTTATAAATTAGAAAAGAATAAATTATGATTATATAATAAATTAATAGCTACAAAGTTGTTAAAAGTCAAGTAATAGTCGAATTAGTAAATCATTTTAAAAATTCAATTGCTAAGGACAACCATTTAATGAATAAAATAATTTATAAAAAGACTCATTGTCATTGTTGTAACCACATCACGATGGGAGCGGCGAATGATAATCTTCTTGATTATCTAATTTTTATATTCCTTGGGAAGTCGAAATTTATATGTAAATTTAACTCAAACTTAGTTTTTGTCTCAAATTAGAGTTATTTATGCATGAATTACTATGAATGTTCTATTTATATATTTTTGAAAGTTACTCACGAAAATCAAATAGGATTTAGAAGTGTCTATCCTTTTTTTAAAGTGGCTATCCTAATAACTTGTTTTAATTAAATAAAATTTTAAAAATTATTCATGATAATCAAACAGGAATATCTAAAATGGTTATCCTTAATAACTATGTATTAAGCCCAAAATATCACTAGCCCTTTCACCTTGTCCAGTGAACGGGACCTTGGTCATCTTTCCCAATAAGCAAGATTCGCATACCTCAAATGATTCATAATCAAATGAGTCCAAGAGTCCATCTTTATGGAGTTTGAAAATACGCTTCTCACCTATATGGCCTAAACGACAGTGCCAAAGGTATGTTGCGTTCAAATCATTTGGTTTGACCTTTTTCGCATTTATGTTAAAAATAGGCATATCAAGATCAAGGACATAAAGCCCATTACTCATAGGTGCACTAGCGTAGAAAACATCATCCAAATAAAGCGAACAACATTTGTCCTTAATAATAATATTAAAACCTTTCTTGTCCAAACAAGAAATAGAGATAATGTTTCTGCTAATTGCTGGAACAAAATAACAATTATCCAATTCCAAAATAAGCCCAGAGGGCAAAGTCAAAACATAAGACCCTACAACTAATGCAGCAACCTTTGCTCCATTTCCAACTCGTAGGTCCACTTCGCCCTTGGTCAAAGTCCTACTCCTTCTTAGTCCCTGCACATTAGTACAAATGTGAGAACCACATCCAGTATCTAATACCCATGATGCTGAAGTAGATAAATTAACCTCAATAACATAAATACCTGAAGTGGAAGTCTCACTTCCTTTCTTATTCTTGCACTTTTCTAGGTATTTTGGACAGTTCCTCCTCCAATGTCCAAGTTTTCCACAATGGAAGCAGGAAGCATCCTTAGCAACCCCGCCTACTGGCTTCTGGCTAGAAGAACTTTGCTTGAATTGTTTCTTGCCCTTGTCCTTTGTAGCCCAAGAAGCGGGCCTCTTGCCCTTCCCCTTTCCAGAGTTGACCATCATAATGGCCTTTCCCTTTCTCTTGTTAATATTTTGCTCAGCAGTTCTCAACATACCTGCAAGCTCTGGCAACGGTTTAGCAAAATCGTTCATGTTATACTGCATGACGAAATGGCTAAAGTTATCCGGCAACGATTGCAGGATAAGGTCCGTTGCCAGCTCTAGGCCCAAAGGAAATCCCAGCCTCTCGAGACTCTCAGTGTACCCAATCATCTTAAGTACATGAGGCCCTACTGGGTTTCCTTCAGCCAGCCTGCAATGGAAAAGGGCCCTGGAGGTGTCAAATCTCTCCTGCCTAGCTTGCCCTTGAAAAAGCATCTTGAGGTGTTCGATCATATCGAACGCCTCCATGTTCTCGTGTTGCCTTTGCAACTCCGAAGTCATGGTAGCTAGCATGAGACATCCAACATCTATGACGTCGTTGAGGTGCTTCTGGTAAGCATCCCTCTCAGCCTTAGAGGCGAGCAATGGTGCATCAGGCACTGGCTCATCAAGTGCATACAACTTCCTCTCTTACTTGAGAACAATTCTCAAGTTTCGCTGCCAGTCGAGAAAGTTGCTTCCAGACAGCTTGTCCTTCTCAAGGACAGATCGCAATGACATGGTATTAGCGGTGTTGCCAGACATGGTAATCTAAAACAAAATAAACATGCAGAGATAAGTATCATGACAATAACATATTTAATTAGGACTTTTATTAAATACGCTCCCACTATTTTACTCAAACCAATGACCCTCCTCATTGGCTCAAAAAATCCCGTTGGAAGATTTTCTAGTGGGCCAAGATCCATATTTCGCCACGTCCTGAGTCAGCTTTGGCTGATCGCCCATAACTCGGCTATTTAGGTAGGAAACTATTTCCAATTGCATCTATATGCAACTCTTGGATCAGCTGGGTGAATAACCCTTTATTCTAATTCATCTTATGAATCAAAGCCCAACTCTTACCTCTAGGCCCGTCTCAATCCTATTGAATTTGGCCCAGTTAAGTCAAACCCGATGGTTGGCAGTTGGATATTTCATCTATCGCGCCTCACCGAGATAAAACGAGGTGCTCAGCTTTGGCATGACCCACACTCATTCGATCAAGGCCTTGACGAGTGCCGCGCATCAGAAGGCATTTAGACTTAATATTTTCTTTGAGGGGATTTTTACTGTAAATGATCTCACCGGCGTTGTATTATCATACAAGGCGCTTTGCTCTCAGCATACACGTCACACATGCCTATGTACATTCATCTAACATACAAAACATACAAGACATATGCTCATACATATTTAAATCATTCACATAATATATTTCATGCAACACTTGCGTAAATATAAAACGAGATATGATATTACGGTTATAGCCTCCTAAGAAAGAAATAGCTAAACTATTACAATCCTTTGACCTGCTAGCAAAGCTTCTCAAGCTCCTCCATATGGTGCTGCCTCCTCTTCAACTCTTTGAAATAAACTAATATTTATTATTATTTTTTAAATAAATAAATAAGGCACGACACACAAGTCGTATTTAATTTAAATAAATTACGACACGCAGGTCGAATTTACCAAAATAAATAATATTATAGACTAAGACCATAACCGAATGTCACACATTTAAAATTATTTAATTATAAACAATAATAACACTTTATTATCATTTATATCTTTAAACAATCATAAATGATCAAAAAAAAATATTTAATCAATTACGATGTTGAAATCGGCTACATGAATAGAAAACTTTTGAATTCATAGTACAATAAAATATGGTCAATGAAGTCATAAAGTTTTTGATTTCAAATCAATGCATTCACGGATGCCTTTTCCATTTTCCTTTTATTCCAAAACCAAATTAAAAAGAAATATAATAAATGTGAATTAAAACAAATTACTTTTCAATCAAAGCCTGATATAGAATCAACGTTTGATGCTATTTGTGATGTACAAAGTACAAGTCTTTATGGAAAATAAAGACCATAAGAAAACAGGTCAAAACCATAATCAGCAGATACTATAAAATCATTGGCCAAATTTGTACGTGCTTTATTTTATCACTCTCAATAATAATAATAATAATAATAATAATAATAATAATAATAATAATAATAATAATCACGTTTTTGACTTTGCCTATCATGTATCAAGTTCTTTACAAAACTTTTGAGTGGAAAATCATATATGCCCAGAATCAATGATTACAAACACGTATATACAATGACAAATCGCACAGGAATCAAAACAAGGATTTCCAAATTGTGCAGATAAAGAAAACCGAAACCTTTTCGAAAAATGAATAACAGTACATCATACATACAGGCGAGACACTCGAAACAAGATTGAAATTAAACATTTAACCCAAAACAAACATGCTTCTCAAGATCATATCACATATGAAATTCAAACATCCTTTTAAACACGGTAAACAAGCAATTGGATTCAAGGCAATAAGCGACTATGCTCTGATACCACTGTTGGGGATTTAAGAGACTGTCTTTTCAAAATTTTCTTTCTAAAATCTCTCAAGCGGAAATATCCCCATAACCACGGATCACGCATTGCTCATGAATCGCAAATAGCATTATAGTTTGTAGTGTTTACCTCTTGAAGCGTAGAGGAAATTGATCACCAACACCACGATCTTGCAGTGTCTCTACTCAGTCCACACGAACGGTAGCCTCGGAATGTGTCTTGCTAGTTGACGGCTATAGGAAGGAGGCACATAAAAGACTAAGACTTAACCACTAGGGTTTTGGGGCATTAAGCTTATATGCTCCCTTCCTTTCATTCTATTGCCCTAATGGGCCTCATACAATATGAGCCCATTTCCTTCTTATTTAATTAAATCACTATTTAATTAAATAATTTGATTCCGATTAGACCGTTCTATCGTGTGACCCTATAGGTTCCCATTAAGTTGGCAATAATATTAAATATTAAAATAATATTACATATTAAATTAATATTAAATATTATAAACAATGAGCGGCATCTAGCAATGCATCATTGCTACCCAATTAACGGGAAAAAACTGGTGATCCGATTTTAACCTTACCGCGACCAAGATTACTGTGAAGTCGATGTCCCTTCGTCCATATGTCTTAATTGAACACGAGACATAAATGTGTCATCCTCGTTAAGTCCAATCATATGTTCCTCGATACCAGAATGGACGTGTAATCACAAACAGGCCCAATATCACATATTGGCCCATTTCCGCGTGGCCACGCATATTTCACCTCTCACTCTATCTAGAGGCCCAAGACATTACTCCTGTTATGTAAGAGGGACGAATCCTGTCTACATCACTCGCACCCCTCAACATGATTCATTGAAGGCTCAATTACTACCTTTATGATCATCCTGTTACGGATGACGTTTGATAGCATTAAAGCCTACAACTCCACATGTAGGAATCGCAGTGACTTCAAGTCAAATGACTATTTCACTATGGTCGCCATAAGGAGCGCCTATGACACTTACATAACTATTATGAAGCGTCCTCATAGTGGGTCAGTCCAGTATAAATATTACTCCTAATATCTATACCTGTGTGCCGACTTGATATCTCATATCTATGACCCGTGAGATGTGGCCATCAGTCTACTCACACAATAGTCTATATGCATTATTGTCGTCCTAATTAACAATAATACTCGACTACGGATACTTTAAGAATAGCGTTCTATATATTCAATGGGGTCTCACGATCAAGTCACACTTGATGTTCCATTAAACAAACAGTATATTCTAAGGACTTTGTTATGCTATAAAATAAATAACACAATAAATGAAATGCCTTATATATATATATATATATATATATATATATATATATATATATATATCAAATATATAATCTAAGTCATGACACAAATGATAGTCTACTAAAACTAGATTGGCCCACTAGGGCTTACACCAACACCTTTATCCTCTTATCTGGACTATACCAAACTATCTGCTGCCCACAAACATTTTACTTTGGCTATATCCACTATGGTTGAACCAACTACTTATAAACAAGCAATCCAATCCACTGATTGGATCAAGGCTATGTAAACTGAACTTGCAGCCTTGCAACATAATTATACACGGGACCTTACTACTTTACCTCCTGGTAAGAAACCAATAGGATGTAAATGGGTTTATAAGCTTAAATATAAAGCTGATGGAACCCTTGAAAGGCACAAGGTAAGGTTTATGGCCAAAGGGTTGACTCAAACAGAGGGAATCGATTATTTTGATACATTATCACCTGTTGCTAAGATTACCATTATTCGGCTTCTGTTAGCTATTTCTGCAGCTTGCAATTGGCATTTGCAACAACTATATGTACACAATGTCTTTCTCCATGGTCATCTAGATGAAGAGGTTTATATGAACTTACCCCCTGGTGTTCAACCTACTGAATCGAGACAAGTATGCAGGCTCAACAGATCCATCTATGGACTAAAACAATCCAACAGGCAATGGTTTTCTAGACTTTCTGCAACCCTTCTTTCACAGGGATTTGCTCAATCTCACTCAGATCATTCCTTTTTCATTAAACATTATTATGGTTCCACTACTATCCTTTTAGTATATGTTGATGATTTGATTCTTGTAGGAAATAACCTACAAGAAATCAACACTGTTAAGTATTTTCTTCACCAACAATTCAAAATCAAAGATCTTGGCAACCTCAAATACTTCCTAGGCCTGGAAGTTGCACGATCAAAGGATGGCATACACATTTGCCAACGCAAATATGCCCTAGACATTCTTTCTGACACTGGTTATTTGGCCTTAAAACCGGCTTCAAACCCCTTGACTAAGGACACTAAATTGCAGAAGCAAGGAGGTGTTCTACTTGATGACCCTGCCTCTTATCGAAGACTCATTGGGAGGTTACTTTACCTCACTATTACCAGACCAGATTTATGTTATTCTGTCAACCAATTAAGTCAATTCATGAGTTGCCCTACTTCACACCATCAACAAGCTGCTGTGAGGCTCCTTCGTTATTTGAAGACCACTCCAACACATGGTTTATTCTACTCAGCACAATCTACCCTCCAATTGAAGGCTTTTAGCGACTTCAATTGGGCCAGCTGCCCTGATTCCCACAGATCTATAACCGGATACTGTGTTTTCTTGGGCGATTCTCTAATTTCGTGGCAATCAAAGAAGCACTCCACGGCTTCTAAATCCTCTTTCGAGGTCGAATACAGAGCACTTCAACATACTGTTTGTGAGATTCAATGGGTGATATATCTTCTTTAAGACACTAAGCTACCTTTTATTTCTCCAGCTTTATTATACTGTGACAACCAATCCGCCATCCACATTGCTTCAAACCCTACATTTCACGAACGCACTAAACATATAGACATAGACTGTCATCTAGTTCGTGAGAAACTCCAAGCAAAATTATTTCATTTGCTACCTATTTCCTCAAGCTGTCAACTAGCAGACATATTGACTAAACCCCTAGATCCTCAGCCTTTTCACAACCTCGTTACCAAGCTGCGAATTGTCAGCATTCATTCCTCCAATTCTCTGCTTGCAGGCGGGTATTGACCAAGTCATTTTGTTACGTTTGTAAATCAGTTTTATTCACAGTATTAGTTTCACATTTTGTTAATTAGTTAAGTTAATTAAGTTTGTTAGGAGAGTTTTCCTCCTAACCTTGGGTCTATATATACCCTCGGATATTCTATTGTATTTCACAATTTGTAAACTCAATTCTTCAATCAACAAAACTCTGAGATGTTATTTAGAATTCTTTCTTTCTGCAATAACCATTACCACTTTGATTGGCTGCATCGGTTACAGTTCCTGCATTAAGCACGCTATCAAACGTAATGCTGACATTAGCCTTATTATTCAACGTCTCTGCCTGTGCAATGGCCACCAAAGTTCCCTCGATATTTGTTATAGAACCATCACCTTCTATACTCCTTGCACTATCTTCAAACAATTTTCATGCCTGTAACCATATATTCCACACTTAATTAAAACATATGGAATGTAAACCTTCATACTTCAAGATAAAGAGGATAACTTTTAACCATGATATGAGTAGCTAAAGGTCTATCAAAATCAATCTCCACACAAATACAAACAAATTTACCCTGTGAATAAATTTACGTCAAATGATCCACTTTAAGAAAGGTTCCGAGGGTCTTCCCAACACGCTTGAGAAAGATCATTCTACATCTCAATAGGTAATTTCTGAGCACATACCCAGATTGTCACTTTTAGTAACTTATGCATTCATCAAGAAAAAAGGCCTCCATCTTTAAAAAGTCAAACAATGATCAGCTACACGCCAAGGACCTACAAACCAAGCAACATGTTTATAATCGTTCCTACTATCAAATAGAAACATGTAATAATCATCATGCGTATCAACTATCTTTATTGAACCATTCCTAATCCAACTCCGTCAAAGCTTATTTTCCAATACCTTAATACTAACTCTCTTCCATAAACCTTTGAGAACCAATGTGTCTTTCCAAGGAATAGACCAAAGATTGATCCCTTCCTCAGAAAGTTGAACCTCAACGACTCATGACCAAACATCTAAGCATCAATATCCTCCAAAACATCATCATCAATGCCTCTCTTTCCTCCATCAGGCACCAAAATACTTTCTTTGAAAGAAAGATTAGCCTCTTAGTCACAGAATTAATCACTATTAGGCACCAAAAGATTAGACCTTCTATTCAAAAACACTTACTTCATGAGAAAAGAGAAAAAATAATAGTTGAATACTTCACTCACTATTCATGGAAATAAAAAGCCCATAGCAGATGATTGCACGCTCAAATTGTAGAAGACCCTGTTTGGTAAGGCTAAAACGCTAGCGTATAACGGATAGTTTATAGCGAATAAGTTCGTAGTATGGTGAATAAGCTCGTAATATGTGTTTGCTAACCACTAGTGTATAGCGTTTTTTTTCACTAATAACGTATATTTTGTTCTCTCAGTTTTACCTTTATTATTTTAAATTTATCGTCAATTAAATAAAATAAAAAATTATTAACCCTTCAAGCCTCTCTCTCACTATATACATTTATGCTGTTGCGTATATTTTTATAAAGTATAAAAAATAAATAAAATAATATTTTAGCTAATTAAAATCATTTTAAGGATGATAAATGAATAAATAAGTAAATAAATTATATTATTAAAATATAAATTTCAAAATTTTAATTTATAAATATCTTAAAATTTAGTTTAGTTAATATAAATTGATTTTAATAATAATTTACAAGTATTTGATTATATTTAATCTTTTGATTAAAGAAATTTAAACGTGAATTAAAAATGTCCTTTTATATTTATCAGTTAGTTCAATCGCTAATTGTCAAACACTTTAAAAGTTTAAAATTCAACCCGCTAGCTTATCCGCTATTAGTTATACGTTATAAGTTCATCTGTTATCCGGTAGCTTATCCGCTATCAGTTAGCTTATTTGCTATCCTCAAAATTTAATAATTATTTATTCCAATTTTATTCATAACAAACATTCAATTTTTGAAAAAAAAAACCTAAAATATTTGTTCTAAATACCTTTTCTATAAATTATAAATTAAAAATAATAAACAAATAAGTGTTTAAAAGTTTATGAAAAATAAATAAATCCGATATTTTTATATAGTAAAAAACCGTGTAGAATTTCAACGTAAGAAAGGGTTTTTATTTTTTCTGTTTTTTCTAGGGTTGTCGTTTTCTTGAGTGATCTAGGGTTGTGTCGTTATAACGATGGATTTCCCAAGTGAATTAGAGTCCTCCTTATACAGTTATACCTGACCTAATTTTCAGAAATTAATTTAATATATATTATTATTATTATTATACGCCAAAGGTGCGCACAACACAACTCGTCTACTAAGGGTTTTTTGTCACCCTTCCGTTCTCACGCACGCAGTTCTCTCTTCTCTTCTCACTCCGCAGAAGAGAGAGAAATATCCAATACCTAGCCTAGCTCCAATCCAATCCGCTCCATCTATTTATCCATCCATCCAATCTTTCTATCTATCTTTCGATCGATCCATTTCCTCTCTTCTCTCTTTAATCGTTGTGGTTCGGCGCCGCTGAATCTGTTATCTATTTGTCGGCGAAGTTTGCATCTCGAAGCGAAAGATCCCGAGGTATGCAGCAAGGTGATCAAACGGTTCTGAGCTTGAGGCCTGGTGGTGGTCGAGGAAACAGGCTTCTCGCTTCTCGATTCGATTCCTCGTCATCCATATCTTCTGCTTCCCCTGCTTTTGGTTCCTTTTCCGCCGATCTCCCTCTCCTGCGCTCCCATGGCGCCGCTCCTTCTCCTTTCTCCTTTAAGGTATTAACCCCTTTTCACTGGATCTGCTTTTTCATCTCTTAAATTTACACTCTTTCAATGAAACTTTGTTTTTTTTGTTTTAAAAATTATTGCTTTATATTATGCCTTGTGTAGTTATATGTGTTGTCGTGGAGTTAGAAGGATTCGATTCACAGATACTACGCGATTCCTTTTTTTTTATTTGTTTTTACTTATTTGTAAAGACGTTACATGACTTTTTTTTGATGTCGGTTCAACTTGATTAATAGCAAGGCTCAATCTGTTACTGCTTTATTTCTCTTTAATTTTAAATTAAGATATGAGGTGTGAGGTATTGTGTCTGTCTCCACCTGTCAATGTTTATTCTCACTGGGGCTTTTTTATGTGATTTAATTTTGTCTGATACATAGATTTGTTGAATGTGTCTATGTTTGATGATAGTGTGTTTTGGAATTTAACTGATTTGTTTGGCAACATTATGAAAACATGAAGAGAACCGCCTTCAGTTCAGAAGAACCAACTGACAGAAACTTAGAGAGAAAGACTTATCTTTTATGGTTATGGTCTTTGTTCTCTTAAGAAAAACGGCAACCTGAATTTTAATGTCCTAATTCTTGGTGGGACACTAAGTATGTGTACCTGCTGTAAATATGGACAGAAAGCAATGCGTGGGCTTTAGGTGGGTTTGACTAAGTTTCAAATTACCATAAAGATCTCACATACATGGAACTTAATTTAAGAATTCTGGTGGATGTGGCAACTTCTTTATGGCATGGAATCCGATATAGTTTCCTTGATACAATGGTCTATATATATGCTTTTCTTTACAGGTCATTCATCCGTACTAGTATTTTATAGTGATTACGGCTCGGTCTGGGTGTTTCATCCGTATCAAAACTCAATTTTTATAGTTGTTTCTTTTACTTTAGAGTTACTGTTTGAGGGTTCTGATACATCTTCACTTCTATGTTCTGAAGGAAATGCTTTTAAATACAACAAATGACTTTGATGAACTTGCGGTGAAAATTTTGTTGAAGTTTTTGACCTAACTGATATACAATTGAATTTGTTAAAAGGTGAAAACTTATTGATATAATATTACTACAGGTTGATTTGTTATCTGCTTGCCTGTAGAGTGAGTATATGTGTAATGATTTTTATCACCACAATTCATAAAGGATGTCGGCGCATAGAATTTATGTTATTGAATTCTATCGTTATTGTATCACTGTGATATCTAATATATCTACCTTTGACTCATCTTGTTCTTTTTTTGATTTGTATGCTTGCATGGTGCTAGTTTGACTATGTACTATATAAATGGATTTGTATCTAACTACTACTGGCATTATAGGCTGGAGATTCACAGTTTGAGGGTCGTGAGCGTGTGCGATATACCAGAGATCAGCTTTTACAGCTTAGAGAGGTAATTGATATTTGTTCCTGCTGCAAAGCGTTTTTAAATTAGTTATACTTTATCTGAAGGAACTCTTTTAATCCATCTGCTGCCTATCTGCAATCCTTTTCCTATTATTTGGGGTTTTTTTAATGGAAGTCTATGTTTCATTAATAGGCAACCTATGTTGTTCCCTAAGCCTCTGGATAAGTGTTCTGCATATTTTTTTTGGGTCATTTGTTGACCTCTTTTGCCTCTTCTCTCCAGGGAACTACTTGCGTTCATGTATTTTGTGGCTAATATTTCTTTTGGCATCTGAATTGATATCATATTTCAACATCTGCCTGATCATTTAACCTTTTTACTCATAGGCTGTTGAGATCTCTGATGATATTTTAAAGATCAAACAAGATATTGATGCTGAGCTTTTTGGTGAAGATCAACTTTGGGCGCGCTCAGAAAACAATGTGAGTGTGTTTTCTTTCTTTTATTTATGCTGTTGGCTTTCTAAGGCCCTAATCCTCCTTCATCTTGTTGGGTAAGTGCTCTGTGATGTTGATTATGGTTATTTATATTTGGCAGTGAGCCTAGTAGTAGCATCTTACAGGGTCTCGTCACATCAATTCTCATGTTTGTATGACATGCCAATATTTTATTCTTTTGATTGGTGCAATTACATGTTATCATTTTTATGAATTTGTTTATGATCATCGTCAAAATAATGAGTTATAATTTTGTGTAATAATGTTAGTTTATCTTCTGTCTCCTGCAGCCCCCAGCTCAATTTCAAAATCGATATTCTGAACCTGATAACCGTGACTGGCGTGGCCGATCTGGGCAACTTCCTGCTAATGCAGATGAGAGGTCTTGGGATAATCTCAAGGAGAATAGAGAATTTGGCAATACTGGTCAGGCTAATCGTCAAGACCAACTGAATTCTCAGTTTGCAAGGGCACAAATCTCTTCTAACCAAGGGGTAATAAAGGTTGAATGCATGATATCTGTTTTATTGTCAATGTTGTATGAGCTCAAAGTTGATCCAATGCCACTATGTCAGTGTAAAACTTTTTACACTATTAGTAAACAAGAAAGTGTGCATCATTATAGAAACTAAGGTTGTATTTTTCCTTCAAATAAAGAACTTTAAAAGCTTTTGAATAGGTGGCATTCTATGGTCCACACATAGAGTACAATGGATCATTTATTTCACCTGATTTATAAATCTTTCTCTCATTAATTCAGGGAGGACCTACTCCTACTTTAGTCAAAGCTGAGGTACCATGGTCAGCTAGAAGGGGAAGTCTCTCTGAAAAGGATCGTGTCTTAAAGACTGTTAAAGGGTAATTTTATCTTCTCTTAACATCTCTAATACCTGTTAATAGTTTGATATTAATATCCGTTTGACTTTTTGTCTTGAATCGTAACTTCCATTCCTGTACACTAATGGCTAAATAGTTTCCCTGGATCTTTATCAAGAACAGTTTAAGAGCCTGTACGATATTAAATGTGAAAAATTGTGATAAGTCAATATTTGTGAGTTGTGACAAGTTTTAGTGTTTTTTTTTTTAATTATAATTTTTTTGTATAAACTATTGAACTACTGTTTAAACATGTTTTTTGTTTGCTTCTGCACTCAGTAGATCTATTAGTAGCTTTCACCATTGCTTGGCTACTGCTACTGCTATGCTAAATGTTTTCAACTACAATGCAGAATACTGAACAAATTGACTCCTGAGAAATTTGATCTCCTGAAGGGTCAGTTGATCGATGCTGGCATTACATCAGCTGACATATTGAAGGTTCCCCTTGATTTTCTGTTGAATACATATTTCTCTTTGCATCCTTGTTATTAATTGACTTGCTTTGCAATTGCAGGAAGTGATTTCTCTGATATTTGATAAGGCAGTGCTAGAACCAACATTCTGCCCCATGTACGCTCAGCTGTGTTTCGATCTTAATGAAAAGCTGCCTCCATTCCCATCTGAAGAACCTGGTGGGAAAGAAATAACTTTTAAGAGAGTACTCTTGGATAACTGCCAGGAGGCTTTTGAAGGTGCAGGTAAACTGAGGGAAGAAATGAGGCAGATGACTGCTTCTGAGCAGGAGATGGAGAGACGTGACAAGGAAAGACTTCTCAAGCTTCGTACCCTTGGAAATATCCGTTTAATTGGTGAGCTGTTGAAGCAAAAAATGGTTCCTGAAAAGATTGTCCATCACATTGTTCAGGTTCTAGCAGGACTTATGACTTGACTGTTATATAATTTATTGTTGGTTTAGAAGTATGCACTTATTATCTGCTTGGTTAACTGATACTTGGAACAGGAGCTTTTAGGACCTCCTGATGGCAAGGTCTGTCCAGCTGAGGAAAATGTTGAAGCCATATGTCATTTTTTCAACACTATTGGTAAGCAGCTTGATGAAAGCCTAAAATCTCGGCGTATAAATGATATGTACTTTAGCCGGTTGAAAGAGTTGAGCACTAATCCCCAACTTGCGCCACGGATGAGGTTCATGGTTCGTGATGTTATAGATTTGCGTGCCAGTAACTGGATTCCAAGACGAGAAGAGGTAAATTTACAAAATTTATTATTCTGTATATACATTATGCCTCAAATGAAGGTACTTGATTTTTTTAATCAAGTATTAACAAGTAGTAATGTTTACTCTATCTAGGTGAAAGCGAAAACCATCACTGAAATTCATTCGGAGGCAGAAAAGAATCTTGGATTGCGTCCAGGTGCCACTGCAAGTATGAGAAATACCCGCGGTCTAGTTTCTGGTGCTCAAGGAAATACCAGTGCTGGGGGCTTCCCCATTGCCCGGCCTGGTACAGGAGGTTTAATGCCTGGGATGCCAGGTGCCAGGAAGATGCCTGGGATGCCTGGAATCGATAATGATAACTGGGAAATGCCTAGGACCAGATCGATGCCAAGAGGAGACATGTCTGGCACACAAACTGGAGGACGTGGCCAGTCTCCTTTCCTTTCTAAGCCATCAGCCCTGAACTCGAAGTTGCTGCCTCAAGGTAGTGCTGGTCTCATAAGTGGGAAAAGTAGTGCCCTAGTGCATGGAGGTGGTGCTCCTGCTGCTCGTCCATCAAACTTTACAGAGCCTGCACCTCAAATCACTTCACCTGTTAAAGCTGTTTCTGCTGTATCCTCTGAGAAGCCACAGGCCCCAGCTGCAAAATTGAATACTGATGATCTTCACCGCAAGACTGTTTCTCTTCTGGAGGAATATTTCAGTGTTCGGCTTTTGGACGAGGCATTACAGTGTGTGGAGGAACTAAAATCTCCGGCTTATCACCCTGAGGTTGTCAAGGAAGCCATTTCCCTTGGTCTTGATAAAAGTCCGCCATGTGTTGAACCTGTTGCCAACCTGATTGAGTACCTGTTTATTAAGAAGATTCTTTCGGCTAGAGACATCGGGACTGGGTGTTTGTTATTTGGTGCTATGTTGGATGATATTGGCATAGATTTACCTAAAGCACCAAATAATTTTGGTGAGATAATAGGGAAACTAATTTTGGCCGGGGGTTTGGATTTTAAGGTGATGAGAGAGATCCTTAAGAAGGTGAGTGATGACCGGTTCCAGAAAACAATATTCAACACTGCAGTGCAGGTAATTAGCTCTGCATCTGGGCAAGCTGTGTTGGACTCGCAAGCATCTGATATTGAGGCCTGCCAGGAGCTGTTTGAGTGAATCAGATGAGATGAATTTGCATGAGAATACTGATCTCTGTAACTGGATGAACGTCTCTGCCTTGTTTCATTACTTTCAAATTCCCTTACCTTTACGCTCACACCTTAAGAGCAATTTGTACTACAGTATGATAAAAATTGGAGCTTCCAGTGTCGACGTATTTTCATCGAGTTGTATAATTTTTTTTCTTTTGATGTCGTAGAGGTGTTTTTTGAGGGAAGGTCAAACCATAAAGCTACTGATTTTGTTTTCCAGTTGGCTAATCACATGCCAAGTTTCTCTAAGAGAGTGGCCCATCCATTAGGGGGTCCAAATGTTTTTGTATTTCATTAGTTGCCATTTTTTTCCTAATTTTCTTGACAGAGTAATTGTTAAACTGGTCAGTTCATAAATGTCATTGTCGTTATTTCCGCTAGCTATTCTTTTTAAGATTTAGATTTCTGTTTTGTGTGGGTGCATATCTAAATCGTGATCACTTATTTCTAAATTGATTATAAAAGGAAGGCAATATCAGAGTTATAGGTGTGACTCCCCTGGGTACTGTGTTCAACGAGGCTGAACATACATGCATTTGGTCTGGTCTTCGTGGAAATGTATCCCCTCTTTTTAGGTGGGCATTTTGGAGCCTCAAATGATGTTTCATCAGATGATTTGTCCTTATAGCAGTTGGTTCCCTATAGACAAATATTAGTTAGTGAGTTATGTTAGTAGTCAGGATTTTATCGGCTTGAAGCTTCTCATTGTCTTCTAAGGGTTTGTTTGTTTTTGATTGATATAGAATTGATTTTGGATAATTGATATTAAAAGAATTGATTTTAAAAAAAATGAGTTTAGAAAAACTGATTTGTGTTTAGTAATGATATTTTAAAAGTGTTTAAAAGAATTGATTTCATTTGTACGTTAAATGCAAAATCGCTATTGATGTGTAAATTAAAGAATTTTGTGGGTCTTAAACTTAGAATTGATTTTATTCAAGGCAAAAGTAAGAAATTCTTGCTTTTATTAAAATTAATTCTACCCACGCCAGAATCAATTTTATTGTAACTCGAACACGTGAACATTGATTTTCAATTATATTTGCTTTGTTTCTGTTTCTGGAATTGATTCTAGTCTCTCTCTAAAATATTAATCAAACAGACTCTAAGTTGTGTTTTTATGTAGAAGAGTTTGCGATGGATTTACGTGAGAACTTAGGATTCGAATCAAACTTATAGCTCGTGCGAGCGGAAGGACTGGCAATTCGTGCTGCCCATTATTATTAGAATAAACAACTCTTATGTAAAATATGTTAAAATCACCGTTAGAGAGCAAATTAAATTGCCATATTACAACTGAGAGATAAGTAATAACTCAGCTAAAAAATAAAAGCATGGGGTATAGAACACGTTTTATCGCTTGCGACAAATTGACATTGAAATGGTAGTCGCTAGTCATAGATAATAACTGCTGGTAAGAACCAAACTCTCACTTTATGGGATTTGGATCATCTCCATCCAAATATCTTCTCCAATTCTCATAAATTCACTTTTTTCTCTCTGATTTCTCTCTCTTTCCCCTTTTTATTTCTTTCTCTCTTTCTCTTTCTTCTCTCGGCTACTGTAGAGGTTGGTAGGAGTGTACACGGGTCATGTTGGGTGGGTTTTGACTAAACTCGCTGTCCGAACTAATCAGATTTTCTTAGTTTGGGTTGGGTCGAAAACTTATGTTTTTTCTATAAAATCCGAACCAAACCGATCTGATGATAAACAGGTTGGTTCTGGTTGGGTTCACGGGTCATTAGATAGAAAATTGATTTTACAATTTTAAAAATAGAGTTATTCAGCACCTAAAATTTCACAAAATTTCTTGCAGTACTTAACCTAAATTTCACAGTTTTTAAAATGACATTCTATTCTACAAAATTTCCACAAACTAGAAAGAAACCTTAATTTCTAAGTGAGCAAATAACGTCTCATCTTTCATGAGTTATGACCGTTTGATGATCAGGTATATATATATATATATATATATATATATATATATATATATATATATATATATATATATATATATAAATTCACGTCATACGATTTGGCTCGCTGCGGTTCACGAATTTGAAATCATAAATCTATTACGCAAACCAAACCACTTTGGGTATGATTGGGTTGGTTCGAGTTTGACCTAAACTACAAAAAATCGAACCAGGTTGGGGTGGATCGCCAGGTTGATCGGGTCGACTCGGACACTTGTACACCCCTAGAGGTTGGACTGAAGGAGAGGGTCCAATTTACGCTCTCGGTCGCTCTTACTCCATTTGCATTAAATATTATGTTGTCTTCCCTGTTCTACTCCGTACTCCATTAAATAGTCATTATGTATGAATACAACAAATTGTGGTTCACGTTCACCATTCTTTTATAGGATTTAAAAGAATGTGGATTCAAGAATGCATGTCGTCAGCGTCGATCTCAGTTCTTGTGAATGGCAATCAAACAAAGGAGTTTAGGATGGAAAGAGGATTAAGGTAGGGTGATCCGTGATCTCCATTTTTATTCCTTATAGCTGCTGAGGGCCTACATGTAATGATGAGTACATCAATTGAGTTGCGACACTTTGAAGGATTTAAATTTGGCAGTCACACGGAACAAATTTCACACCTTCAATTTGCCGATGATACTCTCATCATCGGGGCCAAGCGGTGGTCAAATATTTGGGCAATTAAAGCGGTGTTTCAATTGTTTGAAGTGGTGTCCAGGCTTAAAGTCAATTTCCACAAAAGCTCGTTGGTGGGTGTGATTGTCCCGCAACAGTTAGCGGAGGCGGCTAAATTTTTAAATTGCAAGTGTAACACCCTGTCTAATTTAATTATTTAGCCCCATTAAATTAGACACTGTGGTATTTTAATGATTTATGAGTTAATTAGTTTGGGGTGTGATTATTAAGAAAATGGGTGTAGTAATGGCAAGTGGGAGAATGAAGAAAAAGGAAGGGTAAACAAGTATTTCACCTAGACTAAGAGAGGGCATTATAGTCCCAAAATTTTAAAGCACTCATTTCCCCCCTTCTTTACCCCCCACACCAGCTCCCTCTCTCACACTCCCTCCCTCCCTCGTATTTTCTACTGAAAAAAGAAAGAAAGAAGAGGAAGAAAAAAGAGAATGAAGAAGAGGACCAAGGACCACACAAGTTTGAGTCCCTCATTTTCTTTCCTTTCCCTTCCCTTCCCTCTTTCTCGACAGCTCTCTCATCCTCCCTCTCTCTCTTGCTTCGCGTTCTGCTTCTCCAAGGAAAGAAAGGGGGAAAAAGCTTAGGGTTTTCACGGGTCTTGAAGAAAGATGAGAGAAATTAGTACCTAGGTTCCATATTTGTCTAGAGTGGAAGAAGGTGAAGCTAAGACCCAGTGATTGAAGAAAGATTTGGGAGTTTATTCAAAAAGGAAGAAGAGGAAATAGCAACTAGAAGAGTTGGAAGAAGGAGGAAAAGAAAACTAGGGATTTCAATCTTCAAAGCTCAAGATTTTAAAGACCATTGGTGAGTTCTTCTTCTTTTTAGTTGGTAGGCACCCATAAGAACCCCAATTAGGGCTTTTTTTCCCTTCATTTTGTATGTTGCATGATGTATCTTTGGGGATTAATGAGAGTCATATGATAGGAAAGGGGTTTTGTATGAGTTGTTCATGATTTGGTTGAGTTATATGACATTTGAAGTATATTTTTGCTCATGATTTTCATGTTCAATGATTTGATTCTTCAATGTTATCATGTTTGATGCTTGATTTGGTGTCCTAATTTCATTGTAAATGGTTTGAAATGGAGAGATTTGAAGTTGGAAGTGAAATTATACAGGATTTTTGGGTCATCTAGCAACCCGACACGGCCGTGCCAGGCAACACGGCCACGCCTTGTCAGGGTCTGTCTCTCGTTTTCAAAAATTGGCCACCCTGACACGGCCGTGCCAGGTAACACGGCCATGCCGTGTCAGGGGCTGTTTGTCAGGTTTCTAAATTCTCATGTTTTGGGTCCTTTGCTTTGCTATCCTTAACCATGCTAGTATGTTTGGTATGTTTATGTATGCATATTTTCACTTGTATATTCGTGTCATTGTGTAAATGCATTGACAATGTAAAAGCTTATGATTAAGTCACTTAAAAGATATTTAAAGCAAGATTTCTCATAAGAGGAGATATGATACTAAACTATGGAATTGAAATAGTATTAGTAAGATTGTCATGAATAACACACTTAGCATAAAGGAAGCTGAGGTGTAAGTAATCATGCGCAGCACAATGGAAGTTGGGGTGTAGTTAATCACACTCAGCACCATTAAATAACATGGTAAGCTGGGGTGTTACAATAGTAGGATCGTGGGCTAAATGTCTATAGGTGACACCCTCAGCATAAAGGAAGCTTGGGTGTTACAATCTAAGAGTCATAAGTTGAGTAACCACGCTCAATATAATGGAAGCTGGGGTGTTACTTAAAGAGTTATGAGTAAGTAATCAAGCTTAGCACAAAGGAAGCTGAGGTATTACAAAAAGAATCGTCTGTTACCAACGGATCCTAGTTTGATTAAATTGTCATACTCGCTAACAACGTTTGTAAATGAATGTTATTATGGATTGTGGCTAGTGTTTGTGAGGGGTTCGTGAAGGACTTACTGAGATTTTATAATCTCACCCCTTTCCTTGTTTTTTAGACAAGCAGGTACCAGGGGAGGACTAGGCAGTGCTGAGGGCCTATTACTTCTAGTTTCTGATTATTTTGGAATTGTAGTTTAATTCCTTTTGTTATAAGGACAAAGTTTAGTATTGTATTTTGTATTCCCAAGCTTTAGACTTGGAAGAAGTTGTAATTTTAACATTTAGATTTATGACTAAGTTCAAAGTTTAGACTTGTAATTTGTTAAACAAGTTTTAAAATTTTAGTAATTCTTGTGCTTTAATGTAAATTGTCTTGTTTTCAATTATTATTGAAGTACGAGCGTTACAGCAAGATTGGGGTTGTTCCTTTTAAGTATTTGGGGTAGAGTACTTGGAAGCCTGTGATCGATTCGGTTGCTAAAAGATTATCATCTTGGAAAAGTTGTAATCTCTCAATGGGAGGTAGAGTTGTGCTCCTTAAATCTTTTCTATATGCTCTCCGGTCTACTTGCTCTCTTTCTTCAAAGCTTTGCCAGGTATTATTGTAACATCCCAAATTTCCAATTATCTCAAGTTGATATTAAAAACGTAATTAGGTAAGAGATTACGTGATAAATATAAGTTAAAAACCTTGATTAGGGATAAAGTGGGCTTAAAGTGGGGCCATAAACCTTAGGAAAGATCTAGAAAACACTAAAAAGGACAAAAATATCCCTAGAAGAGTATGGAATCCCCTAGAAGCTTCTAGAAGAAGAAAAATCAGATATTTTCCTAAAAGTACCATCGCGACACGACGACATCTGTGAGAGGGAGCCATCACGATGCGATGAGGTCTGACACTTGTCTCCGTTTAGATTTTGACACGTGTAAAGGTAAGGGTACCATCGCGGCGCGATGGGGACAGAACACGCCTATAAATAGGTATTCACCCTCCCTTCATTCCTGCACCAAATCCTCTTTTCTCTCTAGCTTTCTCTAGGAATTTCCTCTAAGAAGCAAGTATGCTCTGCACTTGCCTCAAATGAGGATCCTGTGCATCAGAAAGCTCTTAGTAGGCAATCCTCGGGGAGGAGAGGAAAAGAGCGAAGGGTGGCCTAACATGCAAGGTAGGAGTGTGAGTCGCAGGTTCAGAAGTAGGACTGCGGGTAGCAGGTGCGGGGAGGTGCAGATAGTGGTAGCAGCTTCAGCAATCTTCTAACCAGGTGGGAGCAAAAAACCTTACATTATAGGGATTGTAGGATAGAGTAGTGCATACAAATGCGCGTAGAGTGACACAAGCCCTACTGGCGGTTGATAACAGCAGCACCTCAGGAGAGGGGCTGTGACCTGTGATAGCTGAGGACAGTTGCCAGAGGTCTGTCAACCATATGAATGATCTATTGATATCCATGGATATATAGTAACCTAGTATAGATGACTGATGCTGAATGTTGTGGTGCTGATTAAATACGATTGTTTGTAATTGTGTGACTATGCTGCTGACTATATATGATTGTTGGTATCTGTGTGACTATGTTGCTGAATAATATGTTAGTTAATGGTCGCCTATAGCGACACTAGGATTGATCCATGTGCTGTCTATGCTAGCCTGATGCTTGAGATATGCTTTGATTTTGACTGTTGACTCTGCCTGTGATTGAGATGAATTATTAATGTGATAAGAGTATCATGTGAATACTGTTAGGCCTTAGCCGATAGGTTAGACCTTGATAAACTATAGGGACAATCGAAATAGTTGACTAGGAGCAGTGAAAGGGACAGAAACGCTGATAGAGCTGACAGTTTAGCTAGTGAAGGTACAGAGTAGTCCGGAATAGGATACGTAGAGGGCTATAGGGAGTGAGAAGGAAGTGGGTGGAACTAGGCTTAGAAATAGTGGTGCAGACCTAAGAGATAGTGAATGTGATCTAGCTTGAGTGTGTACCATTTGTATATACTTTCTATCCTTGCTTTCCCAACTTTCATGGTGTGTAATGTGTTTCTTAGTTCCTTCTATTTTTCTGGTGTTGTATGTTCTTTTTCACATAAAACAGAGTAATATGGACTTGATGGAGGCATTGTCAGCATCTTGAAGCGTATAGAGGGTACTCAGTAAGAGTGACTCTCACTCTCTTTGCAGTTACGCAACACAACCAATGGGTTAAAGTCTGTATATGTTGTGGGCCCTAGGCACGAGTTCCTTAAATATGTAATCTTACGTACGTATGTGATCTTACGTATGTATGTGACAATATATTCAGTTTGAATAAATTAGTATTTTCAGTATATTTATATCGCCTAATTACTTGTTTAAGGTTTTAAAATTTGGGAAAAAATGGGACGAGGTCGTCTCATTTACCTTTCACCTTGAATCTTTATTTAAACACTTTTTATGGGGGGGGGTGTTGTGAGGATAATAGACGAGTAAATTGGGTAAAATGGGATAGAGTGTGTCGTGAGCGAGAGTAAGGGGGTTTGGGGTTAAAAAATTTACGGGCTTTTAATTTAGCGCTTCTAGGAAAATGGCCGTGGCGAATGAAGACAGGAAAATAGGGTCAGTGCAAGGTAGACAAGAGCGAGATCCTACGTAGGAGCGGGGAAGGGTCATAGGAGCATAAAACGTGGGTTCGTTGCATGGTCCGTAAGCTCCTACCAAATTCTCAAACTAGTATATATATGCATATAAAAACATATGTAGGAATATAAAAACCATAAATAAGTGAAAAAAAACTTCAAAAACACCACAAATACTTAATAAACCTCAAAGTCATACACAACATAAGTGCCACAAACATAAGTCATACACAACATAAGGGCCATAAAGGCTTAAAAACACCAAATTCTTAACAAACAACTTGACATATACTAAATCCCACAAAACACCTAGACATATTTTGCCATGTTAACCTCAAAATCATCCTCTCCATCATCTCCATTCTCTCCCCCATCTCCATCCTCTGCTTCATCTTTATCCTCTCCTTCATCTTTATCTCCTTCCTCTCCTCCATCTCCATCATGTTCTGAATCTTCTGGTGCATACTCAAAAATAGGAGTTTGTTCCAAACCATCCAAAATGGGACCATCACCATCAAGTTCTGTTGCCTCTGTGTCTTCATCATCATCTACATCTATAGTTTCAGTGCCTTGGGTGCCTTCATCTTCATCTCCTAAAACCCATTCACTTTCGGATACAAGGTCTTCATACTCGTGTGCTTTTCTTTGTGTCTTCTTTTTGGCCAATCTTGAATTAACCATGACATAGACAACATCATTCATTGTCTTTTGCTTCAAACGATTTCTTCTTTTTGTGTGCACCTAAACAATAAACAAGTACAATTAAGATATGACAGCTGGATCTATCTTACAATTCAAAGTCTAGATTTTTGAAATCTTACTAGATCAAAGGCACTCCAGTTACGCTCACATCCAGAGGAACTACATGTCAAGCTCAGTATGCGAATGGCAAATTTTTGGAGCTCTGGATATTCAATTCCATAAGACTCCCACCAATCTGCTAGATCCTTCTTATTTTGTGTTAGTCTAGCCAATTCACAACCAAAATACTCTGTTCGTTTCCTGAACTCATCTTTCTGAACATCAATCAAAGATCTTTCAATTGGATTAGGCACCAATCTTTCCATTACATCCATTAAGCCTTTTTTAACCTCAAGATCAGCTTTAAATTTAGGACTATAGTGCATCTGAGGATTAAGATAGTATGATGCAGCATGCAAAGGCTTATGGAGAATCTTGTTCCATCTTTTATCAATTATAGTCCAATAAGGATTATAGCTAAAAATTAAAACAAATTGAATTAGTTCACTTTTGAGACCAAGACCACGAAAAAGCAAAAGATCAAGTTAAAAAAACAAATGTACCTTTTTTTGATTCCACGAAAAGCCTTCTGAATCTCCTCCTTAGCCTGGTTCATTGCCTTGTAGATAAACCCCATGGCTGGTTTTTTATCCGAGTCAACCAATCGAATCACTTTAACAAGAGGGAGTGCACCCTTCAAGCAATTCACAACATTCTTCCAAAACCCCTTGTCCAAAACAATATCCTCAACAATTGTCTCATCCTTTATCTTTGCACAACAGTTGGACTTCCATTCCTTGCTTGTGAACATTCATACCAAATTATCCTTATTCTCATGCAAGCACGCTAAAGTAAGGTAAGATGTGGCAAAACGAGTTACACCTGGCCTCACCAAATCTCTATTTTTTGTGAAATCTTGCATAAGAGAAATGAGAGAAGTTCTGCCATAAATAAAAGTTGTGATTTTTTTACCCTTTGGAATTGTCTCCGCATGATAAGGTATGCTCATCAAGTCTTCTAGCATCAAGTCAATACAACGGGCTGCACAAGGAGTCCAATGCAATTGTTTCCTTTTTGCCATCAACAACTCACCAGCAACAACGCAATTAGCCGCATTATCAGTCACCAATTGGACAACATTTTCTTCTCCAACCTCTTCAACAATCTCATCAATCATTTCGAAGATTACTTCACCTGTTTTTGATACATCAGATGCATTTATAGACTTCATAAAGACCGTGCTCTTTGGAGAATTCACCAAGAAGTTTATATCGTGCCCTTTGGAGAATTCACCAAGAAGTTTATAATTGTCCTCCTCCTCCTATCGATCCACCCATCAGTCATTATGCTATACCCAACTTTCTTCCATTCAACTTTATGTTCTTCCAAATAATCATTTGCCAACTTCACTTGCTGGTTTAATAATTTCACCCTAAGGTCATGATAAGATGGTGGTTGAAATCCTTGCCCATGTTTTGCAACCAAGTCAAACATAGTTTTGTATTCCTCACTCTTTGCCACGTTGAATGATATGGCATTGTTGCGGAAGAACTTTTCAATTACAAGACGTGCATCATCTTTCAAACTCTTCTTATAAACTGAATTGATGGTAATTTGTTTGAGACACCTCCTCTTGAAGAGGTGTGAAGTAGTAGAACCACCACTAGTAGCCCCCTCATTGGTTACTCTTTTTCCACCAACTTCTACAGTCTCCTCCTCTGCTTCAATTTTTATTTTTTTGATCAAATTCTCCTGCAAAGTTGAAACAATTTTCAGCATTTGCTTCTTCACATCATCAAGAACACCAGTGCATGCTCTAACATATTTTGAAGTTCCAGCCAAATGATGCTTCATCCTGTAAATGCTTCCATGTATGACCTTTTCACAATACTTGCACTTAATTTTCTTATTATTTCCATCAACCGCAACACCATAATTTCAGGCCACATCAATTTTGTTACCGACATCATTTTTAGGCAATTTTTTCTTCATACCCGTACATACAATTGGAGAGGCATTGGAGGCACCACTAGAATTAGGGACTAAAGCTGAAGCTGAAGCTAAAGCTGAAGCCATGGTTCACAGTTCACACAAACAGAAGCAAAAACAATGGTGGAGAAAACGAAACAGAAGCATAAGCAGTGGAGAACACGAAACAGAGCCAGATGCAGAAAGGGAGAGGGAGAGCTACGCAGGGGCCAAACACAACACAATTGGTTAGGGCGAACGTGAAAGGGAGAGCTGCACAGGGAGAGGGAGAGCTCAGAGCCGCGCTTATAGCTGTGCGATTTAGGGTTTTTTCCACCCAAATCTGTGTTTTAAAAGAAATCGGGTCGCGATCCCGACCTGAAAACACTAAAAGCTGGGATTTCGGGTTTTTTTTTAGTAGGATCGCCGGGGTCGTCCGCTCCCACCGCTTCTACGCGCCAGAGCGCCACTCCTTTCCGCTCCCAAAAATTTGCGATTCTGTGCAGGTGCGAGATCGTTGAGGTGTAGTAGGAGCGTATGATCGTCCACTCCTACGCCCCGGAGCGCGCTCCTGTCTACTTTGGGTCTGTGGTACAAAATTTTGGTGAAGAAATATGGGGAGGTGAGGGGAACCAAAGATGGAGAAGCGAGGTCGATTTCCTTGAAAGATGTATTTTTAGTGGGGACAAGGGTGTGGGGGTTCAAGAGAAATTGGTTTTCAGATGCATTAGCAAAAGAGATAGGAGATGGGAGTGAGACATATTTTTTGGAAGACCCATGGGTGAAAGCGGGTTCGTTAAGAACTCGATATAACCGTTTATTCGGCTTATCATTTGACAAGGAGGCGAAAGTGGGGGAGGTGGGAAGCTTGGTGAGTGGAGAGTGGGAGTGGAGGTGGAGATGGAGGAGGGGATTGTTTTAATGGGAGGAAAAGTTGTTATGTGAGCTCAAAAGGTGTGTGAGGGTGGTGGCGGATAGATGGACATGGAGTGAGGGGGCTGGGGGATGCTACTCAGTGAGGGATGGCTATAGAAAGTTGTTGCATCAAGATAACAAAGATCATGATTTAGTAAACAGGAAGGTATAATACCCTTGAAGGTGTCCATTTTTGCTTGGAGGCTACTTTAGAACAGGATACCGACGAAAGACAATTTAATCAAAAGGGGCATCATCGGTAGTGGCGTTGTGGGGGGGGCTGTGGTACGGAGGAATCAATTACACACTTGTTTTTCGACTGTCCAAATTTTTCGGGGGTGTGGAATGAAATTTTAATATGGTTGGGTATTTTCACTGCACTGCCAAATTCTGGTCCTGCTCATTTTAACCAGCTCACCGGTCTTCTTGGAAATGGCTATGTGCGGGAGAAGAGGCTACTAATTGTGTGGTTCGCTTGTATGTGGACAATTTGGAAAGCAAGAAATAAGATGATGTTTCATTCTAAAACATTTTCTATCGAAGGGGTGGCTGAGGAAACAAAATTATTGGCTTGGCACTGGTTGAAAATAAAACTAAAAGGATTTAACTATTCTGTTCCTCAGTGGTGTGCAAACCCGTCAGCGTGCTTTGGTATCATCCGAGAGGTATAAGTGATTAAGAAGAACACATAGAGGCAAGAGGGTGTGTTGGAGTTCACTGGTTACAGCAGTGGGGCATATATCAACCTGCAGCTTCTGTTGTTTTTTCTCTGCTGTCAAAACTTGGTTAGATGCAGAGTTGGTGCAGCTCTGCTGAAGTGCGCCACATTGGTTGGGGGTTGAGTCTGTCATGGGAAGACATAACAAATCCAATGTAAAGGGGAAGGATATACTCCATATGTAAATCTTTACAGCTATATTTTTTATCTATTGGCATTGGAGTGTAATAGCATTGGGTGACGAATGTATGTATCATGAACAGTGGCACAACTTGTGCTGTGTAACATTTTTATGCTGAATGAATTTGTTTGCTGTTTCAACAAAAAAAAAAGGAGTAGGATGACAATAGTCTCGGTAGGGTAATATAGTACCCATCACCATGTTGGAACCTAAACGATTGAGAAGTTTAGACCCTCATTAATTTTGATGATAACAAAATATTCACGAGAGAACAATTTATATTCTAAAAATTCTTGAAGTGTGCAGATACTAATATTACATATATTTCTAAGCCACTTAAAACAAGAAGGAAGAAGCTCTCAAGAGAAGGATACACTCCATGTGTCAGCATCCGGCTCATCCTAGTATTCTGTCTTCGTGAGCGTCTGGAATTAACCTTTTGTGACACTAGTCTTATCCAATTGCTATGAGCGTCCGATCTTCTGATCTGAGCGAGCGTCTGAACTTCATTTTATATCACGTGATGTTCACGTGTTGCTCCTCTTCTCAGAAGCCTCTGGAACGGATTTCGAATTTGATCTTATGCGCCAAAATTGTTGTACGAGGTAACAAAGGTGACACCTTTAGCTACAAGACAAAAATCGTACAAGCAATTGTGAAAAGCAAGGTAGTACGAAAACGGTAATATGTACTACTGAGATATTCTCTGGAAAGGAAGAAAGAGACAGCTTTTTGAAATCACCTCACTCAATGGAAAGGAGCCACTTTTACTGTAACAGTAATATCCTTTAGAACTCCTATATATACCCCAAGGTATCCATTGAAGAAAAGTCGAGATTGCTGAAATTGAAACTGCAAAAACTGTACAAGAGTATATTGCTTCATTTACTGAGAACAAGCACTGTTGCTATACACTACAAAGAGTCAATACTCTGAAAGCACTGCTTCTGTGAGCAATCAAGTTTCGAGCCAAGTCTCTGGACTACAAGAACTGAACTCAGCGTCCGACACTTTCTTTTAGAAAGCATTTCTATATTGAGCTTAATTTTTTATCCTCTCTGTGAGAGTTATTCATACTTGTATTCAACTTATTTGTAAAATTTGGTTTGGCCTAGTTAAAATTTGTTCCTCAAAGGCTCGATCTGTCGAGTCGTTTTGAGAAGTTGAGAGTATTGTCAAGGTTGTGACAGTAGAATACTCTTGAGGAAATTGTAATCAGATTGATTATAGTGAAAAATCCTTCAGGAACGAAGGGACTCGACGTAGCTACCAGTTTGGTAGTGAACTAGTATAAACCTCTGTGTCTCTTGCCTTACTGCTTTCTATTTATCTTTATCCTGCTGTGTTAAAAACAAGTTTTCACAAACTGTTTTCCACCGTCCGGCACATCCGTTTAACAAACTGTTTTGAAAAACCTGTGTTCTAAGTGTTTTTAACTTAAAGTTTGTGAAAAGTTTTCAACACAATTCAACCCCCCCTTCTTGTGTTCACGTTCAGTTGGTACCAGAGCTCGGCCTCTTGGTTGAGCACTTAACAGTGTTAAGAGTAAATATCCTACTGTGAACATGTCTGCTGAAGGTGGTCATATGAACCGTCCTCCTCTATTCAATGGAGAAAAATTTGATTACTGGAAAGATAAGATGAAAGCATTCCTTGAGGCACAAAATCTTGATTTGTGGGATATAGTTGAAAGTGGTTACATTTCTCCCGCAAATGCCCTTGGTGTTGCTATACCTAGGGAAAATCGGATCGATGATCGTAAAAGAGATATCAAACAAATCAAAAGGCTAGATTTATTCTCATCTGTGCTATGACAGAAAGAGAATATGATAAATGTGGTAAGTTTGATACTGCCAAAGAAATTTGGGATTCTCTTGTTTTGTCTTATGAGGGTTCTGCCCAAGTAAGAGAAACAAAGGCCAGCATGATGGTTCGCCAGTATGAGCTATTCAAAATGGAAGATGGAGAAAACATTGAAACTATGTTTGGAAGGTTCCAAACACTTGTTCATGGGTTGCAAACCCTTGGAAAAAGTTACACTACACCTGACCATGTGAGAAAGATCTTGAGAAGTTTGACTAAGCAGTGGAGACCCAAAGTCACTGCTATCCAAGAAGCAAAAGATCTAAATGTCCTTCGGCTTGAAGATCTTATGAGTTCTTTGAAAGCTCATGAACTTGAGCTAAATGAAGAAGAACCTACCAAGAAGAGTAAGTCTATTGCTTTAAGAGTTAATCAACATAAACCTAGTACTTCTAAAGCTTTTCAGGCTGAAGAAGAAGAATCAGATGATGAAGCCTCAGAAGGAGATTATGATGGATCAGAAGATGAGCTAGCATTCATATCTAAGAAGATCCAGAGAATGTGGAAGAAGAGAAACTTGTAAGGAGGTTTGAGAAGAAAGATACAAAGGACAAGAAGGAAAGCAAAGACAAGGACAAAGCCCAAGTCATTTGCTATGAATGTAAGAAGCCTGGACATTTCAAGTCCGAGTGTCCTAATCTTAAGGAAAAGTCCACAAGAAGCTCCTTCAAGAAAAAGAAGAAAGGTCTCATGGCAACATGGTAAGACCTTGACTTATCCTCCTCCGAGGAAGATAAAGAAGAAGAAGCTCACATTGCCCTCATGGCAAACACTGATCTTGATTCAGAAGAAGAAGTTGAAGAGGTAATAATATATGACTCTTATTCTGAACTTCAACTTGCATTTGATGATCTGTTAAAGGATCTGCCACTCTCTATTGAGTATAAAAATTTGAAAAAGAAATTTTCAAAACTATCACAAGATTTTCATTCCTTACACAATGAAAACTCAGACTAATGAAGAGAACCGTAAGTGAAAACTGAAAATCAACGTCTGGTGGATAACCAAATCTGGAAGCCAACAAGCAACCGTGGTCGAGAGCTCTCAAGTTAAAAGCTCTGTAGTTACAGGCAATCCTAACTGCAAATCAAATGACTATGAACATGCATTTCAAAAGTTTCTTGCGGAGAGTGTAACTCGAAGCAAGCAAGCTTCTATGATTTGGGGAGTCAGTAAAACGACGACTCATGGTCTTGGTTACATATCAGATGAACCTTTTTTAGAAAATAATTCAGCATCTGATAAATCCAACAATCATAGTAAATGCTTGCATTGTACTTACTGCAATAAATCTGGTCATTTGAAAAGTGCGTGTACTGTGTTTACAACTAAGAAGGACAAGTATCCTTCAAGAACTAACAAGAAAGGACCCAAAAAGATATGGGTACCTAAAGATAAAATAGTCTATGTTGCAGACTTGCTTAGCAACAAAGTCAACACACCAATCTTGGTACTTAGACAGTGGATGCTCGCGTCACATGACGGGAGAAAAGCATATGTTCCAAGAACTAAAACCTAGAGAAGCTGGATTCGTTGGTTTCGGATGAAACTAGAAAGATAAAATAGTTGGAATTGGTCGCATAGGTAAAGACTCTCTTCCTTCTATTGATAATGTTTTATATGTTGAAGGACTGAAACATAATCTACTGAGCATAAGTCAATTATGTGACAGTGGTTATAGTGTTGTCTTTACAGAAAATGAATGTTCAGTAAAAAGTAAAAATGATGGATCTATATTCTTTACAGCAAAGAGGAAACAAAACATTTATAAGTTGATCTTTCTGAACTTGCAAAACAAGATGTCAAGTGTCTTATGTCTGTTGAAGATGAGCAATGGATTTGGCACAAAAGATTGGGTCATGCCAATTTGAGGTTAATCTCAAAGTTAAACAAGCACAATCTTGTTAGAGGCTTACCAAATCTTAAGTTCCAATCTGATGCCTTTGTGATGCTTGTCAAAGAGGAAAACAAGTCAAAACTTCCTTTCATTTAAAAAATGTTGTTTCAACCTCGAGACCACTTGAACTCTTACATCTTGATCTTTTTGGTCCCACAAGGACAGCCTCTTTAACTGGAAAGAAATATGGATTAGTCATTGTTGATGATTTTACTAGATGGACATAGGTTAAATTCCTTGCCCACAAGGATGAGTCTTTTAAGGTATTTACTGTTTTCTGCAAATCAGCTCAAAATGAAAAAGGCATCTGTATTTCTTCTATTAGAAGTGATCATGGGGGAGAATTTGAAAATGAAAGCTTTCAAAAATTTTGTGAAGAAAATGGCATCTCCCACAATTTCTCCTCTCCTAGAACACTTCAACAAAATGGTGTTGTAGAAAGGAAAAATAGGTCCCTCCAGGAAATGGCCAGGACCATGATCAATGAAGCTGATATTGCGAAACATTTTTGGGCGTATAAAGAACACAACTTGTTATATTCAAAATAGAATTTTTATAAGACCTATTTTGAATAAGACTCCTTATGAATTGTGGAAAGGTAGAAAACCAAACATTTCTTACTTTCATCCCTTTGGTTGTATTTGTTATATCTTGAATACTAAAGATCAACTTGGTAAGTTTGATTCCAAGGCTGACAAAGGAATCTTTTTGGGATACTCTGAAAGATCTAAAGCTTTCAGAATATACAACAAAGAAACTTTGACAGTTGAAGAGTCCATTCATGTCAAGTTTGATGATAAGAAGCCTGACACTGCTATGTCAGAGCTAGATGAGTTATTTTCAGAATTAAACCTCGGTGACAAGTCAGACGGTGAGCATGCATCTTCATCATCCGGTGGTGACAAGACGAAGAATTCTACTCAAGCAGAAGTTGAAGCAAGAAAAAGCTGGAAGTACAAAACCAATCATCCAAAAGATCAAATCATAGGAGAACCTGGTGATAAAGTTCGGACCAGATCCTCTTTAAAGGATCATGTTGATTTTGCACTTCTCTCTGAGATGGAACCTAAGACGATTGATCAAGCTTTAGAAGATGAAAGGTGGATTCTAGCAATGCAAGATGAGCTGAATCAGTTCCAAAGGAATGATGTATGGAAGCTAGTCACTCTACCAGAAGATAAGCAAGCTATTGGTACTAAATGGGTATTTAGAAATAAGCTTGATGAAGATGGTAAAGTTGTGAGAAATAAAGCAAGGTTAGTTGCTCAAGGTTACTCACAAGAAGAAGGTATTGATTTCACTGAAACTTTTGCACCTGTTGCAAGACTAGAAGCTATTCGCATTTTACTTTCATTTGCAGCACATCATGGGATAACTTTATATCAAATGGATGTGAAAAGTGCTTTTCTAAATGGTTTTATAATTGAGGAAGTTTATGTTAAACAACCTCCTGGTTTTGAAGATATTGAATTTCCAGAACATGTTTTTAAACTTAAAAAGGCACTATATGGTCTTAAGCAAGCTCCCAGAGCATGGTATGATAAACTAAGTTCCTTTTTAATGGAAAATGGATTTACAAGAGGTTTAGTTGACACTATTCTTTTCAAAAAATCCTCAAACAAGCATTTCATACTTGTTCAAATCTATGTTGATGATATCATTTTTGGAGCCACTAATGAAAGCCTTTGCAAAGAATTTTCTAAGCTTATGCAGGCTGAATTTGAGATGAGCACGATGGGAGAATTAAAGTTTTTCCTTGGAATACAAATCAAGCAATGCAGTGATGGTATTTACATACATCAAAGCAAATATATCAAAGAATTATTGAAGAAATTCAAGATGCTGGATTGCAAGCCTATGTGTACACCTATGCATCCTACCTGCACTCTTAGTAAAGATGAAATTGGTAAGAAGGTAGATCAGAACTGCATGCAGGTATGATTGGATCTCTACTTTATCTTACGGCTTCAAGACTTTATATTATGTTCATCTGCTGTGTGCTAGATTTCAATCGATCCTAGAGAATCACACCTAAGTGTCAAGTTAAAAGAATATTCAGATATTTGCAAGGAACTACTAATCTTGGTTTGCTTTATAAGAAATCAAAAGATTACAAATTAGTAGGTTTCGTGATGCCGACTTTCTTTGGAGATCGAATTGAAAGAAAGAGCACAAGTGGAGGCTGCCAGTTCCTTGGAGCTAATCTTGTGTATTGGTCAAGCAAAAGGCAAAGCACAATTGCACTCTCAATGTTGGTTTAATACATCTCAAGAAGAAGTTGCGCTTCTCAACTTCTGTGGATGAAGTATCAACTTGAAGACTACTTGATAAAAGAGAGTAATATTCCTATCTTCTGTGATAATACATCTGCTATATGTCTTACTAAAAATCCTATATTGCATTCTAGAGCAAAGCACATTGAGATTAAGCATCATTTTATAAGAGACTATGTTCAGAAGGGTATTCTAGAAATAAAATTTGTAGACACTGATCATCAGTGGGTGACATATTTACAAAACCCTTGTCAAGATAGATTCAATTTTATAAGAAGAAATTTAAACTTTCATCTTATAGAAGAATGATTAATCTCAAATTGTCAAGATAAACAAAACATCGAGATCGATATGACATAAGCATGTATGTGCATTAGCATCTTATTTGTCATATGCATCATAACTCATCATCCGGTGAATTGGTTGCGTGCGTCCGAGCACACCCACACGTGTCACACGTGTTAAGGACTCAAGCGTCTCATCATATCTACTGAGTCATGATTATTTACGTTTTCAATAAAAACTTTTACTTTTATTTTGGCGTCTGCATTTAATGAAAAGGCGAATCTTTATTTTCTTTTCTTTTTGATTTAATTTTTTATGTGGAAATACGAAGCGATATTTTGAAAAAGAACTGTACCATTCTCTATTAACTTTCCCACTACTCCACATTTTTCGCTCCACTCTGCGTTTTCTGCAAAACCGTACTCGTTCTCTCTTTCTCTCTATCTCTCTCTGTGTGTGTTTTCGAACCCTAAAACCTCCATCACATTCTCTTCAAGTGCTACAATGGCCGACAGAAAGGTTGGACAATACACTGCTGCCTTCGATGTTCTCTCTGAGGCAAAACTTCTGAATGAGAACCGGGTTGATTTCGAAAACTTCAAGCTTTATGGTTTTGACTTTGAAGAAGGTCTTGAAAAACTGGGATGGAAGAACTACTTCATTTGGGAACCAGTGGACGTACTGAGCTACGCCATTAAGGAATTCTGGGGAAGTGCATACTTACTTCCGGGGGAAATAATAGAAGGTCACATCAGAGGATTCAAACTACGCCTCACCATCAACTCTATTGCTCAGACAATCAAGTGTCCGTGTGAAGGAATCAGTTACCACTCAAACTGGGCTGATGCTTACAGAGGACTTGAGAGGGTCAATGAAGCTCTGTTTGAAAACTATCGTGAACTGAAGAAGAGGAACATCTCTCCCACAGCAAAAGACTTGAAAAGTCACTACCGTGTACTGCACAAAATCATCGCCAAGAACGTGATTCTGAAGGCGGGGTCAAGTGACATAGTGAACTACGAGCAGAAGTTCATTATGAGGAACTACATGGATGGAAAGAAAATCAATCTGCCAAGGTTGATTATTAACAATCTGATAAATGCCCTTGTCTTCTCAAGGAAGAATGTTGATAAGAATAACATAATCAAGACAATCCCATATGGAGTTCTTCTCTCCATTATGATGGTCAAAGACGACATTGTAAGGAAGCTGACTGACTCCATCAACACAGAGGAAAAGGAAAAATACTTTGGTGTTGGTGCTGTTGTTCGTCCAGAAGTCTTTGGAGTCAACAGTCTGGTCAGGATGCAGCTTATTACAGGCTCTATGATCAAGAAGGTGAAAATAGAGCAACAGTAAGGAGAAGCTGAGAAGAAAACCACCAGAAGCTCAATGACTGGTGTGAAAAGACATGCTGAGTCCCCTTCGAGGGAGACCAGAAGAACAAAGCAGAGATGGCACCTACAACTACTGTTGAAGAACCAGAAGATGAGGATATAATTCTCATCAGAAAGGTCTTGGAGAAACAATTTAGACCAGCAGCTGAAAAGGATGTTTCAGCGTCTGGTCAAGGGAAACAAATCCCTCATCCTCCTCCTGCTGTTGTTGTCACCAGAGGGTCCAAAAGAAGGTTGGTCAAGCCATCAGAAGTTGACCTAAAGGTACTTGATTTTACTGCTGATGAATCAGTATCTATATTTGATGCTCATGATGTTATTCCTGCACCACCTTTATCTGTTTCACAACCACAAACACAAACCAGGAAAACCAAAATGAGCCTCCAACAAACCTCAACTCTCTCTAAATCTACCCAACCATCATCCACTACACTCAACCTTAACCTACCACAAATTTCCTCAAATACTTCACTCACTTCATATATTTCCAAACTTCACTCTCATCCCTTCAATCTGTTATTCAAAATACCTCCCATTAATCCCTTCAAACCCCACACACCTAAAACCTACAAAATCACCAAAACCACACCCAACTTACTCACCATTACCCTTAAACCTACAGACGCTGGTGGAAGGAAAAATATCTCATACAAACCACAGTTTGTTAAGTATGAGATATATCATAGCATCTACAATCGTCCCTCCACATGGCATTTGTAGACCTTCACCTCTGGAGCTGCCAGATTGGAGATTGCCTCTCCAATAAGTGCAACATTCAAGGATGGAGAAGACCACTTCCAAATGTCATTTAAAGGAAGATTGAGACCAAAGATCCCAAGGCGAGCAATTCCCTTCTCTGTTGATCTTCCTAGATCCCTACCACAATCTGAACCACTCACGTTGGAAGAATGCGGAAGATGGATCACAGATGAAGAAGCTGCCTTCATGGCACATTGTCTTGAAATGAAGAAGATGGAAGTAATCAGACAGTACAGGAATCCTTCTTCTGTTTCAGTTAACATAGTACCAGATAGACAAAGGTGGCTACCTTGGTCTATCCCTGGGAAAAGGAAAGAACCTGCTTCGGGCAAGCAGCCATTCAGCAAGATCGGGCTAAAGGAGTATGAGAAGGCACCTAAAAAGTACAATCTTAAGGAATTCTCCCAGATTCTGATTGCCAAGATCTCTAAGGATCATGCCAGAAGGTATTACCTGACTTCTCTGAAGGAAGATGAATGGAGAACTGGCTCCTCAAACTATTGCATTGCTGAGAAGGCCACTATTCCAATAGTTGGCACAATCAGCAGAATTACTGACATCAATCTTAGAACAGTTTACTTCGATGATATGTTCAGATGCTCAGTAATCAGACCTTTTGACTGCATGAAGATATATGACCAATGGGCTGCTGTGACCAAGCACTTCGACATTGGATTTACTTGGAGTCAATGGTCTGAGTCTTGGAAAGCCAAAGCTATGCTACCATACCTCGTCCCCTAGTGCTAGAAGAAGATGACAGGGAAAATCTACGAAGAATTTACCTGGCAGAAAATGAAGCACTCTCCTTCACCTGTGAAGCCTTGAGTGTATTTATCAGAAGTTTATGGGGAGAAGTAGCTGGAAATAGGTTTGACTCTTTCTCTGCTGATGTTGTTCTTCACAGAGAAATCATCTTCATGAATATGCTGTATCCAGAAGATGTGAAATATCAATGGGAAATTCAAACAGCATCTGAGCTCAGAAGACTTGGAAATTTCTTCAAATGGTCTATACCAAATGACGCATTCTTTCTAAGAGCTCAAAGGAAAAAGGAAATGAGACTTCAGCTATCTAACTGGGTGCTAGCAGAGCATCAGAAGATGAAACCTGCACCTGTACCAGAAGCTAGATCTTCTACCTCTGCAGTTGAGATGGTCACCATTCCCAAAGCAGAATTTGAAGAGATGAAGGCCACCAACATGAAAGTCACTCAGCTGGAGACTGCTCTGAAATTACTTTATGAACGTCTCAACATCCCTCCACCACCTCTTCCAAACCCTTAAACTTTGTTTTGCTTTATATTTTTTTTTTGGTACTAAGTGTTATTTCTTATTTTTGGTTGATACACTTATATATATATAACTATTTTTGCTCTAATTATCTGCCTTATATTCAAATTTTTCTAAGTCTTATTTTGACTATGAGGTGTTTTTACACTCTTTTTGTCTGATGACAAAAGGGGGAGTAAAAGAAAGGTATGATGAACACGTGAAAATCTGACTAACCCACCGTCCGATTTTCACCGTCCGATGAGTACGCTGGAACTGAAGTATCATGCATAGCATTTCATACATAGCATTTGTGTTGTTATTTATTAATGTGCTAATATTCATTGTTCTAGTGCTCTTATAATGTTAAATAAATATTTTTGGTACTAATGCTCTTACAATGATAAACAAAGTTGGTACAAGTTGATTAAATCAATCTTTTTAATCAGCATCCGATCTTATTCTGATACATCTAAGTATATTGTTTTGCGATCACTTAATTGAATTTATTTATCAACTATCGCCTTAATACTAGAATTATCTTATATATCAAAATTGTTAAATTCAGGGGGAGACCCTTGATGTCATTTTGAAACTAAATTGTTCATCAACCTTAGATATTTGTCATCATCAAAAAGGGGGAGATTGTTGGAACCTAAACGATTGAGAAGTTTAGACCCTCATTAATTTTGATGATAACAAAATATTCACAAGAGAACAATTTATGTTCTAACAATTCTTGAAGTGTGCAGATACTAATATTACATATATTTCTAAGCCACTTAAACAAGAAGGAAGAAGCTCTCAAGAGAAGGATACACTCCATGTGTCAGCATCCGACTCATCCTAGTATTCTGTCTTCGTGAGCGTCTGGAATTAACCTTTTGTGACACTAGTCTTATCCAATTGCTATGAGCGTCCGATCTTCTGATCTGAGCGAGCGTCTGAACTTCATTTTATATCAAGTGATGTTCACGTGTTGCTCCTCTTCTCAGAAGCCTCTAGAACGGATTTCGAATTTGATCTTATGCGCCAAAATTGTTGTACGAGGTATCAAAGGTGACACCTTTAGCTACAAGACAAAAATCGTACAAGGAATTGTGAAAAGCAAGGTAGTACGAAAACGGTAATATGTACTACTGAGATATTCTCTGGAAAGGAAGAAAGAGACAGCTTTTTGAAATCACCTCACTCAATGGAAAGGAGCCATTTTTACTGTAACGGTAATATCCTTTAGAACTCCTATATATACCCCAAGGTATCCATTGAAGAAAAGTCGAGACTGCTGAAATTGAAACTGCAAAAACTGTACAAGAGTATATTGCTTCATTTACTGAGAACAAGCACTGTTGCTATACACTACAAAGAGTCAATACTCTGAAAGCACTGCTTCTATGAGCAATCAAGTTTCGAGCCAAGTCTCTGGACTACAAGAACTGAACTCAGCGTCCGACACTTTCTTTTAGAAAGCATTTCTATATTGAGCTTAATTTTTTATCCTCTCTGTGAGAGTTATTCATACTTGTATTCAACTTATTTGTAAAAGTTGTTTTGGCCTAGTTAAGGCTGTTCCCTCAAAGGCTCGACTGTACTGAGTCGTTTTGAGAAGTTGAGAGTATTGTCAAGGTTGTGACAGTAGAATACTCTTGAGGAAATTGTAATCAGATTGATTATAGTGAAAAATCCTTCAGGAACGAAGGGACTCGACGTAGCTACCAGTTTGGTAGTGAACTAGTATAAACCTCTGTGTCTCTTGCCTTACTGCTTTCTATTTATCTTTATCCTGCTGTGTTAAAAACAAGTTTTCACAAACTGTTTTCCAGCGTCCGACTTTATTTCCAGCATCCGTTTAACAAACTGTTTTGAAAAACTTGTGTTCTAAGTGTTTTTAACTTAAAGTTTGCGAAAAGTTTTCAACACAATTCAACCCCCCTTCTTGTGTTCACGTTCACACCATACCTGCATCTGGAAGAAAAAAAATACCCATAGGTGGCACCTTTAATATCTGTACTCGTACTCGCTGGGTATATAAGTATATGTATCATGTAACACCCCAAATCCCTCAATTGTTAGTTTAGAATTATATGCATAAAGCTTAGTATACTTAATGGTGAATTTCAAGTAATTTCATGTTGATTTTCATAATTGAAAAATGAGGATATTGTGTCTTGATGAATCTAAGTGATTAGATGAGTTGAAATTAGTCTTAAAGTGATGTTGTGGATAGATTATGAGTTAGAGAAAGAAGGAATAGGAAAAGGGTTTCAAGATTTGATGTCAAAAGATGATTTTTCACATTTTTGTGCAGAGTGAATTGATTCACCTAGGTGTGAATCGATTCACACTAGTGTTTCTGTCTACTAAAATGATGCTGTGAATCGAATTGAGAGTGTGAATCGATTCACCAATTCGATTCACGAAAGGTGCAAGCGCAGCTTTAAGTGAATGAATCGATTCTCAGACTGTGAATCGATTCACACACTCTGAAAAAGCTAAAAATGCTGATTTTTCAGCAGAACGCGAGAAAGGAAAGGAAGGAAGAGGAGAGGGGCGATTTGGGAGAAGAGAGAAGAGGGAAAAACCTAGGGTTTCTCAAATCCTATGAGAAATCCATGGATTCTTGCTAGATTCTTCTCAAACCTAGCTTGAATCAAAGTGCGAGAGTGAGATTTTGGGTGATTTTGGAGTTTTGGTTTGAAGCCCTAGCTAGAGGACGAAAGAGCTCGTGAAGGAGGAAGAAAAAGGAGTTGCAACTCAGTCCTTGGAGCTCGAAATTTTGCGAGTTGTGAGTTCTTCATTCTCTTATGTGATGGGCACCCATAAGTCCCACATTAGGAATGTCTCGAAGAAGTCTTTGAACCCCAAAGGGTTCAGAGTTTGGGTTTGTAAACCCCTTTGATTTAAAGCTTTTCTTTATTATTATGTAGTGAGTTTGTCTGCAAGAGGTTGGATGACTGCCCCCAACCCCCCACAAATGTATGTTATGTTTTCCTCTTTGATAGTTCCATGGAGCTTCAAAGGGCTGAGTTGAGTTTATGAATGGCTAAGTTCAAGTGATGATTGATGATTAGTATGATCTTGTTATGTCTTGATTGTAAGAATTGTCATAAAGTATGATTTGTATACACTATTGTTTCAAACTCATAGTTAAGTTCATTCATAGAATTGATTATACATTCTTTTGAATAGTCAAATGATTAAGAGGGTTATACTTATATATATGCCCTAGTAACCTATATTGCATTGTAATTATGCATTAAAGAATGAAAGATGTGAGCAAGAAATCACTATGGAGTCCATGGCAAGACTCCTGTATTTATAGGGGTAGATCGATTTGGTTAGCCTCGTGGGATGTCACTTGGACGGTTAAGACGTCTAACCACCATACCGAAAGCGTGTAATTGGGGTAGTCGAGGGGAGAGCTCACTGAGATTTTTATCTCACCCCGTCCTTTATTTATTGATTTCAGATGTGCAGGTTGAAGAGAAAGACTGAAGAGGCCATGTGGCCGGAGTTTAGGATTATGTTTTGTAATTTTGGTTATGTAACACTTTAAGAATTTGGTACAAAAAAAAATACTTTTGGTTTGTATTAGGTCCTTGAAGGGTTATGTAAATTTGGTTAAGACCTTGTACTATTTAAACTTGATTTGTATTTTGAGTTTAAATTCTCTTGGGATAACTGTACCTAATGATTAATTATCTTACTTTCAAAGTATTTTGAATGTATGGTGTTACATTATGGTATCAGAGCAGTTCGATTCTTATCAGACTATGGAATAGTTAGAACGGTCTTAGCGAGTCCTTAGTGTCTGTTATTGTCCTTCTACTTATTATGCTATGAGATATTGAGCCTGATCAACTCAATGCTTTGCGAATTTTATGCAGAATCATGGCATCAGGTGCGGGACGACGCGCTAGAAGACAAAGGAATGCCACTACAAACCCTGAGAATCCACCAGGACAAGACAATGCTTAGCTACAAGGGATACTAGAAGCTATCCAGAACCAGAGCATAGCCACCCAAAACCTTGCGGCTCAATTTGCCCAACAACCGCAAGCTCAACAACAACCTCCACCTCCACCGGTTCATGAAGAGGATTCGGATCAAAAATTCTTCAAGTTCCTCAAAATGAAACCTCAAACTTTCAATGGAAAATCTGAAACCATGGCGGCCCAACATTGGGTTGAAGCCCTGGAAAAGATCTTCAGGGTACCGAAGAGCAAAAAGTCACCTTTGCTACACATCAATTGGCGGAAGAGGCCGAAAACTGGTGGAATGGGGCACAAGCCTATATGGAGGGCGAGGGAATACCACTAGATTGGGAACACTTCCAAAGGGTTTTCCTGGAAAAGTATTTTCCACAAACAATTAAGGATAAGATGGAAAGAGAGTTTGTTCAACTGTAGCAGGGAAGTTCCTCAGTTTCAGAGCATGTGACCAAGTTTGAGGAGTTAGCTAGATACTCCACGGATGTTAAATTTGCACCAGATGAAAAGTGAAAAATCAACTAATTCAAATGGGGTCTAAAGCCAGACATGTAGCTCAATCTTGCACAGAATGAGTTCACTAGTTTTGCCAAGGTGGTCCATCAAAGCCTTGTGGCCAAAGAAAGCTTGAAGAAGGTATATGATGATAGGTATACTAAGTGGCAAGACAAGAATAAGAAGAAGAATGAGGACAAGAATGCTCAACGCATGAAGCCGAAAGGAAATTTGAACAAAGGGAAGCAAGTCCAGACTTCCGAGCCCATGGACTACCACTCTTGCTCAAATTATGGAAAGGTGCATCAAGGAAAGTGCATGAAAGGAAAGAATGTTTGCTTCATTTGTCATCAGCCAGGACACATGGCTAAGGAGTGTCCTCAGTACACTAAAGGAAAGGGATCTAAGCCCAATGATCCTAACCAAGGGAGAGTCTTTACTCTTGACGCCAAGAAAGCTAAGGGTGCTGAAAATATGATGAAAGGTACTTGCTTCCTTCAAGAAGAACCTTTAGTGGTTTTGTTTGATTCGGGGGCAACCGATTCCTTTGTTTCTTGTAAATGTGTTCAAAGGTTAGGGTTGTACCTCACTTCCTTACAATTTCCCTTGCTTGTGCATACGCCGGCAGAGGATAGTATTTCTACTTCCTTGATGTGCGAGAATTGTCTTCTCGTAATTCAAGGGAGGATGTTTTTAGTAAACCTTGTGTGTCTACCCCTTGAGGGGATGGACATAATTCTTGGTATGGATTGGCTTTCCTCCAATCAGGTTGTCTTGAATTATTTTTGTAAGACAATTGAGTTTCAGAAAGAGCAGCCCACTGTTGAAGAGTCAAGTTATGATGTATTAAATAGTGTTCTTCTGTTGAGTCATTGTCTGGTAGAGGGTCACGCAGGATACATGATGCTACTTTCCTCAACTTCAGAGATTAGCCTAGATTTAGATGCTATCCCTGTAGTTAATGAATTCTTAGACGTTTTTCCTGACGAGGTGACGACCTTATCTCCCGAGAGAGAAGTGGAATTCTCAATAGAATTGGTTCCTGGCACGGGACCGATCTCTATAGCTCCCTATAGGATGTCACCTATAGAGTTAAGAAAACTTAAGACCTAATTAGAGGATTTGATAGCCAAACAATTCATTAGACATAGTGTGTCACCTTGGGGTGCACCTGGTCTTTTAGTGAAGAAGAAAGATAGTAGCATGAGGTTATGTATTGATTATAGGAAAATCAATAAGGTCACAGTTAAGAACAAATATCCTTTACCTAGGATAGATGACTTGTTAGATCAACTTAGGGGAGCTTTGGTTTTCTATAAGATCGATCTAAGATCTGGATATCACCAGATTAGAGTTAAGGCAAGAGATGTCCCAAAGACGCCATTTAGGACTCGGTACGGACATTATGAGTATTTGGTTATGCCGTTTGGGCTGACCAATGCTCCGGCCGTATTTATGGACTATATGAACTAAATTTTTAGACCTTTCCTCGATAAATTTGTAGTGGTCTTTATAGATGATATCCTAGTCTATTCTAAGAGTTCTCAAGAACACGAGGAACATCTTAGGATCATCCTAGGTACCCTTAGAGAGAAGAGACTCTTTGCGAAGCCTGAGAAGTGTGAGTTTTGGCTACGCGGGGTTAAATTTTTAAGACATGTGATTTCTTAAGCGGGAGTATCAGTTGATCCTAGTAAAGTAGAAGCAGTCCTCAGTTAGGAATGACCAACCACAGTCACAGAAGTTAGAAGCTTTCTAGGGTTAGCTGGTTACTGTCGAAGGTTCATTAAGGGGTTTTCTCAGTTGGTGCTTCCCCTAACGAGATTAACCCAGAAGGGAGAGCCATTTGTGTGGAATAAGAAATGTGAGAGTAGCTTCTTAGAGCTTTAGATTCGTTTGACTTCCCCACCAATCTTGATTATTCCTGACCCAACCGTAGGATTTGAAGTCTTTAGTGATGCTTCTAAGAAAGGGCTAGGTTGTGTTCTCATGCAAAACTGTCAAGTTGTGACTTATGCCTCTAGACAGTTAAGACCTCATGAAGAGAACTATCCTACCCATGACTTAGAGCTTGCAATAATTGTTTTTGCCCTAAAGATCTGGCGGCACTACTTGTATGGTGCCCAGTTTGAAGTGTTTAGTGATCACAAGAGTTTGATATACATCTTTGATCAAAGGGAACTTAACATGAGACAGAGGAGGTGAGTTGAGTTCCTGAAAGATTATGACTTTGATTTGAAATATCACCCTGGCAAAGCGAATATAGTCGCTGATGCTTTGAGTAGGAAGTCCTTGCATGTGTCTTCAATGATGATTAAGGAGATGAAGTTGTTGGAATCTTTTAGGGACCTAATCCTGGGGGTGTTTCCCACGGGAAATAGCCTCTTGTTATGTCACCTAGATATTTCTTGTGATTTTAGGAGCCAGATTAGACTATCCCAGGCTTTAGACGAGGAGTTACAGTCTAGCAGACACCGCCTTAGTTTCGCTGAAGCCGAGGATGGCACTTTGTTGTTCCATCAAAGAATCTGTGTACCCAAGGATGATTCCATCAAGAAACAGCTTTTGGGTGAAGCCCATAAGAGTGGATTTTCGGTGCATCCTGGTTCTACCAAGATGTACCATGATCTGCGACAGAGGTACTGGTGGCCCGGTATGAGAAATGATGTGGCAGAGTTTGTAGCCCAATGTTTGGTCTGCCAGCAGACCAAGATAGAACACCAAAAGCCTTCGGGACCTTTCCAGCCCTTAGAAATTCCAGAATGGAAGTGGGAAGGTATAGCGATGGACTTTGTGGGAGGTTTACCTCGCACTCAATCAGGTTATGACTCTGTTTGGGTCATAGTGGATAGATTGACAAAGTCTGCCCATTTCTTTCCCATTAAGTCCACTTACAAAACTACTAGGTTAGCTAAGCTCTATATCAGAGAGATTGTTAGGCTTCACGAAGTTCCAACTAACATTGTCTCTGATAGGGATCCTAAGTTTACCTCCCGGTTTTGGAAGGCACTTCAGTAAGCCTTAGGGACTAGATTGAGCATGAGTACGGCTTACCATCCTCAGATGGATGGTCAGTCGGAAAGAACTATACAAACCCTAGAGGATATGCTTAGAGCCTGTGTTTTAGAGGATGGCAGAAGTTGGGATAAGTATTTGTCACTGATTGAGTTTTCATACAACAACAACTATCACTCTAGCATAGGTATGGCACCGTACGAGGCTCTCTACGGTCGCAAGTGTAGGACTCCCTTATGTTGATTTGAAGTAGGAGATAAGAGGTTTCTAGGTCCTGACCTTGTTCAAGAAACTATGGATAAGATTCATATGATCAGGGAGAAGATAAAGGCTGCCCAGAGTAGGCAGAAGAGCTATGCAGATCATAAGCGTAAACCCCTTGAGTTTGAGGAAGGAGAACATGTATTCCTGAGAGTTACTCCCACTATAGGTGTCGATAGAGCTCTTAGAGCCAAGAAGCTAACTCCTCGGTACATAGGACCTTTTCAAATCCTCAGTCGAATTGGTTCTGTGGCTTACCAACTTGCTTTACCTCCTTCCTTGTCCAATCTTCATAATGTCTTTCACGTGTCTCAGCTTAAGAAGTACATTCCAGATCAATTTCATTCCTTGGATCATAAGTCTGTACAACTTAAATCAGATTTGACGTATCAACCCGAGCCGGCCCAAATAGTGGACCGTGATTTCAAGACGCTCAGGAATAAGACTATCTCTTTGGTTAAGGTTATCTGGGAAAGATCCACTCCCGAAGAAGCCACTTGGGAACTCAAAGAGGAAATGGGAGACCAATATCCTTACCTTTTTCAATAGGTATGTAATTTCATCTAATTTTTGAGGACAAATTTTTTTAAAAGGTGGGTGGTAGTGTAACATCCCAAATCCCTCAATTGTTAGTTTAGAATTATATGCATAAAGCTTAGTATAGTTAATGGTGAATTTCAAGTAATTTCATGTTGATTTTCATAATTGAAAAATGAGGATATTGTGTCTTGATGAATCTACGTGATTAGATGAGTTGAAATTAGTCTTAAAGTGATGTTGTGGATGGATTAGGAGTTAGAGAAAGAAGGAATAGGAAAAAGGTTTCAAGATTTGATGTTAAAAGATGATTTTTCACATTTTTGTACAGAGTGAATTGGTTCACCTAGGTGTGAATCGATTCACACTAATGTTTTTGTCCACTAAAATGATGTTGTGAATCGAATTGAGAGTGTGAATCGATTCACCAATTTGATTCACGAAAGGCGCAAGTGTAGCTTTAAGTGAATGAATCGATTCACATCAAATTGTGAATCGATTCACACACTCTGAAAACGCTAAAAACGCTGATTTTTCAGCAGAACGCGAGAAAGGAAAGGAAGGAAGAGGAGAGGGGCGATTTGGGAGAAGAGAGAAGAGGGAAAAACCTAGGGTTTCTCAAATCCTATGAGAAATCCATGGATTCTTGCTAGATTCTTCTCAAAACTAGCTTGAATCAAAGTGTGAGAGTGAGATTTTGGGTGATTTTGGAGTTTTGGTTTGAAGCCCTAGCTAGAGGACGAAGGAGCTCATGAAGGAGGAAGAAGAAGGAGTTGCATCTCAGTCCTTGGAGCTCGAAATTTTGCGAGTTGTGAGTTCTTCATTCTCTTAGGTGATGGGCACCCATAAGTCCTACATTAGGAATGTCTCAAAGAAGTCTTTGAACCCCAAAGGGTTCAGAGTTTGGGTTTGTAAACCCCTTTGATTTAAAGCTTTTCTTTATGATTATGTAGTGGGTTTGTCTGCAAGAGGTTGGATGGCTGCCCCAAACCCCCCACAAATGTATGTTATGTTTGCCTCTTTGATAGTTCCATGGAGCTTCAAAGGGATGAGTTGAGTTTATGAATGACTAAGTTCAAGTGATGATTGATGATTAGTATGATCTTGTTATGTCTTGATTGTAAGAATTGTCATAAAGTATGATTTGTATACACTATTGTTTCAAACTCATAGTTAAGTTCATTCATAGAATTGATTATACATTCTTTTGAATAGTCAAATGATTAAGAGGGTTATACTTATACATATGCTCTAGTAAGCTATATTGCATTGTAATCATGCATTAAAGAATGAAAGATGTGAGCAAGAAATCACTATGGAGTCCATGGCAAGACTCCTGTATTTATAGGGGTAGATCGGTTTGGTTAGCCTCGTGGGACGTCACTTGGACAGTTAAGACGTCTAACCACTATACCGAAAGCGTGTAATTGGGGTCTAGGGACCAAAACCTATGACATAACCCAATAACACAAAGCAAAGAAAAAGATTTATTATTTATAGTTAAGAAGATGCATTGTATAGTATATGTTATCTAGTCTTATTATGAATTGTATAATAAGCGGAGCGATGGTGAGGAGTCGAGGGGAGAGCTCATTGAGATTTTTATCTCACCCCGTCCTTTATTTATTTATTTCAGATGTGCAGGTTGAAGAGAAAGACTGAAGAGGCCATGAGGCCGGAGTTTAGGATTATGTTTTGTAATTTTGGTTATGTAACACTTTAAGAATTTGGTACAAAAAAAATACTTTTGGTTTGTATTAGGTCCTTGAAGGGTTATGTAAATTTGGTTAAGACCTTGTACTATTTAAACTTGATTTGTATTTTGAGTTTAAATTTTCTTGGGATGACTGTACCTAATGATTAATTATCTTACTTTCAAATAATTTTGAATGTATGGTGTTACATATCCATACTCGTGGCTCGCATTTTTACAATAAAAAACAATAAATATTTTAAAAAAAATTAAAGAAGGTATTTAACTAAATCAAAACTTCCAAAATGAGTAAATATTATAATAAACATCTAAAACATTAAATTCACAAACTTGCAAGTACCTCGTGGATTTGATACCCAATAGTAGTACCATTTTTTTTTTTGAAAGATACGAAGTCTAACATTATGTAGAAATAATTATGAATTAAGGTGAGTAAACATGCAAGCTAAACCGCCAATTACTGGCAGCATTTGCACGAGAGAATTCCGGTGCAAAAGGGCTTAACAACGAATAGACTTAACCCACGTAGATTTGAAATTTGTGCGTGTATAATGTATGGGCCGCGCTAATTGTACACACACCCGCGACAACAAATACGCGACACAAGTCGGTATTATATGGACCACGTGTTCGTACATGTATGAATCCTTTTTTTTAAAAATATTTTTTTTTCAAAATAATATTACAGATTTTTTTATCTGGTTAATCACGTTCGCATATCTGGTTAATGCTATTCATTATCTGGTTAATGTCAAATCCTGAAACTTTTGGACATCCTATTTTCTTATCTGGTTAATCAAGTTCAAATATCTGGTTAATGCTATTCATTATCTGTTTAATGCTAAAATCTGTGTTAATCAGTTAAAAAACTCTAAAAAATAAAAACAAAAAAAAATTGAAAAAAATAAAATAAAAATTTGTCCGTACTGTACGGACCGTATGTCTATACATACGGTATCCCATATTTGTGTCAACTTTTGTGTTCAATTAACATTTTTCATAATACGTACTCTCTCCGTCACTAATTATAAACCGCTTAGGACAAAAAATTTTGTCCCTTTTTAGAAGCCCCTTTCAATTTACAAGATGCATTAATTATTTTTTTACAATACTATCCCTAATTAATACATTTAGTATAACACTTTATCTCTCTTAATAGACTTTTTGGGATATGACAAACCACTAATAAATAAAAGATAAATTTGAAAAAATATACACATTATTAATAACTGACTACTGGTACTTTTTTTTAGTGTGCGTGTTTTTGTCATAAAATACTTATAATTAGGGACAATGAAAGTATATGTGAGTGCGGGATGAGTTCAGTATTAAAGTAGATTGGTAAAACTAAAAGTTTCCGAAGTGTCCTATATGAATTGCACAGAGAATGAAGAAACCAAACACCATTGAAACAATTAAAATACAGTTACTCAAGCCACTATCCCACTCCACGTGCATCGAAATAAATTACACCAATACTCAGGGCCGGTTAATAGGCCGTGCAAGCAGTGCAATAGCACAGGGCCCCAAATTTTGGCCCAAATTTGAGGGCCTCAAATTGTTTGCTATATATACAATATTGCGTGATATACATCATGAATTATTGTGTAGCGCAGCAGTAGTTTCATTTTTAGCAACCCCTGCGACCCGTCCTCGAGTCCAGCGCATGACATTTTCGCGTGGAAAATATATTTTTGATTCAAAAATTGATGAAAATAATGCCTGAGCGAGATTCGAACCCCGCTCCCGCGAATAAAACTAAGCGCCCAAGCCACTGCACCACCTTATAGTTCATGTAATATTTGTGAAATACTAATATATATATATATATTGATCCCCAATTTTTAGAGGCCCAATTTTTAAGATTAGAACAAGGCCTCCAAAATATTTAAGACGGCCCTGCCAATACTCAGCCCCAATAACCTACTCCTGCAATGAATAGTATTACAAAAATGAAGAAATAATATATTTAGTGAAAATATCATAATTGACCCCTAATTTTTTGGGCGAAAAAACTGAATTCAAATACTACAGACTCTTCTGCTTTTATAAAGTTAAGATAAAGATAAAGATGCTCAATTATTGATTTAAATTTTGTGGGTTATAGGACTTCACCTGAAAGAGCTCCAAAGAATCGATCTTTTCTGTGGGTTATAACTTATATACCACTCTCATATTGAACCTTTCTTTTCCTACGGAGCATTAACAGTTTTTTTTTTCCTTCTTTTTTTAAAAGGGGAGGGGCGTATAGGAACAGGGTGAGAATGGGGGAGAGAAGAAGCAAGCTGGTGGCTGGAAAAATTAGAATAGGTGATGGACCCCTTGGCCCAAAATGGTATAGTCGCCTCTTGCAGCGGTGAGTGGACGCGCGATGGTATAGATTAATCAGTTTAGTTGCCCTTTGTCATTTTCGTCATACTACTGACTTCTGGTTACGTTGTTATAGTTTAGTCACTTTTATGGTTTTTGTTGTTTCTGAAGCGAAGTGAGGAAGATCTGTCAAAAAAGAAGAGGAGTGAGGGAGATTATTTAATTGGTTAGGGTTCGGTTGAAAAATGAGCTAATAAAGATAGGTAAAGTGAATGTCAAGCTTGCTTAATCAGTTCTTTATTAATTTTTCAGTTATTTTTCACAAATATATTTGTTGTCATGGAGTTAGAAGAAGTTTCTATTCACAAACACACGATTCGTTTTTTATTCGTTTTTACTTTATTTGTGTATATAGTGTTACATGAGTTTATTTTTTATGTGATATCATTTTGTCTAATACATAGATTTGGATGCGTCTAGAATTGATGATAGTGTGTTTTGGAATTTAACTAATTTGTCTGGCACCAGTCTAAAACCATGAAGAGAGCCCTTCATAAGAACCAACTGGCAGAACTTAAAGGGAGAAGAAAGACTTCTCTCTTATGGTTACTGTCTTTGTTCGCTGTAGCAGCTAGGGATTTAAGTTAAGACTCATAGGACAATTGATAAAGTACTTGGCTGAAAAACAATTGATAGCTATTTTCACTGTAAAGTTGGTGCCTAGAATTTAAGTCATCCAATTCTATCGTTATGATAGCACTGTGTGAAATCTAATACAGCTACCTTTGACTCATTTTATTCTTTTTTTGAGTTGTATTCCTTTGCTTGAATGGTGCTAGTTTGACTATGTACTATGTTAAGGGATTTGTATCTAACTACTACTGGCATTATAGGCCGGGGATTCACAGTTTGAGTGTTGTGAGCGTCTGCGATATACCAGAGAACAGCTTTTGCAGCTTAGAGAGATAATTGATATTTGTTCCTGCTGCCAAGTTTTTTTTTTTTGTTTGATATACTTTATCTGAAGGAGCCTTTTTAATCCATTTGCTGCCTAACTGCAATCCTTTTCCTATTATTTGTGTTCTTTTCATTGAAGTCTGTGTTTCATAAAAAAGGCAACCTACATTGATCCCCAGGCCTCTGGATAGATGTTCTGCATATTTTTTGACCGTATTTTTTTACTTTGTTTTGTCTTGAATCGTAACCTAATGGCTAAATAATTTTCCTGGATCTTTATCAAGAACAGTTTGAGAGCCTGTACGATATTAAATGTGAAAAATAGTGATAAGTCAATATTTGTTAGTTGTGACAAGATTCTTTTTTTTTTTTCCTTAATTTTTTTTTTTGTATAAACTTTTGAACTACTGTTTAAACATGTTTTTTGTTTGCTTCTTCACTCAGTACCTCTATTAATAGCTTTCACAATTGCTTGGCTACTGCTACTGCTATGCTAAATGCTTTTAACTACTTCAATGCAGAATACTAAACAAATCGACTCCTGATAAATTTGATCTCCTGAAGGGTCAATTGATCGTTGCTGGCATTACATCAGCTCACATATTGGAGGTTCCCCTTGATTTTCTGTTGAAAATATATTTCTTTTTGCATCCTTGTTGTTAATTGACTTGCTTTGCAATTGCAGGGAGTGGTTTCTCTGATATTTGATAAGGCAGTGCTAGAACCAACGTTCTGCCCCATGTACGCTCAGCTGTGTTCCGATCTTAATGAAAAGCTGCCTCCATTCCCATCTGAAGAACCTGGTGGGAAAGAGATAACTTTTAAGAGAGTACTCTTGGATAACTGCCAGGAGGCTTTTGAAGGTGCAGGTAAACTGAGGGAAGAAATGAGGCAGATGACTGCCTCTGAGCAGGAGATGGAGCGACGTGACAAGGAAAGGCTTCTCAAGCTTCGTACCCTGGGAAATATCCGTTTAATTGGTGAGCTGTTGAAGCAAAAAATGGTTCCTGAAAAGATTGTCCATCACATTGTTCAGGTTCTAGCAGGACTTATGACTTGACTGTTATATAATTTATTGTTGGTTTAGAAGTATGCACTTATTATCTGCTTGGTTAACTGATACTTGGAACAGGAGCTTTTAGGACCTCCTGACGGCAAGGTCTGTCCAGCTGAGGAAAATGTTGAAGCCATATGTCATTTTTTCAACACTATTGGTAAGCAGCTTGATGAAAGCCTAAAATCTCGGCGTATAAATGATATGTACTTTAGCCGGTTGAAAGAGTTGAGCACTAATCCCCAACTTGCGCCACGGATGAGGTTCATGGTTCGTGATGTTATAGATTTGCGTGCCAGTAACTGGATTCCAAGGCGAGAAGAGGTAAATTTACAAAATTTATTATTCTGTATATACATTATGCCTCAAATGTTGAAGGTACATGAATTTTTTTATCATTGTTTGAATTAAAAGGAAGGCAATATGAAGGAGTTGTTGGTGTGACTACGTTGGGTACTGTGTTCAACGAGGCTGAATATACAGACATTCGGTCTTTTCCTCGAGGAATTGTATCTCCTCTTTTAGGTGGGCATTTTCGAGCCTCAAATGACGTTTCATCACATGATGTTTGTCCAATAGCAGTTGGTTCCGAGCAGTTTTTTTTTGGGGTCGAATGTTTGTCCGCACTTGAGAAATTGCCACGAGCTGCTGGAATCTCGTGTCAATCCGCTCCCCACCATTGGGACTTGTGACATTGCTAAGAGCTTACCTGAATCTAATTTTATCGGCTTGAAGCTTCTCATTGTCTTCTAAGTTGTGTTCTCGCATAAAAGAGTATGCAATGAAATTTATGTCTAGCCTACCAATGGGAGAACATAGGATTCGAGCCTAAGTTATTGCCAGTGCAAGTGTTTGATGATAGTGTGTTTTGGAATTTAACTAATTTGTTTGGCAACATTATAAAAACATGAAGAGCACCGCCTTCAGAAGAACCAACTGACAGAAACTTAAAGGGAGAAAGACTTATTATCTCTTATGGTTACTGTCTTTGTTCGCTCTTTAATAGCTAGGGATTTTAGTTTAAGACCCATAAGAAAAAGGGCAACCTTAATTAATGTCCTAATTCTTGGTGGGATGCTAAGTATGTGTACCTGCTGTAAATATGGACAGAAAAAGGTCCAACCGGGAACCGGTGACATACCCAGTTCGAGTTGCATAGTTGATCGGCCATGCTCTCAAATCGGTGTGAACCGATAAGAATTGGCTTGAACCGACCGGTTTTTGTTTAAACCGGTGAACCGATGAGCCGAACCAGTCCATTATCACCCACAGAAATCTTGTAAATCTTGGAAAATGTAATTCAAAAGTTGCATTTCCAGAGTTCGAACCCATGTCCAGGCGCTACCTTAACACCTTGGTGACCACTACACCACATGATCTCACCTTGTGTAAAGTTGCGCAAATGTTAATTATACACGTTACTCAAAATATATATTTATAAATTTAATAGACGCCGAGTCATGCGGTTCAATTAGTGACCCTCCAGTTCAACCATTGACCCACTGACCCAGTATCTCGACCGGGTCGATGATCGGTCCGAGTTTTAAAACACTGGGTGCACTGATGATGTTTATTAGGGTTATTTATATTTGGCAGTGAGCTTAGTAGTAGTATCTTACAGGGTCTCATTATAGACACTAAGGTTGATTGTGTCACCATGTATGTGTAAAACTTTTTTCACTATCGGTAAACAAGAAAGTGCACATCATTATAGAAACTAAGGTTGTATTTTTCCTTCAATTAAAAAGCTTTAAATGCTTTTGAGTAAGTGGCATTCTATGGTTCACACAGTGTACAATGGATCATTTATTTCATCTTATTTTGTCTCATTATTTGAGGGAGGACCTACTCCTACTTTAGTCAAAGCTGAGGTACCATGGTTAGCTAGAAGGGGAAGTCTTTCTGAAAAGGATCGTGTCTTAAAGACTGCTAAAGGATAATTTTATATTCTCTTAACATCCATGATGAGTAAATACCCAATTTGATCCCTGGAATTTGGAAAAAGTTCAACTCGGTCCTCCGCTTTATGAATATTACTAAGTAGTCCATGGTTTTTCAAAACGTTAAACAGTCAGATCCCGTAATTAGTCTATATTAGCTAACGTTGTTAGGCACGGTGATGTGTCAAATTAAGTGCCTTTGTGTCACAAATGTCATTGTCCACGTATTCGCCACCTCATTTGTCTCATCTTTCGAAAATTGTCGGGACAAAATTGATACTAATTAGGTTTTTAAGTTAACGCAACAACAGTCTTCTTCCACATTTCTCTGTCCATATGCCATTGCTGTCTTCTACCTCTTTTCTTCCATTTCTTCTGAAACATCATTTTCGCATCGCTTTGTGAACAAATAATGTTGGGATGAACAAGATGGGTGGTGGATTGCGTTTTACCCCATCGAGGGAAGTTTGAAAATCCACATCTGGACACTGCTCTGCAAGTTCTTTTGTGGAAAAAACCTGAAATTGCCCAGTTCCATATTGCAGCTGTGGGAGGAAGTGTGTAATCTAGATTGCTAGAACTGGTGCTAACCCAAATCGTCCTTTATTTTGTTGTCCAATTTTGAAGGTATGTGGTTTCTGTAAAATGGCATTTAGGGTTATGAAAATTCTATAAAATGGTATATGGTTTCTGTAAAATGGCATTTTGGGGTTGTTATGAAATTTTTTTAGGGGTTTCTGTAAAATTGCATTTATGGATTTCTGTAAAATGGTATTTAGGGATTGTTCAATTTTTAACTATGGATTCTGTAAATTAAATTTCAGGAAGAAGATAATTGCAATTATTTACTTTGGTGTGATGAAGCTCCTGGTATATTTCGTGGGTATGCTGCTGGGAATGATGATGAACTATGGAAGGTAGAGCTCATAGGCAGGGTTGATGCGATGATGCTAGAACAAAAACTGAAGGCTGAAGTTATGGCTGATCTTGTGGCCAACATTGATGCTATAATGATAGAACAAAGTCAGCAGGCAGACCTAATGGTGAAGCTTATTGGCAAACAACAAAAATTTTGCCTTTTTGTGATGTGTTTCTTTATGATTTTGTTTATTACATTATGGATTGGTAGGCTCACTGCCTAGGTGTTAGCTTTTAGGCATAATCTAATGGTATATTTTGATGTACTTGTTCTTCTTAATGTAATGGTTATGGTGTATCTTAATATAATGGTTATGGTGTATGTTTTTGCATATGTTGTTCAATGATAATGTTCAACTTTAGTTTCAATTTCACTTGAACTTCATTCAATATCAGTTTCAATTTCAATTTATCATAATAAGCTAATGCGATTCACGAAATAGAGATAATTGAAATGACATAGATTAAATAATCATCCAAAATGAGTAAATTGTGCAAGTACATCCAAGAAAAAAAAACACGTGTAATGTGCAATTACACCTAACAGAAGGTCCAAAAAAGTGCACCTTAATGTGCAATTACATCATTCAGCACAACAGAAAATTACTACAAAGGTCTCAATCTAAGGATGTCTTGGACGAAACTGGTAAAGTCCTGTAGTTGGAATGAACTGCATCACTGGTGGTTGTGAAGTTGGGACCATGGCTGGTAATGGTGGTGATAGAATTGGGACTGTGACCGGTGGTGGTGGATTCGCTAGAGTTTGTGCTCTGATTGGAGTTGCTTTATCCCTTGCAGATTGAGTTGTGCTTTGTCCCTGCACGTTAGGAATATGTTAAAAAAATATCACGTAAGTCCCCCATTTTAATCACTTAATATCAAATAGGTTCTTGTCATTCACAACTTAATGTCAAGTTGGTCCCCGCGAATACCAATTATAGACACAAGACATAGGCATATCAGTGTATTACCATATCAGATCACACATATCAATGCAATTACCATACCAGTGTTACCATATACCAAACTAGTATATTTACAAAACCAGAATTACCAAAACCAGTGTAATTGCCAAATCAGAATTACCAAATCTAACCAGTGCAATTACCAAAATAGAATTACTAAACCAGAATTACCAAATCAGAATTACCAAAACTAGTGCAATTACAAAACCAGAATCACCAAAACCAGTGCAATTACCAAAACCATTAATTACAAAACCAGAATTACCATATTTACCATACCAGTGTTACCATATCATAACAAAAACACAAATATAACAAAATTACCAAACTAGTATATCTAACTAGTGTTATAAAACAAAAATTATAACAGAATTACCAAACACAAAACCAGTGCAATTATCAAAACCATTAATTACAAAACCGGAATTACCATATTTACCATACCAGTGTTACCATATCATAACAAAAACACAAATATAACAAAATTGCCAAACTAGTATATCTAACTAGTGTTATAAAACAAAAATTATAATAGAATTACCAAACACAAAACTCTCATAACCAAACCAATACATACCCTTTAGACTGGTTGATGTGGAGGCTGCACTCCTGAGATGTTTCCTTGGCTTGACTGTGTATCCTGAGATTGCACAGGATCACAAGCAGGAGCAGATTGTGACAACTGAATTTCAGTTTGTGTTTCTTCATCCTGGTTCACAACATTTGATGTCTTTCTCTTAGGTCCCCTAGGTACTCCTTTGTTAGTGCACCCCTGCTGTTGTGACCCTCCAAACCACATCTTTGGCATGTCCAAATAGGACATGTCCTCTTTAATTCGGTGCTATTAGTTGGTTCTTCATTGCCATCCTTCCTTCTGCGTTTCTTTGGCCTTCCTGCACTCTTCTTGATTTTTGGTGGAAGAGGCATGTCATAATTAGTTGGAGTCCAATAATGCTCTGATTGTGTAGGCTGAACAAAATAACTGTAGCTTGCTTTATATGCACCTATGGTTAACCAACCATGCCAGTAGTCTTCTGGCTTCTGAGCCTTTTATGCTATTGCAGAACAAGCATGCATACATAAAGGTCCTTGTCTCCCTTCTAGTTTCAACTTATTAGAACTCATGCTTTCCATCGCATAACATCTAACCTCCTCAACCATGGTGAGAATGGGCTTACTACGATAATTGAGAATGGCAGAGTTGAAAACCTCACAGTCATTGTTAGTGATGTTGTCCACTTTGGAGTTGTCTTTGTAATATGCCTTTGTCCAAGCCTCCTTGGGCCATTTGTTCAGATACTCTCATGCCTTCTTATTCAGACTCTTCACCCTCGCCATGTGCAGATTGAGTTGTGCAACTGTTGTTGACTTAGAACAATCCCAAACCACACCTCTCAATTCATTCTCCTTCCAAAGTTTTGTGAAATTCCTCCACAAATGCATTGCACGGTAGCTGTGTGGTACACCTGATAGGCCAAATTGCTGGATGGATGGTGTACTCCTTCACTGCTGCCTTGAATTATGCCAAGTTGCTAAACTCCATCCCCAATTCAAAACTGATAATTCATTAAATTGAGGAAAATTGTCATTGTCACCATCTTCTTCTTCAGTGCTTATTGGATCCCTAATTTCTTCAGACTTGTAGTTATCATCACTAACATCCTCTTGTATGTTTTCACTACTTTGTCCAACAACAAACTCAACCCTTTGCCCAAATTGAAAGTCATTAATGTCAAATGATTCATCACTTAAATCATCATCAGTGGGTGATGTTGCTCTCTTCCTGTGACTCTTATTAGGACCTATTTGCACTTTCTTTCCTTTTGACTCCTTCACAGCCTTCATACCTTTAGTTTGAGTACCAACCTTCTTACCCCTAGTTGGGGTCCTAACCTTCTTAACCTTCTTTGGTTGCACTTCCTTTTCATCATCTGAGTCTAGCACAAGAGAAGGCCTTTAATGGCTATCTTCTGCACTTTCATCTGCAAATGAATGGCTGTCATCATCAGATAAGTCCACCTTTTCAGCCACGGGTTCATCATCTGCCACTGGTTCATCATCAGCCATTGGTTCCTCATCAGTCACTGGTTCCTCTTGACTACATGGCAATGGTAATATAGGATCGTCCTCCACAATAGGGTGCTCGTAATAAATCTCAACCTCATTTCCATGCATCAATGCATACCTTGCCATTTCCATTACATCTCTATCAGTGTTCAGTGCTTTCAATCCAAACTTAAGCTCAAATTTGATACCCTCCATAGCAATTGTTATAGCCTATGATAACCTTTACACTTCTTGACAATGTCGCGAAGAACAAATATGTTCAGAGTGTCTGAATCCACTTCATCCCAGACATCCATTTCACCACCAACATACTCCACAACACTTTCCTGACTCCTCATTAATCTGCCTCCATGATGCATGGTGCATTATCAAGGTAATTACGTAATTCATTTATGCAAAGTTTAAGCACCAAAAAACCTTAAGGGGGCATTTGTTTCAAGTTATGTAACTTTACTCCCGGGAATAACTTTCCAAGGAATAAAATGATGGGAACCTTATTCCCGGGTATCCTCAAAAAATGTGTTTGGCAAAATTTTATTACATTCCTAGGAATTATTGTAATGGTGGGTATATAGGTAGTTACACACAGAGTTTATTCTCACCTACATGAGAATCTTTTTCCCATCACTTCTTCATGGGAGTAAAACCATTGAAATGTGGAAGTTATTTCTTTCCTAGAAACTTTTTATACCCAAAAATAAAATTTTGAAACCTTGTAACCAACATAGGAATACAAATTTCCTAACCATATATTCCCAGGAATGTTATAAGATGACTTGAAACAAACACACTCTAAAAGAAGCCAACAATGAATACCAAACAAATTGAACAGAAGGAACCCAACACCAAACAGTGAACAATGAACACACTGAAGAACCTCTGTTTCGCATGCAAAAACAAGGAACAAAAAAAACCACCAACACACTAAAAACCCTAAATCAGAGCATCATTAACAGCCATTTTGACAGTACCAAAACTAAAATGAAGCCAACAAGAAAAAACCTAACCCATTTACATACATTTTTTAGGTAACGGAAGAAAAAGCAAAAAATAAATAAATACCATACACGAACAAAAAACAGAGGAAACGAAAGAGGAGAAGATACGAGTGACGAAAACTAACCTTCTACAGCGATGATTATCATGAAACAACGATTTTCATCAATGAGAGCTTCCAACCCCAACGCGGTGGAGCACGACGGTCACAGTTGCACATAGGGAAAAAAAGAGTTTCAGAGAGAAAGAGTGGGAAGAGAGGGAAGATGAAACGGTACTCTGATTAAATGTGTAGGGTAAGGGTTGAAATGATATTTTGGTTACCTGATCAATGTAGTCCTGTAATTTGCCTACGTGTGAGACCACTCAGTAGTTAACGTGACAAATCACCATGTCTAACACTGTTAATTGATAGAGAGTAATCGGGGGACCTAACGGATTAATGTTGTGAAATGCTAGGGACTATTTTGGAATGTTTACTAAGTGGGGGACTAGTGTGATACGAGTGATAAATTTCAAGGACCAATTTGCATATTAATTCCATCTCTAATACCCATTAATAGTTAGATATCAATATCCGTTTGACTTTTTGTCTAGAAATAATTATGAACATAAATGGGTTGAATAATTATATTTCAAACATGCGAGCTACGACGCCAATTATAGGCATCATTTGTGCATCACTATTCCTATTCGGAAGCGGATCCCCTTTCACAACTCTTTCTCTCAATCACTCTACATCAATAAGTACCAACTGCATTAGTCTAACGGCTTCGACATTAAAGTAATAAGTATAATAAAAAGGATAAAACTTACATTAAGTTCCGTAGGTCAAGTTCAACCATTTACTCTAAAAAAATGTGATTTTTTTTTATGAAAAGATGCAAGAATAGTTACACAATATACCTTTTATAAAAATAATTTTTTTAAAGGAAATTATTGAACTTGACCTACGAAACTTGATGTAAATTTTACCCATAGGGATGGGGGAGTTGGTTGGTAAATCAAACTTTTTAATTATTTAATTTATTTTCATATATAAAGCGTCTCAAGGTTCCGCGCCTTTTTTCATTTCGAATCCGAAGGAAATGGGAGAGAGTGGAAACGCCGGTGCGAGCGATGACTCGTTGAAGCTAGCGATAGCAATCTCGCTTTTCCGATCGAAGTTTATGAAAAGCATAAAAGAGTCAAGTGCGCGTTCTCCTTCACAATCTGACGCTCTTCTCCGTTGGAAGCGAAAGGTTCGAGTCGCTTCCTTCTTTTCTTCTGAAAATCCGATGCGTTATTTATTCCTTCTAAATTTCGTTATCTCGTGTTTGGATTCTCAGGCTAAGGAAAGAAAGCAGGAGATTCTGAGGCTCAGAGAAGATCTGAAGGAAGCTCAAGGTTCGACGCCCATCCTCTCTCCTATAAACGCATATTCACGTGCAATGGTGATATGATTCTGAGTTTTTCGATGTAGATGCTTCGCACTGCGATCTCTTCCCTGAAAGTGCTTCTTGCAAGTGTTATTTCTTCGAAAATTTGGGGGAATTAAGCCCTAAGCATAATGGAAATGACTCTGACAGAAGATTCAATGACGTCCTTCGCCGCAGATTTCTTAGACAAGGTTTCATCATCATCATCTTCTTCTTCTTTGTTGTGGCACTATGCTCTTGAATTGCTTACTAACGTCGGAAGTTTGCTTTCTGTAGTGCGCTTTAAGGAAAGGAGGAGGAGAGTTGGTTCTTCCTCTTCTTCAAGTCAGCAGCGGCTTTATTTAGGTACAGAGTAATAGCATTTTTAGTTATAAACGATGTGGTGATTAATACTCAGATGTTGTCTGTGTATTTCGTAATTTGTGATTAGAATGGTGGTTTTCTCAATTAGATCAAGATGACGCTATAGCATGTCACGCCAGGCTACTTTTGGAAATTTCGAAATGAATGGAGTTGCACTAAATCTTGTTTTTCTAATTTGAAACTAAAACCGCAGGTTTAACTGAGGAGGATGAAACAGAGCAGCTTAAGGCCTCTGTTGATTTTCTTGTGGAGCTGTGTGAGACTGTATCACCTGTCAGCGTGCTTCACTACTTTTTAGCATTTCTTTTGTTGAACAATTTGTTATTTAATTAATACATTTTGTAGTTATGTTCATAAAAATACTGATATTATCAATAGAATGTGAACATTTCTTTTGACTTGCTAAATTGTTGAATTTTGTTTCATCATGTGTGGTATTCATTGTGTTTTGCAGGTGGATGATCCCAAGTTTGCGAACCTGGCACATCAAGCCGTTGATTTTATATTGGGTATTCTGCTCTTTTCACTAATTGAAGAGCTTTTCCTACATTTTTTTTTTTCAAATTAAATATTTGAAATCATATACGTACTGAGTTTGAAAATCTGGCACATCAAACTTTATATTCGGTATACTGCTCTTTTCACTAGAGGACCTTTCCCAAATTCTTTTTTCAATTAACTCGGAATCATGTACCTATTATGCCCTGCTCCTTTCATCCTTAAAGTTCTGCGAAACTAAAACTTTTGGCATTCACAATCAATTATTCTTAATTAGCGAATACTTCATTCCATCCATGCATATGTACAACCTGATTATGAATTGTGACATGAGTAATACCTGGTAATTTTGGAGCTTTTACTCGTTGAGTCACTGGGGATTGCATTAATCTACTAAAGAAAATCCCTATGGGTATTATTTTTGAGTACTTGAGTTGGATAAGTTAATGACTTTTTTCCCTTTTTTGAGTAATGCCTAGGACCACCCTTTGAACCTAGTGGAGGCCGGTCTCCTAGTGGTGGGGGATAGGGGAAGGGAAACTGGGATGGAAAGCGTTTGTGGGGTTCAAATCCTTCTCTGTCGCATCACAGTTGCTGCTCCTACCAACAGAGCTGCTAGCACTGGTCATTTAGTTAGTGAATTATGGCTGTGGGCTTACAAGCCATATAAGATCATTCTTAGATACATGGCCAGTCTCCCAATCTCCCCTTCAAATTTTTGATGAGCTGTAAGGTAGTTTATGAGTGATTAACATCAAAATGTACTTCTTGAGCTCTACGTTATTTCCCTTATGGTCTTATAACATAACCAACATTTCTTTGTCATTCACACTGAAGATTGTTGCACATCTTTTCTGTAGTTTCATTGAAGAATCTTCTATCTATGGGAAGGAACCTGGAAATTGTTGAAGGAATTATCAACAGCCTAGTTACACGTTTGATTAGGCAGATGTGCTCCTTGTCAGAAAATGGTATCCCTAGTTTGAGCTTGATCATGACAATAAATGATTTTTACTTTTGTTGCAAGTGTAATACTCCTTCCGTCTCAATTTAATTGTCCTCTTTGAAATATTTCATTGTCTCAAATTACTTGTCCCTTTAGAAAATTAAGAAATATTAATTACTTTTTTTTCTTTTCAATAATGCCCCTTGTATCTCAACCAAATATATTAATGGCTTTTCTATTAACTACTTTAATTAATAAGGGGTATTTTAGTCAGTGAGTGTCATTTTATCATAGATATTTGTAAACTCTATCATTTTTTTTAAGAGGTGTGTATAACATAAGATGACAAATAAGATGACAAATAAAATGAGACGGGGAGAGTATGTAAACCTTAAACGACTGTAAAAGTGTCGCATTGCGACCTTTATTCTGCAGCCTCACCATTAAATATTAAAGTTCATTTCTTAATTATTCTAATTATTAAATGATCTTCTTGTTGCCATTTTCTTTTCCAAAACCGTGTCTTCTAGGATCTCAACACACTGGCACCGATGCACGGTTCTGTATTCAGCATTTGGTCCGTAAACTTGGAAGTGAACCCTATGTTGGTCAACGGGCAATACTTTCAGTTTGCCAAAGAATTTTGGTGCTGGCAGAACATTTGCTTTTCTCTGACCCTTTTGATGATACCTTCCCTGACATGCATGAATGTATGTTCATAATGTGAGTTCTTTGTAAATGCACATAAGCTAGGTCTCCAAATTCATATATCATAATGAATAGTTCAATACATGTTTTGTCCAAAAGAAATATTGTTTTTGAAGACATACATTTATCTGATTTTTATTTGTGTATGTTAGGATCCAGCTTATTGAATTCTTGGTGGCGGATTACTTATTAGAGTGGTCAAAAGCTGAAGATTTTGACAGCAGTATGTATCATACTTTCTGCAGATTTTTATTATTTTACAAAAATTCTTGGTCAACTTTAGTAATTTCCTGTTATGTCCAGCCTTGATTTCTCTGACTCACAACAAATAAAAGTCTGTGCCACAACCAAGAGTTTAATTTCTCGGCTATTATATTTTATTATAATTCTCCTTCAATTTTTGTCTTACAAACGAAGTATTCTTGTTAACTGACTGTAATGAAGATGAATTAAGTTTAACAACCTAAACTAATTGATGACCATGACATTACAGTGCTCTTTGAAGATTGGGTGACGTCAATTATCCAGACAAGAAAAGCATTAGAACTTTTGGAGAGCAGAAATGGACTGTACGCGCTTTATATGGACCGTGTCACAGGTGAGTTGGCAAAACACGTTGCCGGGGCCTCATTGCTTCTGAAGCTTAAACCGGATATTTTCAATCGCCTGTTCGATAAACATTGATTCAACTGTGAGTAATATGTTGATATATGGCCCATCTAGGAAAAAATCGGTATATATGGAAATGGGGGGGAATAAATGATGTCTGGTAATGGAAATTGAGTTAAGCTAGACGTGCATTACTGGATGGATTTGCACCTGTACATGGATTCTTATAATAGTTTATGTAGCTTACGGAACTATTGAGGTTAGGACTAGATAGCAGTGATATGAGTCCAACCCAAACTGTTGAGGCCGACCCAAATGCTAGGCCCAAGAGAGCTATTCACAGGCCCAATTGGATGAAGGATTTTGTGCCTGTGTGAGGGACGAGTGGATGCACGTTCTAGGGACATGATGATGCACGATTTGAAGAAGATCTGATGCAGTTTCCTTTTAATTGTTGTTGCAATTTCCATTTAAGTGTTGTTTTTTTCCTGTAAGGCCAATGGGCCAGGTGGCAGTAGATCCACTCTCTTCTGTAACTGTTCCTCGTCTATCATTTAAGGCGTGGGAGAGAATGAATGAAGAAGAAGAAATATTTGAAGCATTTTCTTTTCAAATTTTTTTTAGTTAGCCAGCGGAGATTTGATTCCCTTCTCGAATTGGGAATCCACAGGCCCTTAAGGCGCTTATCATTGGTGCTTTCATTGATTCTTCATGCCTCCCAAACCTGCCCAGAAAATGGAGGAGGCCATTGCCACCATTACTGACAAATTGGAGCAGTTGCAAACACAGGTGGATGCCTCTCAATCTTCACAATCTTCACTTACAGAGGTCATTCATGCGCTAGCCGAGAAGGTCGCTATGCTCACCACTTCAACCCACCACCCACCGCCGCCTCCTCCACCCTTCAACACTGGCCACGGCCCTGCTGCCAAGTTCCCTAAACTCACCTTACCTCCTTTTGATGGCTCTAACGTTCTTGATTGGTTGTTTCAAGCCGAACAGTATTTCACATTTCATGGCGTTGCTCCTGCCCAGCGGATGGATATGGTTGGGTTTTTCATGACCGGTGAAGCTCCCAGTTGGTTCAAATGGATGCACCATAACCATCAACTCTCGACATGGGAAGTTCTGCTTCGCGCTATGGAACTGCGTTTTGGTCCATCATCGTATGTCAATCATCAGGTTGCCTTATTCAAATTGCAACAGGTAGGATCTGTGGCTGAATTTCAAGCGGCTTTTGAGAAAATTTCTAATCGTATCATTGGCCTACCACCTGAGGCCCTTCTTAATTGCTTTGTTTCCGGCCTACGACCTGACATTCAACGAGAATTATCTTTACACCAGCTTTTCTCCCTATCCCAGGCAATTGGCCTTGCAAAATTAATTGAGGAAAAAATTCTTGATGCCCCTAAACCATCTTCCACTACACACCCATCCCGCAAACCCAATAATCACGTACAGTCCCCAGCCTTACCACCAAAACCCCCACCATCCCCATTTCCGATCCGCCGCTTACCACCAGCGGAGATGGAAGCCCGCCGTGCAAAGGGCTTATGCTTCAATTGTGATGACAAATTCCATCCAGGCCACAAATGTCGTTCCAAACAATTCTTACTATTATTGAGTGATGAGCATGCTATCACAGAGATTGAGTCCAACTTGGAAGTGCCACCAACCTAGCCTCCACTGCCTCCAATGCCTTCCAGCAACTTGACTACTCCTGACTCCTCTTTTTTCCAATTGTCACCCATCGCCTTCCTTGGTGATCCGGCCTCGTGAATGCGCATGATTTGCACAATTCCCGCACCCGCCAGACACTGACAAAAAGACACATAACATCTTGCGTAGAGCTTTGCCTCCTTCTGCGCTACCTGCTGTTCCCTATTCCATCGCTGCACGTTATGGTCGCAACGGAGACCATATTGACTGTGCTGGCTTGTGTACGGACGTGCCCTTACAGCTACAACAACAGGTTTTTCACGTCCCTCTCTACCTGCTACCCATCCAAGGCGCGGATGTCGTCTTGGGCATGGCTTGGTTGCGCACATTGGGATCAGTACTTTCAGATTTTGCCATTCCTTCTATGACCTTCCTGCATCAGGGCACTAGCATCACTTTGCTTGGTCAGCGAACCCCAACGGCGTCCCCTATGTCACACCATCAATTGTGTCGATCCCTGACCACTAGAGGTTTGGCTCAAGCGGTCACCTTATTTTCCTTGCCTCTCACCATATCGCCCACCTCAAACACTTGCCTTACCCTGCTCCCTACACACACTGCAGCCGAGCCTATATCCCACTCCAACACTGACCCCATTTCCCATTCCAACCCAGTGGTTCAGCAGCTTTTATCTCAGTACGCCACTGTCTTTGCCATTCCCCATGGTTTACCACCCAACCGCATACATGATCATCACATTCACCTCAACCCCACTGCCCAACCAGTAAACATTAAACCGTACCGCTACCCCCATTGTCAAAAAGAGGCCATGACCAAACTTATTTCTGATATGCTGGCCGAGGGCATTATTCGTCCCAACACTAGCCCTTTTTCATCACCAGTGGTTTTGATAAAAAAGAAGGATGGTTCCTGGCGCTTCTGTGTAGATTACCGCGCTCTTAATGCCATCATCATTAAGGATCGCTTTCCCATTCCCACTGTGGATGGCTTACTCGACGAGTTGTTTGGTGCTTCCGTTTTCTCCAAGATTGATCTTCGCTCCGGTTATCACCAAATTCGCATTGCAGCGGGTGATGAGGCCAAAACAGCCTTCCGGACGTATGATGGACACTTTGAATTCCTCGTCATGCCGTTCGGTTTGACTAATGCCCCTTCCACCTTCATGGCTGCTATGAATGACCTACTTCGACCGTTCCTTCGCAAATTTGTCGTAGTTTTTTTTGACGATATCTTGATTTATAGCAAGGATTGGTCCTCGCATCTGAAACACCTGCATCAGGTTTTAGCCTTGTTACACACTGCTCAGTTTTATGCTAAACTAACAAAATGCGTATTTGGTGCAGCTTCTATTGATTACCTGGGTCACATAATATCTGAGAAAGGGGTGTGTGCTGATCCTTCCAAAGTGCAGGCAATCCTAGACTGGCCTACTCCACGGTCGTTAACAACCCTTCGTGGTTTTTTGGGCCTTACCGGGTACTATCGCCGCTTTGTGCGACATTATGCAACCATTGCTGGCCCCCTTACAGATTTACTAAAGAAGAATTCTTTTTCTTGGACCCCAACAGCTGACACAGCTTTTGCCCAGTTAAAACAGACCATGACCACCATGCCTGTTTTGTGCTTGCCAGACTTCTCCCTTCCGTTTCAGGTGGACACCGATGCTTCAGGCATAGCTGTTGGTGCAGTCTTGTCACAGAACCGGCACCCCTTAGCTTTCTTCAGCAAGAAAATGACTCCACAAATGCAAGCTGCTTCCACTTATGTTCGCGAGATGTATGCCATCACTGAAGCGGTGAAAAAATGGCGTCAGTATTTGTTAGGCCGCAAATTTCATATTTATACAGATCAACAGAGCCTTAGGAACATGTTGCATCAAACCATTCAAACACCTGCACAACAAAAATGGTTGACAAAGCTTTTGGGCTTTGATTATGAGATACATTACAAACCTGGCAGTTCAAACAAGGTTGCAGATGCTCTGTCTCGAAAATTGGAGCAACCTTCCTCTGCGTTCCTTGCAATTTCATCCCCAGTTCCGAGTTTTGTGGAGCAGCTCCGCCACTTCTATCTTCACCATTCCGAAGGCATGGCGCTTGTGTCCAAATGGCACAATGACCCCTCCATGCGACCTCAGTTCAAGTTCTGTGATGGGTTGCTCTATTTTGGGGAACGCTTGTTCATACCTGAGGCTTCCCAGTTACAACAACCCCTGCTCCAAGAGTTCCACTCCTCTCCTCTGGGAGGCCACTCTGGGGTTAAAGCCACTCTTGCACGGTTGGCCGCTTCTTTCTATTGGCCTGCGATGCAAAAGGCCGTTAGGTTGTTCGTCGCCCACTGCCAAGTTTGTCAGCAGCACAAAGCTTCAACTCAAGCCCCTGCTGGGCTCTTACAACCTCTTCCAATCCCTAACCAAGTGTGGGAGGACATTTCTATAGACTTCATTACCCACTTGCCTTCCTCCCATGGGAAGACGGTTATCTGGGTCGTCGTGGATCGGCTCACCAAATTCAGCCACTTCATCGCCTTGCCCACCCATTTCACAGCCCAGTCTCTGGCTTCTGTTTTTTCCTCAGAGATTTACCGGTTACATGGTATGCCAAAGACCATTGTTTCAGACCGCGACCCCCTCTTTCTAAGCAACTTCTGGAAAGCCTTCTTCCAAATTCAGGGCACCACATTGGCTTATTCCAGCGCCTACCATCCCCAAACCGACGGTCAAACCGAGGTTCTCAACCGTTGTTTGGAGGGGTACCTTCGTTGCTTTGTCAGTGAGGAACCACAACGTTGGACTCTGTTTCTGCATCTCGCCGAGTTCTGGTATAACACCTCCCACCACACTTCCCTCGCCATGAGTCCCTTTGAAGCTCTATACGGTCGTCCACCACCTACTATTCCGTCGTATCTGTCAGGTGGCACCAAGGTTGCGATCTTGGACGAGTATTTGTCCCATCGCCAAAATCTACTCACAAAATTGAAGGCTACTCTCAGCGCAGTCCGTCACCGGATGAAGCAGGTTGCCGATCGCCATAGGCGCGATTTGGAGTTCAACGAGGGCGACTGGGTACATCTCCGGCTCCAATCGTACCGACAGTCTACAGTGGCGAGCCGTCGTTCGCAGAAGCTTGCTTGCAGGTACTATGGGCCCTTTCAAGTTGTGCGGCGCATTGGTCAAGTCGCGTATGAACTTGACCTTCCACCCACGGCCAAGATTCATCGCGTCTTCCACGTTTCTCTTCTCCGGCCTTGTCGTGGCAACCCAGAAATCCAAACGTGGCTGCTGCTCGTGCTCGTCCAGGGGTCACACCCACTTTTGGCACCTCTCTGTATTTTGGGAAGAAGAACGATCACAGGGAGACAGGGACCCGAAGATCAAGTTCTCGTTCAGTGGGAATCTCAAGAGGAAAGTGAAGCCACATGGGAGGACCTTTCAACTTTGTCTACCCGGTTCCCTAACTTAGACCTTGGGGACAAGGTCAATCTTCAAGGGGTGAGTAATGATATGAGTCCAACCCAAACTGTTGAGGCCGACCCAAATGCTAGGCCCAAGAGAGCTATTCACAGGCCCAATTGGATGAAGGATTTTGTGCCTGTGTGAGGGACGAGTGGATGCACGTTCTAGGGACATGATGATGCCCGATTTGAAGAAGATCTGATGCGCTTCTTTAATTGTTGTTGCAATTTCCATTTAAGTGTTGTTTTTTTCCCCAGATAATGGGCCACGGTGTGAGATCCACTTTCTTCAGAACTGCTCTCGCCTATCATTTAAGGCGTGGGAGAGAATGAATGAAGAAGAAGAAATATTTGAAGCATTTTCTTTTCAAATTTTTTTTAGTTAGCCAGCGGAGATTTGATTCCCTTCTCGAATTGGGAATCCACAGGCCCTTAAGGCGCTTATCAAGCAGTCACACCACAATGTCATAGTTTACATTTAGGTCATATATATATGTGTGCGCGCGCGCGCCTTTTTTCCATCCAACCATTGCTTATCTATGAATGGAAAAATTGTATTGCTTTTCGTGTGTTACACCACTGCCTCCCCTGCCCCAGGTATTAAAGATCCAGCCTAGAAAGCCACCCTTCCGACATTAATCCCATGGGTTGATTGAGTCTGGAAAAGGAAGTCACCGTGCAACCATACCTTTTTTCCTAAGTTTTGCATGCAGTCTTTGCACATTCTGTATATCTTGAATTATTTCTTGCCGTGCCGCTTAATTTATATATGAAAGCAGAAAAACTTAACAAATATATGTGATGATTGTGAAGATATTGTCATCAATGTTAAAATATCCTTGAACATGATTCTGGCTGGTACACGATACATTACATCTCAGAATGTCGTTGCACCTTGATCCCTGCTTCTTCAAGATTGCTTTATTTAGGTAATCTGGATTTGGGGTATTAAATTAATTCACACAATCTATTTTTTATACGAGGCAGGTTGGCCGACCAAAGGGAAATCGCGCATACAAACAGATATAAAACGCAGCGGAAAATTAAAATTTCTCTTTTAAGGATCCTTGCGAATGATCATGATTAAGTGATTGTGCGATTTACCTCTTGTAGCGCAGTCCGTTGATGACGAAAGCTAGAGTCGAGCACGAACGTTGTACAGACGACAACGCCTCTACGTAGTCCACACGAACAGACTTCGAACGGGAGCGGCCACCGTCTACAGTGCTAGCTGACGAACGGAACCAGTCACGAACGCACACACTGTCTCTGGTACGGCTAGGTTAGAAATTCCATAAACAGGACTTCAGCTTAAGTGTTCTATTTATAGAACCACTTAAGACTGACCTAGCGCACCGTAGCTTACCGTGTGCTGCGTTACTCTTGACTTACGCTGGTGCATCATAAGAGCGCACCACTGAATAAAATTAGTATTACTCATTTATATTTAATCTCCCATTAATCTGTTCTTACGTGTGTGATCCTGTAGGTTCCCGTAACGTTGGTAATAATATTAAATCACTATTTAGTATTATAAACAGAGAGCTGTGTCTAGCAACACATCACTGCTACCCAAGTAACGAGAATGTCAGTGTTTTGACGTAACATTTTCGTGATAATGATCATGTGTATAATTACCCTTTTGCCCTTGTATCTATATTGAATCGAACACAAGGCATAGTGTGTCACCCTTGTATAGTTCAACATTATATTCCTTGATACCCAAGCAGACTTAGTAACAACAAATAAGATCAATATCTCATATAGGCTTATTTCAGCATGACCATCTATTTTACAGTCATACTCTATCAAGGGGCCCATAGATATTACTCCTGTTATGTAGGAGGGTCAAATCCCATCCAGGTCACTCATGTCCTTCTGCATGACTTGTGGAGTGCTCAGTTGACCGACTTTATAATTGTCCTGTTACAGACAATGTTTGACGGCAATAAAACACTCGACTCTTCATGTAGGGATCATAGTGGTTTCAGGTCAAAGGGTGGCATACACTACTATCACTATGAGAATAACTTATGACACTTACATAACGCACTATGTAGTATTCTCATGGCAGGTCAATCCAGTACACAATTACCCTAATGTGTACCTATGCGGTGACTTGATATCTCATATCTATAACCTGTGAGATGAGGTTATCAGTCTACACACATAATAGTCTTGATGTATTATTATTGCCTTTAATAATAATAATACTCGACTACAGATGTTTAAGAGTAAGTTCTATAGTATATCACAACCGAGTTGTCTACTCGATGTTCTATTAAAATCGAATTTTTACTCAATGGCTTTATTACGTTAAAACAAACATAATAACTGAAATGTCTCATATAATAGATAAATAGCATGATGCACATTATAAGTTCAAAAGGAAAATATTGGCATCGAGGGCTTACACCAACACCGACTTGAACAAAATACAAAATTGTTAAGGAATTTATTTTATTTTATTTACAGATAGTGTTTATTAAGTGTCCTTTTTTTTTACAGAGGCACTAAGTAGAAACATGCTTACATGCGGATAATGATTAGGCTTGATTGCACTTTTTGTCTCCGAGGTATCATAATTGTGCGATTTTGGTCCCCCAGTTTCACTTGCATGTATTGGGTCCTCTGGGTATTGCGATTGTACAATTTTGGTCCCCCGGTTCTAATTGTGCGAATTGGGTCCTCCAATTATTGTTATTGTGCGATTTTGATCCCTCTTGCTGTTCAATTTCTAGTAAAAAAAATGTTAATGTATCACGTGTGGGCATGACTAACACATTATTTGGTCTATGTGGCATGTTAATTAGCTTAAAAATTAAAAAAAATTACTACATTTTTAGTTATAAATTGAATGATAATTGAACAGAGGGACCAAAATCCCACAACTGTGATACCAGAGGACCCAATATGCTCAATTAGAATATGAGGAATAAAATCGCATAATTGTGATACTTGGAGGACCTAATTCACTCAATTAAAACCTAAGAGACTAAAATCGCACAATCGCGATATCTGGGGACAAAAAATGCAGTTAAGCCTAATAATGATTATTTGTATAGAGGGTGAGGAATATAGAAGATTTTGGAATAGGTGAAAAATTGTAACTCAATGGTTAAAAAAGGACGAAATGAAGCTCCACTGAGCCGAAAAGGACTCTAAATTTTTTGTACCAGTACTTGATAAGGCTTTGGAGAGGCCACACCGATAGAGCGGTGATCAAGGAATCCCCGTTACAAGCCTAGGAAGGAGAATGAAAAGGGAACGCATAAAAGTGTACATCGTTAATTTTATTCAAAATAAGTTATACTCTTAATTCACTTTGTAAAGGTAATTATCCACGATGTACCAAAAAAAAGGTAATTATCCACGCTTAATGGTTTTGGTCTGGGTAATAATTTTAAACAAATCCTTGGGTTCAAATTTTATGAACGAAAAAAGGGAGGATTGCTCAACTCAAATTAGTCGGATCTAATAACTTCGAAATATTGAAAGTCTAAATAAAATTAAAGACCAGCATTTTTTAAGCCAAAGGGTATTACTACCCATTCAAAAGTTCCAAGTGCACCATGATAAACGTAATTTGAATAGAATTGATTTTGTAAAATTGATTTAGTTATGATTGAATTTAAAACGAAATTAAATGTTTTTACTCTCAAAGCAATGAAAGCAAATTTAACATAAAATTAAGCATAAATTTTTCAACTCAATACAAAAATTATATTTAACTACTTCTAGTTAAATTAGGATTTGAAAACAAAATCAATTTTGCCTCACAATAACCAAAATTTGTAATTATAAAATCATGTTTGACAAATAAAAATCAAATTTATTACTCTCCACCATGAAACCACGGTGGCTTCTACGGTGAACTAGTATAACATATGGTTCACCTAAATTATGGGAGAACCACGATTGAGAACCGTTAGATCGAGCAGTTCATGATATCTTATCATGTGATAGTCACACCAGATCGCGTGTCTAACAATTCCATTCTCTCCTCTCTCCCTCTTCCGGTCTCTTTCCCCCACCTTCCTCCTGTCATGGTGACTCCAATACCGCACTTCTTCGGATATCACTTATCTGCAACCCAGAAAAAAATAAAAACAATACCTATTGTGTTGAAGCAGAAGAAATAGAAATAAATTTTATCAAAATCTGTAAAACTTCAATTAATCACCTTACCAAAGTCTCTGCAAAATATCAATCGCAAAAAACCATAATTTTCCTCCTCAAATTTTTGTTAGAATTTTTCCCCAGAAATAAAAAGAACATTATCGATCTCGTTGTGCAAGAAGAAAAGAAAAGAAATGCAATTGAAATTGTATACTATCAATAATCTGATACAGTGTTGCTTTTGAGATCATAAGCTTCCAATATTTAAATCAATGCAAAGTAGGACTAGAGAGAAAAGAGTACATAATTCTACGATGAGAAGATGAGAAGATGAAGACACTCGAGAGAAAAGAGGAGTTACGTTCTGCAACGACAGTGAAAAGCAAAAGGAGCAAAAGAGATCATTAAGATAAATGAAAAGTAAAAACATATAGTAACCCACAAAAGAAAAGCATAGGATGAGGTTTCAGCAGCTGTTTGATGAAATATCATGAAGTGATTCAATACAGACCTTGCGAGAGGGAAAGTCCCGCAAGTGGGATTGTGGGAGGTGAAGAAGACAGAATGATGGAGGTACCTAGGTTGCAGCAAGTGGTGTGTGGCGGAGAAAGGGGGATGTGATGACGCCGAGAGTGAGAGCCGAAAAAGGGGGAGAGAGAGAAAGAAGAAAAAAAAATATTGAGTGTCAATAGTACATCATAAGATTCGGTAACGACTGTTAATCATGGTTCAACATGAACCACTTAATTACTGGTTCACTCTAGACGCCACGATGAAATCACACACACGATTATGCTTTGCATGTTAGCTCTGTTTCTCACCTAAAATTTCCGAGCAAATGTCCGAATCAAATGAGTTAAGACTAAACTTCCTAGCAAATTTCCAAGTGTTAAGATTACGTTACAGTAAAAAATGTCTCGTTTACTCCTTTACTTTTCCGTCACCAAAGTTCTCAAGGAATACATTCTCAACTATTTTTTCAAAATTTATTGTGCCCAATTATTCCATTTAACCGAAAGAATACCATAAAACCAGATACGATAAGATAGCACAATTACAACAAGCATCAAGTGTCTCCTCTTCACAAAGGAATCCATTCGACAAATGCAAAAGCAGCCATTCAATGTGCCCCTCTAGCAGTGTATGGGGCTCGAAGCTCATTATAAATAACGAACGTAACTACAAATCCAAGTGCATCTCCACAAACATTGCTTTTTCTTATTACCTTAGCACCATACATCACTTAAGACAGGTTATATTCAATCATCAAGTCAAAGATATGAGCAAAACACTAGCTATATGGTTCTTTCTGTTGTTCAACTTCCTCACGTATTCAGCATATGGAAACACAAGCACCACAGACACCGGAGATTTCAGGACCTCCAAGCAACAAATGGGGCCTAAACGTAACCAAGTTTGAACTTCTCATTTACTAGTGTTTCTTTTTCTCTCTGATTTCTCGTACCAAAATTGCATCCAAACTGGACATTTTGATCACAAACAATTTCTCTCTTACATGCAGCAATGTATGGTATGGTCATGGAACCAAGCAAACCTAGCATTCAAAGAACACTTCCAGGATTGCATGTTGCCAACCAAACAAGGGTTTCAAGGTTAGCAAAGGGAATATATAGAGCACCAAGTATCATAAACTCCCCACGCAATGTTCGGGGTAGATCAAACTCCTATTCAATCAAACCTTCATCCTTATTTATGGCGGCACTAAGGAATATCTTTCTCACATTGATTTTAGTACCTTGCTTCTTTTGAATTCCAATGACCTGAATGTTCATCTCAACTTGCTTGTTTCCATTACCTTGGTATCCAAGACATAATTTAAGCTTCAAGCTACCACCTAATTCCCTGTACAACCACATATATGACTTGCTAGACCTTGTCTTAATGGGCCAAATCAAGATCTTTACATTGTGTTAACCGCTTGCTTTTTGATTTGTATTATTATACACACCAGTACTCCTGCTCTTAGCATGTATACATATATATAAAAAATAGAACTGCGTTTGTAAGCTTACCTCCGTAATGTGTATAAATAATGCAGATGTCTTCTTGACTCGGCTCGAGAGTTTACATAAACTCATGGGATCTCTATAGACTCGACTCATTAAGTCGCAAGAATTTACTTAATGCAAAAACAATCTATCATAGTATCTAAACACAATTTAATATTATGTGCATAGTAAATATTCAACATTCTAACTTAGTAATAAAGAAAACCACAGTAAGAAAATCTAAATATTCTATAAGCAACCAATGAATTTGTTGGGAAGTCAATTCAAATTTCCAAATAAATGTAAGTGGTGGATATTTAAGAGATACATTTCAAGAGATGCATGAATGTATCTTGACTTTTGAAAAATTCCACTATCATAAAGAGATGATTAGTTGGAAATTTGAAATAATTAATATTCACTATGCCATGTTTATGAATGAAGTAATATTTTTTCATTGTATAAAGGGAGACTTGTGGAGAGTAGAGTTATCCCCAACCTTGGGTGATCATGTGGAGAGTAGAGGTATCTCCAACCATGTCCAAGAGGGGAGGACTAGTGTGAGTGATCATTTGTAGTGAGATGAGTGAGTGTTTATCATTATTTGTAACTCTTGGGTGGCGTACTCGAGTTTGTAGGGTGATCACATATTGGGTGGGTTACAATCTTGTAATCGTATTTGTGGTAGTAAATACATTTGTTGAGGTGTTTCCGTGGACGTAGGCAAAAGGTGCCGAACGGCTTAAATTCTTTGTGTGTTCTTGTATTCTCTTTGTGGTGTGCTTTGTGTGTGTTCCATCAAAAATCTCTTGAGCGTGTAGGTAAATCCGTGGCGTTGCGAATTTCCCCAACAGAATTAAACTAAGATGGGTTCATAACTCCAAACCAGACCATAGAAGACTTAGCCTAGAATAAAAAGAAAAACATAGCATCACAATTCAAAATTGATGGACGAATTCACAAATTATAAGACAGGTTTGCAACTCAGCACACAAAAATAGCATAATGAGTTCAAACTTTATGGATAAATTGATAAATCACAAGGTTCAAAATTATTAAGGAGTGAAGGATGGTGGGACTAGGTTCCCTCTCGTTGGAGTTGGATTCAATTCATTCGAGCTAGGTTTTAGCTCATCAAAGTTGGGTTTATTCACTTCATTGACTGCTAGATTCATTGTAAGCTTGAATCGATGTGTTTGTTCATGTTTTCTGGTGCATGACTTTGTTTATGCTAGGGGCTACAGGGTTACACCCAATAGTCAATACAAGATCGTTTACCACCTTTGCAAATAGGTTCCCATTGGGACGTTAGATGCATGTGGAGTTGAGTGCTACAACTATGAGGTTAATGTCTTGTACACCACAGAGCCTTGGCATTCAGCTATTGCATTTTGGGTTTTTAAAAAAAAAACATTGTCCTTTTAGGCATGTTTGGGGAAAATAACCATTATGTAGATTCATTCAGTCGTCCTCAAACTTGCGATTCTATGCGAGTCTATCTCTATGCGAGTTTACACAAACAATTTTATAAGCGAGTTCACTCGATTTTGATACCTAGAGTTATAAGCCTCTACGATTCTATGAGTTAACTCGAAAGTTTGTCAACCATGCTTTCAGTGTCTAGAGACATCACTTCTGTCTAGAGACATCACTTCTTCAAGAATGAAATCAAACATAGCAATCTGAATAAAAAAGTGACCTGATCTTAAACTTCAGAATCACATCTCACCTCAATGATACTAGCTAATAACTCAACAACTATCCATTCATTGACTACCAGTTTAAGTTCTAGCAGTATATAAATTCCTATAAGGCTATAAGCATAAATGTCACAACCCTGAGGGTTTCTCTATGTAATTAAGATTTAAAAAATAAAATAAAATAAAACTTAAGAACATAAATTCATGAGACAATCTGTAATGGAAGATTGCTAAGAAAAACATATAAGAATTATTGCAGCAGGCAAAGCAAAGAGAAATAATTAAAATAATATTATTAGGTAAATCCATTATGGGAACCTGATACAATGATATTCTACACAAATACATCACAGAAACTAGGAAAACAAACAACATAGAATACGAATTACACAGACAAAGATCATAATTTCTAGGAGATATATTTGACCGTAGAAATCCGATTAAGATATCCGCAGACCAGTAGAAAGAAGATGGACGGATGGACTCACAATTTACATATTGGATAATCATCTAATCAATGCTCAGATTCTGAAAATATCTGTTTGAAATCTCTCATCATATAGTCTCCAATGTCCATACCTTTCAGTGTGAAAGACAGACCTTGGAATGTAGAAATTCGGCTTTTTAATGTCTTTCAAGCGTGCCAAAGTGGACGATGCATTTGCAATGTCTCGACTAGTTAAGTTAGCACACCCAGATAAATCCAAGAACTCAAGGTTTGGACACCCCTGACATATCAAATTGAGGCCTCTAGCCGATAACTTGGAGAACCTAATCTCGAGCCACTCTAGATGAGGCATAGAATTAGCAATGGCAGCAGCTTCAGAATCTCCGTCTTGCGGACAAGCATTCAGATAATCATCAGGAACAATCCCTACATGTTGGGAAGGATCAAGCCAATTCATGAGATTTCTCTTCAGAACCTTAAGGTTGGGGCAATTTCTTCCAATCAGCGCCAATGACTCATGGGTTATATCATAACAATAGCTGATGTCCAATTCCCTAAGCTTTGGACACCCAAAAGAAATCCTAGAGATAGAATCATCAGTAACACGGGGGCAGCTTCTGATTGACAACACCTCAAGATTTGGACATCTGAAATGCAGTTGAATAATGTTCAAATTCAAACCAACAAGAAAAATGAAGCTTCACATGATGCACATATAATAAAGGCTAAATGCTCAATGTTATACTATTCACAATAGAAAGAATATAAAACACTTTGCAGCCTTAAAATATTGCAATTAAAGCAAACCCAATTACAGAATAAAAAATATTAAAAATAATCATAGCAAACCCAATTTCCACTTTCAAAGCACGACCCAATTCCAGAAACAGAATCATGCGTGCAGTTTCCACCATGGATTTTGGAAACCAAAGCAACGAAACAAATGGGTATTGAAATTTGTAAGAAAGTTTGTACCTTTCGGCGACCAAAGCGAGAGAGCGATCGGAGCAGTGACGAATGCGAATCTGGGTGAGGAAGATATGAGTCCATTGGACGACAGATCGAAGCATGGAATCGATCTTGGTCTCGAACTCGAGGGACCACCAGCGAGGCAACTCACGGGGGGAATCGAAGTAGGGATCGAGGTTGAAAACGGAGTGAAGAGAGGGTTCCTTGAAGGCGCTCAACCATGACTTGCAAACCAGCAACGTACCTCGCCATCGATCCTCTACGCTGAGTCGAGACAGGATGTTGATGAGGCACTCGCGAGTCAACTCGGCCCACTCGGCTTTGCTTTCTTCCATTTTCTCTGCTCCTTGTCCCGTTTCTCCCAATAATGCTTTATCTTTTCTATTGTTCGGATTGGATTGCATCACGGAACTGAGTCCTCTCTAGGATGGATATAGTTTTTTAACACCCTGAATAATGCTAACATTTGATATAATTTACACTTAATTGCACATTTGGTCTTTCAGAAAACGTAATTATGTGATTTTAGTTCTACAAGTTTTAATTGTGTGAATTGGGTTTTTAGGTATTGTGATCATATAATTTTTGTCCCTTAGGTTCCAATTACGTGAATTGGGTCCTCCAATTATTGTGATTATGTAATTTTGGTCTCTTTTATCATTTAATTTCCAATAAAAAATGTTGTTGTGTCACGTTTGGGTATGATTTGACACATAACTTGGTCTTAATGGTATATTAGTTGGCTTAAAAATTAAAAAATTCTTTCAATCGGAAGGACCAAAATCACACAATCGCGATACCTGAAGTATTCAATTCGCTCAAATAGAACTTGAAGACCAATCTCGATACGTAGGGAACTAAAAGTGCAATTAAACCTATAATTTATTTATATAAAAGACATTTAATATGTTTTTTAATCATAATTTTTTAGGCAATATTTAATCATAAAATTAATCCCGTGAATAGTTTAATATCATTTTATATACGTATTGTTTTCTTTTTCTTGTTATTACATTACATTTGTTGTTGGGGCTACCTGGGGATTGAAGAATTTTGAGGTTGTGTTTTGTGATATTGGATTAATTTTGTTGTGAACCAGTAAATTATTAGTTGAATTTAACCTTTTGTTTATTACGAGTCAACAAAGTTACGAGTTCGGATCCCCTCCAATGACATGAGAGGAGAGTGAAATCTGATCCCTCGAATAAAATAGGGGCGGGAGGAGACTATTGTAAGACAAGAATTATAAATAGACAAAGAAAAAGAAGAAAACCTAACTTGTTTAAGGGATTGGATAGCTTAATTTTCTCCTTTAAAAGATATTTCATGTTCTTCCAACAAAATTAAGAAGTGGCAAAGTATTGGAGTGGTCATCAAAAAGAAAAAGGAGTCTATATTAGATAATATAAGAATTCATCATAAATGAAATGTAAATATTCGTTTTTTTCTGATAAGGAATATTCGTTTCTTTTTGTTTGAGTTGTTATTAACTTTGATTAATTTTTTTTTCATTCACCTCTCCAAAAAAAACTTTATCCTTTCTGCATATTAAAGTAATGTTTGACCGTAATTAATAATATCAATTAAGGAAAAAGACGTCAAGCCATTTATTGGATAAAGAGAAAGAGATGATCAAATGAATAATAACGAAAATAAAAAAATGAGCTGAAAGCAATGTTTTAAGAAGTGAAGCACAAATCGAATTGGATAGACTTCCAGATCATGACTCAATTACTTCAAACTGCTTGAATCGATATGAATCGGAGATCGAACCATAACTAAACCGTAAACACAACCAGTTTTTGGTTTAACCTTAAACCGACCGATCTGTTTTTTAAAACATTGGATAAAAGCATGTTGATAATGGATTGTTCCATGTTGGCTAAGTTTTCCATCACAGTAGGAAGACAACATAAAGGTACCCATGATAACAACTTGAGTGGATTAATTGAACGACACACTTCCAATCAGCTTTCATGATGGCTTTTTAGAGTCTCACTCATTAATAATCCCTCAAAACTAGAGCTGTCAAATCAAGTCATCTAGCCCAACCCATTAGGCTAGATTGCATAAACAGGCCGGGTCGGCTCAACCCAAATGTCTATTAGGTTGCACATTTTGTGGCCCAGCCCAACCTTACCTAAAACGCACTGGGCTAGATCCAAATTTCTACCAAGTAAAGTATCTCTCATTTCTAAAATATTAGCCCAAATGTTGGCCATGTAGAACTGTAGGGCTAAACGGGCTAGGCCAAAATGGAGTAAATATCATCTCCACTTCTCAAAAAAAAAAAATGGAAGGCTCTACTAAGAGAGAGATAGACACATAGGTTTTTAATGGTTTGATTTTTTTAAAATGATAATTAAAGCTTGATACACAAAATATTTCATTTTTGTCTATCTCCCTCATAAATGGAGTCTTCCATTTCTTTTGAGAAATAGAGAGGATCTCAACTCGCCAAAATGACCCTTTTTTTTTCCAAGCATGTATTTATGGAGTCCAACCTAAAACACGAGTCATTCGGACTAGGCCAAAATTTACAAGTCTACTCAAAACCCTTAATTAGAATGCAGAAACACATGGTACACACCAAAGTTCTGTAGTTGGGACAGAACACGTTACTAGATTAGGTACACAATCAGCCTATTTGGGTAAAATGGGTAGTTCCACTTCCAACTTTCTATAGTTTCCATACTTGTATATAGCAAGTGTATCACGTTGTATTAGAAGATCGCCTTTTTTCGGATTATTCCATGCTTATTATCGGAATTATCATTTACAGGATGATATGGTTCATTGTTTTAATTACTTTGAAATTTGAATCTATAAGCTGTCCTCCGATTCACATCTGTGATAGTCAAAATAATTTCCCTCCTTTAAAGTAAAAAAATACACTTTAGAGAATAAAGTGTAATATTTTAATAATTGATTAGAATTCAACGGTTTTGTTGAGCATTATTTTCATTTGAAGAAGCCTAAAATTAAGTTAAAAACTCAGCTCAAGCCTAAATCAACCGTACCTTAAGCCTTTTTACTTCCCAAAAATTCTCTTGTTGGGCAATATTCGTTGACAAACAACCCAAGGGCTTGAACTTAGAATGTATGATAATCAAAATAATTGATTAGAATTCAACGGTTTTGTTGAGCATTATTTTCATTTGAAGAAGCCTAAAATTAAGATAAAAACCAACTTAATTAACTAGTCACCCTAAGTACTAGATTTTGGTTGAACCCATATAACTTAATTAGGTCATTCCTTTGGGAATCTGGAATCCTTTCTTGATAAACCAACTTACCCTGTCCATGACAAGGCTGCCGCTATTTTTATTTTAAATGGATTTAGGATAAAGCAGAACTAAATATGTAACAATTGACATACACCTTGTCTTCAAATTTCATGTTTAACTTAAAGAACCCAATCTTTGTCATGAAAATCACTGGCAGCAGCCCGTAAAATACACGGGCTTCGACTTTCAAAGTTTAAACCCCTCAAAACCCCTTCCCAGAACAGAAGATTATAAATATTACTATATACTGTATTACTTGAGGTGTAGATATATGCAAAACCAAGAGGCACAAACTAATGGCAAACAAAGAGCTTCACAGAAGAATCCTAATTATCGAGGCATCCGAGAGGAAAAAAGCAGGTAATCCTGCTAACTATTAATTTCATTATAAACATATAAACTTATTCTCAGTAGTTATGCATATCATCAACCATTCAACCAAATCATCAACATCACTTCAAGGCTCCTATCTCTATCATAAACTAGATCAGATATTATACTATCTTCTGCAATACAACTAACCACTTTATTTCCATAACTTGATTACATAAGTACTTCAATATAACCATACAATTAACAATCACATTACCAGATAATTGTCCAGAGGAATTGAATACTCAGAGCACCTGTTCTCAGCTAAAACACAATCAGATAAATGATGCAAATCCCAAATTGACAAAGTCAAATGTCAATGAGAATTACAAATAAGAATGAGTTCAAGTGCTGTCAATTACATAGACATCACCCGCAACATAGACGATGAAAAGCGTGGAACAAACACATCGTATGTGTTAGTATTGTGCATAGAGAGGACGCCTATATTCATCAAAGTACTGATCACGATCAACAAAGATAATGGCATAAAGGGCATAAATTATGCCCGGAATATACCCTAATATAGTAAGGAGCAAGCAGATGATGAATTCAACCTGCACAAAATGCAATCACAGACTCCGATCTGTCACAATCAAATTGTAAGAAATTCCAATAAACTAATGCTATATCATAAATTTCAGATTTATCATTTTATCCCCTTTTGACCTAAGAAATAAGTGCGGGAAAAAGGAATTTGAGATTAAGGAAGCAGATCGAAAGAGAAGAAAGATAGTGGTGGATGAAGCGATAGATAGATAGATAGATCGATAGAGAGAGAGAGAGAGAGAGGAGAAAAAACATACACTGCAACAACCATGGCGGAAGCAAACACCGACTGGAGGGAGCAAGATGGCGATCATAATCTCACAGCAAATTTCACAACGGGACGGCATTTTTCAGTTTTCACTCTCTGATGATCAACTAACTCTGTCGCTTCCGCTGAAAATCCCAATGGAACGTGTGATCGCCGAAAGTCCAATAAAATGCTTCTATAAATGTTTAAATATACTTTTGGTCGTCTTACGAATAACAATAATAATAATTACGTATAGTCTAGATCCTAATTTTTTTTACGATAAATCCAATTTTTTTATTCATAAAAGAATTTTTTTTGATGAAATAAAATAATTTAACTTATATACATTGTCGCTGTATAAATATTTTACATATGGATCTCAGAATGTGTTGTCACATTATTAAATAAATATGATAAAAATGTCACTTTAAATTCATTAAATGATGTGACAACATATTATTAAATATTGTGTAAAATATTTTTACACCCAGAATGCATAGAAATTAAACTCTTAGTAAAAAAATACTTAAGTGAAGTATAAAAAGTTCAAATTAAAATTAGTTTTCAAAAAATTATTTTAAACTAAAATAAATAAAATATAAAAATACAAAATATGATTAAAAACCTAAATATTTAATAATAATTTGTAATTTGTAATACTCTATGAGATTAAGGACTATGTATTGACAGTGTAAAATATTTTTACGTAGTCATCCAATCAGATTTTATCATAATGTCACTTTGTTATAATATTTCTTAAAATATCTGAATAAACATTTACCTGATGAAATCTGATTGAATAGCTGTGTATAAAAGTTTTATACTGTCGGTGCATAGTATTCAAGCTCATATTTTATTATATTTGTTGTTTATTGAGAAAAACTATTGATTAAAGAAATTAAGAACAACAAAAATTAAGTAGAATTGTCACAAAAACAAAAACTAAAATTAAGTAGAGTACAAGTTTTATTTGATTAAATAATTATTTAATCCCCAATCCATAAATATATTCTATATATAAATTTGTAATTTAATAAAATAATATTGATTTGATTTAATTTAATATATAAATTTTAAATTTTAAATTTTAAATATAAATGTTATATGGTGAAAAATCGCATCTGATTTCATGCAAATTTGAGAAGATAAGATGACTTTAAAATATTCAATAATGATAATTCAAATTTAATATATGAGTTTAAGAATAAGTTTTTGTTCGTGACTAGTATCTTGGATACACGGTCCAATATGCTAGAGGCCCAATGGCAAGGCCCATATGCATTGTTTTCGAGACTCTCGGCCTACATTGATATCATTAGGGGGTGTAAAAGAGCTGAACTATTCGTAAATAATTTGAGCTCAGTTCACTAAATACTCGATTAAGCTTAAACAAACTCAAACTTGAGATTTAGCTCGATTATCTAAATAAGCCATGCCCAAGCCTTATCTTACAGGCTCAACATTAATGAATTATGAATAACTCGGTTATATAACTAAGGGCAAAACTATTGTTTTCAATTTATATTTTATTTTTCGTATTATTTGTTTATGTAATTCATTGAAAGATGTGTGGGCCGCCAATTGTTGCATTTAGATCGAACACTTTTCCTGACATCGTGAAGACAGAAGATGCACATTTTGACTTTTGACTTTCTGTGTACACTCTACAACGTTATGGAATCCTTACTCCCACATGGTTCAAAGAATTATATATATATATATATATATATGTAACTAATTAAGCATAAGGTATGTCTCTTCCTTCGTCAAATCATTCCCCCAATTGGTAAGTCATCTCCCACATAATCTGTATAAAGTTTTGTCTATTTGTTCTTCAATGTTTTTCTCTCTCGTTCATTTTATTCAATAACTTGAAAAAGTGTATTTTTGTCACGTGATTCTGAAATAAGTGTGAGAAACAAAGCTTACTTGAACAACCTGGATTTTGTTCTCTCCTATCTAGATTTACTAGCCTTTGTTATTTATATTATAAAAATAGGTATAACTTTGTTACGTGTTGAAATTAATTTTGAAATTCTTTTTCGTAGTAGTCAATAAGTTATGAATTTTTTATTTACTGAATTATGAAAATGTAATAGTCCAGAATTTTCAGATTTCATATATCACGTGTTAAATATGTATTTTTTTGGGGTGCTATTAAACACATATTTCTATTTGTTAATTATAACAAAATATTAAAATCTTTATTAACCAAAGTGGTAAACTTCAAAAATAATTTAGGAAAATTTTTCATAAATACAAAAATAAGAAAGTTATAAACGAACTAAACAAATCAAGATCAATATTTGCATTTTTTTAACAAGTCAAACTCAAGCTTTCAGTTAGGCTCCTTTAAAAAAAAATAAGTCAAGCTTGAACATCCAATTTTTTCACAAGCCAAGCTCAAGTTTCAGGTGCTCGACTTGTTCACACCCCTAGCTACTAGTAACCACTTTGACTTTAACTCATATGGTGATCCATTCCATTCAATCACTCAAAGTTTCTTGCCAAATTAAAATTTGTAAGTTAACCACTTAACAATGATGTCATTTGTGGGAACAACAAGTTGATCTTTCAATCATTTTTCCTATCATTGTTCCATGTGCAAGAACTCAAAGATGGTTGACACTTGGAAGACCGATGTTGTGAGACAAGGAGCAGACCCTCCTCCACTTCCTCATCATCTCGTGGAGCCGGTTGATGAAGCAGAAGCCTCCTTTATTGCAACCCCCCAAGATAACCTACAACTGACTCTCGTTGTAGAGTTACTACTGCAACTCCTTCTGTTGGCGCCTTCAAGCTAAGGTACTCTGGCACGACCCAAAGAACCGAACCTGGGGCATAAAGAATTGTTGAAGCTCTTTGCCCAATAACAACGCCTCATCTCCGAGCAAAGCCAACAACTTGAACGCTTTGAGATTCGTCAAGTGTACCTTATTTCAGCACAATGAGATTCTAGGCACCTTCCTTTTGCACCGACATAGGACGCACCCCAGGATTCAGGACATTTTGTATCTTGGCCCTCATAATTTCGAGCCAAAACACCCCTTGGTACACCACCGATCTCTCCCAAATCAGTGACACACTAACTGCGCTCCCCTTGTCACCATCGCTCTCCGAAATGATCACCTGTGCGTACTCAAGAAGTCTCCATTCTTGAAGACCACAAAGTGATCTTGGTGAACCTGTTTTTCTCCGAGTGATTTATGCTTTTCCATATTCCTTGTCGACTCGAACAACTTCCTAATATGCAACAATATGATGGGGTATGTGACCTCCACGAGCTTGTGGACATCTTCGAGTCGCAGCTATCATACAAAGGAGCTAGCGTGTCAATCCTCTGCCAAGTGTTTCCCTCCCTCAAGAAGAACGCCCTAAAATGGTTTCAATCCTTTCCATCGGAATCCATAAATTCTTGGGGCGAGTTAAAGAAATGCTTTCTCACTAACCTCACCACCATTTGCATTCTCCCCAAGTTTGTGGCAACCCTAGCAATTGTTTGACAAAAGAAGGACGAGTTTTTGAGAGATTACATCTCAGGATTCACCAAAGAACTAGGCAATGGAGGTACAATATTTACTCCCTAGAGTGGAACTCCACATCCTGAAAGATGGATTTCTGACCAAAACTCCTTTTCACACCTCCATGGTCAAGACAAAATCAAGAACGATGAAAGAGTTATTGGAAAGATCCGAAAAGTTTAGGAACTTAATTAGAGGATGAAATGAGAACTACACGCCACTGTCCACTTCTCAATCCAAGATCCTCTTGGAGGTCTTTGTCTATGAAACTCAAGGAAGTTGGGATCAGGACCCCAAAACCTATCAAGGTAAGATCCAACAGAGATTGAACCAAGTATTGTTAGTTCCGTAATCTTTTGATCATGCAGCCGATGACTGCGTTTAGTTGAAGGACGCAACAGATGAACTCATCCGCTACAACTGACTCAACCAATATGTCAAGGATCGGTGCCCAGAAGAAGGCTCAACTTGCGTTCAAGACTCAGACAAAGGCCGAGGAAGATCCCGCTCTAAGAGCCGGAGTGACTCTCTGAGACCCCACTAGAAACGAAAGTGCGGCATTACATCTTCGTCTCACAAGAAGGACAGATCTTCTCGGAGGTCAAATTTGAGGAAATAGCCAAATCTCTTAGTCCAATCTCAACATTGATAAGTTGGGGTGTAATAAGTGCTAATTGAATAAGGGTTTAGTTGAACTGTTTACTCAAACATCTAGTATACATTATGTTCCGGACTGGGCCGAGGCCCAATCCGAAGATCCACCTTCCAGGCCCAATCCGAAGTTCTGTCCATGTCACTCCACCTTCCCTCGAGACCACATCGACGCGGCCGACCCAACGGTTCTCAGCATTAAAAGAATTAACTGCCGACTCCCGGGTTTCACGGAACGGTTACTCATCGGTAACCGTCCTCAACTCGTATTTAAAGAGACCGCGTCAAACGATCGAGGTAAGGATTATTTTTCCACCTCTTCACTCACCTCTTACACACACTGACTTGAGCGTCGGAGTGTTTGCAGGTACACCACCCCAACACACTGTCGTCATCTGTCGTGAACGCTGCCGGGTCGCTTCCCTCCGGTCATCCTCTGAAGTTCTGTTCAGAACACATTACATATCATCTAATGTTCTATTAACACATTAGTTCAAGAGATGCTCCTTAATTATTACTTTCTCAAAAATCTAAACATAGTCATTATTACAATTAACGAATTTTTTTGACTTGACAAGCGAATTACTCTACAGTCAAATCTCAATTCATAATGAAAATCAATATTAACAATAATCTTTTATTGCATATTTTATGACGTGATAAAAAGAATAATTGTTGACAAAATACAAAGAGTAAAAAAAATGGAATAGAATATAAGCGAAACAACAATTATATGAAAAAAACTAATGCGTAACCCCAAGAGTTGGTCTAGCGGAGTATGACCAGGTCTCAGTGGTAGACCTGAGCATGGGCGGGATGAGCGACCATCCAGGGCCCCAATTTTTGGAGGGCACCAATTTTTTTTACTTAGTTGTGTATACAAATATTTATGATACAACATGTCAAAGATTGTTTGAGGAATTACAGAATATTTATAAACTCTTGGTCTTGATATTAATAACATAAGAATATGATAATGAATCAAACATGAAAAGTAAACATCAAGGTGTACAAAGAAAATTATTAAATATAAATACTAGATAATTATACACACCATGTGGTTGTCATAACCATAACTTTACACTTTGTGATATTGCAAATTCTTGTACTAAAGCTAAAGATTTTGGAGTGCTACAATGTATTTATATTATATTTTCTCATTCAAACAAAACTTTGGAAACTTTTGAGAGATAATGTGAAATGTTTAACTATTAAACCTTTGTCACAAACACGGTGGAAAAGTCGTGTGAATAGTGTGTGTGCAGTTAAAGCTCAAGCTTCATACATAAGAGAAACCTTTCTTCAACTAGCTGAACAAAATAATGATCCAAAAATTAAAAGTGAAGCCGAATTTTTAGAAACTCATGGAATTGGAAACTTTGAGTTTTTATTAGCTATGGTTGTTTAGTTTAAGTTGTTAACTGCTGTAAATGAAGTTAGCAAAAACTTGCAAAAAAAGATATTGTATTAATGTAACTATAAAATTAGTAAAATGTTTGATTAAGTACTTGGAAAAATATAGAGAATTTGGATTTGCATATGCTATTGTTAGTGCTGAAAAAATTGCGAATGAAATGGAGATTGAATGTGTTATTGTTCAAAAACGTCAAATGCGTAGGAAAAAACACTAATGAAAATTCCTATGGATGCACACAACTGAACCTTGAGTCTGCTGGGGAGTCTTTTCAGATTTATTATTTTTTTATATATTATAGATCAAGCAATTGGCTCATTTACTTACTAAAAGATTTGAGCAGTATAGCACATATGAGGAGTTTTTTGGATTTTTTTTTAGTATTGAAAGACTTCGATCATTCTCTAATAAGGACTTGATATCGTGTTGTAAACATCTCGAATTTTACTTAAAACATGATAATTCTGATGATCTTGATGGTGAAATTCTATTTCAAGAATTGAAAATCATTTGAGAGGTTTTAACAGTTGAATCAAAATCAAGTTATATTGAATCTTTGAAGACAATTAATTATTTTCTTAATGCATGCACAACTTATAGAATAATATTATTATCCCTGTTAGTGCTGAGTCTGCTGAAAGAAATTTTTCTAAATTGAAATTGTTAAGGCTTAAATACCATTTTGGTTCCTTAACTTATTTTTGAAATTCAATTTGGTCCTTTAACTATTTTTTGGGCCAAATAAGTCCTTTAAGTTTTAAGTTGGGTCAAATAGGTCTTTTTCGGCCAAATAAGGCCTTTAAGTTTTTACGTTGCACTAAACAGGTGCTTTAAGTTTTTAAGTTGGGCCAAATGAGTCATTGTAACGTAGGACCTATTTGACACAACTTAAAAACTTAAAGGACATATTTGGCCTAACTTAAAGGACTATTTTGTCCAACTTAAAAATTTAAAGGATTATTTGGCCGAAAAGGACCTATTTGGCCCACCTTAAAAACTTAAAGGACTTATTTGGCCGAAAAAATAGTTAAAGGACTAAATTGAACATAAAAAATAAGTTAAGGGACCAAAATGATATTTCAGCTAATTGTTAAAATCTTATTTACCATCTACTATGTCACAAGATAGATTAAATAGTCTTACTTTGAATTTTATTGAAAATGACTTTTAAAGAACCTTGATTATGAACGAATTATTAATGATTTTGCAAAAAAAAATGCAAGAAGAATAATATTCATATAATTATAAAGGTACCATTTTCTTGGTTCGCTCAGGGTATCTAAAATCTAAGTACCGGCCCTGCCAGGTCTCGTATCTAGCCAGTTCAGCCTCACCCTAATTTTTGTTATCAAAAAAAAGAAAAGAAAAAACTGATGTGTCTTTTTCTCCGTGAAGATGTGCCCCTTCTAATGGCAAAAAAAAAAAACACTAGCAAAAGTTCAAATAAATTACGATAAAGTATTCAAGAGAATGATCAATTTGCATGAGACACACATTCACGAAGAGATAATGATATGCCCCTTCTCTTTCATCGGTGACCAGCATATTCTATAATGTCGACACCATTTAAATAGGATGTGATGAAGCATGAGAAGAGAGAAACAAAGAAAGTCTTTTTAAGGCTAAATAAAGTAGGAAGAAAGGGATGGTTAGTGTCTTTGATGTCGATTTTCTTTCCTGGTTTGGTATCACATTCACGACGAAAATTAAAGGAGGGGAATGGAATAACTTTTTATTGGTCCAAAAAACAATTTGTAGTATTTTTTGATCGGTAAACAATTTGTAGTATTAACATTTGGTTTAGCATTCAGAAAAAAGAAGGGCAATGAATTAATTTTGTATGGAACTCGTTAAAAATAGCATCGTGTCAGTAGTATGGTCCCTCACTCGCGGGAAAGATAAGATGATGAGAGAAAATAATTGGATTATGTGAATTTTATAATTTTCAACTTATTTCTTATTCCGTAAAAAAACTTATTTCCTATGTAATTTTTTGAGGACAATTGATTTTATTGAATAATGGATGGTAAAATAATTTGCAATTTGTCTCTATATTCTTTTTCTTGTCTCTATATTCTTCTTTTCTATCTTTTTTTAGACTTGGATTCTTGCTGTTGGAATTGAATGAGATGTGTCCATGTGTTGCCCTATATTATTGTTGACCCGTCTTCATTTTATTTTATATGTCTCATTGTTTTCCTCTCCGCACCTCTCTAGGTCTTTCCGCGCCTCAGGCCTCTATCTTATGAAAGCAACCACTACCATCATCGGTCTCGTCATCAAGTGAGTTTATTTCCCTCTAAATATTTTTTTCCCTTCATATACCTTCGTGTTTCTGGGCCTAGGCGTTAGGGCAGGGACAAAAGAATGCTACTCTTGGAAGAAATTTAAAAAATTTCTCTTGATTTTTCTCTTATTAAGGAGGTACTATTTTCAAAATACAATGTTATACAAGGGAGGGGAACGATAATAAGTATGAAACACTTTCTCCAATCGATCTCTGGATAGACATTTCTATAGACATCACATTAAAGTTGTTTTTAACTTTAGTATTACAAAAGACACATCGATCGTGTTGCTTTCGAGTTTAAGTTTTGCAGTCTACTATTGTGAAATAAGGTCGTGCTGCAAAATACTGGTTGGGTGTATTTCACACCGTAAACATTTTTTTTCCCACAATACAACTCACGATCTGTCTCACATTAATAACGTTTTATTTTTTAAATCTAAGTTTCACATCAATAATTTTTTTAGTAAAATTCACGTTAATATTATCACTTTGTATATGTGTGTGAAATATGTTCAAGAATTACAATAACTAACACTATTAATTTTTATCTGTCAAAAAACACTTGTAATTTTTAAAAGACCGCAATTGAAGTTTTCATATACTACTGTATCTGCTGCCAAATTTTTGAAAGACAATAGTTGAAGTTTTAATTTATCATATATTACTGTATCTAATAAAGAGTTTCAAACCTTTACTCTTAATATTGAATAATATTTTATTTAACAGTTGATAAAATTATTTAGTTAAATTATTTTCAATATAAATGTCTAGTTATAATAATTAGGTATTATACTCTTTAAATGTTTAATATGTTCCGTAAAAAAATGTTTAATATGTATGAATGTACTTTAATTTATACAAATTTTATGTCATCTATTGTAACTCCTACAATAAAAAAAGTGTTACTGTATAATTATTATTTTTTTGAAAAGGCAAAAAGTTTTATTGATATAGATGGTAAACTTGGCTCAAGATAAGCCACACCACCATCAGATACAACCGTAATACCATATATAGTCCAGAAACACATGCATGATAACCCCCCCTATGTCTTCTTCTATGCCTCCCCACAACAAAATTTGCCCACGCCACTTTTACCTCACAGTACATAACACTTACTGCTTTTGATATGCATACAAAATTATAATAATACCATTTAATAATATTTAAAAAATTCCTCCAACTATATTGTTATTACTCTCACAGACTCATAGTTTAAACAGTGCAATGAGATCATGCCATGAGGTTCCAAGTCCCTGCTCTAAAACTTGTTGAAACTTAAAAAGCACTGCCACATAACCACAACAGACAAGCACTACCAATTTACATCACATCAGCATCCCCCAACCTAGCAGCCACCTTGCTCCATTACTTTGACACACCCACTTTAGGGGCTTTTATTGGTGTATTTCCCTGCCATAGGCTCCTCGCCAATTTGTCTCTTCATGTCAACCTCTAATACTGTGTTAAAACCGAGCCTTGCCGAGTCACAATGCCAAATATCATTTTCCATTTCCTGTGTTTAACAGCCCAATTCTGCATCCCATTTTTACTAACCACCGCAAATATCTGCATTGCCTGCACTCCTTCTATTCATGCCCTTTATCCTCATTGACACAACAACTACTCACGTTTATCCCCCCATCCTCTACCTCAGTCCCAAGCATCCTCTTGGGTTTAAGAACCATTGAGCAATCGAATAGTCAGACCCACAGACTCCTGCCTTCAACGAATTCCACGATTGTACTTTTGTCGCCTCAGCTACAGTAGTGGAATCTACAGGCTTGATTGGAACACCGCCTTGTTACGTGCTTTCCATATTTCCCAAATGCACGCGAACCATATGACCAATGCTCTGTTCTTGGACACCCTCCCACCCTGAAAAAGTCCTTCGAATTGTTCCAGCTGTGCCTTACATTCAAAGTGCATGACTGTGGTGATTCCCAACCATCTAAAGATGTCATCCCATACCTTAGTAAACATGTTGCATCGAAAAAACAAATGTGTTACCGTCTCAATTTCCAAATTACATCATGGGCACACTTGTGAATTCCTCCCTATGTTTCCTCTCTTAATTAAATTGTCTTTCATAGGGATTTTGTTTTGCAACATCCTCCAAATAAACATGGTCACCTTTAACGGAACCAATTTATGCCACATCTTCTTGTAAATGTTTTCCATAACCCGATTTCGTCTATTTACAAGAATCTTGTAAGCTGATTTCACCGAGTAGTTACTGGATGCATCCCCACTCCATACCCATCAATCAAGAGACTCCTCATTAAACACAACCCCTTCGACCGCCTCTCTGAGTTGCCCCCTCTAGCCCTTCCTCCCATAGAAATAACTTCCTTCTCCATCTCTAACTTCATTTCCACCTTCCCTTGGCCCACATCCTAATATCTACCACCACAGCTTCTTTCTCTCGCGACAGTGAATATAATCTTATGAATCTGTTTTTTAATGCTGCCCCTTCACACCACGGTTCATCCCAAAAGTAGGTGTCTACCCCGTTTGAACGTGGCAAAAACACAAAAAAAGGGGTTTGAATTGGGTTTTAGAAATCTTTTCGCAAAACTTGTGTATTTTTGAAAACCTTTTCAAAAACAACTCTTTAACAAAATAGTAATTAAAACAAGTGAAGAGAAGAGAAGAGAAGAGAATGACATAGTGATTTATACTAGTTCACTATCACCTGATAGCTACGTCTAGTCCCTTCACACACTTAAAGGATTTCTCCACTATAATCAACCTGATTACACTTGAGAGTATACTACTGCCAAGCTGGCTATACTCACAACTTCTTAGAACGACTTAGTACAGTCAAACCTCTAAGGAATGCAGCCATTAATGGGCTAAATACAATGTTCAAAAGTAGTTTGAAATAATATCAAATAACTCTCAGCAGAGAGGCTATACAATGAAAAACTCAAGCATAAAGAATAACTTTCAAACAGAAAGAATAAAACGTTTAAGTGCTTGTTCAATGTGATCTCAGAGACTTGGAATGAATCTTGGTTGCTCACTATGTTTCATTGCGTTCTCAACCGTTTTTCTTTTCTTAACCTTCTTCAGTGAGAGAAGTAAGGTATATATATAGCTAGGGTTGTGAATAGTGTCGTTGTGACCTAACAACTCTTTTCACCAATGGACAAAACTTCAGATCCCCTCTTTGTGGCTTTTAGCAAGTCACGTCGCTTTCCACTCTGCTCTTGCATACTGACACAACAGACTTTTGCAGGATCTTGTCCCTTATGATCTTTTGAAAATAAGACACTTCTTGAGCAAGTTTTCTGATGATTATATCCGTTGACATTCCCTTTGGCTTTTGATTTCTCGTACATTAAAATACTCATCAATGAGGTCTCTTTAATACATGAAGTAGCCTTTAATGAACGCTCAGTCTGATTTCCAATCAGAGCATCTGTCAAACAGACGATGCTTGTTACTGAGATACTCTGTTCACCAGTGTGAGCTTGAAACAGAGACAAGTTTTTCAGTACAAAATTTGTTGGCTTTTTACATAACAGAGTCTTGTAGAAACAGACGAAGGCTTTCACTGAGTAGTCTATTCATAGTCGGTTGAGCATTGACCAAAAACAGAGTATTGACCAAGACAGAGCATGGTCTCACCAGAGTATGGTCAATCAGAGCGTTGACCAAGACAAAGTGAGGCTATCAGACGACGACGTCGGCAATTTTCATAAGATTAATGCCAGACTCAGATTTATGAAACTGAGAGGTGAAATACACATTTTCACTTAGTCTTCTAAGATAATTCCTTCTGATAAAAAGTGACTTCTGCATACTAATAAACACATTAGAGGATAAATTGTTCTATTAACTATTTGTTATCATCAAAACAATTAAGGGTCATTGTTTCTGAATCCACTTGATTCTAACACCGTTCCCCAATTTTTTCCCCAAATGTCTTGTGAACCACTTTTTTCAAAGCCCCAAACCCTTTCTTCCACTGACCAAATGTCTCTCCACCATGAAGACATCTCCCTAATTTTTTCTTCCAACTCCCCTCTCTCCCCCCATACAGACTTTTGAGAACATTGAACCACAACCCCCTCTTCTCCACCTTCAACCTCCATAACCACTTTCCTAGTAATGCTAAGTTAAAAACTTTCAAATTTTTAATACCAAGTCCCCCTCCTCACGCTCACGACAAACCGTGTCCCATTTGACCCAAGTGACCTTCCTAGTCTCATCCCACCCACCCCATAAAAACTGATTAAAAATATATTCAAAGGTCGAGATAATACCAGATGGAGTTTTGAAGAAGGAAAGGAAATACACTGGGCGCGCAAACAAAGCAGATTTGATGAGTACCACACGACCACCCATTGATAAATTTCTGCTCTTCCAAGAGGACAACCTCCTTCTCACTGTTTCTATCACCGGGTCCCACATTGCCTTCTGTTTCAGATTAGCACCTATTGGCACTCCCAAATATTTGAAGGGAATGGCCCCAACTCTACAATTCAGCACATATGTCGCTTCCTCTAACCACCACGGGGGTACATTCACACCAACCAATTGGCTCTTGTGAAAGTTTACCTCTAACCCCGATGTTAATTTAAACAGCTGTAATATTGCATTGATTCCCCTCACGTTTGACCAACTCTTCACCCCAATAATTAATGTATCATCTGCGTATTGGAGGTGCGAAATCAGAACTTCAAGACTTCCGCATTTAAAACCTTCGAATCTGTCCCGCTCTACTGCCTTATTCAGCAGGCCATTTAGTCCTTATGCTGCTATTAGGAATAAGAAAGGTGAAAGTGGGTCGCCTTGTGCAACCCCCTTTCCGTTCTGAATTCTTTCGTTGGGCTTCCATTTACTAACACTAAGACTATGGTTGTGGCCAAACACTCCATGATCCACCACCTCCATTTCCCGCAAAAACCCATTCTATTCATCACATCATCCAAATATTTCCAATCGACCGAATTGTACGCTTTTTTGAAGTCCACCTTAAACATCACCAATTCTTTTTTCTTTCTTTGTGCCTCCTCCACCACTTCATTTGTGATTAGTATCCCATCCAATATCTGCCTCCCCTTAATGAAGGTCGTTTGGGTCTCTGATATCACCTCCTCAGAAAGTTCATGAAATCAACCTTGATCACATCCCAAAATTCCTCCAGGAACCCAAAGTTTACCCCATCCGGACCCGGACTTTTAAAACTATCACAATCCCATATAGCTCTCCTGACTTCCTCTTCAGAAAACTCCGTAATCAGCAACTCATTTTGCTCTTTCCTTATCGCCTTGAAGTGCACTCCTTCTAAGACTGGTCTAGTCATCCGCCTGCTCTGAAAGTGTTCTTCAAAGTGTTTACAAATCTCATGCTTTACCTCCTCCACCCCCTCCACCTTCACGCCTCCTACATCAATACAGAGTATTTCATTCAAAGTTCTCTGTTTATTGGTGCACCCGTGAAAAAATTTAGAATTAGAATCTCCGCCCCGGAGTCATTTTATTCTCGCCCTCTGCCATAATATATTGCAGTGCAGTTTGTTCAGATTGTATAATTGATCACAACATCTTTTCCTTTCTTCCACTTCATCCTGATTTAAGGCCGCCACTTCTCCTTTTAAGTCCTAATTATTTAATTGCTCCTTTGTCTTGCTGATTTTCTCGCCCATATTTGCACAATGTTGTCTATGCTACTCTTTCAATTTCTATTTGACTAGCTTTAATTTTTCTTTCAGCACATATGCCCCCCACCCCTCCACTGCAAGACTCCTCCAGGTTTCCTTCACGAAGCTATGATACCCGTCTATTTCACTCCAATACTTTAACATCTTGAATGGTTTAGGCCCTTAATTAGTAATTTTCTCTTTTATCATCACAGGACAATGATCTGACAACTCTCTATCTAATCCCCATTGAGATATATCAGGCCAAGTGTTCATCCACTCCTCACTAAAGAGAAACTTGTCAAGCCTGCTCATCGCTGACCCATCCTGACGATACCATGTGAATTTTTGCCCACTCATAGGCAGATCAATCAGTTCAACCTTCGATATAAACTCTTCAAACAATTTCATCTCCTCCCTCCTATAGAAGCTTCCCGCTCCCTTCCTTTCCGATTCTGATCTGATAGCATTGAAATCCCCTACAAGGCACCATCGCCCTCAATTTTTAGTTTCCAGCAGTGTCAACAGTTCTCTCCATAATTCTATTTCCTTGCTCAACTCACAAGACGAATAAACAGTCACTATAGACACAAGGATCTTATTGTGCCCCCACAATCCCTCCACACACAAAAATTGTTCCCCCTGATAGATGTTCTGTAATTCAAAGCTCTTTTTGGCCCAAATTGTGATAATCCCTCCTGACCTTCCCTCTGCCGGTTTGATTGCGAATTCACACTCTTCATTACCCAACAACCACGAGCAAATTTTATGATCAACCCCCTCCAACTTGGTCTCCTAAAGACATATCATATCAGGCTTGTACAACCCCACCAGCTTCTGTACATCTTTCTTCTTTACTCACCCCCAATACCCCAGATATTATATGATATGATTTTCATTTGACTGTTTTTGAATCCTTTCCCCAAGTTATCCTTACCCCGATCTACCTTCCGACCTCCCCCCTACATCCATTCTTCCAGATGCTATTCTATCCCTTTCCTCCAGTTTCCCCAATTGATTTACGATTTCTTCCCCACCCCCTTCACTCATCAATCCTACATCCTCTCCAACTTGCCATACATCATTCGCTACTGTTTCCATGTCTCCATGTAGAACAACCCATTCTCTAAAATTGGAATTATGATCAAAATAGCTTTTGGTGTGTATATGTGTTTGGCTTGTTTGAATCTCCTTCTCCTTATGTTTAGTCGCCACCGCCTCTGTACCTTGCTCCAATGATAGATAAGCCCTTCTGCTGTGACTTTTCTTTCCTTTCGTCCTCGGTCTTCCTACCTGTCTTTTTTTTTCCCCTTCCTTTCGCATCCGTTTTTGCCTGCCCCATAATGTCTTGTGTTATGGTTATTCTGTTGAGACGGATCTGCGAACCAGATTCTTCGTATGCGGCGCTAGGGATCTCTCCCACTGTGATACCATCAGGCCTCACCATCCCAGCATTTAGGTCCACAACTAATTTAAATGGGCCCTTCACCACATCTTGAGTCTGGCCCAAATTGCTTGCACTACAGTCCTGTTGTGTTCCTGTCTTATCTATTTCTCCTCTTTTTTGTTATTCGCACCCCCCATATCATTCAAACACTCGGTCCTACTCACCTTTTATGGGCCAAAGTTTTGGCCCATTATGATGGCCTCTTCGTATTCCCTTTGTTGGACTCCTCCTCCTCATTAATTAATTACTAGCCGCCTTGCCTCTAACATCTCCACTAGCTCATCACCAACCTTTTCAAGATTTGTCTCTTTGTTTTCCCAATCCCCTCCTTTGTTAGTGCACTAGCTCTCCGACTCCCCTCGTTGACATTCTTGCCCACATCATTGCCTACGTTCACTAACTCTGCCATGTCTTCGATGTCTTGAAACACACCAATGTCCTAGCCTCCATGGAACCCCATGATGGTGGTATGAACGAATCGTCCGAGTCTGAGCTATAATCTACATTATCCGAGCTCTCCATGTTCATCCTTTGACATGCACTGTTGACCGCATATGGTGATCAGAAAGGTTCTTCTACAATTCTAATGGCAAAAAACTTTCCATTAATTCTAACTTTAAACCATCTAATAATTGTTTCCCATGAAGATGTAAGAATAAGTGCCCTTGCAATGTCAAATCTCTTCTTTTTATCTGTAGCATCATCTAACTGCACTAATCTCCCCAGACTACACGTTACAGTTCAAAGAATTCTCGCCCCCATGCATGAAGCAACACCCCTTGAACACGAATCCATATGTGTCTCTCCCGTGCTACTTCCTCCGGTGTCCATGGTACTAAGGTAGTAAACCAGTGTTGGAAAAATTCATCTGCATCCTTAACTGATTCTGCAAAATCCTCCTCCTCCTCTGTTACCTGCACCAAGACTTTATTACCCCCCATAGGGACTATCCTCAATGACAGAAGCCCTGCATCTATAATTTTATCTTGTAACGTAAATACTTTCTCAGGACTATGCACTTGTCCCACATAGCATTTTTGCAACCAATTTTGCTCCTCCTCTGTTACATTGAATTCCAGTCCTTTCCAACCACTGTCACTATCATTAGGTTTACTTGTTGCATGTTGTGGTCTCCAAAACTTTTTATTTTTGTTCTTCACCACATCAGCATAACTGATCCCCATTTCCCTGAATCTTGCGTTCTGCATTAGCTTTGGTTTGCCATCACTCTTCCCCTGCCCTGGTCTTTCTTTCCAAGTTACCGATTTCCTTGCCCCTCTATTTTCGTTCACTCCACGCTTTTCCCCTGGTCTATTTCCCTTCATGAATCTTGACACATTGACCATCAATTTGTATGACCCCATCCAGCAATCTTGCATCTTGTTTTCCAGCTCCCTTGCATTCGTGCCCGAATTAAACCTTACAAAACTAAACATCTTCCCTTCCTTGTTCTTTTTCTCGGCATGTACATGTCTACCACTTCCCCCCATTGTGAAAATTCCCTGTGCAGTTCCTTCTTTGTTGTATTCTCCGAGAAATTTGTGAAGTAACACGTGACTATTCCATGGTTCCAAGCTGTTAGGTACCCATCCTTGTGCGCTCCCGATTCTTTCCTTTGTCTTCTTCTAGCTCCAACAATGGTCCACTAACCCTCTCCTCTATCTCTCTCACTAAGTGTGGCTCTCTCTCTCGCTCTCACACTGACCCTCGTAGGCTCTCTGACTCTCGCTCTCTTTGAGTCTCTCTCTTCCCCTCTCACTCATCTTGCTTTGCCTGAAAGAAATACTACTATTGTTACTATATAATTGCATCCAATTAAACAACTTAAAAATCACTTTTCAAGTAAAAAAACTATTCTTATGATTCTGAAAAAACAAAAAGTGGTTATGTTTTATTTAAAAAAACTCTAAAACGTAATCCCTTTTTATACAATTTAGTTTTTTAATCTTAAAAAGGGGTCCTTAACTTAATCAAGCATAACTATTTTAACTTATAATTAAGTTTATTTTAAACATTTTTATTTCTTTTGCAACTCATTTAATTTTCTTATTAAGTATATGAGTAGACTTGTTAGGATCATTAATTACTTTTTTTTGACAAAAGGATGATTAATTACTTAAAAAACAAATAATTTAAATAGCTTCACATAGTTAATTATTTTTAAATACTGGGACAGTAGTTTTCAAAAAAATTTGGGGGGAAAGCAACTCCCTAATAGTTGTCCATACGAAGGCTTGTTTTTATGCTTTCATATTTGGGTACGCTGCATATGGTTGCTTTACGGTGTATGCCTTTTTTATGGTGCATGTTTTGATTCACTTTTATTAGAGGTAAAAGTGATTTTAAATACATAAAATTGATGTTGATATGTTTGAGTATTCTTGAGTATAGGATTAATTTTTCTTTTATATATAATAGATTCTAACTTGAAGCTAAAATTTGAAGTTTTTACCTATAGAAGTGATTTTAGCTTCAAATTTATTATTCAATTCACTTTTGCGTGAATATATCTAAACATAAATCATTTTATATTCAACTCACTTTTAATCAAAATCAATTTTACAAAAACAATTCCTATAAAATCAATTTTCACAACCGTAAAACTAAAAACACATGTACTTGGTGTTCATTTCTTTGGTAGGATCTTAGTGTGGTCGTGAGGCTTCTGTTAACAATATATTAGGCACTTTTATTTTTCATTTTATTATTATATTTATGAAATTACAAAGATGTGTTAACACAATTTATATTTTTTAAGAAAATTATTAAAAGATAGTGTCAAAAAGAAAATGTTTAAAAGATACTTAATGCGTTTTATCAAGAAGCATTCTAGAAATACCAAGTTAAGAATTATTTAATACTTGCTATTAGTTAAAGAAAAAATTATGAATGATTTTTGACTTTTAATTTATTAATTTATGGGCTTTTCATTCTATTGAAATTGTTATAGTAACGTCCTATACTATTTGATTTTAAAACTATGTATTGGTTGATAATGTAAACAAATTTTTTTGGGGGATAAAAGTAGCTTGCTTCAATTCATTAGAAGTTAACTAGGCAATACAAAGTGGAATATGATAATAATCGTGGGGACTAGCCATAAACTAGGCTGCTTGTGCTAAGCTATGAGCAGTCTTGTTTGCTTGTCTCTTAACAAACCTCACACTACGATTTGGATAAGAAGAAAGATAACGAGAACAATAACTAACATTAGAGCCCAACTCATAATTGTTTTCCTTGTGATGCACTAGATGATCCACTACTACTTTGCATTCCATTTCCAAGATGACGATCTCCAAGCCTAAGGAATTGATCCGCTGAATAGCATGTAGCAGCCCCATAGCTTCACCTTCAGCAGTTGGGAAACACGAGTGGGTAAACGTCCTATACTATTTGGTCTAATAACTACATATTGGCTGATAATGTAAGCAAATTTTATAGAAATATCTAATCATATTTTACCTCTTATTACAGTATAGAAGTTTGAAGAAAAAAATAGTATCTATTATATTATATAAAATAGAGTTTTGCCACGTGGGATTATGCAACATGTCACCTACATATTCATCTATTTTTTCGCCTAAAACAAAAATTAATTTTTAATTATTATTATTTTAAGATAGTCAGTATTACATTATCTCAATTAATTATCATTAACAATCAGACATATATTTTCTTAAATGACTTACTTATTTTAAATTATATATAATTCATTTTTATCATTTACTCCCTCCATTACTTTTTATAAACCCTTTTAAACAAAAAAAATGCATATTAAAAAAATAGTTAGCATAATTAAATTTGTCTAATGTGTATGCTTTTCCAAATTTATCCTTCATTTATTATAAATCATGTTTTTAATTAATTAATGCATGTTTTGGATTTTGTATTAATTAGGGGTATTTTTGAAAAAAATAATTAATGTATCTTGTAATTTGAAAATAGGCTTATAATTAGTTACAATAAATGGGCTTATAATTAGTTACAAATTTTTTTCTAAAAGGGGTTTATAAAAAGTAACAAAGGGAGTATCATTTATTATATTTAGAACTAAAATGAATAATTATTAACTTGCCTTACAAGTTAATAACTATTATATATCGTATAACAACGATTATTTTTTGTGCATTATTACTTAATTTAATTAATTAGTACTCATGCAAGGCACGATAATTTCGTTAGTAATGTAATAAAATAGATATGTGAACAAGTGGTGTTAGGAGAGTTGATAACATGGCTCTCCCCAGGAAAAGAACTCGGTTCAATTCCTGGAGTTTCCCATTTGAGAGGCACCTCAACTCCATGTGTGAAAAACCAGATGTCCCGCTGCCGACTCAAGGATTAGTCTCATAGCAGGTCCAAAAGAACAAACCTTGTAAGGATATCTTGGAGCGCTCAATGAAGAGCCAAAGGCCACAAGTGACAAAGAAAAATAGAACCTACAGTGTAATTAAGTTTTTGGTGGGCAAATAGTTTTTGGCAGGAAAACGAATGAAAGAATTTTTGTTACGTGTCATTAGTGTAGTTAAGTTTATTATATAGACAATAGATGTGTATAAAAAATAGTTACACTATTAAAGTGAGTGTCAAGCATTTATTAAATATTAATTTTGCAATGATATTTAAAATATTATTAAATATAATCAACCATTGATGAAATTGAAATGTTTACAAACACCCAGGAACAAATGATTACTAAAGTAAACCCTAATTTAATGGTCAATATTTTCAATATTTTTTTAAAAGAAAATTTTGGTGGGGTGGGTCCCGGTGGCTCACCAGGTCGGGGTATTTTCAATATTTTCAATATTTGTAACCTATGCAAGTCACTTATTAGGAAGACATACATATAGGCTCTATTGGTAAAAATTAGCGGAGGATTTGGATCATCTTCTGCAAATACTTTCTACTGCTTGTGCAGCAATCATATTTCTTCCTATCTCTCTCTTAATTTTCCTCTCTCATCATTAACTACTCACTATCACATCATCTTCTCTGACCTCTTGCACTTGTTTTTAGTGCTGCAGAAGGTGCAACATTGGAGATGATTCAAACTCTTACGGATAAGCTAGCGAACGAGCTTATAGTGGATAAGCTAGCAAACTGAATTTAAAGTTTTTGTAAAATTAGCGGTTGAACTAACTGATAAATATAAAATGACATAAAAGGGACATTTTAATACTCCCTCTGTCCCATTTTGTTTGTCGTTTTAGCAACATAGCTTTGTTCTATTTTAATTGTCGTTTTATAATATCGATGAAGCATTAAATATTTTTTTTCCTATTATATCCCTTAACCATTATTAATGTCTTTTTTAATAAACGTGTTTTTCTTTTTTTCAATTCTCGTAAATGATAAAGAGATAAAGGATATATTAGGAAATCACACAATACTTTTTATGAAATCTAAAATATTAGTTGTACTTCTTAATTATTGTGCAAAACCTTAAACGACAAACAAAATGGGACGGAGGGAGTAAATGAGAGAGATTGGAAGGGTTAATAATTTTGTATTTCATTCAATAGAGTATAAACGAGGAATTTAATTAAAATAATAAGGATAAAAATGAGAGAAAAATGATATGCTATAAACTATAAGCTAAAACGCTACTTCAAGTAGCGTTTTAAGTAACATTATAAGCCAGTAAAAAAACACTATAAGCTAATGGTTACCAAATACCTACTACGAGCTTATCTGCTATAAGCTAGCAGTTGGCCTTACCGTGCAGAACATAGCAGTATCATGCATTAAATACTTTTACTTAACTAAAATAATAAAATATTAGCTAACAAATGTTTTCACAACATAAAGTAAACAAATATAAAAAATTATATACCAAACAATATACTTTTACCTAGTTTAAGATATTGACTAAGGAATTTAAAATAATTTGTTTATTAAAAATATATACTAAATTTAAAATTAGTATTATATTGAATGCTGTTGTCAAAATTGGGGTATTAATAATTTTTTTTTACAGAAGTATTAATCTTTTTTTAATTAAAAGTATTAATAATTTTAAACATTTAATAATTAATTATTAGTAATGGATATTAAAATGTTACAATACATTTAATAATAAATTGAAGTATTACCAATATTAAACATTTAATAGTAGTATTGAATTAATCATTTAATGTATGTATGTTCAATTACTATTAAAATTTAAAACGGTACACGTTTTGAAAGTTTGAAGTTATCAAATACTCTATATAAAACGCCTCCCTCCTTTCCTGTCTCTATCTCTCTGTATCTGCATGCATTTTCCTGGTACAGTGCAGAAACGCTACTTTGGTCAGTTCTATGGTCCGTTTTATTTTCAAGCAAATTATGTTTCGTGTAGAATTTGATTTTTAACAAAAACAGAAAGATAAGAGAATTAAAAATAAAAAAATAAAAAAAAACCCTGTATTATACTGTGGCATGTGGTATTGTGTTGCAGAGGAGGACAATACAAACGCCCCTTAACTTAAGTATGCGTGTCAAACTCCCTCCCCAAACAACATTAGTGTATGCTTTTTAACAACAACATAAGTAACACTTTTTTTCTTGTGTGTGTAGTTTGTTTGTTATCATCGTTTCGTGCTCCTCTGCCAATTCAAGTTTCTGCATTTTTCCCATGGAGTTCAAGTTTCGTGCAGTCGACAACAAACCCGCAACGACGTCGTTTCCTCTTTCATCCGTCACCTACGTCTCCGACCGTCTGCTACGCGGTGAGAAATCGATAACACATTTGCCTCGTTGCATGTTTTTTCGCATAAAAAAAAAGAAAAACCAACTTTTTTTTTATTCTGACATTTTATTATTACTGTTATTTTTTTATGATCAGGTGCCGGTGGTTTTTGGGGCATGCCGAACACCTTCCGAGTGCCGGTGGCCGGTGAGGCATTGAGGCGAGAGCTGGAGAAAGAACAAATACGGCGGGAGATAATCGCCGGCGAGATTGCGCGGCGGCGAGAGCTAGAGGAGGAGGTGAGAAGGGAGTTGGCATTGGAGAGAGCGTTGGGAATCCCAATGCAGAGGTGTTTGGCTGCGCCATTCTCGTTTCAGGAGCGAGTGGCTGCTACGTTGTCGAATCCGTTAATGAACCCTGTTGCGGTTGATAATATTATTGGCGCGTCACAACCGCAAGTTGTAGCACCTGTGGAAATCAAATCTTCTCCACAGGTTGACAAGAACAAAGTAATCATGTTGGTCAGGCTCAACTCTCAACTTTCTAGTGTTATGTTATGTTAAGTGATTCTATTATATCTTTGTATCCGTCATTTTCATTTTTTGTTTGCCTCTTTATTAATAAGGTATGTTTTGTGAGGTCCTTAAGTTGGGGAGATATTGTGGGAGAAAGTGGCTGTTAAAAAAAAAATTGTGGGAGAGAAAGTGTGATGTGAATTGTTTTCGTTGTTGTTGTTGTTGTTGGTTATTATTAATTGAATAGTTAGCCGAGTAATTACTAGTTAATTATTTGGAGGGTATGTTTGGGTTATTTGTAACCCTTGAATTAAAACGAACTAAAATAAGAACTAATGGGTTGCTTTTCCAGTTTTACTTAGTTGCATTTAGGTTGCAGTATTTCCAAGCCAACCAAGGTTGGTTCAATTTAAGGTTAGGTCTAAAACCGCAATAGCATACAATGCAGCTCAGGAACGTTCCCAACATAAGTTTAATTAAGTCTGTATTGGCTCGAACATTCCATCCAAAATTTTAGTCTACTTCAGCAATTAGTGATTATTATTTGATTCCAGAAGATTGTTTAGGCACTTTGGTTGTCAAATTACATAAAATTCCTATATTTCAAAGTTATGGTTGGAATTGTGTCATTTATGGAAGTTTTAGTACTTTTGTAGTCAAATTTTATCGGGTTTTCTCTTTTACAGGTTATTGAGTTTTGAAATTGAAAATACCTGGCAGATGATGCATGTGATATGTATTTTAAAAATCAGGACATGTTGATATAAGAACCTGCTATAAGCGAAGCTTAGCTTGATATAACTTGTTGTTTTTATGCTATCAAATCTGCTTTGATTAACTTTCTTTTCCTATTTATTTGGCTAACCCTTGCATGACAATACATTTTCTTCGTTGTAAACTTGCATTACTAGGGTTTGTTTGGATTGGTGGTATGTAATAGAATGGAGTGGAATGGAATGGTATGGTCTTGGATTCCATCGTTTAGGTATTTATAAAAATGATGGAATGGTAAGGGATGGCACCAATTCCATCCCATTCCATTGGTTACCTCTATTTTTCTTACCCCCCGATTTGGGAGGAATCAGATGGAATGGAACAAAGTTACTGTTTTATCCCTACAAAAGAAGAAGAAGACGAAGGAGTGTGTGTGTGGCGTGCAACGTGGGGCAGTGGCGGTGGCGTGCAAGGTGCAGCGGTGGCATGCGATGAGCAGTACAGCAGAAGAAGAATGATATCAAGAAGAAGAAGACGAAGGAGCAGTACAACATTATTAGATTATTTTTTTTTTTGGTAGAAAAAATATTCCTTCCTATTATCATACTATTAGAATTTTAAATTTAAATAATTTATCAACATTATTATTTGATCATACTAAACTAATATTTTATTAATAATAATAATACTACTACTACTTATTATTATTATTATTATTATTATTATAGATTTTCTATATATATATATATATAGTATTTTTTAAATAAGGGTAAAAAAGGAATACAAATTTGATAACTTATTCCATTTCGTTCCACTCCATCATAAAATACCCAAACAATAGAATGGCTATTTTGTTTCATTCCGCCCCACTCCACTCCGCTCCATTCAATTTCATTCTATTCCGCTCCGCTCATTTTGATATATCCAAACATACCTTAAAATTTCACTGGCAATGGCACCATGTTTCCTGATCACTATATGTATATCTTATTTGTATACCCAAAGCAGAAGGTGGAGTCAATATATAGGGAGTGTAGAAACTCTTAATTGGTTAGTGACCATATGATATATTATTTGACTATTTGAGTATCCCATTGCAGGCTAAGCCAAAATCTTATCTTTATAGTGCAAAGCAAAAAGCAGTGACACCTGCTATTGATGGCACCGAGCCTTCTGAATTTGGTTTGAAGACAAAACCCAAGGCGGGGTGGAGTTGTGCACTATGTCAGGTCAGTGGCACAAGTGAGAGGGGCTTGAATGACCATCTCCATGGTAAGAAGCACAACGCCAAGGAAGTAGCAATGAGAACTCAGAAAATTGGTAAGAGCACTGAAGCATCTTTTTAATCAAATCGAAAGTGAAAAAGGTACGAACACTGCTGAAACCATCTTTGCCACAACTTCAGGGTTGGATGCAAAAGCAGATAGGCTGTTACCTCAGCCTTGCGTAACCTTGGACGAGTTAAATCAGACAATGGTTGATAAAAACGTGATGGAATCTAAAAATGAGGAGGAGGAAGTGCAGCTTGTGCAGAAAAGCCAAAATGAAGGTGGTTTGGAGAATCAAAATGGAACAGAAACTGAGGAAGCAGGGAAAACAAATTCATTGACACAAGTGCAACTACCGCAAATTGTGGCCCATGTGGAAATCACACCTCCACAGATTGACATGGACAATGTAATCACGTCGGTCAGTCTCCCTCTTTTTCCTTTAATTTCTTTATTTTTCTGTCTCTTTATTTACAAGGTGTGTTTCCTAAGGTCTTTTGATGAGTCACATTGTGTGCCTTGGCGGATAAGACTGGGGAGATATAATGGGAGGAAGCGTGATATGAATTATCCATGTTGGTTACTATTAAATTGAATAGTTTGTTGAGTAGTTAACTATGCTAACCCTTTTAATTAAATAGAATAAGAGAAGCAAATAGTTCATTAGCTAACTTTGGTTGTAGAATTACATAAAATACTTGTTTTCAAGTTTTGGCTAGAATTGTGTCATTTCTGGGAGTTGTAGTACTTTTTTCTGTCAAAATTTGATATGCTTTTTCCTTTTACAGGTTCTTGAGTTTTGCAATTGAATATACCTGGCAGATGATGCATGTGATATTCACTTTAAAAACCAGGACATGTTGATATTGGAACCCACTATAAGCAAAGCTTTGCCTAATATTGCTTTGTTGTTGTCTTTATACTATCAAACATGTTTTGACTGAGTTTCTTTTCCTATTTGTTTGACCAACCCTGCATGGAAATACATTTTCTTCATTGTAAACTTGCATTACTAAACTTGATTGGCAATGGAACCATGTTGTCTGATCACTATATCTACCGTGGCAGGCTAAGTCAGATCCTGATCTTTATAATGCAAAGCGAAAAGCTGTTGCACCTGCTAATTCTGAAACTCAGGCTTCAGCATTTAGTTTGCAGAAAAAACCAAGGAAGGAGTGGAGGTGTGCACTATGTCAGGTTAGTGCCACAAGTGAGAGGGGCTTGAATAACCATCTGCATGGTAGGAAGCACAAGGCCAAGGAAGGAGCACTAAGAACTCAGAAAATTGGTAAGAGCACTGAAGCATCTTTGTCATCAAAGGAAGGTGAAAAAAGTGTGAACACTACTGATACCATCCTTACCACAACTTCAGGGTTGGATGCAAAAGCAGATAGGCAATTACCTCAGTCCTGCGTAACCTTAGAAGAGTTAAATCGGACAATGGTTGATAAGGGTGTGATGGAATCTAAAAATGAGGAGGAGCTTGTGATTGATATAGGTGGTTTGGAGAATCAAAATGGAACAGAAACTGAGGAAGCGGGGAAAACAAATGCATTGACAAAAAGAAAGGTTACCTTATGGTGTGAAATTTGTCAAATTCATACTTTCTCACAAGTTGTCATGGAAGCCCATAAAAAAGGGAAAAAACACCTCAGGCAAATGAAGGAATTTTGTCAAAACAATGCTAGTGTCCCGCCCACATCCTCTGTATCACAAGAAGCTCCCGGATTGATCAAAGATACAGACGCTGTTAACAAAGAAACAGACCAAATGATAACACCTGTAGTGAAGGAAGAAACAATGCTAAAGGTTGCAGAGATTTTTTCAAATTCAGATGAATTACATTCAGTGGCTGAATCAAGAGGAGATAAAGCCAATGGAGGATTATGAACTCATGCAAGATGTTGTGGTGTTGTCAACTCCTGCTATTAATGCCCTACATTGTATAATATGTTGACTCATGGCACCTTCATATCTTTGTCGTTTACTTACAGTCATCTTTAATGTGTTTTATATGTGATGTAATGGAGCAAATAGTTTGGTTCCATCCTCATTGCACATGCTCATTACTCTAATGTGAAAGCATATCAATCCAAGCAAATGAACATGGGAATTAAAGTGGCACAGGTATATTTTGATTTGTAGTAAAATATGGCACAGGTATATTTTGATTTGTAGTAAAATAAAGTTTCTTATAGTTAGTTGCAAGTTGCAACATTTTCTCAAGTTCAAGCTCTAAAAAAAGCTCAATTTCTTTTCTATAGTAAAGATGAGAGAAGAGGCACTACCACATTTTAGCTAACGTAGAAAGCAACTCTAATGAATGGTTTTCTTGTATAGTTATTAAGCTTATACATGTGATTGCTTTGTGATTGAGGGCCACTAGGCTCTTTCTGATCTTTTTGGTACAAAAAATAAACATATTCAAACGTAAGGGCTTACCGGGTTGAGAAGCCAAGAAAGTCATCAATAAAAAACATGTCTCATACCTCAAAAAATGCTTATTACATTTTGTAGTTGATCCGAGGTGGATCTTGGGGGGTGGCTGGAGCAAAGCGTCAAAGGCGGAGCACGACGGCGGTGTGTTATCTGCAAACGCTTCAATGCCAAAGTTAGTATCAGCTCAGAAGTGAGAGGTAAGGAATGGAGCGTACCTAAGCGCCAAGAAGAAGATTCCCTTATAAGGCGAGGTAATGAAGTGGTTTTCGCGAGAAAAAACCATTTGAAGGTGCAACGACCTGGAGCGAGATGCGACGCAAAGTGTGGATCACCGTTGGATTGATCTCGTGGTGATAAGACGATAGGTTCTCGGGCACTGAGTTCTAATGTGGGCTAATTAGATAAGCTCGGAACATTAGTTAAATTTTATTTTTTAATTGAATTGGACATTATACTTGGTCAATATTTTTTATATTGTCAATTGTTCACGGTTAATTCATTTAATTAAAACGTAAATAATGTAAGGAGTATGAATAAATATAAATATTATGAGTTAATGACCAATTTAGTCCCAAAAATTTAAAAAAAAATCAGTTTGGTCCCTTACTTTATCAATATTCTAAATTAATCCCTGTATTTTGAAAAGTGTATCAGTTACGTCCCTCCGTCAGTTTTGTCTGTTAATAGAGATCCAAAATAGTTTTTCAATTTAGTCACTTATTAGCAAACACGTCCTTGTGATTTATAACTTAATGTCAATTTGGTTCTTACAAAACTGATGAAGGGACGTATCTGATACACGTTTTCAAAATACAGGGACTAATTTAGAATATTAATAAAATAAAAAATTAAACTGATTTTTTTTTTAATTTCAGGGACAAAATTGTTGATTAACTCTAAAACATTATTGTCCACATGGGTTTTTTCTTAGGGATTTTACTTCAAAAGCAAGCATGAAAGACGAGTTCCGAACCCGGTAAGAACCTCATCAGCTGTCATCCTTGTTGGTCACGTTATTCCGAGATTTCATACTTGTTGGCAACTTCTGCAAAATAGACTTCAACAACTCCTGTCCCGTATTCTGGTTAAGTAGATCATTTTCCCTACCTAGATTTCCGCCAAGTGGCAAGCAAGTTAAGACACAAAAATAAAAATAATAGGAGTATAAAATAATGATAACGGAGAATCTTGTGTTACACAAATTAAAGAATAATATGGGCAAACCAATGAAAAGTTGCTCAGTGAACTACTTCCTCTTATCAATATTATAAAAAATAAATGTGTTTTTTTTCTTGGTTCAAATTATAAGATACAAACATAAATTTTATACTGTATTAATTATTAATTTTTATTTTTACCCTCTTATTTAATACGAGACTTATATTAATGAGATATACCTACTTCCTATGCATTAGTTACATACAATTTCATACAAGAGTTAGTTTTGGAAGAAAACTCATCTTTTAAAAGTATCAATATCAATCAATCAATCAATACTACTATAAGAAAACAAACCCCATGGCCTCACACATGTCAGCCAAGGGGCAATAGTTTTTCCCTCCCAAACTTATTTATATCATTTCATTTATTAATTTTTTTTAATTTTTGTTTACTTTCTTTCTTTTTTAATTTTTCGATTTTTTTTATTTTCCCAATTTTTAAGTTTTTATTTTTTTTATTTTCTATTTTTCAAATTTTAGTTAATATCACATTTTTTTATTTTTTATTTTTATTCGATTTTTTTACTTTTAAATTTTCCTATTTTCCTTGTATTTATACTTCTTATTTTCTTTTCATTTTTTTACTAATGTTTTTTATTTCTTTTATTTCATCGGGGAAATATTACGTGTTATCGGTTTAATTTCATCGTCTTTGATTACGTATTAAAATTTGTAAATATCTTATTACCTAAAAATGATTATTTTACTTTTCATTATTGACGGGAAAACATTACATGTCATTATAAATTATTAATTTTTTTTGCGTCCCGACGGGAAAACATTACTTGTTATATGTATAATTTTTGAGTACCAACGGAGAAATATTACATGTTGTCGATATAATTTCATCGTCTTTGGTCACATATCAAAATTTGATAAATGTCTTTATTATTTATAGATGCTTATTTTACTCTTAAATCCTGACGGAAAAACAGTACATGTTATCGGTATTATTTCATTTTCTTTTATCACATAACAATTTTATAATTCTCTTTATTATTTATAATTAATTATTTTACTTTTGAGTCCCGATGAAAAAATACATGTTTACTCTTACCCTTTTTGCGTTTTTAGAGAACAAAAACTAAGTATGTTTGTCACAATGTAAAACTTTAATTTTATAAATAAATATATTTTAAAAAACAATGTAAAACTTTAATTTTATAAACAAGTATATTTTAAAAATTACATAAAAACAGAGTGACCCATGTGTATGCACGGATATCTTGCTAGTTAATTAGGAAAAATAAATTTCAATGCAATTTCTTACTGTGTGTGAATTATGATTTTATTTGTTATAATATCGACAGGAGGTATTAATGGATAGGCATCATCAAACCAACCAACCTTTCAAGACCCTCGGTATTGAAACAAGCACAAGAATCCAAGGACCACCATAACTCAACCATAGAAAATCCAAATCCAATTTTGTACTACTACTTTTTACAATGCAAAAGCAGAAAAATAAAAAACAACTCGTGTGAATAAAGATATGATTTCAAGGGATAATATTCTCCATTCCATCTAATATATATATTGAACATATGACATGATTCTATAGGGTAGTATATATTTTATCTTTACAAGATGAAACATAAAACTAGAATGGTAAAAAATCTGCCACATAGTAAAGCAGACTACTACATATTCCAATTTCTCAGCCAACTGTACTTATTAAAGATCAAACCCTCAATGCCACCTGGTCTTGCCATGAAATCTTCCTTTTCCCTGTCCTATTGGATCCATCCCCAATGTTTCTACAAACTGAAAGCTTGATATCATTGTGCTGCTCCTCATTCACAACAACTCTTTGTGTACTCTTCTTTGGTTCTTCAATCCACATTGGCTCATTGTTTCCCTGTAACTCCTCCTCTTCTCTCTGCATAGATGAACACCATTCAAGTCTACTACAATCAAAACATAAATAAGGGCTCATGATGTAAAAACAGCATGCGATATTAATTACCGAAATCTGGTTCAAGTCAAAAATTGGAGTTATACTCTTCTTTGTGGCTTCCTTCCCACTGTGAATCCTATCTTTGTGGTTCAAGTCAAGCACAGGAGCAGAAGTGTGAAAAGAAGCATCTTTTTTACTCAAACTCCTACCATTCTGGTTTAAGTCAAACATGTGGCTAGTTTTTTGTAATGTGTCTTCAACCCCATTGAAAATTCTTTCTTTTGGGTTCAAATGAGAAGCACTTTGGGGTTTCAAAGTAGATTCCTTTCTATTGTAATTCCTTCCCTTTGAGATCATAGGCTCTTTCATTTTGAGCTTTTGTGGCTTTAAAACTACTTGCTTTTTTGGTTGAGGCTTTGGAAGAGGATGTTTTAGCAAGTATTTGTAACGTTGCCTCAAAAATCTGCAGTTAAAGAGCGACAGTTATATAAGCTCTTAAGGATAATGAACTTCAAATTCAAACTACAAAAATTAAAACCACTAGGCATGAGACATTACCTAACTTCAGCTGATAGTATCAACTTTTTCCGCTTCACAGCCTGCAATTTCCTTCTCATGGCCTCAGTTTCCTGAACATAATATAAATATCATGAGAACAAGCTTTCCCAAAAATCTCATGGATAGATTGGCAAAAGTCTTTTACAACCAACTCAAACAAGACCAGCATGAAGAAAATAGACAAACAAACACACCAATTATTTTGATAAAGCTTAACAAAATGAACCCCCCCCCCCAAAAAAAAGAAAAGGAGGCTAATTAACAGTTGATTAGAATTTCATTATTAAATTCAGGACTTAATATGTTTACAAATCCTGTGAAAATATGATATAAAAAATACAAAGGTAATTAACAGTTGATTTACTATTTAATTCTTAAGTTCAGGACTTAATAAAATCCTAGAAAAATATGATATAAAAAATACAAAGCTAATTAGCTCAAAGACCCAAAAGGCTGAGGCCAAAAACTACGCAAGGTAAAGGCTCCAAAGGCTTTATAAAAATTGTAAAGCAGATAAACAAAAAAAAATTCACAAGAACACACTGCTATGTGACTATTGTTTCATGTTTATTAAAAACTCAGGAACTTAGCAGAAAAGAATCAAAGATTTTGGAGTCCAGAAATTTGTTTTGTAGGAGGTAACCAAAAGGAAGAAATTCTAAGAAGAGATACATGAAAAAACACCATCCCATCAGATCGGATGTTTAATCCAAACAAATTAACAAACAACCAGATCAAAACATAAGATCCCTTTGTTGTTTTCTCCAACAAAAATCCTCAATTTACACAAAAACCATATCAAAACATAAGATCCCCTTATTGTTTTCTCGAAAAAAATCCTTAACTTTCAGGAAAAACAAACCGTCATAAATCCAAATCAAACCAAAAGCCACAAAGAAATCAAAGAAAAAACCTAGATCCAGAGAAAACCCCATCATAGAAAAGTTCAATCTTTTAAAAAAAGAGGGCAAAGGGGTTGGTTACCTCGTGCAGGTCTTCATAGTCCTGAAGGAGACTCTGGTGCCTCAACCTGGTCCTCTGATCCATATACACATCAGAAGGAGGCTCCATAGAAACAACCCCTTTCATCTTCTTCATCAGATCAAGGAAGAAAGAAGGAACCCACAAGGCAAGAACAAAGAAGAACTAAAAGGTAAAAAGGAAGGGGATAGAGAGAAAGAAGAAGGCGGGGTGGTGAGAGAAAGATAGAGAGAGAGGAAGGAAAAGAAGAGGCACAATAATAATAATAAAGAGAGAAAGAGAGAAAGAAAGGGGTATGAATGAATGAAGAGGTGAAGAGGTAAGAAGGTTCTCGCTTTCCTGTTTTCTCTGTGAAACTCTGACCAAGACAAAGAAACCCAAAAAGCCCACATAACTCGGTGAAAAGAAAAATATTGTTGTTTTGAAAGAGCAGTGATGAAGATGGGATTTTTTGGGGTCTTGCAGAAGGGTAATTCGGGGAACATAGTTTGATGAGAGAGAGAAGGAAAGATGTAAGCCTAAGGTGGGTTTGGTTGGAGGACATTTGAACACATCTATCTAATCCTTCTTTTGTTTCCCATTCTTTCTTTCTTTCTATCTTTTTTTTTTTTCTTCAACATAAATTTTGGTCCAGCTGGGCCATTGATGAGAGAGAAATAGGGGTTGGGTGGTGTGGACTCTTTGGTTTTGGTGGTAAAGGATGGATGCGTGGAGTTTCCATGTTTCTTCTTTGATTGTATTTGGAATTTGTTGTTGGCCTCTGAGTGTAGAGAGAGAGAGAGAGAGAATGGGTCAGAGAGAGATAGAAAGAGAAAGAAGGGTTATTGTATTGAAGATAGATAGATAGATTAGGGGGCTGGAAAAAAGGCATAAATGAAATGGGATGATGCTGTTTCTCCTCCTATGCTGTAGCAGTTTTTTGTTGCAACCCTTATTTTTAGGCTTTGGTATGTATTGACTCCTACTTTGGTTGTGTTGTGAACTCTCTCTCTCTCTCTCTGATGGTGCCATGGTGGCCTTCATTTCCTTTCATATACTATTATATTATATTATATATTATTGTTATTATTATATGCAAAGGGTCAATTGGTATTAATTTACCTGCATACCCTTGTCATTTTTTTTTTCTTTGATGAGTGATGCTTCTTTTTCTGCTTTTCACCACCCCCCTTGTCCTGGGTGGAGAAAACCAATATGGCTTTTTCATGATGAAGCAGGTAAAGTAAAGAAGAAAAAATCCCCCAAACGAAACCCCATTATGTTTTTTGTGGGTGGTGGTATATAGTCCTTTCCTTGATGTGTCTCCCCATCTCTTCTCTCTCTAGCATATGAGGGGTGGATTAGGTAGTTTGTCTTCTACACCCCAACTGAGTCCCCTATCTTTATATTTAATGTTTCCTCCATCTTCATCAATGGAATTGGAAAGATCCCACCATCACCTACTTTCAGGACTTTTTTTTGTGTGTAGCACCAAGCCTACCTACTACCTAATAGCCTCTACCACTCTTTATTGAAAGCTCCATCATTTTTGCCCTTCATTTCTTTGGCGTCATGCTATAGCCACACATTTTGAGATCTTATTTGCCGATTTCAACTTATACCCTTTCCTTATGTGATAGCGTAACATTTACATGCGTGTTTATGCACACATTATTTTTATATCATGTCTAATTTTATTACAATTATTACTTCAGCTTTTTCAAACGCTAATTATCATTTCACACATCATTTCCCACAAAAAAAAAATCATTTCACACATCATGTAATGGGGGTAATCTGGTTAGTCTCTCTCTCTCTCTCACGTCATGTGGGTTGTACTAGAACTAGTGGTACAAAACGTGAACCCACCCACCATAACCATGGTAATTGGTAAGAATTCAAAAGAAACACAGATTTGCAGAGAAGTCTCTTAAAATCAAAGATTCTGAAATGAGACCAGAGAGGTGCAGTTAAGGTAAAATAAAGCTGTTGGTGCCTGTTGATGTTGGGGTTTGGTTTTTTGCATTTGGTTAGCATCTTTTGATGTCAGTAGGGGCAGGGGTGTTCACGGTGTGGGTTCACCTGATCAACTCGATAACCAACCCAAATTGTTCAGTTTTTTTCATAATTTGATCGAACTCGAACTAACCCGTTCAAACTCGCCGTTGTTTGATTTGGGTGACAGATTTTTTATTTAAAATCTACAAACCCAGCTACCCAACTCTTTGACATGAAAATTATTTTTTTAATATTTTTTATATGAATTATCTTATTACTGTATTTCCTCCGACTCTACAACACATAATTGCTGAAATCAAGGTTGTCAAACACGAGTCTGACATGCACTGCAGAAGATCGTAGATTGACTAAACTCGCATTTAGTTTACCTAATGTGAGAGAGTCTAGGCAAACTCGTAGAGCATAGGTAGACTCGACTTGTAAACTCGTACGAGTTTACCTAATGTTTAAAATAATATTAATGAGAGAGTCTAGGCAAACTCGTGGAGCATAGGTAGACTCGACTCGTAAACTCGTACGAGTTTACCTAATATTTAAAATAATAGTAAACAAATCTGCACATCACAAATACTTTCGGACTAAGTATGGAGCAAACGAGTTACAAGGCGTACAAAGCAAAGATGAGAGAACCCAAAATAAGAAAACAATTGATCTTCCACTTTTTTATACGCGTACGAAGCAAAAATTACGACTAAGTATTTGTTTTAAAAAAAGAACAAAACGCATGAAATGGTAGCGTTTTGAAGATTTTTTTTTAATGTCAACACTGACTTGCTGACTCAGCTCAGACTCGAGAGTCTGTCCGAGTCTACCACGAGTCCACTCGAGTTTGTGCAGAAACGATTTACACGGTGAGTCAACTCGTTTCGTCCATGTCAACTCGATTCGTCCATGTAGAAACGTAAACTCATAGAATCGGACGAGTCGACTCGAGAATCTAACAACCATGGCTGAAACTACACGAAAAACAACCATGGAGTCTCATCATCATGTTCATGGTGGTGTCACTACACTCCTGTGACTGTCTCTTGTATTTATTTAGTTAAAAAATGTACGGTATATAGTAAAAAAAAAAAAAGACACGTTATTTTAATTTTTCCACACAACAATAACTTGTTCTAATTAGTCTCTATTTTTTCAGATTGTTATTTTTATAAATATATTTTTACACTAACGTGAATAATAAATAATTTCTAGTTTTTTGTTCAAAACTAAATTATTATTTCTTATTTTTATATTTAAATGTTTTTGCATTTTACTTTTTGGCTATATAAAGTGTTGGAATATTGTAAAAACAATGTATTTTTTTCTTTTTAGAATTTATTAAAAATTTGGTATCACATGACGCGTTGACCCAACTTAAACCAACCAAGTTTTCATCAAGTTGATTTGATTTGGGTTCCAAGAAAAAATGTAAAAACTCAATCCAAACTAAAAAATTTTGATTGGCTTAAGTAATGAAGGGTTTGGTCAAAACTGACTTGTGAACACCCCATTTATTCTTGACTATTTCACTCATTCTCTTTCCTCCTCAGTTTGTGTATAACGTGTGAGCCTAACCTCATCTATTTTTTTTTCCTTCTCGCTGCAATTCGTATTAATTAAATAATAAAAAATTCTCAAAATGATAATAATTCTTCAAGCAAAGCAGAGCTGTGTCATTTTTGTTTTGGGGTATGTGAGAGGGTGAGGTGTGTCGTTAGAACACGGGCTAGAAGCATGTCCGTAAAAAGTAAAAAGAGATGGGCCTGTATTGCTCTATTTTGGGGATTGCTATTTGCACCCCTTTTTTTCTGACACAATCCTCACAAGTTTAATTACTATTTTTTAAGGGGAGATATTATTATTTCATGGCAATATTATAATTGTCCCTGAGAGAAGTTGAACTCTGTTTCTCAAAATGTTCATGTTTTGATGGTTAATAAGTTTCTCTCGCTTATTAAATTGTTATTTTATGTCATTTTGTATTTATCAATTAGTTCAACCGCTAATTTTACCCAAAACTTTAAATTCAATCTGTTAGATTATCTGCTATCAGTTATTCGCTATAAACTCATCCGTTATCCGTTATTTACTACTTTTTCACCAAATAGAGCCTAAATTTCATGGACCGCGTATTTCTTCAACGAGTGCGCTATTTCAACAACCAAATGGGATAACTTTCGCGACAACTTTATAAGTGGGTAATGCAATGAACACTTAGAAATCGTGGTTAATCACGTTCAAATTCGTAGTTAATAAAGTTATGTCGATAGTTAATGAGTTTCAACACCTAGTATATTTATTAAGCATTCACTAAACTAAACGTAATTAACTATATATTTAAACTGTATTAATTAATTAGAAAATTGTAGTCTAAATTTGGTTTCAAAAAAATCATTTCACTTTCCTCAAAATTCGTCGCATCCGAGTCTAGTTAATCGAAGCGGTGCCGAAGTACTTGTATTGGTCCGTTCTACGGGTAATCTGAAACGAGGTCACGTTTAAAGTAAAACACGGCAATCCGCATCACCGAGTGTGTGAGTCTTAAAATCTTCATTTTTCCAACAAAAAACACGTAAGAAGCAAAAAAATATCTCCAATCCATTATCTAACAGTAACATCTCCAAATCCACACCGCTTTCTTCCCACTCGCAACTTTTTTCTTCCCTTCGAGTGGAAGGAAGCCAATGGCGTTCACAGTTTCGACAACAGTAACAGGTCACATCCACGGAGCCACTCAATGGAAAAACCTTTCCCCTTTATCACCACCTCTCTGTAAGTCTCCATTTTTCATTTCGGTTGCTTCTAAACTCAATAAAGTTGCAAACTTTTTTCACTTTTTTCCACTGCAGGGGATCCATTCCCCATGTATGGGCCTTTTGCCTTTTATTCTTGCTTCTCAATTGCTCATTGTGCGTGTGCCTTTTCTTATTGCCCGGAATGCCCTTCATCTTCGTTTAACTCTGCCATAGAATAATTTTATCTCAAATTGTTGGTTTCTCGTATACATATGTCTATTCATATTCCTGGCAATTGAATTCTTGAAATGTTCCTTCATTTTTTTTGGTAAATCAAAATCTACAATTTTATTTCGAAGTTTGACGGTACTGTTGGAAAATAAGCTTGATTTTGAAATTATAGCCAAGTAAGGGGAATTCATATATGCATTTGATTATCAAACTACTTGTTATCACTGAATTATTCATCGTTGGCTATATTCTATAGATAAACTAAGACCCAGTGCAAATGTAGTTGATATGAGGCTATTATCTCGGCGTGGACAGCAAAAACTTGGATCTGATCATCGATATTTTCGAGTTAATGCCCTTTTTGGAGGAAAAAAGGATAATGATAAAAGTGGTGATGCATCTTCGAAGGTTAGCCAAGTTAGCTTTCTCTTAACTCTTGCCATCAACGTTTCATGTGAATACTCACACAGGGTGACAAATTTGCATTTGTGTCCATATTTGTTATCTATCTACAGTTTTCATCATTCACATACGTGATGATGATTAAGTACCATTCTCTCTTTTTATTTTTTTTTCTTTTTCTTTGGCGTGTTTATTTGATGAAAGTGTTATACGATTTATTTTCTTCCTTGTTTATTCTTCCTCTCTTTAACTTAAACTGGATCATGGATATTTCTTGTAATTTTGTCCAAGAGAGTAATGAATCAGTTGTTAAGTACTTCCTCCGTCTCTTAATATAGAACTCTTTTGAAGAAAAAAAATTTGTCCCATAATATAAGACAATTTTCAAAGACCAAGATACATTAATTATTTTTTTACAAAATTACCCCCTATACCAAGATGCATTAATTCTCTCTCTCTCTCTCTTAATAATCTTGGAAGCTGAGAATGGTAATTTGGGAAAAATAGCACACATTTTGTGCAAATTTAATACTAATAACTAACAAAACCCACTTTCTTAAAGGGCGTGAAATGGTCAACGGGGTCCTATATTAAAGACAGAGGGAGTATCTCTTCTAGGGAGTGTTCTTTTCTTAAGTGATAAACTATCACTTTCTCTTTGTGAGAACTTCTCATCTTTGGTGTGTGGAGAAGTTCCTTACAAAGATGCATTTGCAGAATTTATTATCAGACTGCATTAGGTAGGAGATTCTCCCAAGCACCTGACACAAACCTTTCAATCCACCTCCATTTGATGCTTACTTTAATATTGAATTTGAATCTTTTCCCATTTGTGTAATTGCAAAGTATGATATTCACCTTCCAAGCTAAGAATTACATTGGGAATTAAGTTTTTTGGTTATGCTGTCCTGTGTCCATGTATTTTATTTTCTCCTGGGTCAAAGAGAGAATTAGCATAGTAAGAGTGTCAATCACAAAATACAAACATAGCCCTGTTTTACATTGAAAATCTGCAAAATAGGCGCATGGTGATTCTCCATCAATTTGATTTCGTATGGTTTTCGGTTATTCCTCAAACAAGTCACAACATTTAATTCTCTCTTTCAAAATTACAAAGTATACATATTGTGAATTGGATAAATGAGGTTCAAGTTGAGTGTTTCCCTGTATGGATCCGAGAGACTTTATCCACAAAAGCACTAGTAAGAACTTTAGTTTGATTATCACTTTCGAGGACACTGTTCCACAGATTTTCTATGTACAACAAATTTTATATGGTTCTTAATTAGGACATATATTTGTGATATTGATCCGTGACAGACCTTGAGTCCGTCACTGCCTTATATGCTGAAGTGAAAATGCTGGCATTGATGTTGTGGTTCTTTGACCTAGGTTCATTGATTGACTGAAATTCATTATTTCTATCATTTGTGAATTTCACTTCTAAGTCGATTGTTCAGTCTTCACTATGTCCTTGGCTGCCAGACCATCATACTGAATTTTTTATCTGGAACCTCAGGATAGCAGCTTATATGTATCTACACTTTCCCTATTTCTTGATTAATCTGATCCTTGTCTTATAATCTTGCATTGAAGTAGTTTTTGTCCCTTATGAGTTGCATGATATATGATATTATCACTGCACAATAGATCTGTTTACACTGATTGAAAGTCCAATGCAAGAAATCACTTTTATATTTGGGAACTCAGTCGGTTGTACATGATCATGTGGCACATGGATGGCATGTTAAATGCTATCTTAATGTTTCACTTGGAAGGATGATTGATAATTGGTATTGTTCATAAGTTGGGTTCCCGAGATTTTACCAGACAACTATTTAGCACCTTTCTCGGACATAAAAACTTCTTGTTATGTGTGATACTAAGCTTTAATTTTAAACTTTTTACAATCTCTATTAGATTACAAATTGTGTGGCAGTATTATGTTGTGTGTGTTTGTCAATCTGACGTTAGCTGATCTTAATATTCATAATTGATGGGTTTGTGGATTGATTCTAGGCAGGAATGCTTGGAAACATGCAAAATCTTTTTGAAACTGTGAAGAAGGCGCAAGCGGTTGTCCAAGTTGAATCAAATCGGATCCAGAAAGAACTTGCTGCGTATGTAGCCTTTTCTTTTTCTTTTTTTCCTTCCCATTTATACGAGTTATTCACAGTTGAGTTATTTGTCTTTATTCAACCATGCAGAGCAGAGTTTGATGGTTACTGTGAGGGTGAGTTAATAAAGGTACGATATTTGATCTCTCTCTCTCTTTAATGTTGTGTGGTAGAAACATTTTCATGCTTCTGTGAGCAGATTTGGAAAGTCTGGTTTCCCCCCCCCCCCTTAATTTTCCTTTGAAAGTTGAGAGAGGCAGTGGCGGATCTTGATTAGTTTCCTTGAGGGAGCCAAAATGTAAATAAAATATGTTGCACCAACATATCGTGAATTTGTAAGTGGTATAATGGTTTAGCCTGTTTGTCCTACGCGAGTGTACGCGGCTCGAATCCCAGTTTAAGCATGTTTTGGCATTGTATTATTTTGCGCAAGAAAATAAAATGGAAATATAAAAGAAGTCTATTCTTGGATTTGATCCCAGCTTCGGCTATTTAACCAAAAATGCACGACTACTACTGGACCACTGCAGACAATTCGAAACAATGCGGGCAAGTATAATATTTATAAACTTTTAAAAATGGCACAACATTTTTATATATACTATCAAGAAAAAAGATTGGGGGAGCCAAGGCTCCTCCCTGTCACTATGAAGATCTGCCACTGGAGAGAGGGAACTTTGTGTGCATTATCTTATGAACATTTTATACTTTATGTTAGATGGGGTGTGTCTTAGAACAGTATTATGGTTCAGTTTTATTTTATGTAACATTTTGGTAACATCTTTATTGTTTCTAGCTTTAGTCATCATCATGATGTGTTGGGTTTCAATATCACTACTTATATAATAAACTGTTAGTTTTGTTTCAATTGTAACAAAAGTTTTGGCCCAATGGTTAGAGTTGTTGCCATGTAACTAGAACGTCACTTGATTGAGTTGCAGAGTCAGCCTCTTGCAAATGCAAGGCAAGGTTGCATATAATAGATCCGCAATGTATCCAACCCTTTCCTTGACCTTCTGCTTGGCTGGAGCTTTATAGCACTGTATTACCCTTTTGGTTTCATTTTTTAAATTATTTTTGATGAAGTTTAATTTTTAGGTGACACTATCAGGGAATCAGCAACCTGTACGGACACAAATTACCGAGGCTGCTATGGAATTGGGACCAGAAGTGAGTAGGCAATTCAAGTGATTTTATAACTTTATATACCTTATTTTCCTGTCAGATTTTATATCTAATAGCTTTATGCATACATGCGCATGATAACTATATGTTGAAATAGAAGATTAGGAGTAGACGTTTAAAAAAGTGAACAAATATGTAAAGGTTCTATATGTAAATTATGATTTTTTTTGGCAGCTTACATAAATTTTCAAAGAAATTTGTAGGCTGAGATCAAAATTTGGAATTTGGGTAGCGTTATCCACTTTATTGAAAGCTTAATACTTACCCTTTGTCTCAATCAACTAGCAGCTAACATACTTTGTTCACAAAATTATGTCAAAAATTGTTGGAATGGGAATGACAGATTCATATGGCTTCATGCACTGAAAGTTGGGGTAGATATCTAATAATTTTTAATAATCTGTATGTGGTCTTGTGAAGTTAAAATTTATATTAAACATCTTTGAGCTGCAGAAACTTTCACTTCTAATCACAGAGGCTTACAAGGATGCACACCAGAAGAGTGTCCAGGTAAAAATATTTATTTTCAAGTGGAAGAATGGAAATTCATTTGCCCTTGTGGTTTGTTGATCTGTTTAAACATGCTCTTACTTTTGTTTTCAGGCCATGAAGGAACGGATGAGTGATCTTGCTCAGAGCTTAGGAATGCCACCAGGGCTCAGTGAAGGAATGAAGTGAGATGAACATCAATTTTGCACACCAAACAATTTAAATAATGCTTATTTTCTCCCTTTACCGTGATTGTGAATTGGCAATCTTGTTTATTCAGTTATTATGTACGGATTTTATACTTTTTTCTTGTATTAGAGACAAGTTACAGTGTTAAGGGATTTAAAGGCCACTTCATCAAAATCCACTACATCAAAGGCTTCAAAACCAAGTGCATCAAGACAAACTACATCACAACCTTCCTAGGGTCCAAATGTTGTTGAGCCACCTAATAGATCCGCAAATGCACACAATGCTGGTAATCAAAATATGGTACTAATTTATTTTACTAGTAACTATATAATGTGATTAAACTGCATGATGACTTATTTGAAAACCTTGATAGAAGTGACTGGTGAGAAAGATTGGTTAATAAAAGTCAGTGAGTGAGCAAAATGCAGAGTCAAGGAGGGAGAAAAATCGTACCCGAGCCACTCAGTGAGGTGGTCTTTATAGGAGATTGGTGGTGGAGGCTTTGCAGGAAAGTCTATTGCTTCGTAGCTGATAGCATAAATAGCGGCGTCAATCACAACGTGGCTTGCGCTTGATCGTTGATTAGAAGGACGACTATGATCATGATCCGTGTGAGATCGTGATCCACGTGACGTCTCTTGATGTACGATTATGATTCAGAGGAGTGTCTAAATGGATGGTGAGGATGTCGATCTGTGTGACGCAATCCGTGTGACATGACCTCGTGTGAAGTCGGGTATTTTGTGTTCCTTGGCTCAGCTTGTGAGTACACTTTCGATGTGGGCTTTGTTGTGGGACATGCTCTATTAAAATTTCTTTATTATATAAACCACCAAGAAAAGCAAAATACTAATAAAAAAGAGTTGAATACAATAAAAATAGAAAGAATATATAAAATAAAATTAATATTGAATTACAAAATAAAAATATGATTGCATTAAACTTAATATATGTTCAAATTTTAATGGGGCATTTTGTGTCCCAAGAACTAAAATCCAAAAGAATTTTGTTTCTGAATCAAAGAGAACTTATTGTCTAGTTCAATAACCTAGATAAAATATACTATTTAATCAAATATTAATAATAATAATAATAATATATTTATAATATATTTTAAATTATATTAGTGTATAACATCTATTAGTGTTGTTTCATATAAAATGTTCAATCTCTATTTGATATAATTTTTTAATCTATAATTTAAATATTAATATATTTTTGCATAGATATTAATATGTTTTCATATAAATGTTTATGTGTGTGGGTATATTTTTACTCTTTATTTATCATATTTTTACTTTTAGGAAAATATTTCATCTCTCGGTAAGATATATACACTTCTTGTAACATATATAAAAGTTTTTTTTTGACAATAAGTTTTCTTATATAGTGTCTATGTCTATAACATATAATTATTCACTAATATAGATATTCACCAATTGTTAAAATTTACTCTATTAATTGGACAATTTGAACTCTAGTATAAGAATAAGAATTAATATCAAAATATGTTTTAGTCTTATGTTATAATGGTTAATATTTAATTCTATAGCATAGAGATTAGCATGTCATCGTGTAAAATATTTATTTATATATGATTGTGATGTAAGTGTTTCCCTCTAAATCTTAATGTGTTTTCATGTAAATTTTACCTCTATGTAAGATACTAGTACGTAATTCATGCCATGCACGGGTATGTAAATCAGAGAAAAATTTTATATAAATATTGATAAAAAATAACATTTATGATGTTTAATCATATCATATACACATATATACATATTTAAAAAAAAAGAATATATATATATATTATATATATATATATAAAAGCATTTACTAACTTACACTTACCCATTTTTTAGTTAGTTTAAGTTAGCAAGTTACACTTTAAAGTGTATTTGACAAATTTTTAGTTATAACTTGTTAACTTACATCAACTAAAAAATAGGTGAGTGTAAGTTAACAAATTCCATTCCATAAATTGTTATTTTGGATATAAACTCATATATAAATATTGATATTGTTTAAATTAATAACTTTTACTAATTTTTAATATATTATTTTATAATAATTATGGCGAGTAGGACTATATAGTAACCTGTGCCATGCACGGGTGTATATTGGCTTTTGAACACTTGTATAAAATTTATTTAACTTTTTATATAATTTTTTTGTTAAAGTGAATTTGAGGCAATATTTACGAGAAATTAAATTAAAGTATCTTATTTTCAATTATACGTCACAAAGTATGCAATCTTTATCATAGTAACTACTATTGTCCATTATAAAGAGTTGGTTAAATATGTGACCAATTATCATATTTAAAATTGAATATAGTGGATTAAAATATAAATTATTGCTGGCTTAAGAGAATAAAGAATTGTTATGAACTTATATTTTTACCAAACTAATGTGGGAGTTCCTAGTAAAAAAAACAAAAAAAACATTCTTTAAAATGAAAATTTCAAATATAATAGATTTGACCCATGTGTTATGCATCAGGATATAGATGAGATGCACTCTATAGTAACAACATATCTATTGTATGTTGACCCGTACTACGCACGGTGTATATAAAAAAATATAAACAAAAAAGATCATGGGGAATTTCATAAGAAATTATCTAAAATGTACATAAAATATGTATATAAAAAATTTGTTTTTTCATATAAAATATTCATTCTCGTGTATTATATTTTATCTATGGCTTTCATGTAAAATGTTTATTCTCGTGTATTATGTTTTGTTTGTAATTTATATTTATATATTGATCAATCTATATGTAGATATAAATTTATAAAAGAGATTCTAAATTTGATTTTTTTAAGGGAAAAAAGGTGAAGGAGCCTCGTTAAAACCTTCTGATGCAAAACCTTCCTTAGGGAAAAAACATCAAGAAGGAAAAAGAGTACTCCTGCCTTAATTTATTAAAAAAGGAAAAAGAAAACAAAGAGCATGGGGAGACCAAACCAAAACTCAGGAAATCAGCGAAAGCGGAAACTAGGGAACCAAGAACAGTTCCTACAAAAATCATCCCAAACCAAGAACCAAGAACGGTTCTAAATTTGATTAGATTAAACTAAAACTCTAATAAATCCAAATTTGCTTTCATATAAAATTTTATTCCTATATGTAATGTTTTATCTATAATTTCTATACTGATCAATTTACATACAGATATTAATATTTTTTTCATAAAATATTGTGTATAATTTTATTGTAATATGTCCATCCCCATGTTATACTAAAAGAAATTTGAATTTTGTTAGATAAAAAAATGGCCGATAATTTTTTTATTGTATATCTGTAGGCTCGCGCTACAACACGCAATATAATTAAGAAAAATTATAATTATATACCTAGGGTTTAGAAGAAGTGACATTATTATATAGCTAGTAATGGGTATATAGATCTAAATCTTCCCACGGGTTATAAACCGAAGTATGAATGAGATGTACTCTATAGTAACACAATATCTATTGTCTGTTCGCCCATTAAAAAATAAAAACGAAAAAGATCATGGAGGATTTCATAAGAAATTATCTAAAATATATGCATAAAAAAAAGAAATAATCTAAAATATACATAAAATGTTTGTAATGAATTGGTTTTTCATGCAAAAATATTCACTCCCGTGTATTATATTTTATCTATTACTTTTATGTAAAATGTTTATTCCCGTACACAATATTTTATATATAATTTATATTTATATATTGATCAATATATATATATATATATATATATTTAAAAGATAATCTATATATCAAAAAACATTTTGCTCAGATTAAACTAAAACTTTAATAAATCTAAATTTGTTTCAATGTAAAATTTTATTCTCACACGTAGTATTATCTATGATTTATAGATATTAATATTTTTTGTGTAAAATATTGTGTTTAATGCAATTTTCCCCTATATTTTCTTGTAATATGTCCATCCCCGTGTTATACTAAATGAGTATTGTATTTCTCTTAGACAAAAAAATGTTTGATACAATTTTTTTTATAGTACATCTTTGGTCCTGTGCTACGTACAATATATACTTAAAAAAATATAATCATACACTTAGGATTTAGAAGAAGCAACATTTTGTATACATTTAGATAAAAATTACATCTAATATATATATACACACACACTACAACTATAAGTATTTTTCCCTTATAATTGAGATGTTAATATAGCTTATATTTTCTTATAAAATTATAATGTTTCTATCTTTCTTTTTACCATTTTAGTCATATGTTTATTGAACACTCTTATAAATTTTGTTACATTCTCTTGATGTTAATTATCTATTTTTTTATTCATATGTTATTTTAGAATCAATTTTTTATGTTTCTCTGACAGACATCGACAATATATTTCAAAGAAATTGAACTTCCTATTACATCACCCACTCATATATTCAAGAGCATTATATTGGCTTGCTTCCTATTTTCTTTTATACTTTGTGTTGGAATTGTGTCTACTTAGATCTAGATGACAACATATCTTATAGTGAGAGTTAGCTTCAAGTTCGACTGGTAAGATTAGACTACTTTGAAGTTTTATTTGTTTATTGAAAGGCCATAAGTTTAAGGAAAAGTAAATGGAGATGAATCAAATCAAAAATATCCATAGATAAAAATATGAAAAAAATAAAAGCATTAAATAATTAAATAGATAACAATTAAAAATTAAAAATAAATACAAAACAATCAAGTCCGGGTTATTAGGCAACATAAAATAATTTAATATAGAATCATCTCCTCGTGACATTGTATCGTAATTTCATTACAATTTAATATTTACAAAATTACAGCATTAAAAAATATGATGAAAATATTATATTACATATAAATATTAATATAATATGTTCATTCCTGTGTGTTATATTTTTTATATAATTTATATTTATATTTTAATCAGTCTATATATTGATATAAATTTAAATTTATTAAGTTTAAATTTATTTCTTAAAAAAATCTAAATTTGCTTTTATGTAAAATTTTATTTTATTCCAACATGTAATTTTTTTCTATGATTTTTATATTAATCATTTTATATATAGATATTAATTTTTTTTGTGAGTATAATATTGCATTTTTATGTAATATATTATATTTACATATAATATAATAAAGAAAAATACCATATTTACATATAGATATTCATGTAATATGTTTATTCCCGTGTATTATATTTTTTATATAATTTATATTTATATTTTAATCAGTCTCTATATTGATATAAATTTAAATTTGCTAAGTTTAAATTTATATCTTATAAATTTTATTTCATGTAAAATTTTATTTTATTTAAACATGTTATGTTTTTTTTCTATTTTCTATGAGTTTTTATCTTAAACAATTTACATATAGATATTAATATTTTTTGTGTGAGTAAAATATTATAATTTTATATAATATATTCTATTTACAAATAATATATTAAATGAAAAAATTATATTTACATATAGATATTCATGTAATATTTTTATTCCCGTGTATTATATTTCTTATATAATTTATATTTATATATAAATCAATTTATATATTTTTATAAATTTAAATCCTTTCAAAAAAAAAAAAAAAAAACACACACACACACACACACATATATATATATATATATAGTTATAAAAGATAATTTAAATTAGGACAATTCCACTCATGTCATGCTCTATATATACAACTTTTAAGCGGGTCATATTTGTTAATCTAACCTATAGTGTTGAACAATTGGAGTGAGAAAAATACATAAAAACCCAATTGTAGAGCCATTATTATAATCAGACACGGAAACATCAAGATTGAAATTTATTCACCTTTGAGTAGTAGTAAAATATCAGACAAAGTTGCAAATGTTGTAGAACTCTACCTTTCAAGAACATATTTATGGGTATAGCTGAGTAGGGAAGGACTTTGCAAAGAAATTTAACTACCCAAAAATATCAAAGAACATCTTGATTTTTCTTGTGTTGTAGTTGATTTTCCTCTTCATGTTTGTGGATAGGAGAGAGAGAGAGAGCGTTATCTCATACATGCTTATGCTTATATCTTTATCGAACTGAAAAAAGAAAAAAGAAAAAAATAGGTCATATCTTGAGTGGTGTATAACCAACCATTATTTCACATCATATCACGCTAATATTTAAGATTACAAAGAAAAAAATAATCAGACAAAATAATCTCCAAAATAGCTAGTGAAATAGGGGAAGAACAAAAGAATAACTTCAATCGATAAATGAAAACTTTGTGTATCTGATGCATTGACGCACCACATACGGTAAACCCCACCTACAAAATTCCAAATCCGACCTGAGGAAGAGTCGATGTCAGAAATACGATCATGGTTGGGGTTCATTTTTTTTGAGAATCAAATAAATCAAAAATACACAAACACATAATATATGGACGAAAAAAAGGCACAAATCAAAGGAATGAAACACACAATAAGCATGTAAGTTTCTATCCACTATTTATAGGCATTGTATACATGTGAACGACATTAAATATTTTTTTGCCGGTTTAATAATGTATCGATTTCCATAAAACAAATTTCATCACGTTTATGCATTTGTCCGGTTTAAGTGAATATAAGAAAATTATTTGCCATAGTGTGGTGTATCAATTTTGGGATTGTTTCACGATTTTACCAGTAATATTTATTTCCGTCACGATTTCTATAATTGAACGTTATATTTTGTTTCCTTTTTTATTTTTCATTGTGAAAATGGGAGCGTTACGTTTGGTCCTTCAATGTTCCCTTTTTTATTCTTTATTGAACGGTACGATTGGTTTCATATTATTGAGCAAGAGGAATGCTACAGACACTCTCTCTGACACTCTCTTTTAAACACTCTCTCAATGATTGGGTCACGTCACACTTTTTTTTCCTAAATCAACAATTGGATTGAAAGTTACTATCATATAGATCATATCTGTAAATTTTAACATTAATATATGATCATTTGCTATATCATCAAGATGCGTCAAGATTAACGTTATTTGTAACTACACCGTTGACGTTAATATTGACGTATCTTGATGACATAGCAAATGATCATAGATTAATGTTAAAATTTACAGATATGATCTATATGATAGTAACTTTCAATCCAATGATTGAATTTGAAAAAAAAAAAGTGTGATGTGGCCCAATCATTGAGAGAGTGTTTAAAAGAGAGTGTCAGATAGAATGTCCGTAGCATTCCTCAGCAAGAGGAAATATTGTATTAATAGCCGAGGATTATTATTGATTAGGTTGCCATATATTATTGTCAAATGAAAAAGTTGCTTTTAAAGATTTTAATTTAATGTTTGTTTCCTATTTTAGTTAACATGCATTCCGTCTCTTACTTTTTTATAATAATTTTAATCATGTAAATTCCACTCCATTCATCAATATCATTTGTTTTTTTAAACACCTCATTTTTTTCCTTATTTAAGTTGACACATTAGCCTTATTAAATGATTATTTGCTAAGAGGATGCCATTTGGAGCATATTTAATGAACTCATTTTTATTTGTATATTATAGAGATATTTACGTCTTTTTTTTTGGTAATAACAGGGAAGAAAAATAAAAAAAAAACAAAAACAAAAACAAAAAAACCACAAAACTACATTCTCCAAAACGAGATACCATAGTATCAGCTAGCAATAATGGATGGAGACCCACAGGCACGCTATCCAGAATTACGTCTTATGATTAAATTTTCATTAATTACTATTAAATGCCGTAAATCACAAATTTTTTTAAAATTTTGAATTCTTATTATAACAACTGCAAACGCAACAATATGGCCTATACATGCCTGGTATAAATTGCCTGATGGACCCAATAATGAATATGAATGATCTAACATGCCTGGCTTAAGCAACATTTAATTGAAACTTTGAATTCTCTCAACAGCTGCAAATGCACCAGTATTATTAATAAACTATTAAGAGATACTCGTGATCCATGAAGCATAGACACTAACGCGGACACCAGACACGACACGACACAGATACGTGAACACCGGTAATGTCCAAAATATAGGACACCGCGACACTGATATATATACATTATTTACAAAAGATTTTAATAGAGAACCAATATTTATATATTCATCATCATATGAAAAGAACTTATTAATTAATATATTTTCTCTCTGATAATATGTCTCACAAAAAAATACTAAGAAACATCACCATACAATTTGAACACTATGTTTCTTTACAAAAAATCAATTCTAATGTCGTCTGGGTGTCGTCCGAGTGTCGAACACGCCTTTAACCTGAAGTGTCGGTCGGTGCTTCATAGCTCGTGATTCACAAATGCACAATACATTTAAAAAGAGAAAAAAAAATGTGAGAAAATAGTTTTGAATGAGTAAACGAGCTTTTAGCAGTAAGTCGGTCTATCACTAGCCTCTTCGCCGCCACCGGAATTGGGATCCCAACTTGGATTGGGCGTGGATCTGGAATTTGGGGGCTCCATCGAAGGTTCAACACTTCTTATGGTTATGTCTCCACAATGCTATCCCCACCAATCAATTCCGTCACTGCAGTCACATGACCCCTTCCCCTCTTTGTCAGAGATGCTCTGCTACTGAGGAGGATGTTCTTCACTGTCTCCGTGATTGCCCTCACTCGAAAGAGATTTGGTATCGGTTAGGTATTGGTTCTAACAACAATTTCTTCCAGGTTTCCTCTTCCTCAAATTGGATTATGAGCTTCGCCCGTGGTAACTCTGTCACCCTCTTCCTTGCGGGTTTATGCTGGGTGTGGTGTTGGCGCAACAACATGACCTTCGGCGACGAGATCTAGGATGTGGCTGCTGTGGTCTAAAAAATCCACAACTCTCATGATGAATTTCTGGATCATTTTCCTTGTAAGGGAAATGTGAATCTTCAGGCTAGGCTTGTGGCTCGTTGGATAGCTCCTCCTGTGGGCTGGGTTAAATTAAACACTGATGGTAGCTTTCTTGCTCATTCTAACTCTATTGGCTCTGGTGGTCTGTGTGACATCCTGATTTTCAAAACAGTATTAAAAAATAATTAGATCAGTAATTAAGTGATAAACGGGAATTAAAAACCTTGATTAGGGATAAAATGGGCTTAAATGAGACCCAGAAACCCTAGAAAGGAGATAGAAGTCCTTAGAATCATCTAGAATGCCCTAGAAAGGGGTAGAACACTTGAGAATCTTCTAGAACGTCAAAAATGAGATATTTTTTGTCAGCCTCGATCGCGACACGATGAGACTAGTACAAATCTGGTCGCGATGCGACATAAGTCGGTGAGTTAAATCGGTGGATCAGAGCGTGGGATTGCTGACACGTGTACCACGTCGCGACGCAACGGGATTTATGCTTGAGGTCCATCGCAACACGATGGACCCAAAATGGCTATAAATATCGTCCTTCACCCTCTATTCTCCTCACTTCTTCCAAAGGATCCTTTGGGAGGGCGTGGAGGAGCTTAGGAGGCGCGACAGGGACGCAGGGACGGGACGCGAGCGGCAACAGTTTTCTAAGTCAGGTAAGGGGAAGATACCTTAATCACTAGGGAAAATAGGTAGTAGAGTAGTACTGTTAGCATGTGTAGGGAACCTTAACTTTACTAGGGGTTGATAACAGCAGCACCTCAGGAGAGGGACTGTGACCTATGATAGCTGAGGACAGTTATCAGAGGTCTGTCAACCATATGAATGATGTATTGGAATCTATGTATGGATGCTGATTGTTGTAATGCTTTGATATTATTGCTTTATGATTGTGTGACTGTTGATGTGCTGATTGATAACATGACAGTAGTAGGTCGCCTGAGCGACACTAGGATTGATTATTACGATGGTCGAGGATGGACGATAATTGATGCAGTGCTGGTTATTGTGCTGTATATGTTGGTGATTATATTATATATGATGATAATTCTGATTATGGTTTGATACTTGTGAGTATGATGCACAGTCTCAAAGTCAAGGGTGTTGCCCTCTAGATAGAGGTTTGCGAATCCCTAGGCGGTGATAGCAAATATTACCGTCGATACTCTATTTGTGGTGATAGTCGGGTCGGTGTACTTGAGGTTAGTGTACCTGGGGTATCGATGGGATGGTAATGAGATAAGTCGTTGGCCTTGAGGGTATGGACTCGGCCAAGACCTTGAGGGTATGGACTTGGTCTTTCTGGCGAGGCTCTCCATGTCCGTGGTACCGAAGGTACGGAGTAGTTTGGAGGTAGTCGGTGGCCTTGAGGGGTATGGACTCGGTCATCCGGACGACTATTCAGGACTTCACGTCTGACGGGTGGACAATCTTGGCCATTCCTGTATAGGGAATGTCGTCCTTGTGCACGGGACGGTACCTTACTCCGGCAATCAGAGATGGTAGCGTAACAGGATATGTTCCCGGGACAACAAACTTAAGTCTCATTTTTGTGCCCTGAGACTGGTAATCAGTCTAGGGAGTACGGCGTGAATGGCACATAATATTCAGCGATATAAGGTCTAGGTCTCTAGGGCCGGTGATCAGTTCGAAAGATCGGTAAATAGTGTCAGTCTGTGGTAACAGAGTATGACGTGATCAGTGACCTTGTGGTCAGGATTGCCAGTATAGTGTATCAGTATGACGTGGTCCGTGACCGTGTACTCAGGAGTCAGAGTGTGGTATTTGTGGTATCAATTATGCTGATGATGTTATGTTGTGTTGTGCATAGTAACAGTTATTCTGCTATACTATTTTCCTAACTAATGGTGATTGATGGATATCTTACCTCTTTGCTTCTTATGTTTTCTATATTACTATGTGACAAATAGCAGATGGTCAAGATCAACCTGTACTTGGTTGGGGAGTCTATAGGAAGCCTGCTTAGAGGCAGAAGATGGATACTTATGACATGGCCAGTGTGTCTTTTGTCACCCATGAGGGTGTAGGGCTATACTTGTATTTGTATAATAAACTTTGTATACTTTGGTAATAAATAAAATGTGTGTTGTCTCAAATTTAGATTACTATTGTTTAAAATAAATAAAGTATACACCCTGTCTTGGCGGGGTGTTACATTAGTGGCATCAGAGCAGTTCGGTTCTAACTGGACTGTAGGGAGGGTTGAGTCACTGGCCGTGTCTAGAGTCAAAGTTGTCTCCATATCGGATGACAACTGAGTTGAGGTTGGCTAGAGAGTTTGACACTAGGAAACCTGTCCTAGAAGAATAATTTCCTTTGAATTTTCGGGGACAAAAATTCTTTAAGTAGGGTAGTAATGTGACATCCTGATTTTCAAAACAGTATTAGAAAATAATTAGATCAGTAATTAAGTGATAAACGGGAATTAAAAACCTATATTAAGGATAAAATGGGCTTAAATGAGACCCAGAAACCCTAGAAAGGAGATAGAAGTCCTTAGAATCGTCTAGAATGCCCTAGAAAGACGTATAACACTTGAGAATCTTCTAGAACGTCAAAAATGAGATACTTTTTGGTCAGCCTCGATCATGACGCGATGAGACTAGTACAAATCTGGTCGCAACGCGACATAAGTCGGTGGATCAAAGCGTGGGATTGCTGACACGTGTACCACGTCGCGACGCAATAGGATTTATGCTTGAGGACCATCGCTACGCGATGGACCCAAAATGGCTATAAATATCATCCTTCACCCTCCATTCTCCTCACTTCTTCCAAAGGATCCTTTGGGAGGGCGTGGAGGAGCTTAGGAGGCGCGACAGGGACGCGGGCAGCAACAGTCTTCTAAGCCAGGTAAGGGGGAAGATACCTTAATCACTAGGAAAAATAGGTAGTAGAGTAGTAATGTTAGCATGTGTAGGGAACCTTAACCCTACTAGGGGTTGATAACAGCAGCACCTCAGGAGATGGGCTGTGACCAATGATAGCTAAGGACAGTTATCAGAGGTCTGTCAACCATATGAATGATCTATTGGAATCTATGGATGGATGCTGATTGTTGTAATGCTTTGATATGATTGCTTTATGATTGTGTGACTGTTGATGTGCTGATTGATAACATGACCGTAGTAGGTCGCCTGAGCGACACTAGGAATGATCATTACGATGGTCGAGGATGGATGATAATTGATGCAGTGCTGGTTGTTGTGCTGTATATGTTGGTGATTATATTATATATGATGATAACTCTGATTATGGTTTGATACTTGCGAGTATGATGTACGGTCTTAGAGTCAAGGGTGTCGCCCTCTAGATAGAGGTTTGCGAATCCCTAGACGGTGATAGCAAATATTATTGTCGATACTCTGTTTGTGGTGATAGCCGGGTCGGTGTACCCGAGGTTGATGTACCTGAGGTATCGATGGGATGGTAGTGAGATAAGTCGGTGGCCTTGAGGGTATGGACTCGGTCTTTCCGACGAGGCTCTCCATGTCCGTGGTACCGAAAGTACAGAGTAGTATGGAGATAGTCGATGGCCTTGAGGGGTATGGACTCGGTCATCCGGACGACTCTTCAAGACTCCGCGTCTGACGGGTGGACAATCTCGGTCATTCCTGTATAGGGAATGTCGTCCTTGTGCACGGGACGGTACCTTACTCCGGCAATTGGATATGGTAGTATGGGATGCCATAACCGGTAATCGGAGATGGTAGTGTAACAAGATATGTTCTCGGGACAACCAACTTAAGTCTCATTTCTGTGCCCTGAGACTGGTAATTAGTCTAGGGAGTACGACGTGAATGGCCCGCAATATTCAGCGATATAAGGTCTGGGTCTCTAGGGTCAGTGATCAGTTTGAAAGATCGGTAAATAGTATCAGTTTGTGGTAACAGAGTATGACGTGATCAGTGACCGTGTGGTTAGGATTTCCAGTATGGTGTATCAGTATGACGTGGTCCGTGACTGTGTACTCAGGAGTCAGAGTGTGGTATTTGTGGTATCAGTTGTGCTGATGATGTTATGTTGTGTTGTGCATAGTAACAGTTATTCTGCTATACTATTTTCCTAACTAATGGTGATTAATGGATATCTTACCCCTTTGCTTCTTATGTTTTCTATATTACTATGTGACGAATATCAGATGGTCAAGATCAACCTGTACTTGGTTGGGAAGTCTATGGGAAGCCTGCTTAGAGGCAGAAGATGGATACTTATGACACAGCCAGTGTGTCTTTTGTCACCCATGAGGGTGTAGGCTATACTTATATTTGTATAATAAACTTTGTATACTTTGGTAATAAATAAAATGTGTGTTGCCTCAAATTTAGATTACTATTGTTTAAAATAAATAGAGTATACACCCTGTCTTGGCGGGGTGTTACAGTCTGCTTAGGAATGAAGCTGGGAATTGGATTGTGGGGTTTTCATGTTTTGATGGTAGTGGTGATCCCCTATTGCCTGAACTTCTTGGAATCCTTCATGGTTTAGAGATTGCTATTGACTTGGGGTACACGCGGATTATGTGTGAGTCTGACTTACTTGATGCTGTATCCGCTATTAATGACAAAGAGGTTCAACGCTTTCATCCGTATGCTAGTCTCGTTGCCCAGATTATCCACTTGTTGGGTTCATATAATTTTATCCGGGTCTCCAATGTGTTCCGTGAAGCTAATTGCTGCGCTGACTTTTTGGCCAAAGCGGGTGTGCGTTCTAGTTTTGCTCGCAAAGTTTGGCATGTTCCCCTACATGATATGGGCTCTCTCCTGTTGAGAGATGCTATTGCTCTTTCTGCTTAGTTTTTCTTTGTTTCTTCGTTGTATGTTTCACAAAAAAAAAGAGCTTTTATCATGTTTCATTACTGTAGTTAATTTTTTTATATAAATAATAGATAATAGACAGGTAGCCGTTGTTTTCCCCCAAATCAATGATAGACAAAGAAATACACAATTTTGAGGAGTGGATCAAGGAGAGAAAGACACATAAGAATACGCGGGTGAGAGTCTCTATGAGTGCACCATTGTGTATTGCGAGTGAGCAAATCAATTATTTGTACAATTTTTTTTTTGACTAGAATTATTAATACAGATTTTAAAAAGCAGCATAATTATAAATGAATAAATGAAGTATTTTTCAGTCAAAAAGTTGACTAGAATTATTATGGCTAAATAATATTATTCATATGAATGAATAAATGAAGTATTTTTCAGTCAAAAAATTGACTAAATGCTTTTTTTTATAGGCAAATGTTAGTAATTGTTAGATTAGTGGCTTGGGATATGTTTGAACCCACACACCTTATGAGTGCGTTTGATACGCATTGAAGCACATGACAAGTAAAACAGTACAGCACAAACACTTGAGTTACTGGACAATTTTTTTGTCCTCTGTATTGTTTGGTAGACAATGGACAGAACAAACAAATTTTTATGAAAATTACTACAATACCCTTAATAAAATATATGATTATATATATATATATATATATATATATATTCAATATTTGATTATTTTATATAATATAAATATTATAAAATATATATAATGATAGTATATGTATTGCATTCGATAAATTATAGTATATTTTATAATATAATATTCTGTTAAATAATTAATATATATATATATATATACATATATATAATATCAACATATTAAATAATATATGATAAAATAAACTTTAATGTTTGAATAAAATAATGTTATCAGTATAAACATATATATATATATAACAATACAAATAAAATAACGTAAATGTAATTTGTATCAAATAAAAAAATCACGTTTCGATGTAAAGTTCTAAGCGAATAAAATAATATAAATGTAATTCCTATATATATATATATATATATATATATATATATATATATATATATAGAGGTCATTAAATAGAGAGAAAGATTATTAAATAGAGAAGGATATTTTTGACATTTATTGAGTTTGTCCATGGACAAAAAGTTGTCTCATGGTTTAGTGGGTAACAAAAAATTAGAGTTTTGTCCAGTCCTTTATCCCCTTTTTTGTTCTGTTCATTGACCACTTTGTAAATCAAACGCAGAATAAATTTTTTTGTACTGTCCATTCCCTTACTATTTTGCAAATCAAACGGAACCTATGTCTCCCAACTCCTATACCCTTTTCTACAAACCAAGCCAACCACCTTATGACTCCCAAAAGTAAAGCGACTAAATGCTAATAAATGTGTTAAGAATACTGATTAAAAAATTTTAAATAAAATTTTTATAAAAAAATATAACATTTAATATTTAGAATATATTAAATACTACAATTTTAATAAATATTTTTATTTTTTAATTTCTTAATTAGGGTCTTTTTTTTGGTGAGTTAATTAGGCGTTTTGTACAATATTACTACTGTTTAAAATTAAATCCAAAAGATAATTACATAACACGGGATCTCCCTTTTTTCGTTTAACCTTTTCAACGGGAAAGACCAGCCTCGTAACGGCGTCGTATTGGAGTCTCTCGGTCAACGGCGGCGTGCGCGGTTCACAGTTAAACTGTCCCTGGAATATAGCACGTGTCATATTGGTAGATACCGTCATCTTCATATTTCCTTTTCTGAATCCACTGTTAACCAAACCCAACAAATCAATCTGAAAGTAAATTCTAACTTCATTCTAAATTTCAATTTTATTTTTCTCTTCTCAGAACTCAAAAGGTACGCGATTTTCCATTACGAACATCTTTACCCTAATTCATACGATTTCTCTTGTTTATTTTTATTTTTGATTGGATACGATTTCTCTTGTTTAGAATCAATCTGAATAATATTCCTGAATTTCGATTTCTTATTATAGTTGTAACGAGGTATCAAATTGATATCAAAGATGTTAGAGCAGTTACTGATTTTCACAAGAGGAGGATTGATCCTGTGGACCTGCAAAGAATTGGGGAACGCTCTGAAGGGATCGCCGATCGACACGTTGATCCGATCCTGTCTTCTGGAGGAGCGATCCGGTGCGGCGTCCTATAACTACGACGCACCGGGTGCATCCTACTCCCTCAAATGGACCTTCCACAACGACCTCGGCCTCGTCTTCGTCGCCGTTTATCAGCGGATCCTTCACCTCTTGTACGTCGACGATTTACTCGCCGCCGTCAAGCGCGAGTTCTCGCAGGTTTACGATCCCACGAGAACCGATTACCGAGATTTTGACGAGATTTTCCGTCAGCTCAAGATCGAGGCCGAGGCTCGCGCCGAGGATTTGAAGAAATCGAATCCTGTGGTTGTGAGTGGCAACAGGAAGCAGCAGGCCACGAGGCAGGGGCCTGGATCCGAAGGAAAGAAAAGTGGTGGTAGTGGTGGTGCTTTGAAAAACGACGGTGATGGGAAAAAAGGGAGGAATAAATCGGAGAATGACGGTTTTGTTGTTGCTAACGGTTCTAACATGAAGAGTAGTGATGGTAATGTTAATGTGAATGGTAAAGAGAATGAAAGTTCCAATGTTGGGGCTTTCGATGTAAATAAGCTACAGAAGCTTAGGACAAAAGGTGGGAATGGAAAGAAGACAGATGCTGTTGTATCCAAGGCAGAGCCCAAAAAGGTTATTAAGAAAAACAGGGTTTGGGATGATAAGCCCCGTGAAACCAAACTGGACTTTACGGATCATGTAGATGTCGATGGGGATGGGGACAGAAAAGTGGATTTTTTGGCCAAGGAACAAGGGGAGAGTATGATGGATAAAGAAGAGGTTCTTAGTAGTGACAGTGAGGATGAAGAGGATGATGACACAGACGCAGGGAAGAACAGCAAGCCTGATGCTAAAAAGAAGGGTTGGTTTTCGTCTATGTTCCAGAGGTAACATTGCGGAACTAGTGAAGTTAGTCTTTTTATGTTGTTTTGTTTGCTTCATTGGCTTCATTCAGATTTATGTTAACTCATAGTATGGGATTGATGCTATGTTGCTAGAAAAATTGATATATAGCTTGTAAATTGGATGTTCCGCTTTGTATGTGAAGATTTTGTTGTCTGTTTCATTGTTTCTGTTCCACGAGATACCTTGACAATTGGATTGTTCTAAATCTAATGATGATTTACAGCAGTTTGGTGGTAGTAATAAAAATTGTGCAGCAAATTTCCTTGGATTGAAACCTTATTGATATTTTGTTTCTGCATTTCCTGTGTCATCTGTTGTACTTTGCTTAAGATATACGTGCATGGTCAACATGCTGCACTTATTTAACTTGTAATGTTATTAGGCATTCGTTTGAAATTCAGGACGGACTTTTGGTTGGGGGCATAAATTGATGGGAGAAGGATAAATGCATGACTAAGTTATATTGTTATTCTTGGTCTTAAAAGCATTTCCTCTTGCATGTTGGTTTAAGTTACAATTTTGTAAAATCTAGGGATGCTGTCCTGTTTCCATTTTCCTTTTGATGGTATCCACCGGGGTGAAGCTTATTTTGTTGTTTAGATGCAAATAACCTTGCACCTGCCACATTGATTGACTAATTTGAAAACTTCACCACCTTTTATTTATTTCAGTTTTCAGCTTTTCACTGAAATGACTAATAAAAATGTTTCTTTGCTTCCTTGTGCTCAGTATTGCTGGGAAGGCCAATTTGGAGAAGTCAGACTTGGAACCAGCTTTGAAAGCTCTGAAGGATAGACTCATGACCAAAAATGTGGTGTGTATTTATCCTCAACAGCATTACCTCTGTCCCTTTGAATATCTTATTGTTGTCCATTTTTAGCTCTTATTAAGCTAGCTATTATTGTTTACATTCTGTGTCACTTGTAGGCTGAGGAAATTGCTGAGAAACTATGTGAATCAGTGGCAGCAAGTCTTGAAGGCAAAAAGCTGGGTTCATTTACAAGGATTTCGTCCACAGTGCATGTTTGTTTCTATCTTTTGCCCTATGGACATTTGATGCTGGCTTTTTCTTTGCATATACATTGTCATGACATTCATACTGATGCTATGTTTCAAAAAAATAATGCAGGCGGCAATGGAAGAAGCACTTGTTCGTATTTTAACTCCGAGGCGTTCTATTGACATATTGAGGGATGTTCATGCTGCCAAGGAGCAAAAGAAACCATATGTTGTTGTATTTGTTGGAGTCAATGGAGTTGGGAAATCTACTAATCTAGCTAAGGTGAAGGAATTTCATATTGTTTCTCCTATTTGTTTAATATTCCATATTTTGGGCTTGCTTTTTAACCGGTAGGAGATATTCCATTTTATGGGCAACCGTAGGTTGCTTACTGGCTTCTGCAACACAACGTTAAAGTCATGATGGCTGCTTGTGATACATTTCGATCAGGAGCTGTTGAGCAGTTGCGGACACATGCACGTAGACTTCAGGTTTACATTGATTTTACAGCTTAAAGATTAATACTTATATTAATTCATAACCAGTTACTAGAAGCGGGTAACTTATAATTTCCCTTTTCAGATCCCTATATTTGAGAAGGGTTATGAAAAAGATCCTGCTGTTGTGGCAAAAGAAGCAATTCAGGAAGCTTCACGCAATGGTTCAGAAGTGGTCCTAGTTGATACAGCTGGTCGTATGCAGGTAATTATTGCAGTTATTGCTGTAGTCAAGAGTATATTGAATTTTTGAGGGCATACAATATACTAAGTGACTCATTTTTCGTTATCTCAGTTTCTTATCTTTGCAGTTAGAGATAATACTTGAAACAAACCTTGCATTTATTTTATGTATTTAGGAACAGAGGAAAATCGTCACAGTGGATTGGTTGAATGGCTTTGGCTATATTTGGATACTATTGATGGTGTTTATTTTGATGCTTTTATGTGTTTATCTTACATGACACTGCTGGTTTTCAGGATAATGAACCATTGATGAGAGCACTGTCAAAGCTGATCTACCTGAACAATCCTGACCTGGTCTTATTTGTTGGAGAAGCACTGGTCGGTAATGATGCAGTTGATCAGCTTTCAAAGTTCAATCAGGTTCGGTTCTATATATTTACTATTTTTGTCCAACTACAATTTTGTTTTTGTTTCACTTTTTGCCATATGTCAGTTATTGAACCCATCTATTTTGTTGCAGAAACTAGCAGACCTCTCAACATCTGCTACACCCAGATTGATAGATGGGATCTTGCTCACAAAGTTCGACACTATCGATGATAAGGTGTGCAAGTTCTGAAATTGCGAGGAAGTGAATTTGTGGCTGAGCATTTGGGTCTTCTTGATGAACATTTATTGGTCTGCTGGGATGGAGATAGTCTGCAGTTTTACAAAAATTGAAAACCATCTCCGTACCGATAAAAATAACAAAAATAATTGGTTATTATATAGTAAAAAAAAAAAAAAACGATATACGTATAATTTAATATAAATGGAAGGTAGGATTAAGAACTGCACCAGGTGCAGCTCGTTTGACACTAGAGGATCTTGATCCGGTCTGCTAATATGTTTCCTTTTCCAGGTGGGAGCTGCACTTTCAATGGTTTACATATCTGGAGCGCCAGTCATGTTTGTGGGATGCGGACAGTCCTATACCGACCTCAAGAAACTCAATGTCAAGTCGATTGTGAAGACGCTCGTTAAATGAGTGAACTAACTTTTTCAATTTCGCTTGCGAGGCTGTTCATCACTTTACACCTGTGATCTGTCATGAATGTTTTCTGTTAGACGATTACCTTGATGATCCCCGTTAATCCTGTTGGCAAAACTATGTGGCTATGACTTTGGATGCAATTTGGTTTGTTTATATTGGAAAGCTTTCTTCCTCACTTTATCTATTTAGTAGGACAAATGCTTAGATAATTATCTGTTAGCATGATCGAGATTTTTATAAAAAGAAAAACATAAGATTTATCATTACCTTTATGATAAATGTGTTTATTTTTGAATGATATTATGTGGGATTTATTTAATAATATGGGTTTATTTTTATTTATTAATTTATTAAAGTATATAAAATTCACTAAATAATGCCAAATGTGTAAAAGTGTCAATTTGAGTTTATGCTTTTACCAAACTCGAGAATAAAAATATGACAATTACAAGCTTACAAGATGATGTAAAGATCCAAACCCAGAACTTGAAAATTGAAATGAATTTATTTATGCTACATGTTATTAAAAGTTAAGAACTTATCTTATTTTGAAAAGTATTTCATTTCTTATTTTTATTAATGATTTTGAAAATGTTATTTTTTATGTATGATTATGAATATAAGAGATAAAAAAATAATAAAATCATATAAATCTTTTAGCAATGTAGCATTGCTCGTAATAAAATTAGTGATGCCCTAAAGTAAAAGTAGCTAATATTTGGTCTTTTACAACTGACAACTGTTCACTATGGGTCAAAACTAGTCCTTCGTCCACAAAAAATAGAGGCAAAAAAAACTTTAATCTTATATGTAAATGTATACAAAAATATTAATATGATCCCGATCCCATATCTTAGTGATATGTAGCCTTCCTTAAAGAAGAATGGCGCTTAAGTCAACTTAGACCCCAACTACTCTTGCGATGTCTACTTCCACCGCACAACCGATCAATGCCACAACTCACAATCACAAACGAATGAGTTGTTGTGGCGAAGATGTGACGCGCTGCACTTTCTGCCTGTACTCTGAAACCAAAAAACAGTTAACCCCTCAGAAAATGAAGAGGCATATATCATTGGTTCCATTAGAAATATAACTAACATGCATTTTGCATCCTTTACAATTTTTTATGAATAGTTGAAATTTTATATTAACTCTACTAATAAAGATCACTCACAAAAAATTGTAAAAAAAGTTAATAGCATTATACTCTTCTTAATAAGTCACATATTAAATTTTTATATAATAATCTTCTATACAATTTTGATAGGGAAATTAATTTATAATTCATTTTCGTTAATTAGTTTGAAATTTAACTGTTTCATCCCAGAGGATTACGAAAAGGTTATTCGGGGGTTTTGGCTCGCCAGTTCGCCAAAACTTGTTGTTGCTTCCAATTGCCAAGTGGCTCTCATACATTCACAGCTAGCAATATCATTGTGTTACTATACTATTCAATTAAGTCTTGTGTTCAGCCCTATTTATTACTAATTGACACCCCCCAAAAGCCAATGCTAAATTGCTAATTCCTCTCTCTCTCTCTCACTCACTACGTACTACTACTGAGTCTGAGGCGACTAACGAGAAATACGAAACAGCCATCAATGGCTTCTTCTTCTTCTCCAATATTCTTGATCATATTCTCAATGTGGCTGCTAATTTCTTTCTCAGAAGCCCGGGAATATCTTGTTGGAGGCAGTCAAAGTTTATGGAAGGTTCCGCTTCCATCACCAGATTCACTCAGCCAGTGGGCCACCAGTCTCCGATTCAGAATCGGCGATGCTATCAGTAATTAACTCACCATACCATTCTTTTCCTTGTTTTCAATGTTTTGCATGTGTTTAGTTTTGCTTACTTATAATTAGTCCTCAATTAAACGGTGCAGTATAAGGTGTGCTCCTTAGTTTTTTTTTTTTATTTAAAAAAAGGGTGGGGTGAGGGATATATTACTATTATTATTATTTTTGTGATACTAATTGACATATGACGATTATCCTACGGGGACTTGAACCGTGTCTCTTGGGGTCAAAAGACCAAGCTATTACTACTGAGTTGACACCCATGAATAATTTGTACTCCTTAGGGTCGTTTGAACAAGTTTATTTAAATTTGCCTTATTACACAAGCAAGTAAGTGTTTGGAAAAACTTATAAAAATAATTATTTATGTCTATAAGCTATAAATAGCTTATTTTTAGGACTCGTTTGTTACGTATTAAAAAAAATGATTTGACATTCAATAATTTATAGATTATTTTTAAGAAAAATAGAAGCTATTTTGTATTTGTCTACCATCATAATTTAAAAAAAAAATTGATTCTTACCCATAAAAAGCTAATGGGAATAGCTTTTCATTTTACCCATAAAAATGATTTTTTTTAAAAAAAAAAGCTTAAGCAAACACAATTAGTATCACTAAAAATGATGTTCAATTTAAAAAAAGTGATTTTTTCCATAAAAAAATGTAACAAACGCACTCTTATAAGGCCTGTTTTGGTTGAGATTCTTTCCACCGAAATTCTGCCAAATTTCCAATGCTCCAAAATCCAGTTTTGCAAAAAGAACTGTGAGGAAGATTCTTCCAAACTGAGTTTTATAAACTAGATTTTGACCCTAAAATCTTAACCAAACAGGCATATAAGCTTCTCAAAATAGCTTATACAAAATTTTTATGTGAAATTTACCCTTATTTCATAATTTGTTTGTACGTAGAAACACTTGTTACACTTAAGTTTTTATATGATAAGCTTTATTGAATAACCACTTAATTAGATTGTTTATCTAAACACCTAAAAAGGAAACATAGACCCTCTTTCTTTCACATGATTTAATTAATATCTTAGAAAATGTATAATAAAAATTAGTTATGAAAATTGAGAACTTGGTATAGCAAATCACATTGGAAGGATATATATGTATTAATCAATCTAACATAACAGACATTTTTTAAGGAAACACTGTGTAACTATCCAACAGTGAAACACCTTAGAATTAGAACTTTTATATAATACGAAATGTTTTTCTTGCATTATTTGTATGTTCAAACTTCAAATTAATAATTTTGCCAAAAATAAACTTCAAATTAATTATACTGACTAGTAATTGCACGTATATATCATGTACAGTTTTTAAATACAATAACAGAACAGAATCGGTGCACGCAGTGGATGAAGATGACTATTTAAATTGCAACACAAAGGGACAACATGTGGTATTCTACGACGGCAGTACGGAAGTGGTGTTTACCAACTCAGGAGCACATCACTTTATAAGTGGAATAGAGCGTCATTGCAAGATGGGGTTAAAGCTGGCTGTGGTTGTCATGTCTAACAAACACTTGCAACCACTTCCGGCTTTGTCACCGTCACCGTCGCCTTCACCGTCACCGCATTCATCTGGTAGTCAAGGTGCTGATGGCAATGCTGGATTCATCATGTGGTTGGGGGTTTCCATGGCGATTATGGCTTTCTTAATTTGACAGATTATACATACTTATTTGCATTGACGTCCCTTTTGTGACTACATAGATACATGCATGCAATATTTGTGTGGTCAAGTGAAGTATAATTTCATTTTGCTTTTATGTTTTCTTTTCGTAGGAAAAGGGTTGATATATACCCCAAAAAAAGGGTTGTTTCTTGGGGTCAGAATGATTTCGCCCTTGAACTCCAATGGTTATGGTTGGTCTTAGTAATTTCATGCACGTATGAATAATCATTTGGGTTTAAGTGTGTATTGGCTGTTCCTAAGTTATACAACCAAATATGATCTCTGCTTTCTATTTTATGCAATTCATTATTTTGCATTAGTCGATTTTTTTTGACGAAATAATTGATTTCCACTTAAAATATATCATAATTGTTTGCTAAGAGTTATATTGATTTAATAATTATATTATAAAATAAAATTATAGACTAATGAGATACTGTACAGTGCTCGAAGCAAACATGTTCAGACCAAACATGTTCAGACCAAATTTTGATTTGAATAGTGCTCGCAGCACTAAATCAAAATTTAAAAGAATCAATCCTAAATGACAGGTTTACGGGCTCAAATTTCGTATCAACCGATAGTCGAACGCTTGTGCGTAGAGATGATCAACGAAAAGAAAGAGAAACAATAAAAAAATGTGTATACAAATGCGTAAAGAGTATAATTACTAGAAAATTAAATAGCTTAAAGTTCAAACATATTCTGAAATCACTGAATGAAACAAAGACTTTGATTGAAACAAAATTTACATAAAAGACAGTGAAAAGTAATCAACAAAAGGAAAAAATGAGTTTACCGTACAGGTGAAACACAAAAGTAATCGAAAAGACATAAATGAAAAAGTGAATGTGCTGATGGAGGCAGTCACTGCACATATTGCGTGTAGCCAGTAATCTTTTGAGAGTAGTGCATGTGTTAGGCATTTTAGGAGTTGCAGGTGTCCTGAGCTATCCAACTGTGCCTTTTGTGAATCCATTTGTCTATATTTAGGGTGTGTTTGGTTTCGAAGAGAAGTTGTGAAGAGAGAAATAGGTGAGAAAGAGTGTAGGAAGAGAGAAATATGTGAGAAATAGAGTAGATTTGTGGTATTGTTTGGTTTATGAGAAAGAGAAGAGAAAAATAGAAGAGAGAAGTGTTGATTATTTTTGAAAAGACGTTAATATCCTTAACTAAAAATTTAAATAATTTGAGATATAAGGAGAGAATAGGGGTATAATTGGAAACAGAAACAAAAAAAACACGCTGCGGCCAATTTCTTCGCATAGGAGCGAAGAAGCCAAAAAGTTGGAATTTGGTCGTCGCTCTCTCTCTCGTCCCTCAATCGCTGCTCTGCCAAACGAGAGAGAGATAACATTTCGCTGCTAACCCACTCGCCGCTAACTCTCTCGCATCATTCCACCTCCAACCAAACTCACGCTTATAGATAAGCTTTCATGCCTTGAACATCTCCTCACGGCCTTCACTAGCACATTTCTGATGATGCTCTTTTCTTTTCCGAAGACTGTTCTCTCCATTGCTTTAGTGGTCGCAGAAACCACCCACCATTCTGATAACCGTTACTTATCATGGCCTTCCGCTGAGATAACTGCTTCCATGCTTATCTTCACACATGTCGCCAATACTGGAGCTTCCTCGCGTGGCTTTTAGAAAACTTCCTATTGATAACTGCTATCATCGACACACTTTTCGATCTATTTCTAAACAAAATGAGACTTTAGTCAATCGACCAGTGAGCCCCTAGCTTCTTAGTTTTTTTTAAATTAGCTCCTCCTGGTGACCTCTTCGATCAAGTCAGTTCTCGATCCTTTCCTGAACTAGATAACCACTTCGAATTATTGAACACATCCTAGTTCTTAGGGCTTTTGCCTTCTTTATTTCTCTAGTCTATCACTTCTGTTGAATATTGCTCAACAAATTTGAATTTTGGTCCCAACAGATGTATAATTATATTATTGATATTTCATTAATTGTTATTTTTCCAACTATCATTTAAATATAAAAAAGATAAAAACAACTTAATTACAGTATGGTTCGTTTAGATTTAGGTACGTGCCTCAAAACTCAACCAAAGCAACATTTTGTTAATTTGAGAATAATCGGCACCAAAAGTGTGTTTTGGGTGTTTGCATTGTTTTTGTGATTGAAAAGTAAATTAGGTAATTAAACTCCAGAAAAATTTTGTATAACTTGTTTCTAAAGACTATCATGGACAGCTTACTACAAAAATAAACTGAAAAATAGTTTATGGACATATTATCGTTAAACTTTTTTGTAAGCTCTTATAAACATTTACATGAGTACTTATATCATAAGATAAACTCAAATAATTTATTCCAAATGTCTTCTTAATCTAAACTTAGAAGTTAGCAGAGACAAAATCAATGCATAAGAAAATGTGTGCTACTAATTATTATGTTGGAGTTGTGAAGGTTAATTAAGATTTGAAATCAAAGATTTTTTTTTTTGAAACAGATACAAGATTTTGAAATAAAAGGATGATCAATGTTCTGTTCTATTTACAGTTCACTGCGGTTTGAGTGATTGTGTTTGTCATCTTTTGTTTGTCTATGTAGTCCATTTATATGTGTGAAATGTATTGGAAATCATGAATTGGATGCAAAGAAATGAGAGTAAGAACATTGTGCCCAGTACATTGTTCGAAGATAATGAAGAAATTACAAATGAAGTTAAGGTAAAACTTACCTCAGATGTACTAGTGACTATAACTTCTAACTAACTCCTCCAACTAACTTAACCGCGTAAATAACTTAGCTTAACAATGAATGCAAAAACTGAGAGATGAGTTAGCAGAAAAAAAAATACCTTGATTGATACTAGAGAACATGATAGACACAATAGAGGTGGGGAGTCATGGGATATGTCATATGTCATAAGCTGACTACCAGAAACGAGGAGGAGCTGGAAACAAAGGAAAGGGAGGAGGAAGGTTCTCTACTGGAAACGAGGAACAAAGGTAGAAATGGGGAGGAGGGGGCATCTATACAAAACGAGAGAGGAGGAGAGATCGGAGACCTTCGTTGATTTTTATGCTCAGCATAAGTTTAAATAGCACGTTATCTCAAAAGTTGTGATAACGCTTTGTTAGAGATGCACTATCTTTAATCATCACATATGTTTATCTAGCGCATTCTTAATTCTCAAGTAAGCACAATCTAATCTCATAACTTTTTTTACATGACGCATTTAATGCTATCAAATCTGTTTTATAACGTTCACAATAGTATGTCATAAACCAAATTAATTAATGCAGAACGTACGATTCTCATCAGGCCACTTAAGAAATTAAGGTCAAACTATATTTAATATTACTATTACATTGTGGAACTCCTTAGACCACAACACTTTGAAACAAATTTTGAAGGTCAACGACACCACCATGCACGTGTCAAATGGCAAAGACTCCAATTGTAGAAGCTCCATTTGTACAGAACACATTGTTTTTCGCCTTGCATTTCTTCTAACCACTCTTCTCTTTCTTCTAGCAAGACTACATCCGCAAACAACTAAAGCACGTACAAATAATTGTACTTTTACAAACAATATAAACAGAATTGTGAAGAGACATATATTCATATTAATTATAAGGACACATAACACACAACAAAAAACACTTTGAAAGAAAAAGAAATGGTTGGAGCAGGAAGAGCGAAGATGGCTGCAGGAGCTAATAATCAGGCAATGAAAGATTCTCCTCCTCGACCACATTCAACAGATGTACTTCACCAACGCAAGAAAATGCCATTTTGTCCCATGAGAATGGCAATAGGGGGATTTGCAGCAATTTCTGTGTTAGGTTACTTCGTCTTGTACGCCAATAAGAAGCCCGAAGCATCAGCCTTGGATGTTGCTAAGGTTTCCACTGGGATGGCCCATCCAGATAATACCCATCCCCGCAATTAATATTTTATTTAATCACACCAACCTTGAAGCATATATATATATATATATACATACTTGGCTATAGCTTCAACAAATTCATTTTTGTTTTGTTTAATGTGTTTAATTTTTTTTTTGATAAGCCATATTTGTGTTTTGATTAAGTTCTTTCTATACATCATTGTATTTAATTATCATCAATAGACCGCAACAAATTACTCCCTCCGTCCCATTATATATGTCATATTAATTGGCTAAATCATACAGTTTAAGAAAAAAACAATAAATGAAAGAAAGAGAATAACAATTTTACCAAATTAACCTTGATTTTCGCATTTAATATTATGTAATATTGACCTAAAACATTTAATATTAGAGGTAAAATTGACATAAAGCTTTTAATATTATATTGAAAATAGAAAATGACACACATCTTGAGACAATTTTTTTATTGTAAATGTGACATATATATTGAGAAGGAAGAAGTAAAATTTAGTTCTTATATCCCATACTTTGTCTGAAAGATGAGCATCGAATTAATGCATCCTTCGCTATGCGCTATGTCACTATGCGCAGAATGGCTATGAATTTTTTTTTCCCCCCTTCCTGTTTTCTTGCTACCATGAGAAAATGATGATGATCATGATACAGTTTAGGAACACTAGATAGTCATCGTATTAATTAAGCAATGTTTGTCATTTCCATGAGTTTTTCTTACGGTCAGTTTGGTTGCGCATGAAATGAGGAGAAAGAGAATATTAGGTTAGAGAATGACGAGAAAAATGAAAAGCAGCGTGATTGGCAGCGATGTAAATGACGAGAAAGAAAAAAAAAGTGATGGGACCCACGCTTAAAAGTTTTCTTCGCGGATGAGGCAAGAAAACGGATTGCAAAGCAATTTTTTTTACTTTTCCAAATTCTACCCCTATTCTCTCCTTATATATAAATTTTTAGTCAAAGATATTGATGTCTTTTCAAAAATAACTAACACTTCTCTCTTCTCTTTTTCTCTTCTCTTTCACTTATTCCAATCAATACCCAAAATCTACCCAATTTCTCACATTTTTCTCTCTTTTCATACTCCCTCTTCACATTTTCTCTCTTCACATTTTTTCTCGTGAACCGAACACACCCTTACTGCTTTTGTTTAAAAAAACCAACCGGATAACCATTCCAAAAGCTATACACAATTTTTCGGGAAATGATCCTCTCCGGTGGAAAAAAAATTGGAGGAAATATTGTGGGAGAATCCACAGATTCCACTGCAGAAATTTCACCGGGAGAAATCTGGACTCATAATTTTCAAAGTGAAAGCTTTGTTCAAGTACAGCATATCTTAGTCACTTGAGATTCAATTATAAGTAAAAAAAAATATTACCTCCGTTCCTTTTTATTTATCTTTTAAGGTTGTTATACAAAAACTAAAGAAACAAATAAATTTTGTTGTTTTTGATAAAATTATTAGTCTTTTTCCTATGATACCGTTGATTATTTATTATTCATCACATTTATTTCTCTTTTTACAATAAATAATTAAAAGTATAATTGAGAAATAATTAATTAATCTAACTTTAAACTATCAAAATGACAAATAAAAAGGAACAATTTTCTTCTTAAAACCCGACAAGTAAAAAGGAACGGATGGAATAGTTATAAGTTTGGTGGTTTAAGATATAAGCAAATTCTAACTAATTTTACCATAATAAATGTTATCATTACTAAAATACCCTTTATTTAATGTTATCATAGAACAATTTCCCAAAGAAAATTAAATGAAAAGATCCGGAGAATGAAATTAGTTTTATATTACACTAAGAAAATTAAATAAACTTAACTAATTTCCATAATCAGTGTGAAATTAGATATTTTTGCTTATATTTGAGTTCGAAGGGAGTACCATTTAATTTTTATATTTTAAACACTTACTCCTTTTTATTTTTTAAGTTTCTAGATTTCACTGCAGAAACATCATCAGAGTAAATCCAGACCAATAATTTTCAAGTGAAAGTTTTGTTGAAGATTTGAAGTACAACACGTTACCATTTTAAATCCATTAGTATTTTACTATTTTTCGCTTACAAGCGACCATTAAAAATTAATTATCCTCTTTGATTTACACGTTAGCCCCTTTTTAGACCATAAAAATAAGGACTTCTGTAATTTTACACTAATACATCATGTGATTTTTCGTACATCAAACGCATCTCAATTTTTTTAATTATTATTTAAGTTATACTTGATTATATAAATAAATATAAATAAATGTAATCAATGATATATTTTTTTATTATTAACATAAAAGTATTTCATAACTATAAATTTGAAGTTAATAATTTTTTCGCCATGCGACGTTACTCTTAAGTACACTTTTGGATGAACAAGCACATATCTGATTTGAGTAAAGTCTCATACAGAAAATACAAGGTTTTTTTTTTCTTTTTTAACAAAGAATCCATCAATCAATCAATCTGTTAAATAAAAAGAAAACAATAATCTAAAAGTCGGCGATCCAAATATTATCTAGTTATTATTATTTTATATGATTAAATAAAAAAGAAGGCTACAGTCGTTAAAAAAAATAAAAATGAAGGTTACCACTCAAAAAAAAATAAAATTTGAGGTTACTATTGCGCATAATTTAATAGATTTTGCAGTGGTCTTATCGTTTGTAATAGTAATAGTAATAGATAGAATTATTGCAGTATACTGCTATTTTATTTTTGAAAAAAATAACAAAATATTTTCATTTTCATTTTGTGATTACGGATTAGGATCCCTCTGCGTTGCTTCTTGCTTCCTGTTCGGTGGTTGCTCTTTTGCAAGTTGCTTGAGTTTGGGCTGCTGCGCCACCAGGATGATGATGGCTTAATCTCTCAGACGTGCTTCTCACTCTCTCTCTCTATTCGTCTTCTTCTTCTCAGTCAACGGAACATCCCCTATTTCTCTATGAGGTACGTTCCCCTTGTTCCCCTATTTCAATTTTCATTGCTTCATTATTAACTATTAATGGAATCGCGGAAATTGTAATTTAGATTTTGGTGCTTCCATCGGGAGAGAGAGAGCGTTGAACTTTAACTACTTCAGCGACAGTTAACCCTACCGTTAAGTTTGGTTAGGTAGAGAAATTTCAGCAGAGTAAATCTAATCTTTGTGTTTGTTTGGTTAAGAAGTCAAAGCCCCTATTTCACTCCTCACAACAAATCTTCACCGGCGGCGATATTCCCGGTTGCCGGCCACTGTACGCCGTCACCCTTGGTTTCTCCTTCGAGGTTTTTTCTCGATTCTTGAGATTATGCGGTGCTCTTGTTCTCGATGGATGATTTTTCAGAGAGAGATTGAGAGTTTGAAGGCTTCATATAGCCTTGTTGTTGAACGATAATAAGATAGTATCTCTGCATCAGTTGAACTTGAACTACAAGAGATCCTTTTTTTTTTTTGGTCAATTTTTAGTTTTTTTTTTTTTTAAAAATGTTTATTTCTTGAGGGATAAGAAATTTTACTCCATCAACAATTATTTCATGATATTTCTCCCTTCGATTTTAATTTTGCACCAAAAGCAGCCTTCCGATTACCAAATAACTTTGTTTTTAACAAATGATTTTTATCAGAAGGCTTTAACCAAGTGTTAGTAATGGCAGTTTGGTTTAGAAGATGGATTTTTTTTTGTTTACAAATACCGTGGTGGAAGGAAGATGATATTAAAAGTGGCAACTTTATGTTCATTTTGCTGGTGCAATCAATCAATCCACATTACAAAGTAGATCTATGTTTGGGTTTTAACACCTGGACAAAGTAGTTGTGACCATAAGTTTCTAAATTTGAGCATTGACATTCTTGAAATTATACTTTTTCCTGAGTAAACATTTGGAATCAGAGCATGAAGACAGCAGTATTATTAATATTATTGGTCATTGTTTTGAATATTGGTTTGTTTGTCTGCAGGTTGTGCATGTGTGATCCACTGTTGAAACATGTTTGACTGTGGTAGTTACAAATCACAGTACATGGGTGGCCAGCGGGAAAGTTTTATGAGGTATCCAATATATTTTCGTTGCAAGGTCATGGTAGAGATATGAAGGAGAAGAGTGATGCTAATAATATTTATTTGCATGTTCTTATTGCAAAGTAACCTATAATATGATATAAACCATTGGCATCAGTATCTTTAATTTTCTTTTTTGGCCATAAATTATGGAGGATATATAACCAATTAACCATTTGCCTTGTCACCCATTTGTCAGTTGTAACAGTATTAGGAGTTGAAAATCTGCTGTTTTGGAAGTTTTCAAGATGATTATCCAGTTAAATCTGAGAGAAACTAGTTTCTGACTCGCAATATTGTATGCTTTTAATTTTAAGACGCTTTACATGAATCTTGTGGATGTAGCTTTTCTTGAATTGGATTTATTTTTTACTATCCAACTCGGAGTGTGACCTTAAGTCTTAATACGTGCTCATGGTATTTGATAAACATTCTCTTATTTCTTGATATCTTCTCTGTGCATTTCTCTGATCTAGAACGGGTCTTCATATTCCTGTTTATGAACATGCAATTACTTTGCTACAGTTTCTGGGGAAAGTGATACGTTTCTCATTCTGTGCGTTCTTTTCATTTTTTCTAGGTGGGATGTTTTGGATTCTAGATTATCTTCATCTTCTGATGTCGGAGTTAAAAAAGCTGGATTTGGTATTGATAAATTAAGCCATAGTAGTCATGGAAGCAGCACAACCTCTAGGTCTTTTAAAAGAGGAATGTTAAAGGGATCTGAAGGACTGAAGTCAATTGGTCGATCGCTTGGATTGGGGGTATCAAAGGCAGTGTTTCCGGAAGATCTTAAAGTGTCCGAAAAGAAGATATTTGATCCTCAAGACAAATTTTTACTCTTATGGAATAAGCTATTTGTTATCTCATGCATTTTGTCCGTGTCTGTGGATCCACTGTTTTTTTATCTCCCTGTTATCAATGATCAGTTACACTGTCTGGGTATAGACAGAAAGTTGGCAACAATAGTTACCACCTTGAGGACAGTCATTGATGCTTTCTATCTTATACACATGGCTCTCCAATTTCGTACCGCTTATATTGCTCCATCATCTCGTGTCTTTGGGCGGGGTGAGCTTGTGATAGATTCGGCACAGATAGCCAAGCGATACTTGCGACGGTATTTCATCATCGATTTCCTATCTGTGTTGCCAATACCACAGGTTGAGATGACTGTTGTTATATTGAATCAATCTCTTTTTGTTAATAATGTATGATTATTCTGTTTGGATTTTATGGCCCCTTTGTATCACTTTGGGTTGCCATAAAATAATATCTTGGCTGCATTCCTCTCGTTGTTTCTTTTTGTGTTTGGATCAAGGGTTGATTTGAGGGATTCAATTAGTTGATACTCGTTGCAAGCTTTTTTCTTTTCTTTCCCCCGGCCCCGGGGGGGGGGTGGTTCAATGGAAGAGACTTCAATAGAGAGAAAGAAAGAATGAGTACAGTAAAAATGGAGGATAAAGTATCCTATATAGCAACACTGCAGACAAATACACTGTCATCAGTACAATAAAGCTCTCCAATCCCCCGTTGCATACCTGTTTTCTTTGGTCTGAAACTATTGAAGACGGGGATTCTCTTATTGATTTATTCATTTTTTCTAATATGGATTTTGTTTAGGCTTTTGGGATTGCTACTTCTCTTTTCTTTTTCTATTTTAAGTTTTATTTTTATATTAATTCTGTTTGTTGGCTACACCATGTGCTACAAGAATAAAGTATACATGATACTTTTTGGTGTGGATATACTGAACCCTATATTGGGAGACACAAGGAGCATTCAATTGTTAATGCTATATTGATTTTGAGAATATACAAAATATTTCTAGTTTTAATATTCTGTTGAAATTCGCCACTGCATAGTAGACATTCACTAAAATGCTCAAAAACACTTCATTGTGACTGCTCATTGGACGTCCATTGATTTAGTTATAACAGTTATTTGTATTAGTCCAATGCATCTCCTTATTGCTACTGCAATTTTAAGGAGTATAAGAAAACTAAACTCTTGCTTTTGTTTTCTTTTTACATTCTTGTATACAGATTGTGGTTTGGAGATTTCTTCAGAGGTCAAAAAGTTCAGATGTACTAGCAACAAAGCAGGCATTGCTGTTCATTATCTTGCTTCAGTATGTTCCTAGATTTCTTCGAATGGTACCGTTAACTTCAGAACTTAAGAGAACAGCTGGTGTTTTTGCTGAAACTGCATGGGCAGGTGCTGCATATTATTTGCTGTTATACATGCTTGCCAGTCATGTGAGTGTTGTTTTTTCCCTCTCTCTGATGTTTAATTTTGTTAGTCTTCCCTGCTTTGTTCTATTTGAGTTATTCACAATCTCACTAGTTATGCTATTATTCTTGCTATCTAACTGTACGGTATCAACTTCACCACTAATATTTTTTTGGGCCTCTTTCCATTAATGATTATTTGCAGATAGTTGGTGCTTTTTGGTACTTGTTAGCTATTGAACGCAATGACTCATGCTGGCAGAAGGCTTGCAGTGACAATGGATGCAACAAAAACTACCTGTATTGCGGCAACCAGCTCACGGAAGGTTATAGTGCCTGGCAAAATAGAAGCAAGGCTATTCTCGAGTCGAAGTGCTCTGTAGATGATGATCCCCCACCTTTTGATTATGGAATTTTCACACAAGCCTTGTCATCTGGTATCATTTCATCTAAGAAGTTCGTCTCGAAATACTGTTACTGTTTATGGTGGGGGCTCCAGAATTTAAGGTAATTAATTTTGTTTCCTCTGGACAATTTTGTTGTGCATTCTGTAACAGCAATTAGAAAGATTGAAACAAGTATGACTCTAAACCATTGAAGAAATTGTATATTTTAGTGACTAGCAAAAATTTGGCATTACGGAACTTTATCCTTTTTGGTTAGTTGTGGAACACCCCACATAAAATGAGACTTTCTGGTCCAGGATAAAGGCGTGACATACAAATCACATCACAAGGGAATGTTTTTATTTGATGTTAATCAGATCAGGGTTCCACAATCTCTCAAAATTTAATTATCACATAAGCTACGAGTATATTGGACTGCTCGTTTGGAGCATGTTTACCCAACTCATTGCTTTGCTCTGTAAGGCAAACCCTAACGTTAATTTTAATTTCTCAAGTTAGGTTGCTGGTCTTATCATTGGAATACAATTAACAATATTGCTTTTTGAAGGATATCTATTAGCTCTATGGCTGTGGAGTTTGACGTCTAGAATACTGGTCTTCCTTTAGTCTAAAAACTCAGTGATTTCAAAATTAGACTACATATTAGTATTTTACAGACCGTATCAACTGTAGTGTTATCCTTATAAAGGGGAGAAGTTCTACGTCCTGCATTTTTGTGCATGTTTCACGATTTGTTCTAAAATTTGACCGTTTTATTTAGTCTGTAAATTTTGCTGGGTCCTGATCCATGAAATTTATTATTTTAACATATTCATAGGATATTCATATCCAGATCCCTAAAGTATGATCTTTACATTTTCAAATATAGTCCAGAAGAAATCGCTTGTTCTCATGTGACATGTCTCCCCCCCTCTTTATTTCATAGATTATTTATTTGCCGATACCAATTTTCATTGACTTCATTGCAGTACCCTTGGTCAGGGGCTTCAAACTAGCACCTATCCTGGGGAGGTGATCTTTTCAATAGCACTAGCTATATCTGGCCTCATCCTGTTTGCGCTTCTGATTGGCAACATGCAGGTATACTTCAAACCATTGAGCTTACCAAATCATAAAAGTAAGATTGCTTGAAGTCTTGTTATTTAGTTTGTCAGCAACATGCTGGAGTATCCGCGGGCTTGTATTTGTTCTGTGTCAAATATGCTGGATACTTGATAGTTGAATTATCCTACTACATTAATTTTCATGCTGATCAACAATACACCCATATTCTCACCTGATGTTCTTCAATATGTATGTGTGAGTGTGTGTGGTTGTGACCGTGTTTGAGCAACAATACATCAATTTTTTTCATGCTGATCAACAATTCGCCCATATTCTCACCTGATGTTCTTCAATATGTATTTGTGTGTGTGTGTGTGTGGTTGTGACTGTGTATGAGCACTTGATGTTATTAAGCTTGTTCTGAATGTTGTTTTTCGTAGTAGTTGTCATAGAATGGCCTTGTACATTAATAGCTTTGAAGTTTATGTCCACAAAAGTCTGAAATAGCAGATTGTCTATATATTATAATTGTTACTCAGGTTTCTGTGTTTTCTCATGATTGCAGACATATCTTCAGTCTCTTACTCTTAGGCTTGAGGAAATGAGAGTCAAAAGGCGTGATTCAGAACAGTGGATGCATCATCGCTTGCTCCCACAGGAGCTTAGAGAGCGTGTGAGACGGTATGATCAATATAAGTGGTTGGCAACGCGTGGCGTAGATGAAGACGTTTTAGTTCAGAGTCTACCAAAGGATCTTCGAAGAGACATTAAACGTCATCTCTGTTTGGCTTTAGTGAGGAGGGTATGCTGTCACAAACACTTAAAAATTAGTGAAACACCAAGGCACACAAATCACTAATAAGGACTCAACTTTTCTCTGACAAAGAGATAACCAAAAAATTATGCATTAAAAGATGGATATGCAGTTTATCAGTTCCATATATATTTGTTGTTGTAGTATCACATCAAGTTTCTATTTGGTTCTTTACACAGGTATAATTATACAGTGCTTCTGTGAGATTTTCGGACTTCATTTCTCTCTCTTAGATTAAATATTTGGTCCTTTGACTATTTTACTGACTCTTAAGATTTGCTTCTCAAATTCTTTTGGATATTGATCATACAATGCCTCTGAGATTTTTGGGACTTGATCTCAGATTTTAGTTGTTTGGTCCGTTAACTATTTCATCGATTGCTTCAAATTCTTTTATACATTAATCATACAGTGACCCGGATTTTTTGGACTTGATCCCTCTCATAGATTAACCCACCTAAATTGATGTTTGATCATCTGAATTTGTTAATTCATTAATTGCTCTTCATGGATTTGTAGGTTCCGCTATTTGAGAGTATGGATGAGAGGTTGCTTGATGCCATATGTGAGAGACTGAAACCATGTTTATTTACAGAGGATACTTTTATTGTTCGGGAAGGAGATCCAGTTGACGAGATGCTTTTCATCATACGTGGACGCCTTGAGAGTGTTACCACAGATGGTGGCAGGAGTGGGTTTTTCAACCGCGGTTTTTTAAAAGAGGCTGACTTCTGTGGGGAGGAGCTTTTAACCTGGGCCTTGGACCCCAAATCTGGTTCTAATCTTCCATCTTCTACCCGAACAGTCAAGGTGTTAACAGAGGTTGAGGCTTTTGCCTTAACTGCCGATGAGTTGAAATTTGTCGCCAGTCAGTTTAGGCGTCTTCACAGTAGACAGGTTCAACACACTTTCCGTTTTTACTCCCAACAATGGAGAACTTGGGCTGCATGCTTTATTCAAGCAGCATGGCGTCGATATTGTAAAAAGAAAATTTTGAAGCTTCGTCAAAAGGAAGAAGCTGATGAGTCTGAAGGAACTCACGACAATGCTGGTGGCAGTTCTTCTAGCCTTGGTGCTGCCTTGTTAGCTTCAAAGTTTGCCGCGCACACACTTCGTGGTGTTCACCGCAATCGACTTGCTAAGACTGCCAGGGAGTTGGTGAAGCTACAGAAACCTCCTGAGCCTGACTTTACGGCAGATGATGCAGAATAAATTTTCCATGTGTAACTAACTACTCTTGGAATTCTTGTTTTCATTGACTATTATGATTGAACTTGTGAAGAGAGGTCGAAAACAATGTATTATACATTTCTGGTTGTAGTTGCGAGGATTTCTAGAGTTGCAATGACCTCTGCGACTGTTTCATTTGTAAATTATTGTATTATATACATTAAGCCAACTGGCTGTCATATTAGGTCTGCCACCCAGCATGTAACTGATTTACTGTTTTCAATTTTATTGATGAAATTATTGGTTGGCAGAATTAACATGCACTTTGTTTTTTTACAAGGGGAACCATTCTCTTCTCTTTTGACATGCACTTTGCATATACAAACGAAAATGTGACAGATATAACAATATTCAAAACACCTCTCTTATTGACGAGGTACTGATTTTATTTCTTAAATAAAAGACAGGATCTAGACCAAGGTTTGCATTTTACTACATGCAAGAATTCGCCCTCCCCCCCCACAAAAATACATGCTCAATAGTTCCTCATGGATGTGCCATACAAAAACAATGAGAATATCCAAGGATACTGAGGGGAAGGGAAGAAGCATACTAAGGGTACTAAGAAAGAATACTAAAATTACAAAATATGGATACTTGGAAAATACATTTGATGATTTGAACAAAAAAAACAAGAACTGCAAAACAACCTGTATTGAGGAGACCAAAAATTTCTGTGCTTAAACTTAGAACCGGAACTTATAATGATCAGTCAATTTTCACTGAGGAATAGATCAGCCTTGTGAACCAGAAGCATGCATAGAAACCTGTTGTACCAGTTAACACAAAGAAAGCATATGAAAGAAGCAGCATGTACCCAAAATACAGGATTCCAGATACAGGCTTTGTGATCTCAAGCTTTGTGAAGAAGTAAAAACCAGCATATAGGAAAAGGTATAGTGCGGAGGAACCTGAAGTCAGATATGACCTCCACCACCAAAGGTAGTCTTCACTACACAGCTGGAAGTAGCAAAGAACAACTGCGATCTCAGCACAAGTGATAATGAGGATGACAAACACTATGAACAGGAATCCAAATATATAATAAAATTGATGTAACCAGATTGATGTGAGAATGAAGAAAAGCTCAATGAACACTGCACCAAAGGGGAGTATGCCTCCAATTAGTATAGAGAAGACTTGATTCATGTACCAAGCCTGCTCTGGTATCTGCCTAGCTATCTTGTTTGTCTTTACAGGAACCTCAATTTCTGGCTTTTTAAACCCCACATAACCGCCAACAAACACAAGTGGAACTGAGATGCCAAACCATAAGAAAACAAGAGCAAACATTGTTCCAAATGGCACAGCCCCAGAAGACTTTTGGCCCCAAATTAGAGTATTTAGAACAAAGAACACTGCAAAGGCAGTGGCAGGAAAAGTAAAAGCTGTCCTGATAGAGATTTTTCGCCATTCTGTTCCCTTAAACATCTTATAAAAACGTGCTGAAGTGTATCCACCAGACAGTCCCATAAACACCCATAACAACAACATGGCTGTCATCAACCCCCCTCTATTTGAGGGAGATAGAAATCCAAGTGCAGCAAAGATCATTGTGACAAGAATCATTCCAAAAAACTGAACACCTGTTCCAACATATACACACAGTAAGTCTGAGTTTGATGGAGGTCTGAAAACATCCCCATGCACAAGTTTCCACCCTGTCTCTTCTTGTGCTTCTTCTTGTGTCTCTAACTGATTGTACTTAGAGATATCGCGATAAAGTGTCCTCAACATTATTATAGCCACCATGCCAGAAAGGAAAAGAACAATCATTAATGAATTGACAATTGAAAACCAGTGAATTTGGTCATCAGGCATTAGAAGATAGGTATCCCATCGATATGCCCACTTCACTTCACTTGCCTACAAGGTAAAAATTTCACAAAATTCAACATTAAAGGTTTTAAATCACGGTTGCGATCCTTGTGAAGAATCGCAATCAATTGCGGTTGATGCAGCCTTAATTGCAGTCACATTGACATAAAAAAACTATGATATTGCACCTCAGGTCACAGTCGCGAACCTTTTTTAAAAACCTTGGCGTCACTGTGTGGTAATTCCATTATTACTATGTGAACTATGGTAACTAACCTTGAACTCAACATCATAGGTGAAAATGATTTCCTTCTTGTCTTGAACCTCTTGAGGAGATTCTGAGCTGGTGACTAATTTTTTTGCATGGGGATCACATGTAGTTAAGCGGATATTCTCATTCCATTCACCTTCATATTCATGCTTTACGCTGAATTCATAAGAGTAATTCCAATGAAATGATTAACCATGAAATTGGGAGAATACCAGAAGATTATTTTTACAACCAGGTGGAAAAGAATTATATAATACAACCTGAATGGTTTAACTTCAAATCCTACAATCCTTGACACCTCTGTCACTGGATCTTTATGATACTTAACCACAAATGTTAAGTGGTTGTTAATAAAATACTTTTCTTCTCTGTTCTGTCAACAGTTGAGTACAAAAGGTCAATATGAATTCAAACCAATGATTATAAATTAATGATCGGCACTCAGCAAGCTTGTACTTACTCCAAAATACTGTCCTTTAAGACCAACAACGAATCCAAGCAGATACATCATGGAAGAGTCCTGATCAGGCCTTCTTATAGGAACAACTAAAGGAAGATTGTCTAAAATCCTACAAAAATGCAAGGGTAGAATAGAATAAATCCTTTTGTCACAAAGACATGATTGATAGACAGAAAGTGCTAGCAACACACTCTTTAAAACTCTGTTTTCGACGCTCTCTCTATTATTGGTTGAAATTTACGTGAGTCCCGCTATATGGAAAATAGGACACACGTAAATTAGCGGGACCTATATAAATTTCAGCCAGTAATTGAGAGTGTGTTGAAAACGGAGTGTTTGTAGAAAGAAAATTTAAGGGTTTATTGGTGCCTTACATATTCACCCGATACTCATCATCTATCTTTTCCTTGAACTCTTTGGCTGTTTCTGCATTAAGAGTTAGACGGCAAACAACATTGCACATTTGTGGCTCTCTCATTTTAAACTGGAAGAATCAAAATGTTTCAATATTTTAGTAATTAAAAAACACACTAAAACTAAAGGTAGAAAGTTTCAACCTGTCCAAGGAATTTAAAGACCAACCACATAGGGAGAGTTTTCAATGCGGTCACCACGAAGAACTTCCCCAAGATTTTCTGCGCTGTCAACAATTCGATTTGGTCGACAATAAGGCAGTGAATAGTATGAATAAGGAAGCTGTGTTTTTGTGGAAGTTAGTTTGTTCACTTTCACTCTCAACAGATCCCCCTGTCACCAATTAACACAAGATATTGTATCAATGTCAATCATATTCACTAAATTACTCACATCATAGAGAATTTAAATTATTCATCCCATCATCTCATAGAATTTAAATAATTCATTCTCACGCAAATTGTGAACTAAGAAGATCTAAGAAATAGAAAACATAAAACTAAGACAACTACATCACTGATCTAATACGAGATTCAATGAGAGCATAACACATTATAAATGAAAACACAAAAAAAAAAACATATGGAATAACTAACCTTATGGAAATCCTCGGGTGCAACACCAGGGAGGTAAAAACAAGTAGCATGTTGTACATTGAGCAGAATACAAATGCACATGCAGATCCATATGTTACGAGCGAGAGACCCTCTCGCCATTGTTTTCAGACAACACGCTCTCAACACTCTTTCTCTCTCTCTCTTCCCCTGTTTTGTTCTGTGTGGTGTGTTTGTGTCCCCTGCTCTGGTTGTGAAGCTTTATTACTCTGTTCATCAAATACAAATTTTGTTTTATAAAAAGTAGTTAGAGACACAAAAATATGATACACTTCTGGCCGTGTAATTCATCAACGACGTCGTGATGTGCGGCCCTGAATGAATCACGTACTTCTAACGGTGATTTCCCACTCGCCAACTTTTTTTTTTTTTTTTTTTTGTGAAAACGTTTGTGATGCTGAATAAGAGATAACGGAATTACCTACTTGCTATCAAATCTTTTTTTTTTAATTAGTGCTACCAAATCTTATATTAGTATTCATCGTACTCAGATGGGATGGGAGACTGCCCGGACCTTATTTTTAGGGGTAATATTAGTTGTTTTAGTTATCAAAAAATGCATAAAAAATGCGAGTGTTCAAGCAGAGAAAATAATTATACCAAAAACATGTAATTTTTTTCTCTGTTAGAACTCAAGAATAAAATATTTATTTATAAAAAATAAAGAATTTATAAAATTGATATGTTCTCAAAATTTCATTGTATCGACAATATGTAATATTTTCCCGTTGAAACTCAAAAGCAAGATATTCCTTTATAAAAAATAAAGACATTTATAAAATTTATATATGCTTAAAAACAATAAAATTATATCGACAACATGTAATGTTGGAACTTAAAAGCAAAATAATCATTTATAAGTAATGGAGACATTCATAAAATCAATATGTGTTAAAAGACAATACAATTATACCAACAACATGTAATGTTTCCTTGTCGAGACTTAAAAGCAAAATATTTTTTATAAATAATAAATATATTTATAAAGACAAAATACAAAAAATAAATTAAAAAATATAAAAAAATAAAAGAAAAAGAGAAACATTAAGAAAAAAATAAAAGAAAATAAAAATATAACAAAAATGTAAAGATGAAAAATGATAACAATGAAAAAAAATTAAAAAAAATTAAAAAGTTGCAAAACTAAAAATAATAATAAAATTTAAATTTTAATAAAACAAAAAAGTAGAAAAATAATATAATAATTGGATGAGAGATGAAAGTGGATTGTTGATGGATGAGAGAGGAAAGTGAATTAATATTTATGAGAGAGAATTTGATATTGATGTTTTTTTGGAGGGAAAGTGAATTGGTGAAAGTGTGACACGTGATAAGAGTGTAGTTAATTTGTCTTATATAGATGAGAGAAAGATTGATATTGGTGTTTTTTTGAAGAGAAAATGAATTAACGAGAGTGTGACACCTTTCAAGAGTATAGTTGATTTAGAAAAATAGATAAAATAGAATAGATACACAGCTAGATTATAGTTGTTATTATTATATTTGTTTTCTTCCAAAAAGAAAGAAAATAGATGTATCTCGCAAGCCAACTTGAAACAAAGGATGGATATAATATAGAATTATTATAAAATATATAGTATTAGTAGTGTAAAAAAAGAAGAAAATAAAAACAACACTAGATTATTGTTGCTAATTTATATTATTATATATGCTATTGATAATATGTATATGTTAAATGAAAGAAAAATGAAACAGAGGTAGTGCGGTAGTTTTCAAAATAGATATATACATATATTAAATGATATACTATTTCTATCAAGCATGTTTAAAAAAATAATATAAAGTGTTGTATAATACTTGGGGAAGTCGTAGCCGTAGGCTTCCGGCATAAGCTATACGACAAACATACCAAGGTAAGGGAAATTGTATGTTTGGTTGAAATTGTATGTTTGGTTGTGAAAAAGAGAGATAAAGAGGTAAGAAAGATGTAAATAGATAGAAAGAAGAGAGAAATATAATAGATTTGAGGTATTGTTTAGTATAGGTGAAAGAGAAAAAAAATAGACGAGAGATAAATGTTATTATTTTATTTGAAAGACAAAATTACCCTTCATCTAAAATAATCAATACACTTGAATTTTTTCCTAACAAAATTATTTTAATTTAAACAAATAAATAATTTAATTATCTTAAGTTAATTTAATTTATTAGTTTGATATAATTAATTAAATTATTAATCTAATTAACTTTAATTAATTGATTGATTTTATTTAATTTAATTTTTTTAATTAATTGATCTACTACAGGGGAATATTGGGTGCATGTCGTTAGGCCTTAGCTGATAGGTTAAACCTTGATAAACTACAGGGGAAACCGAGTTAGTTGACTAGGAATGGTGAAAGGATAGTGACACTCTTAGAGCTGATAGTTAGGTACAAAGTAATTGGAGTAGGATACGAAAAGAGTTATAAGGTATGAGAAGGAATTGGGTTGAGCTAGGCTCAGATATAGTAGTACAGAGTTCAGGGATGATGAGTGTGATCTGGGTAGATGCGAGTATTTGTCGTGTTTGCTTGTGTGTGCCATTTGTATATGCTTTCTATTCCTACTTTCCCAATTTTATAGTGTGTATTGTGTTTCTTAGCTCCTTCTCTTTTCTTGTATGTTTTCTTTCATATTAAACAGATAACATGGACTTGATGAAGACATCACCAGCATCATGGATTACATAGAGGGTACTCAGTAAGAGTAACTCTCTCTTCAGTTACGTGTCACAGCCAGTGAGTCAGAGTCTGTATATGTGTCATACAAATTGTGGGCCCTAGACACGAGTTCCGTAAAGATACATATTTGGTTTTAATAAATTATTATTTTCAGTATACCTATGTTGCCTAATTATTCATTTAGGGTTTAATAATTATTATACTGTAGCGCTCTGGAAATGGAGTGTTACATTAGTGGTATCAAAGCAGTTCGGTCCTAACTGGACTGTGGAGTCATTAGAGTGTCATCATTGGCTGTGTCTAGTCAGGTCCCCACCAGATACTGACTATGTTTAGATAATGGGAGAGCGTCCGCTAAGTTAGTTATTTTTGTTTTAGTAAATAAAGATAACTACATTTGATGACTAGTGAGGTATTAGGCATACCTTGTGGATTACGTCGAATCCTTGGCAGAAACCAAGGATTTTCCTCGGAAATGCGAGTTAAGGATATTGTGATCACCTTCTAGGAGGAGTCAAAGAATTAAGATATTTCGGCAAGACTGGAGGTGACAAGGAGGAGCAGGGGGCTACATTCAGAAGAGAAAAGCATTATGCGAGTGAGAGTCGTCGTATAATCCTTATAGATGTATAATAGATATTTTGATATAAAAAGCTATTTTAAGATTTCACTGTATAATACAATCTTAAATCGTTAATCTCCTCGATCAGGCGATTGTGACAAGAATGGATCAAATTGAGGAAGATGCCACCAGGGCTGTCCTTGGAGAGACTAGTAATCCGATTGGTGATGATACCGAAGCGGAGACTCCTCATACAGAAAATAATAAGGAAAAGCCTGTTGATGAAAGGTCTGTAAGGGATTTGGCTACTACCGTTCTGCAACAGGCTCAGCAGAACGCAGAGCTAATAGCGATGCTTAGGGAGGAACACAAAGTTATAAGGCAGCAATGGGAAGCTAAAATGAAGGATACTGGGTTGATGGTTTTTCTAAAGGGAAAACCACCTCAGTTTAAGGGTGAATATGACCCTGAAGGAGCCGAACACTAGATCCAAGAAATTGAGAAGATATTGACAATAATGCATTGTAGTGAGGATCGAATGGAGACATATGCTGCATTCATGATGGTGGGTGAAGCTGAGGGATGGTGGAAGAATAGAAGGAGAGTTTTGGAGGCAGAAGGACGAGCTATTACTTGGAGACTGTTCCAGGAGAACTTCCTCGAGAAGTATTTTCCTAGAACAGTAAGACAACAAAAAGCCAGGGAGTTTAACACCTTAACTCAGGGTAGGATGATTGTCGGCAAGTATGCCTCCAAGTTCGAATCTCTAGTGAAATATTCTGAGTATTTTCAGCTTAGCCCCAACAAAGAGTGGATGTGCCGACGATTTCAAGATGGGCTTCGACATGAAATTCATCGATCGATAATACTGTTACAGCTAGCCTGTTTTCCTGATCCAGTGGAGCACTGCATGGAATTAGAAGATATGGATCGTCAGAAGGATGGGTTTTGGAATAGGGGATTTATAGGGAGTCGAGAGCAAAGGAATAGAGATGGGAATGGGATAGTAGAAATCGGTTTGAGAGAGTTGATGGAAGGAATGCTAGCCAACAATCGTAGCAGATGAAAGTTATCCAAGGAGGGCATCAAATTTCGAGAAAATGTTTCAAATGCAAAGGAGCACACCTAGCAAAGGACTGCCCATTTAAGAAACGCATATGTTTTGAGTTTGGTAAACCAAGACATATATCTCGAGAGTGTAGGCGGGGAGCAATACCTATGGGACAAGAGTTAGATATAGGGAAAGGCAGAGAATTGAGAAAGGAGGCCCTAATAAATCCCAAGAGGTCGCCAGAAGAAACTTCGTAAGTAAAAAAGTGTCAATTCCCCAAGGTAACGTGTGAGGAACTGAATCCTCCTGACCTTGACTAGCGAAATCAATTTGAAAAAAGTCATCTTTCTCATACCGTATTCTAGGAAGTGTTGGATAGATAAACACTAATCATGTATGTACTTATTGTATGCATAAATCTCTTGCTTATATAAATTTGTGTTTGTTTATACTCCTGTTTGCCTTCTAACTCTTCTTTAGTAATAACATTTAATTTTTAATGTGTGTGCTCATTATATATCTTCTGCTTATATGGATTTGTGTTTGTTTGTACTCTTATTTGGCTTCTAATTCTTATGTTTCCTACTTATATAGATTTCTGTTTGTTTATACTAATATTTGTCTTTTTCTTCTTCTTTGATGATTGCTTATTGTATGTTGTACATCTTCTGCTTATATATGTAATTGTCTATGTTCCTGTTTGACTTCTAATTTTTCTAATGAATATTAATGGTTGCTTGTCTGCTTAGTAGTACTGCTGGTAAGATTAATTAATATTTTGTGATGAAAGAAGGAAAAGGTTTAGTTAGGTATTATGACAAGTAGAGCTATTAGGTCTATCATGAACTGAGCTGATAAAACTATTACAAATAACACGAGCTGGTGAAAAGAAATGAAAATAATAATAAACTAGGATGTGTGGGGGAATACTCGTGAGAGTAATGGCATACTTAAGAATATATGGAGTTGTGTCTTAGTAGCCGAATAACAGTTGCATAAACATGGAGCAGTAATTGCACAATATTGTGAACGGTAGTTGCACATACTAGTAGCCGTATAAATATTAGTTGTATATATATAGCTGTATTATCTCTCATGTTGTGAGCGGCAGTTGCACACATGGTGAGCATTAGTTGTATAAGTAGTAGTCATATTACCTCCCATGTTGTGAGCGGAATTAGTTGTATAAGTAGTAGTCATATTACCTCTCATGTTGTGAGCGGTAGTTGCACACATGGTGAACATTAGTTGTATAAGTAGTAGTCGTGTTATCTCCCATGTTGTGAGTGGCAGTTGCACACATGGTGAGCATGAGTTGTATTGTTGGCAGCAGTTGCACATGTGGTGAACGACAGTTGCACACATGTTGCAGATGAGGTAAGTAATAGCTATACACACTATGAGCATCAGTTGCAAGACAAGGTAAGTAGTAGTTGCAAAGGTAGAAACCTGGGTTGTGATGAAATTTCTATTAGAGAATGGTGATAAGAATGAACCAGGGAATTCTTAACCATGACTTTATTAGGAGTTTCATCAAGGGATTTCTTGAAGTAAGTTAGACTGCTGAGACGGTTTACACCAACATTATGATTTCACATTGTTAGAAAATTACGAGACTGATCACATTAGTAGTTTAGTTAACAATGGTGAAAATCCTAATGTTTGGGATATACCAACGATAGAGACATAACAGGTAGATAAGGTGATTAAAATTAAGAATGTTAGTAGGACATGAAAAGTTTCATGAAGGTAAGAAAGATAAGAATAAGATAAATTCTAAGGTAGTAATATTCTTAAAGTAGTAACAACCGTTGAATTTTCGAGGACGAAAATTATTTAAGGGGGTAGTAATGTAACATCCTGATTTTTCAGATAATCTTAAATGATATTTAAAGTGTAATTCGATTAATGATTAGGTGATGAATGAATGTTAAAAATCTTAATTTGGAATAAAAAAGGTTTAGATGAGTTCCAGAAACACTCAAAAGGAAGAAAATACCCCGGGAAAGGGTGTAGAACCCCCTAGAAACGTCTAGAAATGAAGAAACAAGATGCCTCATCCTTGCCTTGGTTGCGACGCGACCATGTCTATGTAAAGGCCATCGCGAAGCGATGGAAAGAAGATCCAGAAGGTTCTCATTGTCGCGACGCAATGGAATCAGTACTGCGACCATCGCGACGCGATGAATGTCGGTTATCACCACTGTTAGATCCCTGATACGTGGCATTGATCGCGATGCGACGAAAATTATGCCTGCGACCGTCGTGACGCGATGGAGCCATTTCTGCCTATAAATACCCCTTCACGCCTTCATTTCTCCTCGCCCTAAATCCTCTTCTCTCTCTCTCTCTCTAGGAACTCTTCTAAGAAGCAAGTATGCTCTGCACTTGCCTCGAGTGAGGATCCTGTGCATCAGAAAGCTCTTAGTAGGCAATCCTAGGAGGAAGAGAAAAGAGTGAAGTGTGGCCTAACAGGCCAGGTGGGGATGTGAGTGTGGCAAGATAGGAGCGTGGGTAGCAGGCTCAGGGATAGGAGTACGAGTAGCAAGTGCGAGAGGAGTACAGATAGTGGCAGCAGCGGCAGCGATCTTCTAACCAGGAGGGAGCAAGAAACCTTACACTCTAGTGATATTAGAATAGAATAGTGTATACATATGTGCATAGGTTGACCCAAGCCCTACTAGGAGTTGATGCCCCAACACCCTAGGAAGGGTGTTGAGACTACGACTGCTAAGGATAGTAGTCGCCAGTCCACTAACCATAGGAGTAACTTGTCTGATGTGTGAAAACCCTAGGATAGATAACTTATGATTACTTATGATTGATAACATGTCAGTAACAGGTCGCCTAAGCGACATTAGGGTTAATTCATATGCTGATGGCTGAAGCAGATTGATGTGATGCTGATTGTGGTTGATGACGACTGACGTGATGCTGATAATACACGATTGGTTATGATGGTGTGACTGTGCTGCTAATTTTATGATTGCAGATATCTAAGTGAATATGTATGTTAGTTAATGTTCTGTCTGTGCTGCCTGATGCTTGAGATACATTTTGACTTTAACTGTCGACTCTGCCTGTGATTAGAATGAATGACTATTGTGATAGGAATATTGGGAGAGTGTCGTTAGGCCTTAGCTAATAGGTTAAACCTTGATAAAATATAGGGGAAACTGAGTTAGTTGACTAGGAATGGTGAAAGGACAGTGACACTATTAGAGCTGACAGTTAAGTACAAAGTAGTTGGAGTAGGATACGAAGAGAGTTATAGGGTATGAGAAGGAATTGGGTGGAGCTAGGCTCAGATATAGTAGTACAGAGTTTAGGGATGGTGAGTGTGATCTGGGTAGATGCGAGTATTTGTCGTGTTTGCTTGTGTGTGCCATTTGTTTATGTTTTCTATTCCTACTTTCCTAATTTTATAATGTATATTGTGTTTCTTAGCTCCTTCTCTTTTCTTGTATGTTTTCTTTCATATTAAACAGATAACATGGACTTGATGAAGACATCGCCAGCATCGTGGATTGCACAAAGGGTACTCAGTAAGAGTAACTCTCTCTTTAGTTACGTGTCACAGCTAGTGAGTTAAAGTCTGTATATGCGTCATATAAGTTGTGGGCCCTAGACACGGGTTCCGTAAAGATATTTAATTTTATGTACGTATCAATATATTTGGTTTTAATAAACTATTATTTTTAGTATACCTATGTTGCCTAATTATTCATTTAGGGTTTAATAATTATTATATTGTAGCACTCTGGAAACGGGGTGTTACAGATAACCCGAAGGGGTTGGTCTAGTGGAGCATAACAGGACTTGTATCCGACATGACGCGGGTTCGAGTCCCCACTAGTCTCCTTGGGGTGAAGTAAATGTAATTACCTGCGTAAGTGCTCAAAGAGCCCTGAGGTCTTCCCTGCCTTGGAATGGGGCGTCATTCCCTCACCCTAAATTTTCCTTATGAAAAAAAAAGAGCACAGTCTGGTGGTAAAACATACGTAAGAGCTATGTGGGCTCTGGAAACAGGGTTCAAATCCTATACCACTCCACTTTCTCTCCCCTCTAACTTCCCATATCCCCACTAACTATTTGTACTATGACAAAAAAAAAAGATTGTTTAGCAATAATAGAACATAAATCATATTTATCAATGAATTTATTTATGTTTCTCAGCAATAAAAAGCACATTTATTTAAAAAGGTAAACTCGTAAATCTCCTTGAAACAACATACTATATCAATTTATCAAATTAATAAAGTGGTAAAGAGAAAAATATAAAGACATGCACATGAATTTCATATTTATGAGAATTAAAATAATTATTTGGTAATTGAAAGGATAACTTTTAATTAGTGTAGTACCCTAATTTTGTCCGACCTTTATTTTATTATTTATTTTAATTAGTAGTAGTGGTAATAATAAATAAAATAATATTTTTGGTTTCATAATCAAGAATAAAAGAGAATAAAAAAGAAAAGAAAAGGAAAAAGGAAAAATTATTTTTCAAAGAAAGAAAGGTGCCAATTAAAATATGGGAGGTGCTAATAGCAGCCCAGCCCAGCAGCACACACCTCCCTTTTTTGTTTTTACTTCCTGCACCCCCTTCGCTTCTCTGATGCGCCCTCTGCGCACCTCTCCCTTGCTGCTTGCTTCGTGCACCCCTCCTTCCATTCACACACCCCTAGCACACCAAACACACTCACGCACGACCCAACCCAGAACCCAAATGCTCTAACCCTAAAAAACCTAAAGCCATCTCACTCTCTCAGCCGCAACCCTCATTCCCTTCATCCTCCAGCCTCACGCAGCGCCTTTCCCTCCCATCTTTCCTTCTCCATCCAAACCCTAAACCTAAATTTCACTATCTTCTCAGACGATCCCCTCTCCCCTCACCTCGTCATCCATGTTCTCCCGTCTTCATCCTCCTCACCCTAACCCTAATCATCTAGCCGCGGCGCCCCCATCCCCACGTTCTATCCTCCTTTTCCGCATCCATCTCCTCATCTTTCTCCCCCAATCTCGGCCTCAACCTTTCTTTCCTTCTCTCTTTATTTCTCTCATCATTCAAACCCTAGTCTGCCCCATTCATCCCTTCCTTCTTCATCCTCACTAAAACCTAACCCTAATCCCAACGGTACTCCCTTTCCTCTCTGAATCCTCATCCCTCAAACCAAACCCTAATTCATCTCGCGGCCGTAACCTACCTTTTCCCCACAATCTTTTCTTTCCTTTTTTTTTCTTTTCTTCTCTATTTCCACAAAATAAAATCAAATCCTATCCACGATTTGGTCTGAATTCAAGAGGCACATGAGGAAAGCGAATCAGGGAAATTTCTATCCCCTTTCTTTTCTTTTAATCTTCATTATTATTCTGATTTGATTTTATTTTTGTGACAGGGATCATGAGGCTATAAAAGCCAAGCTCGAGACCACGCAGTGGAGGGAGAGAAGCCGAACCCTAAAAGAGAAAATCCAGAGAGTAGAGAGAGGCAGTAGCACATTGAAGCAGAGGAAACGAACGAAAAGAGGGAGAGGCAGAGGATAGGAGCCGTAGCCATGAACCCGTGAGGCTCCCCCAAAACCAAAAATAGACCCTTTCTTTTAGTTCTAGGTTTTTTGTTCCCCCCATTCTCGTTCTGTATAGTTTTTCTGGGAAAGCTTGTACCCGGGTTTCATCTTTTTTTTTTATTATTTGATGTTTCTGTTTTCTATATGACTATGTAGTAGAGATTTGAATCAAAAATTGTGATCAATTCTTTGGTGTTGTTCTTTTATTTTATTTTTTGTGTTAGTCTGGTTGTTGTTGCCGTTGTTGTTATTGCTGTTGTTGTTGCTGTTGTTGTTGTTGTTGGATTCTGGAATGAGATTAGGGTTAGGGTTTGGCCTTCCAATGGGGCCAAACCCTTAGTAAGGACCAATGTGCAAATTTTCTATTAAGGAGGGTACAAAAGCAAAAAAGAGAAGTTTTCATTTTTATCTACACGTTTTTTTTATTTTTAAATTAATATGATTAGTTTTTATTTTCTAGTTTTTTCTTATATTTGTTATTTCTGTTATATTTAAAAAGGAATAAATAATAATTTTTGTAGAATAGTTGAGTTTTCTTTTTATTAATTTTCCTTTTATTATTTTCGTAATATGGTGATTAATAAACTTGTATTTTATTTTTTCTAGAAAATTTGTTTGGGAATAATTCATTTAATGACAAACAAGTATTTTTAAACAATTAAAAGGGTACCGTTTTCGAAACGGGCGTCGTAAGGGTGCTAACACCTTCCTTATGCGTAACCAACTCTCGAACTCAAATCTGGTTCAAAAGACTTTTTTCTTCAAAATAATTCAAAAATAGGTTTTCTAATGTGTAGTACCCTAATTTTGTCCGACCTTTTTATTTTATTAATAGTAATAGTTGTAGTAGTAATAAATAATAATAATATTTTTTGGTCTTGCAATGAAAAAGAAAAGAGGAAAAGAAATGAATAAAAGAAAATGAGAAAGGGTTGCAAATAGTAATACAGGGTGGTGCAATTAACGGTTTGCTAATGAACAACATGTCACCGCCCAGTAGGCCCTGCACTGTAGCCCAATCCCTCGCCACGCACCCCCATTTCTTCCACATGCCCTCAAGACCTCTCACCCTCTCTACTCACCCGCCCCTCCTCTCTACCTTATCTCCACTTCTCTCTCACCCTAATTTTTCTCTCTGCAATTCCATTCTATCTCTCCACCTCTCTCTTCCTCATCTTATCTTCTCAAAACCCTAAACCTAAAAACTCTTCCAAGCTCTCTCCTTTCTCTCCCAGTCGCGGCGCAAGTCTCCCCCTTTTTCCTCCATTTTCGCACCTTATCTTATAACCAACATCCAAACCCCAACCTTGATCCCACCAAATCCGAATCTCAACCCTTCAAAAAGACTCCATTTTTCCGGTTCATCTTTTCAAATACGAAGATGGAGCAGAGCAAAGAAGGGTCATGAATTTATGCCCAAGAAAATCGGCCTCAGAAATAGGAGGGAGTATCCTAATCTCTATCTCTTATCCTTATCTTTTCCTACTAACTTGTGTTTTCGATTCGTTTTTTCAGGGATTAAAATGAGAAGATCGGGTGTGAAGGGGCTCCCTCTTGAAGGTTATAAATACCCACCTTCGGGGCTACGAAAAGGGACGCAGGGAGGAGAGAGAGCAATTTTTGAAGAAAAGACTGAAGAATAGAGAAAAAAAAAGAGAGATCTGAAAATATAAACATTTTTTTTTCTTTTCTAGAGTTTCAGTTTCTTTTCTGTGTAATTCCGATCTGGTTGCTGAGATAACTATAACCAGGTTTTTATCTTTCTTTCTTTTTTTTTTCTTCGCTCCAAGTTGCTACAATTCCTATTTCTGTACGATTGTGTATGTAAAAGATTGAATCTTGAGATCTAATACATCATTATCTTCATTATCTGTGCTTCTTTCTGATTTTGTATTTTATTTTTAATTTTTTTATTGCTGCTGTATGATAGGGTTAATTTTGTTTTTTTTTTACATAGTTTTATTCAAAATCTATATATTCCTCTAAATTCTACGCCAATATTTTCTGTTCAGTAAAAGGGGTAAATAAAAAAAAGGTTATTTCTTTTGATTCTTGTAAACTTGTTTTTTTACCTATTATTGTTATTGTTATTAAATTTAGTGGCAAAAATGCTTCCTTTTATTTCTTAATGAATTATAGGAGAAAGAATATTTAACATGAATATTTAAATTAGTTACTATAATTACTATAACCAATAAAGAAAGTTCGATTTTTTTTCTTATAAAGGAGACATTTTTAAATCTGATTCAAATTAACAATTTTGGCATTAGATCGATTATTTAGCTTTAAGGTAAAATAAAGGTTAATCTTCCTCATTTACGATTTGTTTGTAGAAACCTTAGACTCATGCTTTTCTTTATGAAATAATTCTTCATAAGGCAAACATGTTTTTTTAAACAATTAAAGATACCATTTTTATGGGCGTTTTAGGGGTGCTAATACCTTCCCTATGCGTAACCAACTCCCGAGCTCAAAACCTGGTTCAAAGACCTTTTTTTTTCATTAAATTCAAAAATATTCAAAAAAATAGGTTTTCCAATGTTTCCTATAAAAATAAAATATTGGTGGCGGCTCCATTTAAATTTTGGTGTGGTTGCCACATAATGTTTCCTATAAAAATAAAATATTGGTGGTGGCTCCATTTAAAATTTTAGGGTGGTTGTCACAGCTGGCGACTCCACTTGGGAGTTTAGAGAGTTAGGCCTTAAAATTGTTTGAATTAATTTGTTTGCCTATTAAATGATTTATTTCCCTTTTCTTTCTTTTATTCTTATCTTTGATTTATTTGTTTTAATTTTGCTTTATTCTATTTGTTTCACATGTATATATGAACTTTAGGATAGCCACCTTGTATATAAATGTATTTGTTAATTTATTTTGCAGCGGGTAGTATTTTAGATTATTGCTCCTTCACACACTTCACTTAACACATTTTTGCACACTACGAGTGGAACCCTATACCCGGGTTTGAAAAAGAAAAAAAAAACCTTAAGTCAGGAGAGGCTGTGTAGTGAGCACCTGCTGGACGTACGGCCAGTTGGGTCCTTGCGAAGGCCTCACCTAGAGTTGGACCCTATTTGAGAAAAAACTCCCTTTAATAGTTTACCTATTATTGGCGGTAACATTCGAAATGGGACCCTTGGCTCTAGAAACCTTTTTAGATTAGTATCCTGAAGCCACCCAATGGAAAGACACTTATGTGGACCATAGACCCATTCTAAGGAACTACCGGCCCATATCACCAAAGGAGCAAACCCTATCTGTCTCATTTTTCATGTGATCAAAGCCGTAGAACCTAAAGTCTTAGGGATTACTGGTCTACCTCACAAGGGGCACTTGGCCCATTTTTTATCTTCATCCATTTTAAAAAAAGAAGAAGAATATTTTCTCTTTTCCATCGCATTCTATAAAAAAAATAGAAAAATATTTCTCCATTATCCATCATATTATTTTGCATAAAATGTACATAAAAAAACATTCATGACATGCATAATCATGGCATCCTCATAACGTAACTCATTTTCCCCCTCAACATAAAAATAGATACAAATAAGCTTTCTCTGCATCCCTACCGGACTCGAGCCCAATCTAGACTCATGGACTTGTTGGAACAGAATCAGTAAGCGATGAGAGAAGAACTCGACCAAATCAAGGGTAAGATGGACAAGATATTGGACCTTCTGCAGAACTTGGATCCAAAATTGACTACTGATAAGAACCATTCCATCAGCACTAATGAGTATCGAGAGGCTTCTAATGGCCCATCAGGAGACCCCCTAGATCAGAAGAGACTCCAAATTGTGGAAGATAGGCTGAAAGCAATTGAAGGGGCAAATCATATTGGGTTCAAAGCTTCAGAAGTATGCTTGGTCCTACACGTGGTGATTCCTCCAAAATTCAAAGTTCCTGAGTTCGTCAAGTATGAAGGCTTAACTTGTCCAAAAAGCCACCTCATCATGTACTGCCAGAAAATGGCCTCCTGCTCCAGTAATGATAAGCTCCTAATCCACTTCTTCCAAGAGAGTCTTACCGGGGCATCCCTACGCTGGTATATGCAGTTAGAGCGGGGCAAAATCAACTCCTGGAATGATTTGGCTAAAGCTTTCATCAAACAGTATAAGTACAATATGGACATGGCTCCTGGCCGCTCCCAGTTGCAAACCATGGTAAAAGGGGACAATGAAAGCTTCAAAGAGTATGCCCAAAGATGGAGAGGGATTGCAGCCCAAGTGGAACCTCCGCTATCTGAGAAAGAGATGGTTACCATGTTCACGGACACACTTCAACAACCCTTCTATGATCTGATGATGGGAAACGTCTCTTCAAGCTTCTCAGATCTAGTTGTTGTCGGAGAAAAAGTGGAAGCCGGGATAATAAGCGGAAGGATTGGCAACCACAACATTCAACAACCATCGCGCAGTATGAGCTAAGAGATGGAAGAAGAAACAAACGCTGCTCATCACAACATGCCAAGTTGGGGCAGTGGGTCATTCAATTGAGAATTGTTGAGGCTTTGAAGTACAAAGTGCAAGTTCTGATCAACGCCAAGTGGTTGGACTTCAAGAAAGATAACTTTGTTTACTTTTCATGCTTTGCTCCAAGCCCTGGGGCATATCTTGTAAATGGCTCATTATGTTCTCATCTTTTCAGTTCATCAATAAAACTGCAATTTGAATTTTTTTCAATTCAGCTCATAGAATAATGGTGAAGCAAATGCATAAATTATCAAAAGTTAAGTTTTGTGAAGATGTGAGCAATGAGATTTTGAGATGAAGTTTGGCCCTTTTTTTCTATCCAAATACTTATCCCTTGCTACCCCTTTTGAGCCTAAAACGAAATTTTCTTTCAAATACCCTGAATAAGGATCGTCCATACAAGGAAGAATAGCACAAGTCTCCGATCAACTTTGTCTTTTCTGAAAGAAGAAGAGCAAAATAAGCAATAAGGTATCAAAGACAATTCAAAGAAATGTCAAAAATGTGTCAAAGACACCTTCGAAGATCAAAAAGGAAACCGCAAAGGCGAAACAAATGTGCTAGCAACCAATGAAGTGCATCTTTAGACTAAAGATCCTTATTTCCATAAACCCTTAAACACTTTTTGGGCCTGAAATATCCTTTTTTTCATAACCCTTAACCCCTGGCCACGTTATAACCCTAATAAAGTCCATTCTGATCAAAGTCAAACTGCTCATATTTTCCTAAAACTTGATTTTTGAAAGAGGAGATCCATATAAGCCCCTCAGTGCAGTTGCTTTACCTAAAAAAAGAATATAAAATAAAATGCTCGCTAGGCTGAAAACCTGAAAGGGTGGTCTAGGCAGAAGTTAGAGCGACCCGCTAGGTTGAAAACTCGCAAAGAGCGGCCTAGACAGAAGTTAGGGTCAAATTCTCAAACATGTCATCCCGGATTGTACTTCTTGGACCTAAACATAAACCAAGAAGCTGGGGGCAAAAGCTGTGCCCATCATCTACAAGCTTCGCATTCAATATTTCGTTCCAGTTTCAGAACTACGCAAGGTGATCCGCGTCTCTACATAGATCCTTCCTCACCTGACTGGATGAAGGCCAAAGGGACACTGGAAAGTCTCTGTGAATCAAAGTTGTCAATCTAATCCTCCCAAGAGCATTCATAGTATGGAAGGAATATTCAAGAATCCACAAAGATAGACAGAATGAACTATCAAGGGGCAAATACGCAAACTTGGTGCATTGCAAAGTCAGCCATTCGGACAAGCAATCCGACAGAAAGTTATCATCCCACGAGTCTAGGGGCAACGTCCTCAAAGGGATTCAGGGAAATAAAAAAAAAATTCAAAATAATAATAATATTCGTGCATAGCATACCATTCATTGCATTTTGCATAATCATTAATACTTTTGGGTCCCCGACCCACCTTCAAAATCATTTCTTTAAAAACCAAACAACATTCATGTATGGCATACCATTCATTGCATCCTGCATGATCATCAAGACTTTTGGGTCCACGACCCACCTTAAAAAAAAACATTTCTCTAAAAATAAAAAAATTTCATTTCATGCATGGCATACCATTCATTGCATCCTGCATGACCATCAAAGTTTTTGGGTCCATTGACCCACCCTCTCAAATATTACATACAGTTGGTCTGTTGTTACTCAGTAAGAACTAGTACTCAGCCTAGTCAATCTATTAGCATGAGTTAGGAACCTGTCCTATACCTTGCTGGGAATTGACCCACCACCTTGGGAATCTGACCCAAGTCTTTTGTCGGGAACCTGACCCGCGTCTCGGATCTTCCTCAATTGTGGAAATTGACCCATCACCTTGGGAATCTGACCCAAGCTTTTAGTCGGGAAACTGACCCGAACTGTTTCGAGTGACAGAGAAGCTCGTACACTGGACGTTCACCTGCAATAGGAAAACCAGTCCATACTTTAGCAAAAGTTAGATTCTGGCCTACATCTTGCCGGGAATCTGACCCGAACCTATATTGAGTGATAGAGAAACTCATATCGCAGACATTCCTTAAAGTAAGGTAGTCAATCCGTACCTTTTTAGCAAGAGTAAAGAACCTGACTTACCCTTGTTGGGAATCGGACCCAAACTTGTGTCGAGTGACGAAGAATCTCGCACCCCGGACTTACCCTAGTAGGGAAGTAATCAATACAAAAGATGTGAGAGTTAGGAATCAGACCAATGCCTTACCGAGAATTCACTAGGAATCAAACCTATAATCTCTCACCAATTTTGTAAAGGTTAGGAATCAGACCTATGCCTCACCGAGAATTCACTAGGAACTGAACCTAGAATCCTCACCATTTTTAGGAATCAGACATATGCCTTACCGAGAATTCACTAGGAATCAAACCTAGAACATCTCACCAATTTTGTAAGAGCTAAGAACCAAACCTATGCCTTACTGGGAATTCACTGGGAATCAAATCTAGAACCCCAAAGCAAAGTCGGGAGCCAATCTCGCATCCTTAAACGATTTCCTTCTAGACAAAATTAGAGTCTTTTATCCTTAATTACCTTTTACAACGAATGCACAAAGACCTTCGAGTAAAATGTAATTAAGGAGGGGCAGCTGTAGTACCCTAATTTTGTCCGACCTTTATTTTATTATTTATTTTAATTAGTAGTAGTGGTAATAATAAATAAAATAATATTTTTGGTTTCATAATCAAGAATAAAAGAGAATAAAAAAGAAAAGAAAAGGAAAAAGGAAAAATTATTTTTCAAAGAAAGGAAGGTGCCAATTAAAATATGGGAGGTGCTAATAGCAGAAATTTCAAAGAAGACACACCTCCCTTTTTTGTTTTTACTTCCTGCACCCCCTTCGCTTCTCTGATGCGCCCTATGCGCACCTCTCCCTTGCTGCTTGCTTCGTGCACCCCACCATCCATTCACACACCCCTAGCCCACCAAACACACTCACGCACGGCCCAACCCAGAACCCAAATGCTCTAACCCTAAAAAACCTAAAGCCATCTCACTTTCTCAACCGCAACCTTCATTCCCTTCATCCTCCAGCCTCACGCAGCGCCTTTCCCTCCCATCTTTCCTTCTCCATCCAAACCCTAAACCTAAATTTCACTTTCTTCTCAGCCGCTCCCCTCTCCTCTCACCTCGTCATCCATGTTCTCCCTTCTTCATCCTCCTCACCCTAACCCTAATCATCTAGCCGCGGTGCCCCCATCCCCACGTTCTATCCTCCTTTTCCGCATCCATCTCCTCATCTTTCTCCCCCAATCTCGGCCTCAACCTTTCTTTCCTTCTCTCTTTCTTTCTCTCATCATTCAAACCCTAGTCCGCTCCATTCATCCCTTCCTTCTTCATCCTCACTAAAACCTAACCCTAATCCCAACGGTACTCCCTTTCCTCTCTGAATCCTCATCCATCAAACCAAACCCTAATTCCTCTCGCAGCCGTAACCTACCTTTTCCCCACAATCTTTTCTTTCCTTTTTTTTCTTTTCTTCTCTATTTCCACAAAATCAAATCAAATCATATCCACGATTTGGTCTGAATTCAAGATGCACATGAGGAAAGCAAATCAGGGAAATTTCTATCCCCTTTCTTTTCTTTTAATCTTCATTATTATTCTAATTTGATTTTATTTTTGTGATAGGGATCATGAGGCTATAAAAGCCAAGCTCGAGACCACGCAGTGGAGGGAAAGAAGCCGAACCCTAAAAGAGAAAATCCAGAGAGTAGAGAGAGGCAGTAGCACAATGAAGCAGAGGAAACGAACGAAAAGAGGGAGAGGCACAGGATAGGAGTCGTAGCCATGAACCCGTGAGGCTCCCCCAAAACCAAAAATAGACCCTTTCTTTTAGTTCTAGGTTTTTTGTTCCCCCCATTCTCGTTCTGTATAGTTTTTCTGGGGAAGCTTGTACCCAGGTTTCATCTTCTCTTTTTTTATTATTTGATGTTTCTGTTCTCTATGAGATTTGAATCAAAAATTGTGATCAATTCTTTGGTGTTGTTCTTTTATTTTATTTTTTTTGTGGTAGTCTGGTTGCTGTTGTCGTTGTTGTTATTGCCGTTGTTATTGCTGTTGTTGTTGTTGTTGGATTCTGGAATGAGATTAGGGTTAGGGTTTGGCCTTCCAATGGGGCCAAACCCTTAGTAGGGACCAATGTGCAAATTTTCTATTAAGGAGGGTATAAAAGCAAAAAAGAGAAGTTTCCATTTTTATCTACACGTTTTTTTTATATTTAAATTAATATGATTAGTTTTTATTTTCTAGTTTTTTCTTATATTTGTTATTTCTGTTATATTTAAAAAGGAATAAATAATAATTTTTGTAGAATGGTTGAGTTTTCTTTTTATTAATTTTCCTTTTATTATTTTCGTAATATGGTGATTAATAAACTTGTATTTTATTTTTTCTAGAAAATTTGTTTGGGAATAATTCATTTAATGACAAACAAGTATTTTTAAACAATTAAAAGGGTACCGTTTCGAAACGGGCGTCGTAAGGGTGCTAACACCTTCCTTATGCGTAACCAACTCCCGAACTCAAATCTGGTTCAAAAGACTTTTTTCTTCAAAATAATTCAAAAATAGGTTTTCCAATGTTTCCTATAAAAATAAAATATTGGTGGCGGCTCCATTTAAAATGTTAGGGTGGTTGTCACAATTAGGATGATGTATTTAGAATAAAATATCTTACTTATTTCAAAATATAAATTAATTAATAAGACTAACAATTTTTCAATTAATAATTTCTTTTACCAAATTCAACTACAAAATGTGTTACATGAAAAAATGTAAGTTTTTTATATATTGAAATTAAACCAATGAACCACTAAAATTCTCTGTTTTCACCCGGTTAAATTCGCTACATAGACCAAATATTAACCAAATGCCTTGTCATAAATTATAAATTTCTTACAAATTAAAAAAAAATACTCATTATTTTTGTAATTAATTTTTTATTTTAGTATTCCACCTGACAAAATGACCTTACAAGTTTTGGAACATGTTGTTGACTTCAATTGACTAGGTCTTGAGCAAAATACAAAATGTCATTGAATCTGAAGTTTAAAAGATATTATATATACATTATATTTGCTTCCACCATTAGGCATTTAAGGTGAAAAACCATTTCGGTGATATTTTCTTCCATGTTCCTGAATCTCGAGATTAATTCTAGGATCACAAACATATAAAAAGTAGCGGATAACTGATAAGTTAGCTAATAGCGGATAAGCTAGTGGATAAATGATGAGTTTATAGCGGATAATTGACATTGGATAAGCTAGCAGATTAAATTTAAAGTGTTTGGTAAAATTAGTAGTTGAACTAACTGATAAATACAAAATGACATAAAAGGACATTTTAATTAATAAGAGAGACTGTGAGGGTTAATAACTTTTTACTTCATTTAATAGAGGATAAACAAGGAATTTAATTAAAATAATAAGAGTAAAAATGAGAGAAAAATGATACGCTATAGCGGATAAGCTAGTGGATAAAGGATGAGCTTATAGCGGATAATTGATATTGGATAAGCTAGCAGATTAAATTTAAAGTGTTTGGTAAAATTAGTAGTTGAACTAACTGATAAATACAAAATAACATAAAAGGACATTTTAATAAATGAGAGAGACTGTGAGGGTTAATAATTTTTTGCTTCATTTAATAGAAAATATACAAGGAATTTAATTAAAATAATAAGAGTAAAAATGAGAGAAAAATAATACGCTATAAGCTATAAACTCAAATACAACTTCAAGTAGCATATGAAAAACGCAATAAGCTAGTGAAAAAAACGTTATAAGCTAGTGGTTACCAAATACCTGCTACATGTCTATTCGCTATAAGCTAGCAGTTTGACCTTATCAAATATAGTCTTAATAGACTCCAACTTCCCTTATTTGGACCATTACATAATTAGGAAAATTAGCATATATGTATTAATTTTTCAATTAATGTTTACACAATAATAGTTAGATTGTTAAGAAGAAATAGAAAATAAATCATATTTATTAATGAACTTAATTGTGTTTCCCAACAATAAATAGTACACTTATGGTAAATGGTAAAATGCTAAGCCTATGTTTGGTAAAAACCAAAACACTAGCTTATAGCGGATAAGCTTATAGTAGGTGTTTGATAACCACTAGCTTACAGCGTTTTTTCACTAGGCTTATAGTGTTTTTCCATATGCTACTTGAAGTAACATTTGAGCTTATAGCTTATAGCGTATCATTTTTTATCTCTTTTTACCCTTACTATTTTAATTAAATTTCTCATTTATCCTTTATTAAATGAAGTAAAAAAATATTAATCCTTACAGTCTCTCTCATTTATTAAAATGTCCTTTTATTGCATTCTGCATTTATCAGTCACTTCAACCGCTAATTTTACCAAACACTTTGGCTCTGTTTGGTAAAAATTAGAGGATAACAAATAAGTTTATAGCGGATAGCGGATAAGCTAGCGAATAGCGGATGAGCTTATAGCGAATAGCTGATAGCGGATAAGCTAGCAGATTAAATTAGAAGTATTTGATAAAATTAGCAGTTGAACTAATTGATAAATGTAAAATGACATAAAAGGAATTAATGTCTCAATTATTACTAGTATTTAATAGAGAAGAAATTTATTTAACACAATGAGGGTAAAAACGAGCTTACAGCGTTTTTTCACTAGGCTTATAGTGTTTTTCCATATGCTACTTGAAGTAGCATTTGAGCTTATAGCTTATAGCGTATCATTTTTTATCTCTTTTTACCCTTACTATTTTAATTAAATTTCTCATTTACCCTTTATTAAATGAAGTAAAAAATTATTAATCCTTACAGTCTCTCTCATTTATTAAAATGTCCTTTTATTGCATTCTGTATTTATCAGTCACTTCAAGCGTTAATTTTACCAAACACTTTGGCTCTGTTTCGTAAAAATTAGAGGATAACAAATATGCTTATAGCGGATAGCGGATAAGCTAGCGAATAGCGGATGAGCTTATAGTGAATAGCTGATAGCGGATAAGCTAGCAGATTAAATTGGAAGTATTTGATAAAATTAGCAATTGAACTAATTGATAAATATAAAATGACATAAAAAGAATTAATGTCTCAATTATTACTAGTATTTAATAGAGGATAGAGAAGAAATTTATTTAACACAATGAGGGTAAAAACGAGAAAAAAGTAATACGCTATAAGATAAAACGCTACTTGAAGTAGCGTATGAAAAAACGCTATAAGCTACTAGAAAAACGCTATAAGCTACTGGTTACCAAACAGTTCTATTTTTTTAAGTAAGCTATCTGTTAGTCAAATACGCTATAAGCTAGCGAATTGAACTTACCAAACAGAGCCTTTAAATTCAATTTGCTAGCTTATCTGTTATTAGCTATCCGCTATAAGCTTATACGCTAACTTATCCGCAATCCGCTACTTTTTATCAAACAGAGCCTAAATCTCCTCGAAATAACATATATAATAATTTACCAAATTAATAAATAGGTAAAGAACAAAATATAAAGACAAGCACATGGTTTTCATATTTGTGAGAATCATAAAAAATTTCTTTGGTAATTAAAAGGATGAATTTTAATTAGGAAAGTGTAAATAGAATAAAATTTCTTATTTCCCGAAAAAAAAAAAGAAAGAATAAAAATTCTTACTTATTTCAAAATATAAGTTAATTAATAGGACTTAGAATTATTAAAATAATAATTACTAATTACTAATTTCTTTTACCAGCTTCAACTACAAATCAGATTTATTAATGAACTTAATTATGTTTCCCAACAATAAAAATACATTTCTGGTAAATGGTAAAATGCTAAATCTCCTCGTAATAACAAATATAATAATTCATCAAATTAATAAATGGGTAAAAAACAAAATATAAAGACAAAATATTAGTAAACATTCAAATAATAATTATCAGCTTCAACTACGAAAGGACAAAAGTATAATTTATAGTCTTAAAAAATTAGCATATATCAATTAAGAAGTTTTTATACTTATATATTTATCAAGGAAAAAGAGAGGTAAGAAGACACATTTAACCTTTTCAAGTGTATTTATAAATGAAACAAGATGTTTGTATTACAATTATTCACTCAATACTAACCAAATACGTACGTATACCATGGGGTTGCTTACTCGACCAATGATTTTCCCTCTAATCATGTTTCTTTGTTGTTGTTTTTGTCTCAGTAGAGCCACTGATTGCGGTGGGAGTAATGTTGCAAATACCATCACTGTTGATCAACAGGGAAATGGAGCATTCAAAACGATTCAAGCTGCCATTAATTCTATAAAGGGAAATAATGATCAATGGCTTAAGATTCATATAAATCCTGGCACCTACGAGTAAGTTGAAATGTTGGTATGTGTTTAGTTCATATAAAAGATTTTATGTTTGCTAACATAAAATTATTATGTAGGGAACAAATTTATATTCCCATGGAAAAGCCATGTGTCATTTTAGAAGGATCTGGTAGCAACACAACGATCATTACTGCTGGTTATCAGGAAAAAACAACAAAATGGGACTCTACATTCAGTTCATATCCACCTAATGTGGTTGTGAGTGGCATCACCTTCGAGGTAAACATAATAAAAATGGATACACCAACAAATTTAATAACTCTCCAATTGTTTTTAATGCACTGTTGTATAATTGCAGAACTCATATAATTTGGAACGCTCAAAATATATCAAACCAGCAGTGGCAGCTGCTTTCTTTGGAGACAAATCTGCCATTTTTAAATGTAGTTTCTTGGGTTATCAAGACACTTTGTTTGCAGCAATGGGACGTCATTACTTTAAAGACTGTTATATTCAAGGTGAAGTGGACTTCATTTTTGGTTCTGGCCAGTCTTATTTTGAGGTAAAACATAAATGCTCTTTTTTGAGTCATATCAAAATGAAATGATGATGAAGTAATTATTTTTATGTGGCTTTTCAATTTGTTGTAGAATTGTACGATGAATGCCACATTGGAGAAATATCAATTTCCTGGTTTTGTCACTGCCCAACGCAGGGAATCACCAAATGATCCAAATGGTTTTGTTTTTAGACGAGGGTTCATTGTTGGGAATGGTGAAGTGAATCTAGGAAGACCCTGGGGCCCATACTCAAGAGTTATATTTTGGGAAACAGATTTTTCATCTGTGGTAACTCCTCAAGGATGGGGTGCTTGGAATTACACGCTCCCAACCCAACTGTAAGTTTAGATGAGTAGTACATATCCTTTGAAAATGATAACACGAACTTAATGGTCATCATAACCGTTTGTATGCCTTATAAAAATAAGAATAATATGACAGACATGTGTGTGGGGCGTCACATTTCTTTTGTGTTACAATAAAATGTTTTAAAGATTTTACTTATAAAATTATATATTCTTATAAGGGAAAAAAAGGATTTATATTATCGTTATTTATTTGTTTACTTATACAAAAAGACAAGATAGGGAAAAAATAAAATAAAAACTAGCATAAAAGATAAATAAGTTTAACTAATGATTTATTTCCATAACAAATGTTCAATTGGAGATATTTAAAAATTAGATGACAAATTGGTTAGTTTTTAAAAATTTGTATGCATTCTAGAAAACAAATATTACTTTTCTAATGAAAATTATTCATAAGTTAATTGTAGCAATTGATTGTTAAACGATTCTTTTATGAACTGTTACCCTAAAGACTAAACAAAAAAGTTTTTTTTTTTTTTTGGCAAAGATAGGGGTGTCAATTTGGTTGGTGGGTCGATTCATGACAAACAGTTTTTCATAGACTAAACATTCTATATTCTAGACATCGTATGGATTTGCTTCATGGCTCATACATTGATTTTATTTTCTTTAATTTGATAGCTTTATGCAAACAATGTTTTGTTTTCCATATCAAACACCAAAAATACCATGTTTGTATATGAAAAATGGCCTTTTGTGGGGTGTATAATGAAAAAATGTAATGTTTTTTAAAATTTTTGTTATGTAACTTTTTTTTTTAATTTGTAAATAAACATATGCAGGAGTCAGATCACCTACGCAGAAGTTAATTGTACAGGACCAGGGGCCTATAATAAGACGCGTGTTTGGTGGACGAAAAAAGACTTGAATAACTCAGAACTAAATAAATATTCTTTATCATCCTTCATAAATACAGACAAATGGCTTGACAGCATACCACCTATATCCCTGTAATTTACTTTCCCTATCTTGGTTTGAGATATATTATATGGCAAGATTGGTTTAGATGATTGATCCCCTAATGATCAATCTTTGAATGTTCAACTAAGAAATGTAATAGTATGTAGTTTATCTATCTTCTAAATTTTTAATAAATGAATGTTCATTTACTTTGTTACATTACTCTTACATTGATTTTTTTTTCTTCAAATGGAATGAACACACTTGCACAAAATCAAAGCTCCTTTCATGTTTGGAAAGAGAAAATTAGTTGTAGCCCACGACAAAGACCGGAGAAGAAAGAGAAAGAAGTAAAATCTATAAGATAAAAAGGAGAGTAAATTATATATAACTTAGTGTCATTCAGTAGAATTTAAAGTGTTTATACCAATGTTTTAAAAACCGAACCGATCACTGAACCGGTGAAGATACTGGTTCACGGTTTAATGGTTTGACCGTAGTTGAATCGTGGTTGAACCGGGGATAAATAAATAAATATTTTTAATATTATAAAATTTACTAAGTAATATATCAATATAAATATTAAAAAATATGATAAAACAAATTATAAATGAACATAAATTGATCATATTATATATTTTAAAAGATACAAAATAAATAATAAAAATCCATGAGTATAAATATTTATTACTTGTTATTGGACTTTTATTTGGCTAAACAATGCATATTTTTTGGTTTAAAAATAAAAAATACCAAAAACATAGAAAAAATAGGAAACAACTCGTTCAACCCGGTTTTCATCACCGAGTTTTGTACCGGTTTGACTGGTTCCTAGCCGGTTTTCACCTATTCTTTACTCTGCCAGTTTTGTGGATTATATGGACATGACATATGACCGGTTCCCGGTTCAACCGGTTGAACCGGCCGGTACGGTCCCGTTTTCAGAACAGCTATACAGCGTCTACAAACAATGTATGTTACACCATACTTGTTCATTGTCTACCATCTAAAGAGATTATAACTATGAAAAATAATTAAAGAGATAGGTGATGACAGTGCTATAAATTACTATAGATTTTGTAAAATGTAATGTAAATATTATCTATGATATTGTAATTAAAATAATAATATATCACAATGAAGAAAAAGCATGTTTTCTATATGAGTATGACTAAGCAAAAACACATATTTAGGTACAACTATAGACGTACAAATATTTATTTTCCAAAATACACTTATAAATATTCAAAATACCTTTCTATAAACGAAAACATGAAGTGAATTAGATTCGGAATTGAGGGAAATATGTTTATCATAAAAATATTTTTTATGAATTTACGACGAAGTGCATGCATGAATTAAACCATAAAAATTGAGAAAGAAAGTAAATACGAATTTACAAAGTTTGGCAATTTCATACCTATACCAAACATAAGTAAAGAAAGTATCCGCACCATTTAAATGATGCCGGTTAATTATGGTATAATGTTGTAAATGTATGAGAAATTATATTCGATGAAGTTGAATGTCCTATGTATTGATTGCTTATTTGAATCCCTATATTAGCTTCAAATGAACCTTGCATGTTTATACAAGGTGTTTAAGTACCCAATTTTGTGGGGAATGAACATGCTTGAGTATAGGATTAAGAGCAATTAGTGTTTTATGCACAATTTCTGGTTTTCTGCACAACAAGGAGCAACTACCCCTCTATGATTTGATTCGCAGGACTCCCTGAATCAATTCACATAACTAGGGAGATAGTTCTTTTCTCTGTGAAACGGTTCATGGCTTCCTCTGAATTCATTCAGAGCCTCTGGAACTGATTATTTGCTCCGTGAATCGATTCATCACGATTTATGAGTCAATTTCTAATCCTTGTAATTGGATTCTCTGCATGAAATGGATATTCTATGATGTTTCCTCACTCCATTCAAATGAATTCTAATCTAAGGATCAATGGACTAACTGTGATCCCTCATTCTATTATGGTAGGAGGAACTTTAGTGGCCCCTTCTATACTTCATCCAAGCGTGGAAAAGAAGATTATTGTTGTTGAGAGGAAACAACACAAAGCAAATAATTAACACAGATAAAATATTTCATTCTTGGGTAAGGGAAGAGTGACAGATACATCACTCAGTAAAGGAAGGGTGTGGTATGTGCCATACATGAGAGACACTCGTCCATTATAGAGCTCTAAGTGGGCCATGCATAGTAATTTTCCCTGGTCTAGGAGTTCACACGTGGTAGTGTAATAGAATACATCATATAATCCACGTTCAAGAATGGTCATTGCTCAGATGTCAGAAATATCATAACGTTTTCAGATCAAATTTAGAAGTGCATTTGAGAAAGAAACAGCAGCAAAACATAAATTGACAAGCAAATTGAAGTCTGTTTCAATACATGATCCTCAAGTATGGAGGCAGTATTCAGCTTACAAATTTTGCTCATACTGATATGTCCACATTTTTCAGAAGTATACTTCAATACTTGTACCCCCAATATTGCTACAAACCCCAATATAACTAGAGAAGGAATTCATGATTGATACAGCTATAGGAGGGGAGGGGGGAAAAGCGCTGGGGAACTCAGATAAAGCGAGAAATAGAAATTTAATTATCCTCTTGTACTGGTGATTCTAACATTCTTACCGTGCGAGGAAGCATAAACTCGGCAAATATAGGAAAATGAGAAGATGGATAATAGCCATCAATATTATCATTCACCACTTCACATGAAACAGGAATCAGAGATCTACCTCTGAAAAGGATCCAATCAATGTGAAGATCCTGTGTTTGGCGATCCCAGCAGAGGCAGAGGGCTCTAAAAATTAACTTGAGGTATTCAAGGGTTCCTTGTTTGTCACCTGACAGCACCAGATAATAACACGGTCATGTCTTGCTCATGAAACAGAATAACAGTGTAAAAGCATCAAAGCAGTACCCTTGAATCCATGATAAGTGCGGATTAGGGAAACATTTTTCCTCACACGAGCACTAGGCCATGCATCCCTCATATCCCCTACGACACCATGCTCTCTGCACTTAACCAATAGTAAACACACGTTACAAACCACTCTTCTGTAGTCTGTCTCATTATAGAATCCCACTAAAATGAGTAACAAGGATAGGTGTGCCAACCACCATGCACTGCAGGAAATATGAACTTGAGCACCTAACAGTAACATGACATAAACTTGAAAATTGATGGTTGATAACAACTAACAATTGGAAATATATATGTAGTGAGTGTGGAGTTTAGAGTGCCTTAAAATCAGTTTGGAGGATCATAGAATTGCTTGAAAGTGTTTCTTGAACACTGAGAATCGATTCCCTAGCTATGTGAATCGATTCAAGCATGTTTGAGTCTCTGTGAATCGAAGTACGCCTCTGTGAATCGCATGGGAAGCTTGCAGGAATCGATTCATTTCATTAATTCGTGCAGGGAGGCCTTTTTTAACTAGGTGAATCGATTCACCTATGCCTGTGAATCGATTCACAGTCGGGTTTTATAAACCTGACGCTGCAGAAACGTGTTGAGACGAGGTGCAGTCCTTCTAGGGTTGTGTGCAGCCGTTCTTGAGCGTCTTTGTGAGGTTTTAGGGGCTGGGAAACACTGTTAAACACCTTGGGGTCTTAGGAAATCATAGAGGGAGGATTGAAGGCTTTCTCTATTGTTGTTCTTGAGAGTTATTCATAGAGGAAAAGAGAGAGGGATTGGGAACTCTTGGGTTTGTTCTTCTTGGACATTGTAAAGGGGTTCAAAGCAATTGTAATCTCTTGTAAAGACTCTTTGACAAGATATCTGAGGGTCGCTTCTCCCGCAGATGTAGGTCATTTTTTTGGGGCCGAACTGCGTAACCAAATAGCGGTGTGATTCTTCCTACTCTCTACTCCTTATTTGATTGACTTTATTGCATTGTTGTGATTGCTATTAAATTTAATATTGGTTGCCTTTGATATTTGTTCATTATTCTTGTTACTAACTCAACAAGTGACGCCGTCTGTGGGAAGGAACAAATAATTCAATTGTGCACCATGCGTACTAAATGGGACATCGAGAAGTTTTTTGGTAATAACGACTTCGGTCTATGGAAGGTGAAGATGGAAGCAATCCTTATTCAACAGAAGTGCTTTGAAGCCTTGAAGGGTGAGGCAAGAATGCCGGCCACCCTGTCTCAAACGGAGAAGAAGGAGATGATAGATAAGGCAAGAAGTGCCATTATCTTGTGTCTTGGCGATAAGGCATTGAGGGAAGTTGCAAGAGAGAAGATCGCGGCAGAGATGTGGGCAAAGTTAGAATCGTTGTACATGACCAAGTCATTGGCCCACAGGTTATGTCTGAAACAACATCTCTACTCATTCAAGATGGTAGAGACCAAACCTATTGTGGAGCAACTAACGGAATTCAACAAAATTATCGATGACCTACTGAATATTGATGTGAAACTCGATGATGAGGATAAGGCTTTACTCTTATTGAATTCATTGCCTAGGTCCTTTGAACACTTTAAGGATGCACTCCTCTATGGCAAGGAGTCCACTATTACCTTAGAGGAGGTCCAACAATCAATTAGGACCAAGGAGCTAACCAAGCTTCAAGACTTGAAGGTGGAAGATAGTGGGAAAAGCTTGAGTGTCTCAAGGGGAAAGAATGAGAGTAGAGGAAACGGTAAAGGAAAGCCTAAGGCGAAATCCAAGTCGGAAGGGGACAATAAAGCTAAGTACAAATGCTTTAATTGTCATAAGGTTGGTCACTTTAAGAGGGATTGTCCTGAGAGAAGGGGCAATGAAGATTCCGTGGAGGTTGCGATTGCTATGGAGGATGGTTATGAGGATGCAGGGGCTCTAGTGGTTACGAGTTGAGAACCAAAGAGGAGTTGGGTTATGGACTCCAGGTGCTCTTTTCACATGTGTCCAAGGAAGGAATATTTTGAAACTTTGGAGCTCAAGCAAGGTGGAGTAGTTCGCCTTGGTGACAACGATGCGTGCAAAGTTCAAGGTATGGGTTCAATTCGTCTTAAGATGTATGACAACCACGAATTCCTTTTACAAGATGTGAGGAAACAAGGTATTAAGAGGCATAGGACCGTGGAAGGCTCACCGCATCAAAGTGGCCTAGCAACATGCATGAATAGGACCATCTTGGAGCGGGTGAGGAGTATGTTTTTGGCAGCTGGGTTGCCTAAAAGCTTCTGGGGCGAAGCTGTGAGTATAGCAGCATATTTGATCAACAGATGTCCATCCACGGCGTTGGACTTCAAGACACCTATGGAAGTTTGGAGTGGGAGACCGGCAGACTACTCCAAGTTGAAGGTTTTCGGAGCTTTAGCTTTTGCGCATATCAAGCAGGACAAGCTTGATGTTAGAGCTGTGAAATGTGTCTTCATCGGATATCCGGAGGGTGTGAAGGGATACTTGTGGAATTTGGAATCTGGAGGGTCAAAGGTTATCATAAGCAGGGATGTCACTTTCGATGAGACCCGCATGGGGATGAAGTGCAAAGACCTGGAGGATAGTAGCTCAGAAGTGGAGGTGAAGAAAACTCAGTTTGAGGTGGAGTCTACCACTAGTGAGATCGGGAATGATGAAGAGGAGGATAGTCCTCCACCATCAGGTTCTAGAGGAAGACAACAAACAGTGGATCCTGGCTATCAGTTGGCAAGAGATAGGGAAAGGAGGGAGACTGTGACAATCAAGAGATACTGGGTATCTTTGATCTTGTTTGTTATGCTTTGTTTGTGGATCAAGAGGTTCAAGACTCGGGACCAAGGGACTTGATGAAGCAATGGGAAGCATGGAGAGTCAGAAACGGTTAAAGGCAATGAATGAAGGAGTGAATTCATTGGAAAAGAACCGGACTTGGGAACTAGTGAATCTACCGAAAAAGTCAAGGGTAGTTGGATGCAAGTGGAACTTCATGAAGACGGAAGGTATTCCGGAGTTTGAAGAACCAAGGTACAAGGAGAGACTTGTGTGTAAGGTCAATCTTGAGTTGGAGAGTGTGAATGATATTCAAAAGGCAAGTTCTAGCAAGGAGGAGATTGGTATGCTCAAGGGGAAGTTAGCTTCTGGATTTGAGATGATGGATCTCGGCATTGTGGAAAGGACACTTGGAACGAATATTGGGAAGAACCGGAAAAGGAGGTATGGCTCTTTGAAAGGCGGTTTGAAGCATGTGAAGACAACTCAAGGTGGAGTGGCAAAGAAGGATATGATTGGTGACTTGGAGATTATGCATGGTTATGAGAAGTTCACCGAGTATCTTCCTAGATCAAGGTTCAAGGATCAATTGGACTTAATCAATTGCGTTGAGACGTAATCCCAGTAATGGAGAGAGTAGCAAGTGGTTGATGGATAAAGTTGAGCATCACCACTGATTTGAAGTCAAGGTGGAGAATTGTGGAGTTTAGAGTGCCTTAAAATCAGTTTGGAGGATCATGGAATTGCTTGAAAGTGTTTCTTGAACACTGGGAATCGATTCCCTAGCTATGTGAATCGATTCAAGCATGTTTGAGTCTCTGTGAATCGAAGTACGCCTCTGTGAATCGCATGGGAAGCTTGCAGGAATCGATTCATTTCATTAATTCGTGCAGGGAGGCCTTTTTTAACTAGGTGAATCGATTCACATATGCCTGTGAATCGATTCACAGTCGGGTTTTATAAACCTGACGCTGCAGAAACGTGTTGAGACGAGGTGCAGTCCTTCTAGGGTTGTGTGCAGCCGTTCTTGAGCGTCTTTGTGAGGTTTTAGGGGCTGGGAAACACTGTTAAACACCTTGGGGTCTTAGAAAATCATAGAGGGAGGATTGAAGGCTTTCTCTATTGTTGTTCTTGAGAGTTATTCATAGAGGAAAAGAGAGAGGGATTAGGAACTCTTGAGTTTGTTCTTCTTGGATATTGTAAAGGGGTTCAAAGCAATTGTAATCTCTTGTAAAGACTCTTTGACAGTAATACGGAGGGCTGCTCTCTCCTGCAGACGTAGGTCATCTTTTTGGGGCCGAACTGCGTAACCAAATAGCGGTGTGATTCTTCCTACTCTCTACTCCTTGTTTGATTGACTTTATTGCATTGTTGTGATTACTATTAAATTTAGTATTGGTTGCCTTTGATATTTGTTCATTATTCTTGTTACTAACTCAACAGTGAGAAACTACCTTGATCTTCCAAGAAGAAAACGTCCACAGTACACAACTGGCAGGCTAGGGGGTAAGGATGCAATGTGCTGCCATGTGAGTAAAGCACTTCGTCTACGGGCACGAGGACTAAACTCATCCATATTTGTATTTACTATCTGAAATGAGAACCCTGGTGGCTCAACTCCTTTTAGTTGAAATGTGTGGACATCATGTCAAAGAACCAAATGATTTTAAAGATTGCGCAACAAAAGTAGAACCGAGTTTGAAAACAATTGAAGTTATAATTTCTTTTCTAAATCATAAGGATATAGCCCATGTTGCAATGCAAGGAACTTCGGAACCCCATGATATGCTTCCAGGTACGGAGGGAGACTCAGACAGCCAAAAGGTTCCACCTTCGAGAAGCTCTACCTTCATTCACACACAAAAAAAAAAAAGATGTTAACCAATCTGTTCTCCAACCAGTTAAATAAAAAATTATACCAGATAATACCGAAATAATCCCATACCTTTTCCTTATCATAGAAGATAGTGCAATGCTCATCAGTAGTATCTTGGGGCCCTTTTCTTGAGACGCCAAACTGTTCATAACCTGAGTATTTTCTTTATCAACTTAGAGGAATCCATTTAGAATCAGAGTAATATTGAATCCATTTAGAATCAGAGTAATATTAAGCACTAAAAGGGTTTGATTAGAATAGCTTATATAAAAGACAAAAGTCGTCTTATTTCATTTCTAGAAAAAAAATGTATCAAAATGAAGTGTTCATGACATCCAACGGTGACTTGAGCCAGTGCTGAGAGTCTGAGTAGATTAAAATATTACCTTTCCTGATAGCTGGATAGAAAATGACATCTCCACATAATATAGACAATTCTCTTTTTATAACCTTGAGCGACAAGCACTATCAATGACAAAAAAAAGCCCATTTCTATGTAAGCTCGGGTTGCTTCTGATCTTGTTAGCTCAACTCAACAAACAAGTTTTCCACGTATGGGGGAAGACAAGATCCCAGGTATCATTCTTGTGAAGAGTGTTATTTTTCCTTATTATAGCTACTTTCTAGTTGTCATCAAGTTTCGCTAAGAGTTGATAAGTACAATTGATGACTGAAGACACAATTTCAAAGTAATGGTATTCTCATATCTTTCCCTAGACTCCAAGCATATTTACTTTTCTTGCAGCAGAATAATTGTATACAAGTAATTTGAAAGCCAGACTTGATTTTAAACATTAATTCATGTTCACTAGCAAAAGGAGCCAGTCAATTTGAGCTAAACATTATTTAAGGGGGTAGTAATGTAACATCCTGATTTTTCAGATAATCTTAAATGATATTTAAAGTGTAACTCGATTAATGATTAAGTGATGAATGAATGTTAAAAACCTTAATTTGGAATAAAAAGGGTTTAGATGAGTTCCAGAAACACTCAAAAGGACGAAAATACCTCGGGAAAGGGTGTAGTATGAACGTGAACACAAGAAGGGGGGTTGAATTGTGTTGAAAACTTTTCGCAAACTTTAAGTTAGAAACACTTAGAACACAAGTTTTTCAAAACTGTTTGTTTATCGGACGGTGGAAATAAACCCGACATTGGAAAAGCAGTTTGTGAAAATTTGTTTTTAACACAGCAAGATAGAAATGAATAGAAAGCAGTAAAGCAAGAGACACAGAGATTTATACTAGTTCACTACCAAACTGGTAGCTACGTTTAGTCCCTTCGTTCCTGAAGGATTTTCCACTATAATCAATCTGATTACAATTTTCTCAAGAGTATTCTACTATCACAACTTGACAATACTCTCAACTTCTCAAAACGACTCAGTACAGTCGAGCCTTTGAGGGAACAACCTTAACTAGGCCAAAAAACAACTTTTACAAATAAGTTGAATACAAGTAAAAATAACTCTCACAGAGAGGATAAAAAATTAAGCTCAATATAGAAATGCTTTCTAAAAGAAAGGGTCGGACGAGTTGATTCTTGTAGTCCAGAGACTTAGCGCGAAACTTGATTGCTCACAGAAGCAGTGCTTTCAGAGTATTGACTCTTTGTAGTGTATAGCAATCAGAGCTTGTTCTTAGCAAATAAGGCAATATACTCTTGTATAGTTTTGGCAGTTTTCCAGCAGTGTTTCGGCAGTCTATCAGCTCACTCTTCAATGGATACCATGAGGTATATATAGGAGTTCCAAGGATATTACCGTTACGGTAACAATGGCTCCTTTCCATTGAGTGAGGTAAATTCAAAAAGCTGTCTCTTTCTTCCTTTCCAGAGAATATCCCAGTAGTACATATTATCGTTTTCGTACTACCTTGCTTTTCACAATTGCTTGTACGATTATTGTCTTTTAGCTAAAGGTGTCACCTTTGATACCTCGTACAACAATTTTAGCGCTCAAGATCAATTTTGAAATCCGTTCCAGAAACTTCTGAGAGGAAGAGCAACTACGTGACCAACACGTGATTTGAAATGAAGTTCAGACGCTCGCTCAGAATCGGAAGATCAGACGCTCGAAGCAAATGGATAATCCTAGTGTCATAGATAATTCCAGATGCTCACACAGATGATCCGGATGCTGACACATGGAGTGTATCCTTCTCTTGAGAAATTCTTCCTTCTGCTTGAGTGGCTTAGATTTATATGTAATATCAGTATCTGCACACTTCAAGAATTGTTAGAACATAAATTGTTCTCTTGTGAATATTTAGTTATCATCAAAATTAATGAGGGTCTAAACTTCTCAATCGTTTAGGTTCCAACAATCTCTCCCTTTTTTATGATGACAAATATCTAAGGTTGATGAACAATTTAGTTTCAAAATGACATCAAGGGTCTCCCTCTGAATTCAACTATTTTGATATATAAGATAATTCTAGTATTAAGGCGATAGTTGATAAATAAATTCAATTAAGTGATCGCAAAACAAAATACGTAGATGTATCAGAGTAAGATTGGATGCTGATTAAAAAGATTGATTTAATCAATTTGTACCAAATTTGTTTATCATTGTAAGAGTATTAGTACAAAAAATATTTATTTAACATTATAAGAGCACAAGAACAATGAATATTAGCGCATTAATAAATAACCATACAAATGCTATGTATGAAATGCTATGCATGATACTTCAGATCCAGCGTATTTATCGGACAATGAAAATCGGACGGTGGGTTAGTCAGATTTTCATGTGTTCATCATACCTTTCTTTTACTCCCCCTTTTGTCATCAGACAAAAAGAGTGTAAAAACACATCATAGTCAAAATAAGACTTAGAAAAATTTGAGTATAAGGCAGATAATGTGAGCAAAAATATTTATATATATAAGTGTATCAACCAAAAATAAGAAATAACACTTAGTACCAAAAAAAACATAAAGCAAAACAAGGTTTAAGGGTTTGGAAGAGGTGGTGGAGGGATGTTGAGACGTTCATAGAGTAACTTTAGTGCAGTCTCCAGCTGAGTGACCTTCATGTTTGTAGCCTTCATTTCTTCAAATTCTGCTTTGGGAATGGTGACCATCTCAACTGCAGAAGTAGAAGTAGAAGGTCCAGCTTCTGGTACTGGTGCAGGTCTCAACTTCTGATGCTCTGCTAGCACCCAGTTAGATAGCTGAAGTCTCAATTCCTTATTCCTTTGAGCTCTTAGAAAAAATGCATCATTTGGTATAAACCATTTGATGAAATTTCCAAGTCTTCTCAGTTCAGATTCCGTTTGAATATCCCATTGATGCTTCACATCTTCTGGATACAGCAAATTCATGAAGATGGTTTCTCTATGTAGAACAACATCAGCAGTGTAAGAGTCAAACCTATTCCCAGCGTCTTCTCCCCATAAACTTCTGATAAAGACACTCAACGCTTCACAGGTGAAGGAGACTGCTTCATTTTCTGCTAGGTAAATTCTTCTCAGATTTTCCCTGTCATCTTCTTCTAGCACTAGGGGGTCGAGGCATGGTAATATGGCTTTGTCTTTCCAAGACTCAGACCATTGACTCCAAGTAAATCCAATGTCGAAGTGCTTGGTCACCGCAGCCCATTGGTCATATATCTTCATGCAGTCAAAAGGTCTGATTACTGAGCATCTGAACATATCATCGAAGTACACTGTTCTAAGATTGATGTCAGTAACTCTGCTGATTGTCCCAACAGTTGAAATAGTAGCCTTCTCAACATTGCAGCAGTTTGAGGAGCCAGTTCTCCATTCATCTTTCTTCAGAGAAGTCAGGTAATACTTTCTGGCATGATCCTCAGAGATCTTGGCAATCGGAAGCTGGGAGAATTCCTTAAGATTGTACTTTGTAGGTGCCTTCTCATATTCTTTTAGCCCGATCTTGTTGAATGGCTGCTTGCCCGGAGCAGGTTCCTTCCTTTTCCCAGGGATAGACCAAGGTAGCCACCTTTGTCTATCTGGTACTATCTTAACAAAAACAGATGATGGGTCTCGATATTGTCCTATAACTTCAAGCCTTTTCTGCTCAAGACAGTGTGCCATGAAGGCAGCTTCTTCATCTGTGATCCACTTTCCACATTCTTCCAACGTGAGCGATTCAGATTGTGGTAGGGATCTAGGAAGATCAGCAGAGAAGGGAATTGCTCTGCTTCCGGATGCAGGTCTCAACCTTCCTTTAAATGACATTTGGAAGTGGTCTTCTCCATCCTTGAATGTTGCACTTATTGGAGAGGCAATCTCCAATCTGGCAGCTCCAGAGGTGAAGGTCTTCAAATGCCATGTGGAGGGACGATTGTAGATGCTATTATATATCTCATACTTAACAAACTGTGGTTTGTATGAGACATTTTTCCTTCCACCAGCATCTGTAGGTTTAATGGTAATGGTGAGTAAGGTGGGAGTGGTTTTGGTGATTTTATAGGTTTTAGGTGTATAGGGTTTGAAGGGATTAATGGGAGAAATTTTGAATAACAGATTGAAGGGATGAGAGTGAAGTTTGGAAATATATGAGGTTAGTGATGTATTTGAGGAAATTTGTGGTAGGTTAAGGTTGAGTGTAGTGGATGATGGTTGGGTAGGTTGTTTAGGAGCTATGGAGGTGGTAGTATTTTTGGTTTTCTGTGCACGGGTTCGAATGTTTGGTGGTTGTGCAACAGATATTGGTGGAGCAGGAATGGTATTATCAGATTCAAAAATAGATACAGAATCATCAGAAGAATTCAAGACCTTTGGTTCAGGCTCGATCGCTTAACCAATCTCTTCACTGCCTGGTGGCGATGAGTGGAAGAGGACGTTGAATTTCCTTCTTCGCTGACCGGACGCCAAACTTGTTTCTCGACCTTAGCTTGCTCCTTTTTCTCGTAACTCGACCGATGGGAATTCGGTCCTCATCTTCTGGTTCTTCAACAAGCAGGCAGGAGCCAACTGTCTTGTTCTTGGTCTCTTTTGAAGGAGACTCAAGAGTCTTTTTCACACCAGCGTTGAGCTTCGGTGGTTTTTTCAGCCTTCCCTTCCGTTGCTCAATTTTCACCTTCTTGATCATGGACCCGGTGATCAATTTCATTCTAACCAGCCGTTGACTCCAAAGGTGTCAGAATCACAATACTCTCAAAGACCAAAATACTTCACCTTTTCTTGATCCGTAAAGCGGTCGGCTTGTTTATAACCGCACTTGACCATCATTCTAGTGAGCAGAACACCATAAGGAATGCACTTATAGGTGTTTTTCTTGTCAGCAACACCTTTCCTAGAATTTACTAGTGCATTAATCAGGTTGTTGTAGATCAACCTTGGCAGGTTTACCTTGTTACCAGCCATGTAGTGTCTCATGATGAACTTCTGTTCATAGTTGACTATGTCACTAGAGCCAACCTTCAACAAGACGCTCTTGGTGATTATCTTGTGAAGTACTCTGTAATGACTCTTCAGATTCTTTGCAGTAGGAGTTTCACCAGAGTCTTTCAACTGCTTATAGTTCTCAAACAGATCATCATTGACCTTCTCAATGCCATGAAATGCGCCAAATTTCAACTGTAGAAGACGAGACCTTCACAGGCACAACCAGTGACTTCAGAGATATTGTTGATGGTAAAAACAAACTTGTAGCCTCTCACGGTTCCTTCAAATATACCACCTTTGTGTAAACGAGCATTACCCCAAAATTCTTTGATAGCCGTCACTAGAACCTCAGCCTGGTTCCAGAAGAAATAGTGTTCCCAGCCTATTGCTTTGAAACCACTGTAGAAGTATAAGCCATAGAGTTTGAAGTTCTCTAAATCAACACGATTTTCCAACAAAACTTTTCCTTCAGCCATGGTGTCGTAGATAGCCGTATACTCAGAGGTTGTTACACCAGATATGATTGCAGTTGAGATGAAGGTGATGGAGGTTTTAGGGTTCAAACACACACACAGAGAGATAGAGAGAAAGAGAGAACGAGTACGGTTTTGCAGAAAATGCAGAGTGGAGCGAAAAATGTGGAGTAGTGGGAAAGTTAATAGAGAATGGTACAGTTCTTTTTCAAAATATCGCTTCGTATTTTCTCATAAAAATTAAATCAAAAAGAAAAGAAAATAAAGATTCGCTTTTTTATTAAATGCAGACGCCAAAATAAAAGTAAAAGATTTTATTGAAAACGTAAATAATCAAGACTCAGTAGATATGATGAGACGCTTGAGTCCTTAACACGTGTGACACGTGTGGATGTGCTCAGACGCACGCAACCGATTCTCCGGATGATGAGTTATGATGCATATGACAAATAAGATGCTTATGCACAAATATGCTTATGTCATATCAGATGCTGAGATTTTGATTATCTACGCATTAATCGAGATTAATCATTCTTCTATAAGATGAAAGTTTAAATTTCTTCTTATAAAATTGAATCTATCTTCAAAGAAGGGTTTTGTAAATATGTCACCACTGATGATCGGTGTCTACAAATTTTATTTCTAGAATACCCTTCTAAACATAGTCTCTTATAAAATGATGCTTAATCTCAATGTGCTTTGCTCTAGAATGCAATATAGGATTTTTAGTAAGACATATGGCAGTATGTATTATCACGTAAGATAGGAATGTTACTCTCTTTTATCAGGTAGTCTTCAAGTTGATACTTCATCCACGTGGTTGAGAACTGCAACTTATCACGAGATGTATTCAGCCTTGCTGTTGAGAGTGCAATTGTGCTTTGCCTTTGCTTGACCAAGACACAAGATTAGCTCCAAGGAATCGCAGCCTCCACTTGTGCTCTTTCTTTCAATTCGATCTCCAAAGAAAGTCAAGATCACGTAATCCTACTAATTTGTAATCTTTTGATTTCTTATAAAGCAAACCAAGATTAATAGTTCCTTGCAAATATCTCAATATTCTTTTAACAAAGACTTAGGTGTGATTCTCTAGGATCCGATTGAAATCTAGCACATAGGCGTACGACCATAATATCAGGTCTTGAAGCCGTAAGATAAAGTAGAGATCCAATCATACCTCTGTACAGTTTCTGATCTACCTTCTTACCAATTTCATCTTTACTAAGAGTGCAGGTAGGATGCATAGGTGTACACATAGGCTTGCAATCCAGCATCTTGAATTTCTTTAATAATTCTTTGATATATTTGCTTTGATGAATATAAATACCATCACTGCATTGCTTGATTTGTATTCCAAGGAAGAACTTTAATTCTCCCATCATGCTCATCTCAAATTCAGCCTGCATAAGCTTAGAAAATTCTTTGCAAAGGCTTTCATTAGTGGCTCCAAAAATGATATCATCAACATAGATTTGAACAAGTATAAAATGCTTGTTTGAGGTTTTTCTGAAAAGAGTAGTGTCAACTAAACCTCTTGTAAATCCATTTTCCATTAAAAAGGAACTTAGTCTATCATACCATGCTCTGGGAGCTTGTTTAAGACCATATAGAGCCTTTTTAAGTTTAAAAACATGTTCTGGAAATTCAATATCTTCAAAACCAGGAGGTTGTTTAACATAAACTTCCTCAGTTATAAAACCATTTAGAAAAGCACTTTTCACATCCATTTGATATAGTGTTATCTCATGATGTGTTGCAAATGAAAGTAAAATGCGAATAGCTTCTAGTCTTGCAACTGGTGCAAAAATTTCAGTGAAATCAATACCTTCTTCTTGTGAGTAGCCTTGAGCAACTAACCTTGCTTTATTTCTCACAACTTTACCATCTTCATCAAGCTTATTTCTAAATACCCATTTAGTACCAATAGCTTGCTTATCTTCTGGTAGAGTGACTAGCTTCCATACATCATTTCTTTGGAACTGATTTAGCTCATCTTGCATTGCTAGAATCCACCCTTCATCTTCCAAAGCTTGATCAATCGCCTTAGGTTCCATCTCGGAGAAGTGCAAAATCAGCATGCTCCTTGAAAGAGGATCTGGTTCGTACTTTGTCACCAGGTTCTCCTATGATTTGATCTTTTGGATGATTGGTTTTGTACTTCCAGCTTTTTCTTGCTTCACTTCCGCTGAGTAGAATTCTTCGCCTTGTCACCACCAGATGATGAAGATGTATGTTCACCGTCTGACTTGTCACCGAGGTTTAATTCAAAATAACTCATCTAGCTCGACATAGCAAAGATCAAGCTTCTTATCATCAAACTTGACATGAATGGACTCTTCAACTGTCAAAGTTTCTTTGTTGTATATTCTAAAAGCTTTAGATCTTTCGTAATATCCCGTAAAGATTCCTTTGTCACCTTGGAATCAAACTTACCAAGCTGATCTTTAGTATTCAAGATATAACAAATACAACCACAAGGATGAAAGTAAGAAATGTTTGGTTTTCTACCTTTCCACAATTCATAAGGAGTCTTATTCAAAATAGGTCTTATATAAATTCTATTTTGAATATAACAAGCTATGTTTACTGCTTCTGCCCAAAAATGTTTCGCAATATCAGCTTCATTGATCATGGTCCTGGCCATTTCCTGGAGGGACCTATTTTTCCTTTCTACAACACCATTTTGTTGAGGTGTTCTAGGAGAGGAGAAATTGTGGGAGATACCATTTTCTTCACAAAATTTTTGAAAGTTCTCATTTTCAAATTCTCCCCCATGATCACTTCTAATAGAAGAAATACAGATGTCTTTTTCATTTTGAACTGATTTGCAGAAAACAGTAAATACCTTGAAAGACTCATCCTTGTGGGCAAGGAATTTAACCCATGTCCATCTAGTAAAATCATCAACAATGACTAATCCATATTTCTTTCCAGTTAAAGAGGCTGTCCTTGTGGGACCAAGAAGATCAAGATGTAAAAGTTCAAATGGTCTCGAGGTTGAAACAACATTTTTTTAAATGAAAGGAAGTTTTAACTTGTTTTCCTCTTTGACAAGCATCACACAGGGCATCAGATTGGAACTTAAGATTTGGTAAGCCTCTAACAAGATTGTGCTTGTTTAACTTTGAGATTAACCTCAAATTGGCATGACCCAATCTCTTGTGCCAAATTCATTGCTCATCTTCAACAGACATAAGACACTTGACATCTTGTTTTGCAAGTTCAGAAAGATCAACTTTATAAATGTTTTGTTTCCTCTTTGCTGTAAAGAATATAGATCCGTCTTTCTTGCTTTTTACTAAACATCCAGTTTCTGTAAAGATGACTTCATAACCATTGTCACATAATTGACTTATGCTCAATAGATTATGTTTCAGTCCTTCAACATATAAAACATTATCAATAGAAGGAAGAGAGCCTTTACCTATGCGACCAATTCCAACTATTTTACCTTTCTCGTTTCCTCCAAACCAACGAATCCAGCTTCTCTAGGTCTTAGTTCTTGGAACATATGCTTTTCTCCCGTCATGTGACGCGAGCATCCACCGCCTAAGTACCAAGATTGGTGTGTTGACTTTGTTGCTAAGCAAGTCTGCAACATAGACTATTTTATCTTTAGGTACCCATATCTTTTTGGGTCCTTTCTTGTTAGTTCGTGAAGGATACTTGTCCTTCTTAGTTGTAAACACATTACATGCACTTTTTAGATGACCAGTTTATTACAAGAAGTACAATGTAAGCATTTACTATGATTGTTGGATTTATCGATGTGAATTATTTTCTAAAAGAGGTTCATCTGATATGTAACTAAGACCATGAGTCGTCGTTTTACTGACTCCCCAGATCATAGAAGCTTGCTTGCTTCGAGTTACACTCTCTGCAAGAAACTTTTGAAATGCATGTTCATAGTCATTTGATTTGCAGTTAGGATTGCCTGTAACTACAAAGCTTTTAACTTGAGGGCTCTCAGCTTCTGGTTGCTTGTTGGCTTCCAGACGCTGGTTATTCACCAGACGCTGATTTTCGCCACTTTCCTGGTTCTCTTCATTGAGTACAGAGTTTTCATTATGTAAAGAATGAAAATCTTGTGTTAGTTTTGAAATTTTCTTTTTCAAATTCTTATACTAAATAGAGAGAGTGGTAGAATCCTTTAACAGAGCATCAAATGCAAGTTGAAGTTCAGAATAAGAGTCATATATTATTACCTCTTCAACTTCTTCTTCTAAATCAAGATCAGTGTTTGTCATGAGGGCAATGTGAGTTTCTTCTTCTTTATCTTCCTCGGAGGAGGATAAGTCAAGGTCTTCCCATGTTGCCATGAGACATTTCTTCTTTTTCTTGAAGGAGCTTCGTGTGGGCTTTTCCTTAAGATTAGGACACTCGGACTTGAAATGTCCAAGCTTCTTACATTCATAGCAAATGACTTGGGCTTTGTCCTTGTCTTTGCTTTCCTTCTTGTCCTTTGTATCTTTCTTCTGAAACCTCCTTCTGAAGTTTCTCTTCTTCCACATTCTCTGGATCTTCTTAGATATGAATGCTAGCTCATCTTCTGATCCATCATAATCTCCTTCTGAAGCTTCATCATCTGATTCTTCTTCTTCTTCAGCCTGAAAAGCTTTAGAAGTACTAGGTTTATGTTGATTAACTCTTAAAGCAATAGACTTACTCTTCTTGGTAGGTTCTTCTTCGTTTAGCTCAAGTTCATGAGCTTTCAAAGAACTCATATGATCTTCAAGCCGAAGAACATTTAGATCTTTTGCTTCTTGAATAGCAGTGACTTTGGGTCTCCACTGCTTAGTCAAACTTCTCAAGATCTTTCTCACATGATCAGGTGTAGTATAACTTTTTTCAAGGGCCTGTAACCCATGAACAAGTGTTTGGAACCTTCCAAACATAGTTTCAATGTTTTCTCCATCTTCCATTTTGAATAGTTCATACTGGCGAACCATCATGCTAGCCTTTGTTTCTCTTACTTGGGCAGAACCCTCATAAGACAAAACAAGAGAATCCTGCATTTCTTTGGCGAGATCAAACTTACCACATTTATCATATTCTCTTTCTGTCATAGCACAGATGAGAATAAATCTAGCCTTCGATTGGTTTGATATCTCTTTTCTCGATCATCGCACTGGCTTTTCCCTAGGTATTGCAACACCAAGGGCATTAGCGGAGAAATGTATCCACTTTCAACTATATCCCATAAATCAAGATTTTGTGCCTCAAGGAATGCTTTCATCTTATCTTTCCAAGAATCAAATTTTTCTCCATTGAATAGAGGAGGGCGGTTCATATGACCACCTTCAAAGACATATTCACAAAGGATCTTTACTCTTAACATCATAAGTGCTCAACCAAGAGGCCGAGCCTCGTACCAACCGAACGTGAACACAAGAAGGGGGTTGAATTGTGTTGAAAACTTTTCGCAAACTTTAAGTTAGAAACACTTAGAACACAAGTTTTTCAAAACTGTTTGTTTATCTGACGGTGGAAATAAACCTGACACTGGAAAAGCAACAGTGAAAATTTGTTTTTAACACAAAGAAGATAGAAATGAATAGAAAGCAAGAAAGCAAGAGACACAGAGATTTATACTAGTTCACTACCAAACTGGTAGCTACGCCTAGTCCCTTCATTCCTCAAGGATTTTCCACTATAATCAACTGACATAATTTCCTCAAGAGTATTCTACATCACAACTTGACAATACTCTCAACTTCTCAAACGACTCAAGACAATGAGCCTTTGAGGAACAAATTTTAACTAGGCCAAAAAACTTTTACAAATAAGTTGAATACAAGTAAAAATAACTCTCACAGAGAGGATAAAAATTAAGCTCAATATGGAAATGCTTTCTAAAAGAAAGGGCCTGACGCCGAGTTCGATTCTTGTAGTCCGTAGACTTAGCGCGAAACTTGATTGCTCACGAAGCGATGCTTTCAGAGTATTGACTCTTTGTAGTGTATAGCAATCGAGCTTGTTCTTAGCAAATAAGGCAATATACTCTTGTATAGTTTTGGCGCTTTTCCAAAGTTGTTTCTGCTAGCCTATCACCACTCTTCAATGGATACCATGAGGTATATATAGGAGTTCCAAGGATATTACCGTTCACGATAACAATGGCTCCTTTCCATTGAGTGAGGTAAATTCAAAAAGTCAGTCTCTTTCTTCCTTTCCAGAGAATATCCCAAGAAGACATATTATCGTTTTTACTACCTTGCTTTTCACAATTGCTTGTACGATTATTGTCTTTTAGCTAAAGGTGTCACCTTTGATACCTCGTACAACAATTTTAGCGCCAAGATCAATTTTGAAATCCGTTCGTAAACTTCTGAGAGGAAGAGCAACTACGTGACCAACACGTGATTTGAAATGAAGTTCAGACGCTCGCTCAGAATCGGAAGATCAGACGCTCGAAGCAAATGGATAATCCTAGTGTCATAGATAATTCCAGATGCTCACACAGATGATCCGGATGCTAACACATGGAGTGTATCCTTCTCTGAGAAATTCTTCCTTCTGCTTGAGTGGCTTAGATTTATATGTAATATCAGTATCTGCACACTTCAAGAATTGTTAGAACATAAATTGTTCTCTTGTGAATATTTAGTTATCATCAAAATTAATGAGGGTCTAAATTTCTCAATCGTTTAGGTTCCAACATAGTACTCCCTAGAAACGTCTAGAAACGAAGAAACAAGATTCCTCATCCTTGCCTTGGTCGTGACGCGACCATGTCTATGTAAAGGCCATCGCAAAGCAATGGAAGGAAGATCCAGAAGGGTCCAGAAGGTTCTCATTGTCGCGATCCCCACCGTTAGATCCCTGATACGTGGCATTGATCGCGATGCGACGAAAATTATGCCTGCGACCGTCTTGATGCAATGGAGCCATTTCTACCTATAAATATCCCTTCACCCCTTCATTTCTCCTCGCCCCAAATCCTCTTCTCTCTCACTCGCTTCTCTCTCTAGGAACTCTTCTAAGAAGCAAGTATGCTCTGCACTTGCCTCGAGTGAGGATCCTATGCATCAGAAAGCTCTTAGTAGGCAATCCTAGGAGGAAGAGAAAAGAGTGAAGGGTGGCCTAACAGGCCAGGTGGGGATGTGAGTGTGGCAAGATAGGAGCGTGGGTAGCAGGCTCAGGGATAGGAGTACGAGTAGCAAGTGCGAGAGGAGTACAGATAGTGGCAGCAGCGACAGCGATCTTCTAACCATGTGGGAGCAAGAAACCTTACACTCTAGTGATACATATGTGCGTAGGTTGACCCAAGCCCTACTAGGAGTTGATGCCCCAACACCCTAGGAAGGGTGTTGAGACTACGACTGCTAAGGATAGTAGTCGCTAGTCCACCAACCATAGGAGTAACTTGTCTGATATGTGAAAACCCTAGGATAAATAACTTATGATTACTTATGATTGATAACATGTCAGTAACAGGTCGCCTAAGCGACATTAGGGTTAATTCAATGCTGATGGCTGAAGCAGATTGATGTGATGCTGATTGTGGTTGATAACGACTGACGTGATGCTGATAACACACGATTGGTTATGATGGTGTGACTGCGCTGCTAATTTTATGATTGCAGATATCTAAGTGAATATGTATGTTAGTTAATGTTCTGTCTGTGATGCCTGATGCTTAAGATATATTTTGACTTTAACTGTCGACTCTGCCTGTGATTAGAATGAATGACTATTGTGATAGGAATATTGGGCGAATGTCGTGAGGCCTTAGCTGGTAGGTTAAACCTTGATAAAATATAGGGGAAACCGAGTTAGTTGACTAGGAATGGTGAAACGACAGTGATAGTATTAGAGCTGACAGTTAAGTACAAAGTAGTTGGAGTAGGATACGAAGAGAGTTATAAGGTATGAGAAGGAATTGGGTGGAGCTAGGCTCAGATATAGTAGTACAGAGTTCAGGGATGCTGAGTGTGATCTGGGTAGATGCGAGTATTTGTCGTGTTTGCTTGTGTGTGCCATTTGTTTATGTTTTCTATTCCTACTTTCCTAATTTTATAATGTGTATTGTGTTTCTTAGCTCCTTCTCTTTTCTTGTATGTTTTCTTTCATATTAAACAGATAACATGGACTTGATGAAGACATCACCAGCATCGTGGATTGTACAGAGGGTACTCAGTAAGAGTAACTCTCTCTTTAATTACGTGTCACAGCTAGTGAGTTAAAGTCTCTATATGCGTCATATAAGTTGTGGACCCTAGACACGGGTTCCGTAAAGATATTTAATTTTATGTACGTATCAATATATTTGGTTTTAATAAACTATTATTTTTAGTATACCTATGTTGCCTAATTATTCATTTAGGGTTTAATAATTATTATACTGTAGCACTCTGGAAACGGGGTGTTACAGATAACCCCAAGGGGTTGGTCTAGTGGAGCATAACAGGACTTGTATCCGACATGACGCGGGTTCGAGTCCCCACTAGTCTCCTTGGGGTGAAGTAAATGTAATTATTTTCATAAGTGCTCAAAGAGCCCGGAGGTCTTCCCTGCCTTGGAATGGGGCATCATCCCCTCACCCTAAATTTTCCTTATAAAAAAAAGAGAGCACAGTCTGGTGGTAAAACATACGTAAGAGCTATGTGGGCGCTGGAAACAAAGTTCAAACCTTATACCACTCCACTTTCTCTCCCCTCTAACTTCCCATATCCCCACTAACCATTTGTACTACGACAAAAAAGAGATTGTTTAGCAATAATAGAACAGAAATCATATTTATCAATGAATTTATTTATGTTTCTCAGCAATAAAAAGCACATTTATTTAAAAAGGTGAACTCGTAAATCTCCTTGAAACAACATAATATATCAATTTATCAAATTAATAAAGGGGTAAATAGAAAAATATAAAGACATGCACGTGAATTTCATATTTATGAGAATTAAAATAATTATTTGGTAATTGAAAGGATAACTTTTAATTAGGATGATGTATTTAGAATAAAATATCTTACTTATTTCAAAATATAAATTAATTAATAAGACTAACAATTTTTCAATTAATAATTTCTTTTACCAAATTCAACTACAAAATGTGTTACATGAAAAAATGTAAGTTTTTTATATATTGAAATTAAACCAATGAACCACTAAAATTCTCTGTTTTCACCCAGTTAAATTCGCTAAATAGACCAAATATTAACCAAATGCCTTGTCATAAATTATAAATTTCTTACAAATTAAAAAAAAATACTCATTATTTTTGTAATTAATTTTTTATTTTAGTATTCCACCTGACAAAATGACCTTACAAGTTTTGGAACATGTTGTTGACTTCAATTGACTAGGTCACAAAATGTCATTGAATCTGAAGTTTAAAAGATATTACATATACATTATATTTGATTCCACCATTAGGCATTTAAGGTGAAAAACCATTTCGGTGATATTTTCTTTCATGTTCCTGAATCTCGAGATTAATTCTAGGATCACAAACATAAAAAGTAGCGGATAACTGATAAGTTAGCTAATAGCGGATTAGCTAGTGGATAAATGATGAGTTTACAGCGGATAACTGACATTGGATAAGCTAGCAGATTAAATTTAAAGTGTTTGGTAAAATTAGTAGTTGAACTAACTGATAAATACAAAATGACATAAAATGACATTTTAATAAATGAGAGAGACTGTGAGGGTTAATAACTTTTTACTTCATTTAATAGATGATAAACAAGGAATTTAATTAAAATAATAAGAGTAAAAATGAGAGAAAAATGATACGCTATAGCGGATAAGCTAGTGGATAAAGGATGAGCTTATAGCGGATACCTGATATTGGATAAGCTAGCAGATTAAATTTAAAGTGTTTGGTAAAATTAGTAGTTGAACTAACTGATAAATACAAAATGACATAAAAGGACATTTTAATAAATGAGAGAGACTGTAAGAGTTAATAATTTTTTACTTCATTTAATAGAAAATAAACAAGGAATTTAATTAAAATAATAAGAGTAAAAATGAGAGAAAAATAATACACTATAAGCTATAAACTCAAACACAACTTCAAGGAGCATATGAAAAACGCAATAAGCTAGTGAAAAAAACGTTATAAGCTAATGGTTACTAAATACCTGCTACATGCCTATCCGCCGTAAGCTAGCGGTTTGACCTTACAAAATATAGTCTTAATAGACTCGAACTTCCCTTATTTGGACCATTACATAATTAGGAAAATTAGCATATATGTATTAATTTTTCAATTAATGTTTACACAATAATAGTTAGATTGTTAAGAAGAAATAGAAAATAAATCATATTTATTAATGAACTTAATTGTGTTTCCCAACAATAAAAAGTACAATTATGGTAAATGGTAAAATGCTAAGCCTATGTTTGGTAAAAACCAAAACACTAGCTTATAGCGGATAAGCTTGTAGTAGGTGTTTGGTAAACACTAGCTTACAACGTTTTTTCACTAGGCTTATAGTGTTTTTCCATATGCTACTTGAAGTAGCATTTGAGCTTATAGCTTATAGCGTATCATTTTTTATCTCGTTTTTACCCTTACTATTTTAATTAAATTTCTCATTTATCCTTTATTAAATGAAGCAAAAAATTATTAATCCTTACAGTCTCTCTCATTTATTAAAATGTCCTTTTATTGCATTCTGCATTTATCAGTCACTTCAACCGCTAATTTTACCAAATACTTTGGCTCTGTTTGGTTAAAATTAGAGGATAACGCTAGCGAATAGCGGATGAGCTTATAGCGAATAGCTGATAGCGGATAAGCTACCAGATTAAATTGGAAGTATTTGATAAAATTAGCAGTTGAACTAATTGATAAATATAAAATGACATAAAAGGAATTAATGTCTCAATTATTACTAGTATTTAATAGAGGATAGAGAAGAAATTTATTTAACACAATGAGGGTAAAAACGAGGAAAAGTAATACGCTATAAGCAAAAACCTACTTGAAGTAGCGTATGAAAAAACACTATAAACTACTAGAAAAATGCTATAAGCTACTGGTTACCAAACAATTCTATTTTTTTAAGTAAGCTATCTGTTAGTCAAATACGCTATAAGCTAGCGAATTGAACTTACCAAACAGAGCCTTTAAATTCAATTTGCTAGCTTATCTGTTATTAGCTATCCGCTATAAGCTTATACGCTAACTTATCCGCAATCCGCTACTTTTTATCAAACAGAGCCTAAATCTCCTCGAAATAACATATATAATAATTTACCAAATTAATAAATAGGTAAAGAACAAAATATAAAGACAAGCACATGGTTTTCATATTTGTGAGAATCATAAAAAATTTCTTTGGTAATTAAAAGGATGAATTTTAATTAGGAAAGTGTAAATAGAATAAAATTTCTTATTTCCCGAAAAAAAAAAAGAAAGAATAAAAATTCTTACTTATTTCAAAATATAAGTTAATTAATAGGACTTAGAATTATTAAAATAATAATTACTAATTACTAATTTCTTTTACCAGCTTCAACTACAAATCAGATTTATTAATGAACTTAATTATGTTTCCCAACAATAAAAAATACATTTCTGGTAAATGGTAAAATGCTAAATCTCCTCGTAATAACAAATATAATAATTCATCAAATTAATAAATGGGTAAAAAACAAAATATAAAGACAAAATATTAGTAAACATTCAAATAATAATTATCAGCTTCAACTACGAAAGGACAAAAGTATAATTTATAGTCTTAAAAAATTAGCATATATCAATTAAGAAGTTTTTATACTTATATATTTATCAAGGAAAAAGAGAGGTAAGAAGACACATTTAACCTTTTCAAGTGTATTTATAAATGAAACAAGATGTTTGTATTACAATTATTCACTCAATACTAACCAAATACGTACGTATACCATGGGGTTGCTTACTCGACCAATGATTTTCCCTCTAATCATGTTTCTTTGTTGTTGTTTTTGTCTCAGTAGAGCCACTGATTGCGGTGGGAGTAATGTTGCAAATACCATCACTGTTGATCAACAGGAAATGGAGCATTCAAAACGATTCAAGCTGCCATTAATTCTATAAAGGGAAATAATGATCAATGGCTTAAGATTCATATAAATCCTGGCACCTACGAGTAAGTTGAAATGTTGGTATGTGTTTAGTTCATATAAAAGATTTTATGTTTGCTAACATAAAATTATTATGTAGGGAACAAATTTATATTCCCATGGAAAAGCCATGTGTCATTTTAGAAGGATCTGGTAGCAACACAACGATCATTACTGCTGGTTATCAGGAAAAAACAACAAAATGGGACTCTACATTCAGTTCATATCCACCTAATGTGGTTGTGAGTGGCATCACCTTCGAGGTAAACATAATAAAAATGGATAACACCAACAAATTTAGTAACTCTCCAATTGTTTTTAATGCACTGTTGTATAATTGCAGAACTCATATAATTTGGAACGCTCAAAATATATCAAACCAGCGGTGGCAGCTGCTTTCTTTGGAGACAAATCTGCCATTTTTAAATGTAGTTTCTTGGGTTATCAAGACACTTTGTTTGCAGCAATGGGACGTCATTACTTTAAAGACTGTTATATTCAAGGTGAAGTGGACTTCATTTTTGGTTCTGGCCAGTCTTATTTTGAGGTAAAACATAAATGCTCTTTTTTGAGTCATATCAAAATGAAATGATGATGAAGTAATTATTTTTATGTGGCTTTTCAATTTGTTGTAGAATTGTACGATGAATGCCACACTGGAGAAATATCAATTTCCTGGTTTTGTCACTGCCCAACGCAGGGAATCACCAAATGATCCAAATGGTTTTGTTTTTAGACGAGGGTTCATTGTTGGGAATGGTGAAGTGAATCTAGGAAGACCCTGGGGCCCATACTCAAGAGTTATATTTTGGGAAACAGATTTTTCATCTGTGGTAACTCCTCAAGGATGGGGTGCTTGGAATTACACGCTCCCAACCCAACTGTAAGTTTAGATGAGTAGTACATATCCTTTGAAAATGATAACACGAACTTAATGGTCATCATAACCGTTTGTATGCCTTATAAAAATAAGAATAATATGACAGACATGTGTGTGGGGCGTCACATTTCTTTTGTGTTACAATAAAATGTTTTAAAGATTTTACTTATAAAATTATATATTCTTATAAGGGAAAAAAAGGATTTATATTATCGTTATTTATTTGTTTACTTATACAAAAAGACAAGATAGGGAAAAAATAAAATAAAAACTAGCATAAAAGATAAATAAGTTTAACTAATGATTTATTTCCATAACAAATGTTCAATTGGAGATATTTAAAAATTAGATGACAAGTTGGTTAGTTTTTAAAAATTTGTATGCATTCTAGAAAACAAATATTACTTTTCTAATGAAAATTATTCATAAGTTAATTGTAGCAATTGATTGTTAAACGATTCTTTTATGAACTGTTACCCTAAAGACTAAACAAAAAAGTTTTTTTTTTTTTGGCAAAGATAGGGGTGTCAATTTGGTTGGTGGGTCGATTCATGACAAACAGTTTTTCATAAAGACTAAACATTCTATATTCTAGACATCGTATGGATTTGCTTCATGGCTCATACATTGATTTTATTTTCTTTAATTTGATAGCTTTATGCAAACAATGTTTTGTTTTCCATATCAAACACCAAAAATACCATGTTTGTATATGAAAAATGGCCTTTTGTGGGGTGTATAATGAAAAAATGTAATGTTTTTTAAAATTTTTGTTATGTAACTTTTTTTTTTTTAATTTGTAAATAAACATATGCAGGAGTCAGATCACCTACGCAGAAGTTAATTGTACAGGACCAGGGGCCTATAATAAGACGCGTGTTTGGTGGACGAAAAAAGACCTGAATAACTCAGAACTAAATGAATATTCTTTATCATCCTTCATAAATACAGATAAATGGCTTGACAACATACCACCTATATCCCTGTAATTTACTTTCCCTATCTTGGTTTGAGATATATTATATGGCAAGATCGGTTTAGAGGATTGATCCCCTAATGATCAATCTTTGAATGTTCAACTAAGAAATGTAATAGTCTGCCAGTTTATCTATCTTCTAAATTTTTAATAAATGAATGTTCATTTCCTTTGTTACATTACTCTTACATTGATTTTTATTTTTTCTTCAAATGGAATGAACACATTTGCACAAAATCAAAGCTCCTTTCATGTTTGGAAAGAGAAAATTAGTTGTAGCCCACGACAAAGACCGAAGAAGAAAGAGAAAAAAGTAAAATCTATAAGATAAAAAGGAGAGTAAATTATATATAACTTAGTGTCATTCAGTAGAATTTAAAGTGTCTATACCAATGTTTTAAAAACCAGACCGATCACTGAACCGGTGAAGGTATTGGTTCACGATTTAATGGTTTGACCGTAGTTGAATCGTGGTCGAACCGGAGATAAATAAATAAATATTTTTAATATTATAAAATTTACTAAGTAATATATCAATATAAATATTAAAAAAATATGATAAAACAAATTATAAATGAACATAAATTGATCATATTATATATTTTAAAAGATACAAAATAAATAATAAAATGTCAAATAATAAAAATTCATGAGTATAAATATTTATTACTTGTTATTGGACCTTTATTTGGTTAAACAATGCATATTTTTTGGTTTAAAAATAAAAAATACCAAAAACATAGAAAAAATAGGAAACAACTGGTTCAACCCGGTTTTCATCACCGAGTTTTGTACCGGTTTGACCGGTTCCTAGCCGGTTTTCACCAGTTCTTTACTCTGTCAGTTTTGTGGGTTATATGAACAGGACATATGACCGGTTCCCTGTTGAACCGGCCGGTACGGTCCGGTTTTCAGAACAGCTATACAGCGTCTACAAACATTGTATGTTATACCATACTTGTTCATTGTCTACCATCTAAAGAGATTATAACTATGAAAAATAATTAAAGAGATAGGTGATGACAGTGCTATAAATTACTATAGATTTTGTTAAATGTAATGTAAATATTATCTATGATATTATAATTAAAATAATAATATATCACAATGAAGAAAAAGCATGTTTTCTATATGAGTATGACTAAGCAAAAACACATATTTAGGTACAACTATAGACGTACAAATATTTATCTTCCAAAATACACTTATAAATATTCAAAATACCTTTCTATAAACGAAAACATGAAGTGAATTAGATTGGGAATTGAGGGAAATATGTTTATCATAAAAATATTTTTTATGAATTTACGACGAAGTGCATGCATGAATTAAACCATGAAAATTGAGAAAGAAAGTAAATACGAATTTACAAAGTTTGGCAATTTCATACCTATACCAAACATATGTAAAGAAAGTATCCGCACCATTTAAATGATGCCGGTTAATTATGGTATACTGTTGTAAATGTATGAGAAATTATATTCGATGAAGTTGAATGTCCTATGTAGGGATGGCAAAAAATTCCGCACCCGCGAGTATCCGCGGGTAAAATCCGCCACGAATTTTAAAAGGGTACTTTAATGGGTACCCGCAGGTGTAACAGAGTGGGTTTTTTCCTACCCGTGTATTAACGGAGTGGGTGCGGGTTTCATACTATCCGTCCCGCGAGTACCCGTAAATATGAAATTACATAAATACTCTCACCTATATAAATTCAACTTACCCTAATTTACCATATAAATACAAATTAACTTACTAACTTACCCTAATTTACTAAACATAGCCGCAGCAGCAGGCCAGGAGCAGAGAGGAAGGCGCTCCTCCTCTGTTCTTCTTCTTCCTCACGCTCGCGTCTGCTTCTGTTATTCTTCTTCCTCACGCAGTCAAGCGTCTGCCTCTTCTTGATCACGCATCATCGCATCCCGTCCTCCGTGCTCCACCTCTGTTCGCCACTGCCTGTGCTGTTCGCCACTGCTTCTTCTGCTTCCATCGTCATCTGCATCTGTTCGCGAATCGCGACTGCTTCTTCTGCTTCTGTCGTCAGCTGCCTCTGTCGGTATGAATGGTTTCTATTTCTGTGAAAACCTTGTTGTTTCTGTGCCTGAACCAACTTTGATTTATTTCTGCGACTGCTTCACGGATTTACAAGCACAGTTCGTGCTATTTCTGTGCCTGAACCAACTTTGACTTTTGCCATCCCGATTCGTGACTCCAATTATTTCTATTTCTGCTCCCTATTTTTATTTCTATTTCTGCTGCAATGTGAGCCAGCAACATTAATTTTAAGAAGCGCCATTGAGTGTTGTAGAAAATCCCGTACTAGTAATTGCCTCAGTGGTTTTTTAGCATATCAACATGTCTTTTGATCTTCGGCCAATCCCGATACATTGAGTGAGGAGTGACTGATTCCTGTGTTGGAAAACATTGTGATTCAATTGCATTAATTAGTTTTAATTTTAATTGTTTCATTCACTGTGCAGAAGCGCCAATGTGATACCCATTTTAAGAATGAGAATGGTTTTAATTTCTATTTATGCTCCCTATTTTTATTTCTATTTTTATTATGTGTCTGATTTCGATTTGATTTCTATTTAAGGTTTCTATTTCTTTTTCTTATTCTTATTTGTAGAATTTCTATTTCTATTTCTGATGCAATCTGCCTGAACCAGATTTCAATTTCTAATTCTATTTAGGGTTTCTATTTCTTTTTCTTATTTGTAGAATAATGTCTCCTGAACAAGTCGTTACCCCTCCTATGGATGATGTGCAAAATTTGGAAGCACAAATTCAGATTGTGCAAGCTGATGTAGGTGAACCAAATGTAGGTGATGAAGCTGAAGCACCAAATGTGAATCTTGCTCCTATGAATATTGAAATTGATTCTACTGAAGCCACAAATGACAATGCAATTCCAAGTACTGAGGCTGTCATAGGTTTAAGAAGGCAAACTTCAGTTGTTTGGAATCATTTCAAGAGGCAGAAAATAAATGGAGAATGGAAAGTGGTTTGCAACTATTGTGGTCGAAAACTTTTGGGCGACCCAAGGCAAGGGACATCACACTTGACTAACAATTTCAAGTGCTGCAAACTTCGAACTACTCGAGATATAAGGCAAGCATTTATCAAAACTGAGAAGATAAGGGGTGAAACAGTAGTTGTTGGAAATTATGCATTTAATCAAGAATCAGCAAGGCGTGCACTTGCTAGGATGATAATTCTTCATGAGTATCCCATGTCTATCGTTGATCATATGGGCTTTAAATACTTTTGCGCTACTTTGCAACCTTTATTCAAGGGAATTTCTCGAAACACTGTCAAGAGTGACATTATGAAGATTTATAAAGAAGAAAAAGAGAACACAATGAAGTTGTTGTCAAAGAATCAAAGTCAGATTGCAATCACTACTGATATGTGGACTGCAAGTCATCAAAACAAAGGCTACATGACTGTGACAGCTCACTTTGTTGATGATTCATGGACCCTACAAAGTCGACTTGTGAGGTAATAAAATTAAAGTATGTTGATTGCAATTATTAATGTTTAGCGGGTGATATTATTTCTGAAATTTTTGTTTTAATATTAGGTTTATCTATGTGCCTGCACCTAATACTGGCAAAGTTCTGGCTGATGTCTTGCTTCAATGTTTGATGGATTGGAACTTAGATAGAAAAGTGTCCACTTTGACTGTTGATAATTGCACCACAAATGATGCTATGATTGAACGCATTCTAGGTAAGATTTTACCTAAGTCACTTATTTTGGTTGGTAATTTGTTTCACATGCGTTGTTGTGCTCACATATTGAATCTAATTGTGAAAAATGGTTTGTCCATAATCTCTGGTGCAATTGAAAAGGTTAGAGATAGTGTTAGTTTTTGGACAGCAACACCTAAACGAGAGGAGAAATTTGTAGACATGTGGCCAAGTAAACATTCCATTTGGGAAAAAGTTGGTTCTTGATTGCAAAACTAGATGGAATTCTACATTTTTAATGCTCCGGGTTGCCATTCAATACAAAGATGTGTTTGATCGATTATCACAGCGGGAGAATCAATATAAATCCTTGCCAAGTAAAGATGATTGGAAGATGGCAAATGAAATTTGTGAGAAGTTAGAATTGTTTTATGATGTCACACTCTTGTTTTCGAGTACTATGTATCCAACTTCAAATGTTTTGTTCCCAAAAATATGTGAAATTAAGTTGGCTTTGCTTGATTGGTTTTGTTGTCCTAATCTTATTATTCATCAGATGGCTTCAAACATGATTACCAAATTTGACAAGTATTGGGGTGTGATCAATGGATTGATGGCTATAGGTACTGTGTTAGACCCTAGGTATAAAGTTGACTTATTAGATTATTTTTTCCCTCAAATATATGGAGAGAATTCTGATAAGGAAATTGAAAGGGTAAAAGCTGCTTGCCAAGATTTCGTAAGAGAGTATGATATGAAATTCAAGGGTAAGGATTTGGTTACTTCATCTTTAAGTCCAAACTCAAATGTAGAAGCTTCGAAGTCAGATGTGTGTGTGGGAAAAAAAGAAGCTTGGAAGTCAGATTTTGCAAAGCATAAAAGTTCCAGAAAAAATGTCACATCAAATCTTAAGTCAGAATTTGATAGATATTTAGAGGAGAATACATTGCCTGATTCAAATGAAGAATTTGACATATTAGCGTGGTGGAAGTCTAATGGGTTAAAATACCCAACCATGCAAATGATTACAAGAGATTTTCTAGCAATTCCTATATCGATTGTTGCTTCAGAGTCTTCTTTTAGTAATAGTGGTCGATTTGTTACTCCTCATCGTAGTAAGTTACGTCCAAGTACTTTAGAGGCATTAATATGTGTTCAAGATTGACTATGGACTAACATGAAAGGTAAAGGTAATGGAGTTGAACCCTTTTAATATATATATATATATATTGATTAGTTGTTAAAAATTTGTTATAATTTTCTTTTTCTTTTTCAAACTCTTCAAAATTGAACATGAACATGGTACTTAACACAATTTTAGAAGATGCAGATTGTGATGATGTTAGTATTTTTTTAGTATTTCATTTTAAACTCAATAATAATAATTTTGTCTATTAGTGATTTTGTTTGATTTTATTTTTCAGGAATCATGTGTGGAGGAGGAAAAAAACAACTAAAGATGGCTATGAGGAACTTAAATGTTGATGACAAGCCTTTGGTGTTTTTTTCGAATTTTGGAATTGGATGTAAACTTTTGGTTATGTTAAGTGTTTTGTTTGAATTTTAGAATTGGATGTAAACTTTTGGTTAGGTGTTTTGTTTGAATTTTGGAATTGGATGTAAACTTTTGGTTATGTTAGGTGTTTTATTTGAATTTTGGAATTGGATGTAAACTTTTGGTTAGGTGTTTTGTTTGAATTTTGGAATTGGATTTAAATTTTTAGATAGAAATTCTGTTACTTCCAAGTTTAATATACATAAATTTAATATCCATTGACACCCGTGGATACCCATGAATATTCATAAAATCCACGGATTTCCACTAAACGGATACCCGTGCGGGTTACGGGTGGGCACGGGGCGGATTTCCATATTGCGGGGCGGGTGGCGGGTGGCTACTACCCGCACCCGTGGAGCCCCATTGCCATCCCTAGTCCTATGTATTGATTGCTCATTTGAATCCCTATATTAGCTTCAAATGAACCTTGTATGTTTATACAAGGTGTTTAAGTACCCAATTTTCTGGGGAATGAACATGCTTGAGTATAGGATTAAGAGCAATTAGTGTTTTACGCACAATTTCTGGTTTTCTGCACAACAAGGAGCAACTACCCCTCTATGATTTGATTCGCAAGACTCCCTGAATCGATTCACATAACTAGGGATATAGTTCTTTTCTCTGTGAAACGGTTCATGGCTTCCTCTGAATTCATTCAGAGCCTCGGGAACTGATTATTTGCTCCGTGAATCGATTCATGACGATTTATGAGTCAATTTCTAATCCTTGTAATTGGATTCATGAAATGGATATTCTATGATGTTTCCTCACCCCATTCAAATGAATTCTAATCTAAGGATCAATGGACTAGCTGTGATCCCTCATTCTATTATGGTAGGAGAAACTTTAGTGGCCCCTTCTATACTTCATCCAAGCGTGGAAAAGAAGATTATTGTTGTTGAGAGGAAACAACACAAAGCAAATAATTAACACAGATAAAATATTTCATTCTTGGGTAAGGGAAGAGTGACAGATACATCACTCAGTAAAGGAAGGGTGTGGTATGTGCCATACATGAGAGACACTCGACCATTATAGAGCTCTAAGTGGGCCATGCATAGTAATTTTCCCTGGCCTAAGAGTTCACACGTGGTAGTGTAATAGAATACATCATATAATCCACGTTCAAGAATGGTCATTGCTCAGATGTCAGAAATATCATAACGTTTTCAGATCAAATTTAGAAGTGCATTTGAGAAAGAAACAGCAGCAAAACATAAATTGACAAGCAAATTGAAGTCTGTTTAAATACATGATCCTCAAGTATGGAGGCAGTATTCAGCTTACAAATTTTGCTCATACTGATATGTCCACATTTTTCAGAAGTATACTTCAATACTTGTACCCCCAATATTGCTACAAACCCCAATATAACTAGAGAAGGAATTCATGATTGATACAGCTATAGGAGGGGGGAAAAGCGCTGGGGAACTCAGATAAAGCGAGAAATAGAAATTTAATTATCCTCTTGTACTGGTGATTCTAACATTCTTACCGTGCGAGGAAGCATAAACTCGGCAAATATAGGAAAATGAGAAGATGGATAATAGCCATCAATATTATCATTCACCACTTCACATGAAACAGGAATCAGAGATCTACCTCTGAAAAGGATCCAATCAATGTGAAGATCCTGTGTTTGGCGATCCCAGCAGAGGCAGAGGGCTCTAAAAATTAACTTGAGGTATTCAAGGGTTCCTTGTTTGTCACCTGACAGCACCAGATAATAACACGGTCATGTCTTGCTCATGAAACAGAATAACAGTGTAAAAGCATCAAAGCAGTACCCTTGAATCCATGATAAGTGCGGATTAGGGAAACATTTTTCCTCACACGAGCACTAGGCCATGCATCCCTCATATCCCCTACGACACCATGCTCTCTGCACTTAACCAATAGTAAACACACGTTACAAACCACTCTTTTGTAGTCTGTCTCATTATAGAATCCCACTAAAATGAGTAACAAGGATAGGTGTGCCAACCACCATGCACTGCAGGAAATATGAACTTGAGCACCTAACAGTAACATGACATAAACTTGAAAATTGATAGTTGATAACAACTAACAATTGGAAATATATATGTAGTGAGAAACTACCTCGATCTTCCAAGAAGAAAACGTCCAGTAGTTGATTCCTTTTGTGTATTGAATCCTCCACAGTACACAACTGGCAGGCTAGGGGGTAAGGATGCAATGTGCTGCCATGTGAGTAAAGCACTTCGTCTACGGGCACGAGGACTAAACTCATCCATATTTGTATTTACTATCTGAAATGAGAACCCCGGTGGCTCAACTCCTTTTAGTTGAAATGTGTGGACATCATGTCAAAGAACCAAATGATTTTAAAGATTGCGCAACAAAAGTAGAACAGAGTTTGAAAACAATTGAAGTTATAATTTCTTTTCTAAATCATAAGGATATAGCCCATGTTGCAATGCAAGGAACTTCGGAACCCCATGATATGCTTCCAGGTACGGAGGGAGACTCAGACAGCCAAAAGGTTCCACCTTCGAGAAGCTCTACCTTCATTCAAAAAAAAAAAAAAAAGATGTTAACCAATCTGTTCTCCAACCAGTTAAATAAAAAATTATACCAGATAATACCGAAATAATCCCATACCTTTTCCTTATCATAGAAGATAGTGCAATGCTCATCAGTAGTATCTGGGGGCCCTTTTCTTGAGACGCCAAACTGTTCATAACCTGAGTATTTTCTTTATCAACTTAGAGGAATCCATTTAGAATCAGAGTAATATTGAATCCATTTAGAATCAGAGTAATATTAAGCACTAAAAGGGTTTGATTAGAATAGCTTATATGGAAGACAAAAGTCGTCTTATTTCATTTCTAGAAAAAAAATGTAACAAAATGAAGTGTTCATGACATCCAACGGTGACTTGAGCCAGTGCTGAGAGTCTGAGTAGATTAAAATATTACCTTTCCTGATAGCAGGATAGAAAATGACATCTCCACATAATATAGACAATTCCCTTTTTATAACCTTGAGCGACAAGCACTATCAATGACAAAAAAAAGCCCATTTCTATGTAAGCTCGGGTTGCTTCTGATCTTGTTAGCTCAACTCAACAAACAAGTTTTCCACGTGTGGGGGAAGACAAGATCCCAGGTATCATTCTTGTGAAGAGTGTTATTTTTCCTTATTATAGCTACTTTCTAGTTGTCATCAAGTTTCGCTAAGAGTTGATAAGTACAATTGATGACTGAAGACATAATTTCAAAGTAATGGTATTCTCATATCTTTCCCTAGACTCCAAGCATATTTACTTTTCTTGCAGCAGAATAATTGTATACAAGTAATTTGAAAGCCAGACTTGATTTTAAACATTAATTCATGTTCATTAGCAAAAGGAGCCAGTCAATTTGAGCTAAACAATTTCCACACGAGCATGAAACAAGGCAAATTAAAGTGACTACGTAAAAAAAAAAAAATAAGGAAAAAAAGGTCACTGGAGATAGATGGAATTATTTCCTGAAAGGACTAGTAAATAGCCCTGCTTATTATTATCACTTCGCAAGAGTGTTGACTGATGGAAAAGTTTTTTCAGATATTTTGATCATTTCGGCATTTTACATCAAGGGAAATTCTGGTTAGCAACACTTCCTCCCACTTCCTCCTTATAAATTTGACACCTGAGAGCATCTGCTTATTATGCGTGTAGTTCTCATCTGATTCTAGTTAAAATTTTAATTTATCTAACCTTTCTGACATTTTTTAATGAACTATACACCCATCTGCATAGTGCTTGGGCATTTACTGACATATATTTATCTTCATAACCAGTACCATTCGATATAATCCTATATACCAAGACCATGGCTATGGCTTATGGCACTTACATTATCTCAAATGAGTTACAAAATATGCTTGTAATTGAAACCAAACCATGCAGGTAACAAATTTGAGAACTATAGATTAATCCCTTTAGAAGCTAAAGAACAAACATATTCAAAAAGTTGTTAATTACCTGGCAAACCCTGCTGGAGAAAATCCAATTGCGTTTTCACTCCTGAATCCAGATGCAAATTAAAACAGAAAAGAGGATAAACAAAACTGAATCAGAAAATCCAATTGCGTTTTCACTCCTGAATCCAGATCAAATCAAAACATCAAGCAATTGAATATTAAAAGCTACATCAAGACGGATCCAGAACCATCCATTGAATCGAAAATCACAAAAGGAGTTAGCAAAGCAACCATTTTTAGCAAACCTAGATGAAAGTAAAGATCCGCATAGGAACACAGACATTAGAGTAGCATGCAGAGAAGAGAAGGGGAACCTTGTTGAGTACAGAGGATGATGGGAGAGTAACTGGTAATAACGCTAATGCATATGTCCCTTCTCTTCTCCCACGAATTAGGACTGTCTTGTGGCTGATCATCATGTAGATTGAAGGTCATCACAGTCAAAGATACACTCATTTTTCTTCCAACCCCTCTCTCTCTCTCTCTCTCCCGCCCTTCTCTCAAATCCCTACTTCATACATAGCTAATAATCGATTGAAAATTGAAATGAATAACGAGTGCTTCAAAAAACAAAAAATAAAATAAAAAATAAAAAATTCGAAGAGGACAGGTTGTCATGGTATTATATTTTATACTACTACTTTGTCATGGTCATGGAGGCTCCCTCCCTTTGATCAAAATGCCTAACAGCAGAGAAAAAAAAAGGGAATTTATTTTTTTTATTTTTCTATTTTGTTTGGTTGGTGTGACTGTGAAAGAATAGAGTTAGCAAAGTCCAAGGTAAAAACTAAAAAGGACGCCCTTTTCCTTGCCATGCCTCCTCCTTCCACTTTTTCGAAAAAAGAACTCCCTCTCCTCGGCAGCGGATTTAGGGGTTGATTTTCATAATTTTTTTTTTTTTTGGTTCCCAGATTTTAATAAGTTTCATCTCGTATGTTCATTGGAATAAGTTATAGACAAGAGAAAAGTTGTTTTTGTTTTTATAAACTTAATTAAACATCTTATTACAGCCTCCGATCTTTTGCGCATTTTTTTAAAGTTGTTTTATATAAACTAAAAAACTCAATAAATTTTATTATTTTTATAAAGTTATTTGTCTTTTTTTTATTATACATTTGATTGTATATCATTTATCACACTTATTTCTCTCTCTACAATAAATAATTAAGGGTATAATTGAGAAATAAATAATTAATGTAACATTAAACTATCAAAATGACAAATAAAAAGAAATAAATTTTTTCTTAAAAATCGACAAATAAAAAGGAACGGATGGAGTAGTATTTATGGTATATAAGATAAATTTAAATAAATTTTTAAAAAACTTTTTTCTAATAATAATTTAAGAACTAGCCAAAAAAATAAAACTACATTAAGAAGAAAGTCATTGATAATGAAAACTAGCAAATCCTTACCAAAACAATATAAAATATTTGATTAGGTTTAATTTTGTTTAATATGTTGAAATAATTAATAGAAAAGAATGTTAACACTCATTTAGCGCGTGGCTTCTTCTATTATTACGTTAATCCCCCTTTTAATTACTACCACATCTGATCTCATGTAAGAGGAGAAAACAAAAATTATCAAAATCAAATAAGTTCATTTTTTGTTTTTGTTTTGTGAGAAAAAAGGGGCTAAAGCCCCAAAAAATACCCAACTAAGACCCACTTGGGCCAGCAACTACCCCGTTTTCATCCTCTAGTAACGAAGAGATGAAACTGGGAACAGTCTCAAAAATGATACACTCAGAATTAGGAAAACAGCGCCTCTTAGCAAGGACATCAGCAATTTTGTTGGCTTCCCTGGGAATGTTCCTCCATCTAACATCTGCAACCCCCTCACCAATATTCCTGATTCCCGAAATGAGATGAAAGAGACCATGGAAGTGGTCGCACCCACCCGAAATTAGCGAGATCGCCCCAGAGGAGTCGGACTCCACTACAATTCTCCGAAAACCTTTTCCCCAAACAATACTCAGGCCATGGTAAATCGCCCAAAGCTCCGCTTCCAGCGCTCCACACGGCTCCAAATGGTGAGAGAAAGCAATGGCAAATCGACATTCACTGTCACGCACAATACCACCGCATCCTGCCACCCTACCAGCATCTGACACCGAACCATCGCAATTGAGAGTCACAAACCCGTGGGGAGGGAAACACCACCGAGGGGTTAGGGTAGGCAAGGTGCTTGGAATCGGCGGTCTAAGGCTTTCTAAACCAACCTTTAGGGACAAAATCAGATCCACTTGGTTGAGAATTTGTCTATGCATAACCTGGATTGGCATAGATTTTTGGGAAAAAAACTGTCTCATTTCTAGCACGCTAAACAACACTCAAAGTGGTTCCAAAAATTGTACACCAAGGCCTCCTCTCATCATCTAGATGCCGAGATTGAAGATTATTCAATAACCAGCTCTCCCAGTTAGGATCTGAGAAGAATGCGCTCTAAGAGGGAGGATTAAAGCAGTTCCACAATAAATGAACTCTCATGCAATCACGAAGAGCATGGAAGAGGGACTCACTCTGCCGGTTGCAAATCGAACAAGTTGGATTACTTGACATATGTCTTCGAACACGCTCAGCATTTGTCATAAGCTTCTTGTGAGTTGCTTTCCACAGAAAAAAATTGAGTTCTCTCCGGACCTTTCCATTTCCAGAGACAAGGGAAGATAGGCTTGGCAGGATATTTGCTTATAAGCGAACTTCAACGAAAAGCTATTGTCTGGGCTTGGGCCCCAAGTAAAATCATCCGGAGTATTTTGGATTCTGGGCATGGGAATACTCCTCAACTTCGCAAGCCAGTGAGGAGGTAACAATTTAGCCAAAGAAGCCCAATCCCAATCTCTATTCTCCATCACATAGTCGCTGACTTTATGGTTGAATTGAGGAACAAGGACATTTGTGAGCACAACCGAATTAAGAGGCTCCTCCTCATGAGCCCAAATATCAGTCCAAAATCTAATTGTTTCACCATTGCCCAGCTTCCACCTCAGAGCATTACGAAAGGTGTCTCAATTTTGGCAAATCCTATTCCAAAAATTTGACCCTTTTTTCTTAGTGTCAAATTTAAGAAAACCAATTTGGCCACAATTGTATTTATCTCTTAACATAGACACCCACAGAGATTCATTGGAGGTACATAAAAGCCAAGCCGCTTTCAACATAAAGGTGGAGTTGACCTCCCTCATTGATCTAAGACCAGACCACCGTTTGCTATAGGCAGGCAAACCCTTTCCCAATTAACATGGTGAACTCTTCTCTTGTTTTTTTCATCAACCCAAATGAAAGAACGACACAATTTGTCAATATCATCACATACCCCTTTAGGAAGCACACAAGACTGCATCACATAAGTTGGCATGGCCTGAATGACTGACTTTGCCAAGGTGACCCTCCCAGCAAAAGAAAGGGTCCTGGCTTTCCAAGAAGACAATCTTTGATTCACTTTCTCTATAACAAAATTAAAAGTACTCTTATTCATCCTTCTATATATGGAAAATGGGGACCCTAAGTACGTACCAATATCTTCCGTCATTTGATAGCCCAAAACATCACAAATATCAGATCTCAAATTTCCATTCACATTCTTAGAGAAAAAGATTCTAGTTTTTTCCTGACTCACCTTTTGCCCAGAGCTGGAGCAAAAACTCTGCAGAATATTTTGAATTGTGGTAGCATGTTCCCTGCTTGCTTCTGCAAAAAGGATGAGGTCATCTGCAAAGGCTAGATGGGATATCTAAGGGAAACGCCTAGTAACTTGAATGGGTTTCCACAACCCCTCACCCACAGCAGCTTCAATAAGGTGAAAAAGTCTTTCAATACAAAGGACAAATAGATAAGGAGAGATAGGGTCTCCCTGTCTAATTCCTCTAGAAGGTCTGAATTCTTCTAGAGCTTCTCCATTCCAAAGGAGACGCATCTTTGGGGTAGAAATACAACACCAAATCAAATGGACAATGTTCTCAGGAAAGCCAATATCTGTCAGCGTATCTCTCACAAACTCTGACTTTAGCCTATCATAGGCCTTCTCCAGGTCAATCTTGATTGCCATCCAGCCTTTGCGCCCCGTTTTCTTTCTCATAGAGTGGAAAATTTCCTGGGTCACAGTAATGTTGTCATGGCTATGACGTCTGGGCACAAAAGAACACTGAGCTGGCCCCACAAGTTTCCCCAAGTAACCTCTGATGTGATTGGCAACTAATTTAGTGACCACTTTGTAGGAAACATTATAAAGTCCAATTGGGCAGAATTGCTTCATATGCACCACTTCATCCAGCTTAGGGATTAAAGTAATGAATGTCTCGTTGAGCTCTCCAACTCTTCCAGGCTCCTAAAAAATGTCCTTGATCAACTTGCAGAAGGACTCTTTAATAGTATTCCATTGCGTATGGAAAAAGATGGCTTGGAAACCATCCGGGCCAGGCGCTTTAAACGCTTCAATACTCTTGACTATTCTGTAAATTTCTTCATTTGACACTGCCATGCCTAGCATGCTCAAAGTATCGTCTTCCAAAGTAGGAAAAATTCCCTGCAAACAGAAAGGAGAATAAACATCGTTAGAAGAAAACAGGTCCCGGTAGTAGTTAGTGGCCAAAGCCTCCAACTCTTCCGGGTCATCAATCCAATCTCCTTGGTCATTTTGGAGGATTCTAATATGATTCCTCCTCCTTCTGACAGTAGTGACACCATGAAAGAAACGGGTGTTTCTATCACCAAACTCCAACCACTTGGCTCTAGATTTTTGGTACCACATAATTTCCTCCTAAGCAAGAATGCACTCATACTTCCTCTAAACCTCGCGTTGCTCGGCCAAAATAGAATTGTTCCAACCATGGGAAAGCCTACGGTCTAAACTTCTGAGTTGGCGCATCAACTGTCTCTTCTTGGCAAAAATGTTACCGAAAATGGTTTTATTCCAATCTCTAAGAACATCTTCCATCTCTTTCATTTGCTGCTTCCAGTTAGAAACATCATATCGCCAATTATCTTTTACAAGTTGGTTGAAATTCTGATGAGTTTGCCACGCCGCTTCAAAGCGGAAGGGCCTACGGTGACGATTATTTCTAACCAAACTCTCAAATTGGACTAGAAGAGGTTTATGGTTCGAATTTAGCATTGGTAGATGGACCACGTCCGCTTCGCAAAAATGAATTCTCCAATCAAGGCTAACCAACATCATGTCCAGCCGCTTCCTAGTATCACCTTTTTCCCAAGTGAACGGGACACCTTTAAAACCAGCATCTAATAACTCGCAATGGTCAATAACATGTTGGAACTGATGCTCTAAGCGGAGAGGAGTTGCAAGAGGCGGACCTGCTCTTTCACTATCATTTAGAATTGCGTTAAAATCACCAATGAGCGCCCAAGGATCGGTAATCTCACGGTGAATCTCTTGAATAACATCCCAAAGTAACTGACGTTGAGCATAGTGCAGACATCCATACATTGTTGTAAGGTGTCAAGGCTCAGAATTCCTCCAGCTGACTAACATATGGATAACACTACAAAAAAACACGGGATTACCGACGGCCTAAAGCCGTCGGTAAGCTATAAAAGCCGTCGGTAACGATTTTCTGACGGATAAGCAAGACGGCCTAAAACCAGTCGGAAATATGAAATAAATGCAAAGGATTACCGAGCGGACTCTTCTTACCCGTCGGTATCTGAAGTTATACCGTCGGGTAAATGACGTCGATTACCAGCAAAGCCGTCGGTTACTATCTAAGCGGTTACACCGTCGATAAATAGCGTCGATTAAAGCGAACCAGCCGTCGTTAAATTTTCGACCAGGGCGTGGCCGTCAGTCAATGCGAGCGTTCAAGCGGCAAGTAAAGTCGATGTCAAATTTTTTAAATAAAATTTATTAATATATTAATTTTAATTAATAACCAAATTTTTTTTATTCTTTAATTAATTTAATTATTTATTTGTTTAATTATAAAAATAATTTTCTCTCATATTAAAAATATTTATTTATTAATTTAATTAAAAATTACTTGTAATTTAATTTAATTTAATTATTAATTGATTTTCCATATATAAAAATGTGATAACGTAAACTAAAAAGCAAATTAAAAAAGAAAACATAATAAATAAAAAAATTCACGAATAAAAATCGAGTACCTAATATCAAAGCGAAAAAAAGTGATATCCAAAAATATGAAACAATATAAGTACAAGCAGAACTAATAGTCACGGTACTGATCATGATCGAGATCCCTACATCATCTGGATCATCGACATGACCATGATGTGTGGAGGCGAGGCGGAGCGAGCGGGCGGCGAGGCGGAGTAAGGCTGTTGGCGAGCTAGCAAGCTAGTACATCTGCTCTGTCGCGCCGGCTTTGAGTCAAAAAGCTCCTGTTCTTGGGCCGCGGTCGCTTCCTTCGGCTATCTCCTGGTCATCCGCGGCGAGCCTAACCGATGGCGACACTGCTACTCGGCGACTCTCCGGTGTGTGGCGGCGGGCCACGCTTTTGTGAGTTCTTGGCAGTCGCCCGGCCTATATAAGCCCGCCACCTTCTTTCTTTTGACCACTTCCATGAACCCTCAGGTGTAGATAGATCGTCGGGGGCTGAGATGGAGAACATGATGAGCTCGAGATCTAGGCTGAGACATCCTGCGCCTCGAAACTCCTCTGTTAAGCAGACAAATAAATCAAATCTTTTTTTTAACAAAACAATATAAACATTATTAAAAAATATTTATTATATTTTATAATTACACAGTCGCCTCGAGCGGCTCATCGCGAAATCACCCAGTACTCTCTAATTATGAGTTGCAAGATGAAGCTAGTGCAACTCTCTCCCCAACCTCCTCAGTGAGATTGTATTAATAAAAAAAATTTAAATAAATAATAATAATAATAATAATAATAATAAAATAATAATAATAACAATTTTATAACACGTCTGAAGTCTAGCTGCGTCTTCTTTGGTGACAACTTTGCCTCGGTGTGCAAGCGCCACCCTTCTCGGAGGCCTATTATTCTTGGCCTTTGGTGGTACTTTGGAACTCGAGGAGTTCAGTCGCTACAGCCCGAAATCGTCCTATCCAAGCCCAGGTGGCGATCCACGATCACGGGCATCTCGGCATGTCGAGAAAGGCGGTGGGAGGCCTTACGTATGAAAATTCTTCTCCATTGACTCCTCATATTTTTCCTCCCAAGCTGACCCACAAATGCTGTATCAATATAAGACATTATTAAACATAATTGAAATTTACAAAAATAAAATAATATGCAATAAAATAAAAATTGCGACTTACTCTGAAAGAATTAAACATATGGTCCCGCTCAAAAAATCCTTGATGTCCCAGGGTGGGCAGAAACTCACAGTAATTCTCTCGATTATTCTTTGTGATAGCTAGCAGTGAGCTTTGAGGAAGAAACCTGAACAATAAAAACATGTTAAATAAAATATATATATATATATATATATATATATATATATATATATACATATAAATTATTAATAACTTTCGAAAAAATTGCAAATACTTACCTACTGCAGGATGGCACAATAAGAACTCGACCATCGCCACAACATCTCAAAAGTATCAGGCTCACAGCCCTCCCCCTGCTCAAGAACCTCCTCTGCTTGAACCTCCTGCTCCTCCCAGTCACCTTAACATCGGTGTCATCGGGTGTATGGCGATACTATAATCATGGTCGGTGATGAGCATCGGCCACGCCGGATCGAGCCTGGCGTGGGAACTCAGCGCCATGTGGCTGCTGGAACCCAGGGTGGGGATCATGTCAATGTGAGGCAAAGGTGCGAGCGTGCCCAGTGCGTATCGGTGTCGAATGTGCCTGAAGTGCAGTGTAGGAGTGCGGTTTGTCTGGTCGCGAGGAGGTGTATCGGTGTCTCGGCGTAGATGTCTTGGGGACGGCGATGTAGATGACAGCGTCGAAAACCCGATGAGTCACGCCTAATGATGGTCGACCTCTCGGCAGGAGGTCGAGGCGATCCGCTTCCGCTTCCATTTACCACCAGCGGGTGAGTGCAGAATCGCAACTCCTGAACCTCCCGATGCCATATCATGATAGAACCAATTGAATAATACTTGAGTCATGAAATATTATATTTAAACATAACAATATTACAAATGAATTCCATAAAAATAAACAAGTTATGAAAATAACTGACAAATTAAAATATATTGTTACACATTAATTTCTCAAATTGTAAAAAGTTAAACAAAAACAATCTGCCCAATCTGCCCGCTCGATTTCGGCATCGTCTTGAGATCCACGATGGTTACGCCACTTCTTCATTTAATTCTCATCCCCATCTACATCTTCATATGTGATTGGATTGTCACGTAGTCGAGTAATGGGTTCCCTTCATTTACTACATTGACGCGAGACATCTCTGCATCCACTTGATAAGCCACTTCTTCCCTGCGTATCATACGCTTCAATGCGACCGGTGGTTTTATCTTTATTGCGACACACCAACCTTGTTTGTCCTTGAGTTGATGGATAAGGGACATAATACACTTGTCTTACATGTTGTGCCATGATAGCGGATCAAACATTTGGTATCTTACGCTCATGTGTATGTCAAGCGGTATTATATTTTCGATCCAACTCTTGTGCCTCTGTTGTGGATCAAACCAATTACAATAAAATAACACTATTTTTTTAGTATAGTCTAAAGTATTATCACGTCGATTCATATATATGTTGAATCACGCGTAAAGTCATCTTCACCTCATCTGTGGCACCTTTTACATAAACCCATTATTGTTTTTTCCCCTACATTTTTAGTGGGTTTGGAATTTGTATCCATTTACAAAGAATGTGTGCCATTCTTTTACACGTGATTTAGGACCGTGAGATAAATTTCTCAAGTGTTGGATTTTAGGGGATTACGCCTGCTATACACACATGTACACACCATGTGCAAACAAATTATGGTTCCTATTTTCAAACAATATTTTTGTATTTTCAAACAATAAATAATAATAATAATAATATATATATGACGACTCAAAAAACATACCTGGTTCCTAAACCACGTTGGGAAATATTCATGAATATAGGCAGAAGAGTCTTGTACGCTTGTGGGCTTAGTTAACAAGAATGCCCTGACCAAGTCATTATCAAACAAATGATCAAGAGCAATTGTGGATTAAAGAACGTGGGCTGACTTCCACACTTCGCCCGTTATCCAATTATCCACCTCCTTTCCACCATGACGGCCGGAAAGGCAAAATACTGATAAGGCAAGCGGGTGTCTTTCACTTTCAATTTCTACTTCGTTCCTACTATTTGTTGGTGTCAACATGAAGTTAAATGAAATAATGGGAGCGAAATGGATTGTCTCGCGGTGTAAGTAAGTTGCACAAATAGATCCTTGACCCTGGCCTTATTTTTCACTTGAAGCCGTTTTGAGTCACCCATAAATCTACAAAATAACAAGCGTTGATGATAAAATTTGATACATTTAACCCTTCAAATAAATATTTATTTTAGAGAATACTTTATTATAGTACCTTTCGAATGGATACATCCATCTGTATTGAGCAGAGTCCACAAAACCTGGCTTCATGTGCAAGATGCCTTTGCTAGATGCTCCGTAGAATCAGAAAGCGGAAATATTATCTCCAACTTACAAAGAATGGTAGTATGTTACGTTCCATCCTTATGAGATCGTCCTATCTCAATGTCATGAACACAAATCTTTAAAGAATTGGCTGAGTTCGATCGGTGGATTTAAAATATTTGTGACAAGAGAACTAAATGCAATAGAAGTAAACACTCCCATGAATACATGACAATCATGGCTTTTCATCCCAATCATGGTTCCTTTGTTCACGCATCGGCACATCTTGCCAAATTAGAAGAATAACCATCGGCATCAGAAGTTCTTTTATCCATAAGCCAGTGACTTGCTTCTCGTGATTAAAAATGCGAACTTTGGGTTTGAAGTCTTCCCGTCAAGCCGATCGTCAAATGCAAGTCCTTTACAATCTGAGAAGTGGTAAGTCTAGTGCAGCCTTCTCATTGTCTTTTGTTTTTCCTCGGCGTTCATCAACGTGAGAAAAACATTGTCAAAAAGTTCTTCTCAATGTGCATAACATCAAGTTTTGTCTCGATAAATTATCTCTCTCGGTATAATGGCGGATCCCAAAAATACTTCTTTTTGTCCAATTATGCCATTGTCCATATCCTTCAATCGATCCAATTTGCCAAAATCTGTGATTTTAGGCGATTCCATAACCACCGGATCGTTACGGTGTCGACCTTGAGAGCGGGCCATCTAATTCAGCTTCCCCGCTGCTTGAAGCGTTCTTATTAGTCTAAATGCATGATCATCGGGTAAAAACACTGCGATGTGAGTCAAACCAAGAACTCTTCCCCAAATTTCAAGGTAAAAGGCCTTTGTATGCTCCATGCAATGCGGACATGCCATTTTACCATGAGTACCCCCGACAGACAACATGCCGTATGCGAAGTCATTAATGGTCCACATCAGTGACCTCATTGTAAAATTCCTCTTTCGTTGCAACATCGTGCGTCTGACACCATTCCACAACCTTTTGAGATCATCGATAAGAGGCTCTAAATAGATGTCAATACCATCTGTGGGATTATCTGGACGGTATAACCTGGTCAAGAACATATAAGGCTTAGACATGCACATTCGGAGGAAGATTGTATGGGAGTAACGATAAGCGGCCCGGCCAAGAATAAGGTTTCGCCCGTGGATTGAACATCTGAGGTAAAACCATCGAGCATAAGCCAAGTCGTACATTACGATGGATGCTTTGCAAAATCGGGATGCACGATCAAAGTGCTTCCAAGCTTCACCATCGAGAAGGGTGGCGCAACATACGTAGTGCTTCTATTCTCATAGTGCCATGTCATTTTGTCTGCGATGCGTGGTGATGCAAACATTCTCTATGACCTTGGAATAATTGGCAAATAAAACATTGCCTTCACTGAACTAGTTTTTGTCTGCCGTCAGATTATTGGTATGTGACATATACCTAGGTTCACCACAAAATTTGCATTCAACCAGCGCACCATCGTTTTACCAAATTCATTGTCGTAATACAACATACACCTCTCACAACAATCGATCCTTTTTAGATTCCAGCCGACTTGGACACTAAGCTTTTAGCCTCGTAATAACTTTTTGGCAAACCATCTGCGATAGGTGATGAGTCGACATCATTTTAGATTCACGAGATCCAAGCACACGGTAGCACCACGGTTGGACTTAAGAGCTAGAGCCTCACACATTGATAACCTTAGAGTCATGTAGACCGCTTGAACAACGGCTTGTTTGTTTCTAACAATAGATTATAAAATTTTTGTCTTTGTCTCATTTGGAAGTTCATCTGTGTCATCATATTGTTGCTCCTCGAATAACACGTTCACCCCAGGCATCATAAACCATATCTTGCATCAATTCAATCCGCTCACGCGCATCCGAATCTCGTAGCTTGGCAGCGCACCGCCAATTATCACGACCCCTAAATCAGCGTGAGGCAACTTTTCACCATGTAGTCCAAATCCGAGTAATTAAGCCTAAATCCAGTGAATCTACGGTGGTGCGTGACCTCATGGGCTCTTAATCCTTCATGATCGCAATTAAAGCAGACGTCTAATCACTCCATTAGTTTTGAAATCTTTTATGTCTTTATTGCGACTTGGACAAAAATCATAACCCAGTATGCCAAAAATGCGGTTTCAAACCCCCTCTCCCGGATATAACCTATCGTACATCCAACTACGACTCGAGAAGAAAATATTCCATCTTTTGCATGTCAAAAAAAAATGACAATTTCGACACGGCGTTCTTACGACCTTCTCTTTCTTTAAATGGTATGACTATCCCGTTCGAGAAAAACTTTTTGAACTCGTATAATAATCATTCCTTAATTCTCGTTATCTTATACTTGACAAAATTTGACATTTCCCATTGGTCTCTGAGTACACAAAATGAAACGATTATGAACACCGCAATCAAGTATGCACCAGAGAACAAAAGAAATGAATCGAACCGAAATTTCATCAAATATAAAGAATCTGAGAATTAAGCAACAACTATTATCACGAGTAAAGAAAAAGTTTTCCCATTATCAGCTTGGACAATTCAAGGTTCAATATACAATGAGCACATGGTACCCTAAAAAGTATATGAACTCAATAATATATTAAACCTCAAGCGGGAAGCTAAGGCTTCTCTAAAATACAATAACAAATATCAAACATCCATTCGATCAATGATTAACATAACAATTAGACAAGCGAAGTGACGGGTAAATTAGTTTTATTATATATATATATATATATATATAATAAAAATATTTTATTTTCCTTTTTCATTTAATTTCTTATATGATAATTTTTAATGTTGTTATTTTTTTATTTCTTTTTTATTGAAATTTTTTAACTCTTCTCTTCTTGAGATCTTTTTTCATTTTTGTTATATCATATTTTTTTGATTGTTTCCCTTGTTTCTCTTTTTAGTCTGCTCATCTCTTAATTATTTTTCAATTACATTTTTGAATCCTTCTAATTTTTAATTATGTTATTTTTCAATTCTATCTAATTTAGTTTTGTTATTCTCTTCTTTCTTTTTAAAATGCACTTGTTTATTCTATTGTTCTTAAAAATTCTGCTTTTAATTATTTTTATCTTTAAATCTATTTTTAATTCTATTATTATTTGTCCTTTCCAATTCAAATATGTCTTGTTTCTTTGAGCAATGGTCCATTCTTGTGTGTGTAGTTTTGTTAATCATTTAGTTGCCCACTCATGCATCACTTATATATAAAATAAAATATTTTATTTTTCAATAAATAATAATTATTAACAATTCAATCAATATTGCAATTTTAATTTATATATTTTATTTTCTTAAAGCGGAAGAGCTACTTTATTCATTGGGGTTTATTTAAACTTATTTTACATCACTTAAAATAAATGCTGATATTAATATTCAAATATATCAACATAAAAATATATTTCAATATTATCTCTTCATTTTATTTTAATAAGCATCTAAAGTAATTTATGAATAAATAATCACTTAAGTTTCTAAAAATAGCTCATTAAATAAATATTTTATTATGTCATTTTCAGATTTTTGTCTTTGAGCGTTAAATATTATATGTCACTTTTTAATATATAATTTTATAATTTTATTTATTTCACCCGCTATTTAACTACGCTATCACTTGCTATTTTGCGCTATCCTACCAATTTCGCTATTTTTTAGCGATCCTCGATTAACAACACTGGAATTAGAAAAATATACTAGGTCATTTAAAGAGGATAGAATTAGACAAGCGAAGTGGCAAGGAAAGAATGCAGAGATGTGCGAGCAGAGTGCGACCAAACAACATCGCTTAATGTAAACTTCTTAAATTGAAGAAATTTTATCTAGTTTTGAAGTAAATTATTATTTTATTTTTAATAAAAATATATAGTTTTTAAGTGCATCGAATACTAAGAAAGGCAGGGAAAAGAATCACAATGGTATATAGCGGCATTGTAGATTTTAAAATGGCGTACATGTGGATTTCATTGGATTTCTTCCAACTATCTTTTGTTTTAAATACATTACGTGATAAGCTATCTCATGTTGATTTACTTACATGTTGATAATCGATCTTTGAGATTAAAAGAAATCTAAACTATAAAAGTTTAAGGTATAAATCTATTACGAGAGAAGTTCATGGACCATTTCTAAATTATAAATTAAAATTGCACTCTTTACTCACAAGCATTGTGGCGATGAGTGATAGCATGAGCACGGAACAATTACACAGTACATATCATTTACACAATTACACAATACACTTCAAAATCCCCTATTTGGAGAGAACTATGAGCGAAACAAATAAATATGTCGGTGTGGGGGTCAAGCAGACAACCCTTTTCCACGATGAGTTACAGGCATTTTAGATTAGAGTGCATACCTAGTGGTACAAGTGGCGGCCCCGGTGGAGGTGGCGAACTCAGAGACCTATGAAACAAAGCTTTTTGTGTTGCGAAGAAACTAATAAGATATAAACAAGAATATCAAAACCACACGAGAATGTAAATAAGGATAGAATTCAAGTTAAATATGACATTTTCAGGTTTAGAGTGCAACTTAAATTCAGAAGCTGTAAGTAGTGGTCCAACACTTCCTTTGAGGCATATCCAATGGAGATAATGCAATTTAAATATGAAAGCTTACACTAATTCTCTTTTGAACAACATAGAAAGTCATTGTTCACACTTCATGTTGCTAACAAAATATTCATAGCTTGAGGTCAATTTACATTAAACTTTGATAAACTTCATATCTAAGTTTTGTATGGGGTTTTGAAGCATATTTGGCCAACATTTGGAAATCCTAACTTAATTCCTAACAGTACTGTAGAAAACTTATTGAAGTGGAGCAAATACTTAATATGTTTTTGAAGCACAAATCATTTACCTATCCAAAATTTTGGAGTCCTAAATTGTTTGCATTATTATAGATAATTGTTTATAAGACCTTTTTGACCCTCAAATACTTTTCTCTAATCCCAATTAAACTCAAATGATCTGAGATGAAAATGGAACTAACAATTCCAATAAAAAAATTTAACACGGAATGCACATAGGCAATCAACCACTATTTTGGTTCAACTCGACTCTCTTGCTTTTGCCTACTTTCCTCAGTCATGATGCAGCCTATAACTTACCATTTCCTTCATCTAAAACATTTTCAAATCATATATATGAACCTAATTATGCAGATATATCAGTCACCAAATCAGTTTTCAAATCACGAAGCCATAGAATCATCAAAACGCCAACAAATTACATCAACTTTCTCGTAACAATCCATATGGATATTCTAACTTTAGGAATCATTTTATCTATAAACTTAAAGCTTCTTCCTTTAAAAAAATTGAACATAAGTTTCTCACAACACCAAATATATTATTTTAGATGACTTTAGCGGATCAGAACCTTCACCAAATTTAACAAAACTTGAAATATCTTTCTCTATCACTAAACTCAACATTTTAAGCTACTTTTCCCACACTTGAAAAGCTCTAAAATTCTGCAAAAGAAATGTAATACAACCAAAAATTATAAGTGTTATATTTACATTTTTCACATAGTTCTTATCACTTTTAAGCCACAAAATCAACCCGAGAATTTTATCCAACTAAAATGGCACTTTCTCGACTCATTACTAACGTGGCCCAATACATTACTCAGGAGTTCATATGCAAACCTAAAACTTGGATTACCTGCAGACTTACCAATATCACATATATGGCTCATTCAAATTCCAAAGTCTACATTCATGGCTTGATTTCAGCACCTAGCATTTCTATTATCACATCAAATTTTTTTCGTTTACATGTGCAAAATCAAATAGATTATTTTCTATTATCCTTTCCCTTTTCTTTTTTTTACTTTATTTATGTTATATGTCCATGTCCATCCAGAAGTCTTTCAATAAATTGGAATCTAAATGGCTATCGATTGATAAGAAGGAGTAACAAACATAAGAGCGTTTATTCTGGCTTTTTTAAGAATAAAATCATTTTTATGTTGTCATGTTGCCACGATCTTGCTTGATTTCTCTACCATCTTCGTGTTTAAAGGATAGAAGAAATGCAATCACTTGATAAATTGCAAGTACACATGAAACTATTTAATTTGAAGCGAAATTAACCACCAAATTGGTATAATGAACACCATGAAACGAATAGCGTATGCATTCATTTTTCAAATGATATGACGGAAAACTAATTCTAGGATAACTTAATTCCATTTTTTGGATGACATAGTACCACGATCTTTGATTTATCATAACACTACCAATACCTTTGAGTACCTCATTAATTATTGGATATAGAGAGAAATTAAATACTAACCTCCAAATATTACGAGGGCCGATTATTGTGCACATGTCTTCTTTGGTTTCAAGTTTTAAGCGTGCCACCTAGACTTCCCAAAAGCTTTACTCCTGTAAACAACAATAAAACAAGTCAAAACAAAGTCCAACATACCAATTAAAGGCTCTTCCAAGAGGCTATTTGCATAACAAAAGCGGCAACCTTGTTTTCACAAAGTAAAGGAGATCTGAAATAATTGCATCAATTAACTTTAGGATAACAAGATCGATACCGACTTAAATCATGATCAATGTGGCGGATACCTCATTAATTATTGGATAGGAGAACCAATTTACGATAAAGTTTTTCCCTGGAGTAGTTTCTTAATAATTAATATACAAACATAATCTATTCACAAAAAAACATAATCTATGATTATAAAAATGAAAAGAAAGAAAAAAAGATTGTAATAAGAAAGAAGATTGCAACATTGTGAAGTAAGGAGGAAGATGTGGAAGCACGGGATATAGCTGAAGTTTGAAGTATACTACAGGTTAAGAGAACCATCGAGGAAGCAATAATGAGTTCAAACGAGAGATATAGAGGTGGTGGTGAAAGTGAAGGAAAAAGAAGAGGTCTTATTGAAAGAGGGAGAGAAGCGAATTAAGGATTATAAGAGGGTGAGTAACGTTTTTAGCCAATAAGTGAAGACAGATCTAAATGTGTTCTTATTTGCCAGGCTTTTTGTATAGAATAGAAGAAAAACTCACACATAAGAAAGGGTAAGCAACTAAGCATGGTAGTCTTGAATAAGTGGGACCCACCATTCATATGGAAGGAGAAATGTAGGACCATCAGCCCGTGCGCCTTGTTTGTCTTTTTACCAATATCAAACCCATCATCCATCGTCGATCAGATTCCTTGGACTAACCCTAACCAACAACGCTTGATATTAACAACCCAAAGGTTACAAAACAAAAACCAAAAATGAAAAGAAAAAGAAAAACAAAAATAGAAAAACAAAAATACTAGCATCTGCCTCGATCCACTTATGTAACCCAACACGTAAAGCTTCTCGACTCGTTTTCTCTCTTTTCCCTTTCTTAGAACTCTTTATTACCTTATTTCCTCCAAACCACTGAACTACCATCTCTTTACTTCCATAAAGGTAGTTTAGAACAACCTACAATTCCTCACATGAAATAGAGATCATCAACAAATGTTGCTCAGATTCAAACTCCTAATTCCTTGGTGGATAAGTTTTCCCCCAATGTATGGGCATGCGGATAATATCCACAATCTCCGAGGAACTGGTTGGTTTGATAAGCGAAAGCGCATATTGACCTGACATAACCACAAACAACTTAAAGACACAGTGCTCATAGTATTGTGCTATCGAAGGAGCAATATTGACATAAGAAACCACAAACACTTTAAAACCATGAACAATTCAAACTCTATTAACAAAATGTGGACAATATACAAAGCCGTCTGAAAGCCTGACACCTTGCATGATATCAAGGTCAGTAAAATCTTGTTTAGCGACAAAACAACATGGTCAGGATGACCATGGTTATTAAAGTCAACAACTTCGGTTGCACTGCGAGTTGCTTCATCGAGTTCATCTAACCTATGAGGTCATCTTTCCAAAGGATGTTGCAAGTGAAAAATCTAATGAGATCGGTGAAGTGCCTTATGCTAATATTATCGGAAAGCGAGTTGGATGTATTGTAATAGGAAAAATAGTCAAAGGTAAGATCAAGAAAAGAGGATCCTAACAATACCATGTATAATAGAAGAACTAATGGAAAGATTGAAGAGGGTCTTCAAGAACCAAAATTACTTCAATTCAACTCAATTCATAGTCAAAAAGCCAGGAATTTCAAAGACGTACATACACTTGACAAAAACTCCCAAAATCACTTCAAAACAACTTTAATTCATAGCCAAAATGCCGTAAATTACGTACATACACTTGACAAAAACTCCTAAAAACTTCAAAACAACTTGATTCATAGCATAGCCAAAATATACTTGATTGTGGCTTGTCTCACCGTCTTGTAGATCTTAAGGTCATATACAATACATGATGCCAATTTGGGCACCAATAACAAGCGATTGTATTCTTAGCAGTTGGATTAAAAATTCTATCAAACCTTAATATAGTCTGCACTCTGCTGAATTACTCCTTTGCAATCCTTCACCTCACATTTCTGTACCTTCTCAGGAATCCTCCACGCCCGCCACCCGCTTGCCGTTTCCTCCATCCACCATTTACATTCCTTTCCCGGATATATCTATGCTATAGCCAAAATATATACATAGCCAAATATATCTATAGCGCATAGCAAAATTCATAGCATAAGCATAGCAAAATTACTGACATACATACATAGCCAAAACATATTTATAGTTGCAAAATCACCTGACCAACACAGAGAACAATCCTACATTGTGAAATACAAAGAACAATACAGGAGCAGAAGAAACAAAATATGGAGAAGTGGCTGCTTCTTACTTGATAATCAAATCGACGAGCGATTTGCGGTGGCTCCAAGCAATGTCGAAGATGGAGAAGATAGATACGATCGGCGAAGGAAGCTTCTCGAATCTCAAGCTTCTCGAATCTAGAATACGATCCGAAGCGGTGAGTCTGCGGTGGCTCAAGCTTCAAGCTCAAGTGACTTCTGAATCTTCAAGCTTCAATCTCGCTTGACTTCAAGCTCCAATCCGTGGTTCTTGCAACCTGAAGCGGTGGCTCGAAGCTACTCGAATGTCTTGCGAAGCTGTGACAAGAGAGGAGAAATGACGGCCCGAAGATGAAGAAGGGGAGCGGAGGGGCTGCGGCGGAGATGAAGAAGAAGGAGTAGAAGAAGCGATCTAAGCGGCGAATGAAGAAGAAGGATTACGTTGCAGCCAAATAAAGAGCTTACCGAAGCGGCCATTTTAAACTCTGAAAATTGAGTCAAACCGTCGATGGCGACGGGATTGCCGACGGACCAACCGTCGGAAAAGCTACATTGCCCAAGCGGTCGATGGCCGTCGGTATTCAAACAAGCGCGAAATTTTCCGCATAATTCACGGTTCATAAACGAGACATTAGCAAGCGGCTGAGTCGTCTCTAAAAGCGGTTTCAAGCGGCTTAACCCGTCGGTAATATCGAATACAGCGGATCGTTTCGGCCAGATTAGGCGTCGAAAATCCGATTTTAGCGGCGGACTCAGTGATCGATGAATGTCCGTCGGTATGTGTACTATTTCTTGTAGTGTAAACTGGGAAGAAGCTAAAAGAATAGTAATAGACCAGACCAAAGAGTCCCAGAGACACCAGTTACCCCTTGCCTGACCAGTCGCTTCACTAACAAAGTGCTTGTCAAAACCAATTCTCCTGATAATATTCCTAGCTTGTATTCCACTAGTATGAGTCTCCATAAGAATTATCAAAGAAGCAGCAAAATCTCTCTTCAAATCCTTTACAAGGCCTGCAAATCCTGGGCTAGCTGTACCTCTATAATTCCAAGCGATAAAATTCATTAAGACAGTGGAGATGTAGAGTGGGAAACTATTTCCCCAGAGACGTCCATAGGCATATATTGTGCCTGATCAACTAACATGCAAGAACCATCCGGTGGTCTATTGGGTTCCAAAGATGACAATTCCCTTTGAGACTCAGCAAAAGCCAAGTCATTTGGGTTAACCTGGACCAAAGCATTCCTCAAGGGATCAGCCATTGCTATGTGAGAGAGTAGCAACTCCTGTTTTGATCTATCCATGTTGCGCATATAGTCTAAGATCATGTTTTCTTCAGCTCTTTGTTTCTCCTTGTCCAATCCACCTTGTATCACACTCGGCCCTACTATCTTTGGGCTATTTTCTTTACCATGAACACCGCCCCTGTTGGACACCACATTAGCATTTCCATTCGGCCCATTTGTTTTCTTTGGCCCAGTACCATTGTTTTTCAGGCTTGCCTTACTCGCCATTAGGCCATTACCTTTGCCACGTCACCCACCCTGAGGGTTTTTACCAGCATGAGGGTTACGTAATCTAACTTGAATTATCGGCTGAGTCTTACGTGAGACCGATGCCTGGTTTTTCGCATTCAGGTCATTAGCTAAATGATTGGCATCCGTTTCTTCCGTTTCTAGCAAATCAAATCTCGATCCTTTCCCGTTTGACTGCTCATCAGTGTTCCCTTGACCATTAGTCACCGCCTTGACTTTCCCTTTTTGCATTGAACTGTTCACTCGGTATGATTTATTCCTAGCAAAAACTTTTGGAATATTCCAAGGACCAAGACCTAAATCATGCGCATGATTCGCATCCAACGTATCCCCAGTAATTAATGCATTGGTTGCCATTTTAGGGTTGTCGTTAGGGTTGGACGTTCCGGCCGTCGTGCCTTGTTCTTGCACTGGTAATTGCACCACTTCACCTCCTTGATACACCATGGGACATGATTCCACCTCCAGAATTTCACGACATTGATCTTTTTTGTGGCCGTATCTACCACATCTAAAACAAATCGAGTGAAGACCTTCATACTCTAGGAATAGTTTCTGACCCCGGATAACAATATGAGAAGAAAGTTACTGATCCAAATCAAGCTCCACACATATTCTAGCATATTTTCCACGATCATGAATAGACGTCATCCTGTCCACTTTGAGCATCGTTCCCAAACTCGATCCAATCCTTTTCAGAAAAGTATCATTACAGAGTTCAGGGTCTAGCTTAGGTATCCTAATCCAAACCACCACTTTCCGAGTTAAGGAAGCCGTCATAGAAAAGAGTGGCCTCCAGCGTTAAACAATAAGGTAGTGGTCTGCTACCTTCCATGGGCCTTCGAATAAAGCATGCCTATAATCTTCTTCGGAGGATAACTTAACCAGATAAAAATCATCCGCTAAATCTATTATCTTCATTGTGTCGTTCCCCATCCATTGTGTCCGGAGCTTATTCTCTAGAGTCTTGAAGTTTACTCTTTTGCCAAAAACTTTGACAATGAGAGCATTCCTCCAAGGTTTGGACCATGCCTTAAGTTCCTCATCCCAGAGGGTGATCTCCGGCCCGGGAACAAAAGGTTTGGGTTTTTTCGCAGCATCCTCCTCATTCTCCTTGTACCACTTATTCTCTGGTAGATCCTCGTCCATACAGTCACCTTAGCATTCCTCATCATTGCTATCATCACCAAAAGCATTCAAAACAACATCTTTGAACGTCAGAGGGGAGTGATTCCCATCCTTCGTTTCTTCTTCATCCATCTCATCATTCTCATTCCACTCTTCTACTTCACCTTCTTTGCGAATCTTAACTTTCTTCTTGCTCCGTTGAAGGAGACCATCTTCTTGAGACGTCGTAGTAGGAGGAGTATTAGAGGACTCCTCCACAACCCTAGGAGAGCTCATGGATGTGTACTAGGATAAGCTGCGAAAAATGCTTCATTTTATGTTATAAATTTGAAAGGTTGTTCCAAATATAACTTTTACATTAAATATTTTACACCCACTCATATAGAGAATAGATGAAATTATAGTAAAATAAAATAAGGGAATAAAACCATTTTAGCCATTAATACATCTTAAAACTTGTGACCCTTTCTTATAATTATGACCATAATTTTTTTTTGAACTTTTTTTTATATATGGACAAGAGATAGTATTATTTATATTATTTTTCTCTTAAATACGATTGCTTAAATTTTTTTTGACAGGATGATTGCTTAAATTTAGTGAATTATAAATATTTATATTATTAATGTCAAAATTTTTATAATTATAGAATTGGAGTTTATAAATTTAAATGTTGACACTCTATATCACTTATATATATATATATATATAGTACCTTAATTGACATAATTTATATTCATATTTTCTAAATTAAATAAATTTTATCTTCACAATTTATATATATATATATATCCATTTTGTTCTGGACAGAACTTCAGAGGACGGCCGGAAAGAAGCGATGCGGCGTTGTTCGCAGCAGTTGGCAACGGCGCGCGGAGGTGGTGTACCTGCAAGGACTCTGATGCCTAAGTCAGTTTAGGTGGGAGGTGAGGAATTGCAGGAATGAATGAAATCGTACCTGGATCTGTGAAGGAGATCCCTTTTATATGGTTCGAGGTGGGAGGTGAGGAATTGCCTGCATCTATACTCGATCTGCGTTGCGACGCAAACGGAGATCTCTTTCTGGTGATTCTCCATACGATCCAGGCATTGATTCTGGACCTGCATCGCTTTAGCATGACTTCGTATGAACTCTCGAAACTCACAGAGGAGGAAGGCGGCGGTCGTTGGAGCGGTTTCGCCTGTTTCTGTTGTAGCCGCCGTAGTAACGAACGGAACAACATCGATCTGAGGCAGAGGAACATTCCTCGGCCTTTCATATTTGACCGTGAAGTGAACAGGTTCAGGTTCAGGTTGAGGTAGATCTACCGGTGCGATCGGAGGATTCGGTGGATTTAGATCTGCGCGAAGTGAGCTGCGAGTAGCGACGGTGCGCTTCGATCCAGTCATCATGAACGATGAAGAGAAACTTCGGAAAATAGAGATGAAATCAAAGATGATTCCCACAGATGGCGCCAATGTTCTGGACAGAACTTCAGAGGACGACCGGAAAGAAGCGATGTGGCGTTGTTCACAGCGGTTGGCGACTGCGCGCGGAGGTGGTGTACCTGCAAGGACTCTGATGCCTAAGTCAGTTTAGGTGGGAGGTGAGGAATTGCAGGAATGAATGAAATCGTACCTGGATCTGTGAAGGAGATCCCTTTTATATGGTTCGAGGATGGTTATTGAGAGATAACCGCTCCCGCGAGATTCGGGGTGCCGTCAGATCCTTGCCAGGTTGTGATGAGCTGAGGTGGAATGCTGAGGAGCGTTGGATAGGCCACGTCGACCAGGCTCCGAAGTGGTGAAGCGAACTATGTGCGGAGATGGGCCTTCGGCACGCTAATGGTCGGATTAGGCTTCGGCACAGTCCGGAACAGTTGCCCCCTAAGTCGGTAGCTCGAGTGTCGAGGTGGTGACTTGTTGTAGTGATAGAAGTTCGGTGATGTCGACATACGACATTCCTGTTTGAAAGGAAGTGTGAATGTTTGTCGTCCCTCTGAGAGAAAAAGAACTGAAACGCTGCCAAACCCTAGGCGCGTGAGCTTTAATTTTGAATTTCAAAACGTCGCGTCAGCTGCCTTTGGGATTTGGTGCATCGCGTTGTTTCGAGGCGTGTCATGATTGCGATGTGCCTTCTAGGTTAAGCAGTGCAACGTGTCATCGATTAACGGTGTGAGAAGAGGAAACGTCACATCGCTCGAATCAGATCAACGGTGAGAGGAGGAGAAAGGTCACGTCATTTATTTCAGACCTGGGGTTATAAATATTCGTCCCCGCTTTCTTTCGTTTCTTTCCTTTCGCAAAGTTTCTAAGATACTTTTTTGCTTCATTTCCTCCTCCTTCTCCGGTGATCTTCGAGTGTTTGCTCGATTCGTTTCTCTTCCCCGGTGATCCTGAACACCTGCCAGTTCGTTGGTTTCTTTCTGGTAGTTCGTTACTGAGCGTTCGTGCTTGTTCGTGTTTCATTTCCAGGAAATTTCTACCGCAAACTTCATCATTTACAGGTAAATTTCCTCTCCTCTTCTCTGATTTTCCTTTCATAGTTTCGAAATGGGTAGCAATATTAGGTTTCTCTTGAGAGATTCGTCTTCGTCTTCCTCCGTATCTGGTTTTCCTAGTTCTTTTTCCTCCGGTGGCCCCTCGGAGAGGCGAAATGATAACGCCAATAGCGGTTGTTCATCACCGAACGGTAGTTTCGTTTCGGTGAGCTCTGGGGAGGAAAGTTCTTCCCCTGTGGAATATTACCTTCAGGGGCTTCTTGTTGGAGATTATGAGGGTAAGAATGTGTCTCCTGTAGATCCGGTCGAAATCCAAAGTCTTTCTATAAAATTAGAGAAGTTTTTCGGACAGACCTTCACTGAGAGGAAAGTAGGAGAGTGGTTGATAGAAATGGATAAATATCGAGCTTTTTTCCATGACAGTGCTTTTACGAGGTCAGATATGGGTAAGAAATTACTTCAGAGGGATGACTTCGTTTTTCCCCCAAATGCTGAGAACTTCAGTTGGGTTGCGGAAGATGCTCTTTGTACTCGCTCCCTTTACTCGTCGAAAGAGAATTTTCTACTGATGTTAAAGTCCATGGATGTCGCGGATGGTGTCCACAATTTTGAAAACTGGAAGATTTGTCGACCCAATCTTGATGCCCGAATCTGTTCGCAGTCTGACTGGATTTTGATGTTCATGTACGAGGTCCTTTTCAAGGATTTGGATTTTAGGTTGCCTTTTTTTGACATTGAAATAACGGTTTTATATCATTTAGAGGTCGCTCATTCACAACTACATCCGAACTCTTAGGCATTTGTTAGGGATTTCTAGCTACTATGCCCTTATTTAAACGTTGATCCCTTGCTCGAGACGTTCTTCTCCATTTTTTCCCCCTTGTGGACGGAAGCGGATCCAGCGAAACGCCAAGGTTGGGTTTCGTTGAAACAGAATGGGAAAGTTTTTGAGTTGTTCTCGGAATCCCATCGTGGGTTTAAATTGAAATATTTCATTGTCGAGGCCGTCAGCAATATTGCTATGGAGAATGTTTGCGCTCTTGTAGAGGCGCTTGACGAAAATGGCCAGGTGATAACTGATTGGCATGAGAGATTTTTGTTGTGTTGGAGCGAGAAGTATTTCCAATTCGAGAAGAGCGAATTCATGTATAAACTGGACGAGCTCGACAACAGTGCTCGATACAGTTTGAAGCAAATTCGCAAGTTTGTTAAGAACCTCAAACCTCAACATTATACGAATAAGAAGGGAGAGTTGGTCTCTGAGAAAGGATATGTCAACACTCGTCGCCTTCTGAAATGCAAGACTCAAGAGGAAGCCAATGCGTGCTTAGGTAAATTTGTAGAAATCTACTTGTTCGTAGTTCCCCTCTTATCATTCTGATTCGTTTTGTTCTTGTAGATTCAATGGCGACTTCGGCGTTTCTGGCGAGCTTGAAGAGGAAAGGCTCAGCTGAAAAGACCCCTTCTCCTGTGGTTGGAGAAAGTTCCAGCCAAACTGCTCCTGCTCGTACTCCGTCCTTTGGGGCCTCGCCAGTTCAGAGTGTTGGGCCTGAGATCACGTCAGGTCGAGATCAGGGTACCGTGGTCTGAACTGAGGTCGCTGCTTCAACCGTGGCGGCGTAAGTGGTCGAAGATGTGTCTTCGGGAAGTAAGTGAGTTCCCGCACAAGTCCTTGAAGAGCCTGCCGTCAAGAAGACAAAGAAGCCTCCTCTTCCGCCAAAGACCTCGGCTTCCTCGCCAACTATCAAGGCAGGGGGAAAACCGAGCAAGGGGAAAGAGGTGGTTCCAACTCCTGGTGAGGTTACGCGATGCAGTCTCACAAATGAGGTGGTCGGTCTTGACGAGGTCAGTAGGTTGGTTCCTCCCCCCGACAAGGCTTATTTCAATGAACTTTCAGAAGGTGCCAAAGAGGACTCGTTTTTTGAGGCCATGGCCTCCAAGTTGCGCGATCTGGTCATTACCAAGTGGGTCTTTGAAAAGAACAAGCACTTAGAAGTTGAGCTTGCTAGCCTTCGCAAGAGCAAGTCAGAGTTCGACACAAAGATTAAATCTCTTGAAACGAGGATTAAGTCTCTTGAAGGACTTGAAGTCGAACTTCGGGCACAATTGGGGTCTGCTAAGACGGAGACCACCAAGTTCAAGGGCGAAGTGGCCAAATTGCCACAGCAGGTTAAAGACCTTTCTTCCAAGAAGGGGAAGTTGGTTGAGGAGCGTGGAAAGCTCTTGTGGAGAATCCAGGACCTTCAGCAGTCAGAAGAGAACATGAAGTTGGAGGTTCTCGAATCCCAGTGCAAGGTGGAGGGATTGAGCACAGAGGTTGAGCTCCTTTCCAAGGAAAATCTAGAGGTCTCGTCTCTTTCTGAGAAGATCAAGAAATTAGAGGCTGAAAAGGCAGAGATGATAGCCCTGATCGTGAAGGCTGGTGATGAGCTCTTTTCCAACGTCGTTGACCAGATCCGACTTCTCAACCCTGGTCTTGCTTTCAACACGACGGGAATGACCCCTGATGGGGTAGTTGAGGGGAACTCAATTGTGAATGGCCAAACAAAGGAGATCATTCTCACCGAGCCCACTCTGTCCCCTGAAGTGGCTATTCCCCTGGCTTTCGAGGTGCCTCCTCCAGTGGCTTCCAAAGTGGTCCCCCTTTGAATTTTGAAGTAGTAGTTCCGTCGACTTCGGGAGTGGCTGTGCCTCCCAAGTCTTAGGATTTTGTTGCTTGTATTTGTCGTTTCTTGTTTGCTTTCGCTGTCTTGTAATGAAAAAAATGTTTGTAATGATATTTAACTTTTTGACTTAGCAAAATATTTACCTTGTTTACTTTGCTTGTCGTTCGTTTGGGACCTCTGTTCTCAAGAGGGTTTACCCAGTTGTTGATGTTCACTAATCTGTTGGCCAGACAGAAAGTGACATCGTTTATCCACGCACATGCTCTCTGCTCGAGGTCATTTTAGAACGTGCTCGTGCTCTCGGGCACGAGGCTTTTCAGAACGTGCTCGTGCTCTCGGGCACAAGGCTTGTTCAAATGTGCTCGCGCACTTGGGCATGAGGCTTTTCAGAACGTGCTCGTGCTCTCGGGCACAAGGCTTGTTCAAAGGTGCTCGTGCGCTCGGGCACGAGGCTTTTCAGAACGTGCTCGTGCTCTCGGGCACAAGGCTTGTTCAAAGGTGCTTGTGCGCTCGTGCACAAGGCTTTTCAGAACGTGATCGTTCTCTCAGGCACAAGGCTTTTCAGAACGTGATCGTGCTCTCGGGCATGAGGCTTGTTTGACAAAGCAAGTTCTTCATACTCGTATCTCTTCGAATGTACTTTGTTGCTTCAACATTTGTATGTTTCAGATACATTTATTTTCAGCTATAGTACTTCTTCAACTTCGCTGCGTTCCAAGTCCTCGAAACCTGCTGGCCTTGCAGTGTCTCAAGGGTGTAAGCGCCAGTACCAGTCTTTGTGATGACTCGGTAAGGGCCTTCCCAGTTGGGTGCGAGTTTCCCTTACGGGGCGTTCTTTAAACCAACGTCAGCTCGTCGAAGGACGAGGTCGCCAGGCATGAACTCTCTGGGCACAACGCTTCGGTTATACCTTGCTGCGATTTTCTGCTTGACTACGACCTCGTTGAGCGCTGCAAGCTCTCTGCATTCGTCGAGGAGGTCGAGTTCTTCTCGCAAGTTTTGATAGTTATTGACACTTTGTTGGGGATATGAAGTTCTCCAACTAAGTTCTCCAATCTCGACGGGGAAGACGGCCTCCGTCCCATACGTGAGACAAAAGGGGGATTCTCCTGTCTTGAGTATGGAGTTGTGCGATATGCCCAGAGTACTCGAGGAAGTTCTTCCGCCCAGTTCCCTTTTGCTTCATCTAACCTTCGTTTCAGACCTCGTAGAATAACCCGGTTTGTGGCCTCAGCTTGTCCGTTCGTCTTGGGGTACGGAAGTGAAATGTTGTTTGATGTTGAGGTCCTCCAAAGTCTTTCGGAAACCACAGTCTGCGAACTGTGTTCCATTGTCGGTAACGACGACCTCGGGTATCCCGAACCTCGTCAAGATGTATCTTTTGAAGAACTTAATCAAATTATTCGCAGTTATTTTTGCCAGTGCTTCTGCCTCCACCCATTTGGTGAAGTAATCTATTGCGACGGCTAGATATTTCACCTGTCCAGGAGCCATTGGAAATGGTCTAAGTATGTCAATGCCCACCAGGCGAAGGGCCACAGAGCTGAAAGGGACGTTAACTCTATTGGACGAGCCAAGTGGATGTCACCATATCTCTGGCATTTGTCACATTTCTTAACGAATAACCTCGCGTCTGCGTCCAATGACGGCCAATAATAACCTGCCCGGAGGACTTTCTTCACAAGGGAATGTCCTCCAAGGTGTTGCCCACATATTCCTTCATGCACTTCTGCCAATGCGTATTGGGCTTTGGTGTCGTCAAGACACTTCAACAGAGGGCTGGAGAACCCTCTTCAGTACAAGATACCGTCAATTATGGAGTAAGAACACGCTTTCTTACGAATTTTGGCAGCCTCCTTCTCCTCATCAGGGAGCTCTCTAAGTTGAATGAACTTCCGAATGGGCGTCATCCAATCGCCTGGGTCACTGGCCACGTCATCAATGCTTGACTGGGAAATTGCAAAGCAAAATTTCGGAAGAGTCTCTGGTACTTCGACGGAGGTAATGTCGACCACCAAAGTTATACTGGGTTTGGCCAATGTTTCCTGTATCACATATCTGTTGTTCCCCGAGATTCTCGTGCTGGCGAGTTTGGACAGAATATCCGCTCGGGCATTCTATTCTCTCGGGACGTGTGTGATCTCGACTGTAGAGAAGTCGTTCATTTTCTTTTTCACCAAGGCGAGGTATTTTTGGAGGAATGGGTCTTTAGCCTGGTACTCTCCGTTGATTTGGACACAACCAACTAAGAATCGGTTCTGAGTTTAACTTCTTTAGCACCGAAGTCTCGAGCTAGTGTGAGCCCTGCTAAACATGCTTCATACTCTACTTGGTTGTTTGACGTGGGGAATGAAAATCCCAGGGAGAACTCAACGATCAACCTGTCGTCGTTCTCGAGCAACAACCTAGCGCCACCGCCCTTTGCGTTGGACGATCCGTCAACGTGAACCGTCCATTTGGAGCAAGGCTCTACGGCTCCTGGAGTCATCTCGGCAATGAAATCTGCCAAGCATTGGGCTTTGATAGCCTGTCTTGCTTCGTACGTAACCCCGAATTCGGACAACTCAACCGATCACTTGATCATACGTCCTGCCAAGTCAGGCCTGTGTAGGATCTGTTTGATCGGTTGGTCTGTCCGAACTACTATGGGATGCGCTAAGAAGTACTGTCTCAACCGTCGAGCTGCGACTATCAACGCTAGCGCGACCTTCTCAATTTTTTGGTATCTTAGCTCAGGGCCTTGAAGTGTTTTGCTTACAAAGTAGACGGGTTTCTGGCCTTCGGCTGTTTCGTGGATGAGGACGGCACTCAGAGCTTCATTGGCTACCGCCAGATAGAGATAAAGTACTTCCCCAGGGGATGGTCTCGTTAAGACTAGTGGTTGAGACAGGATGCACTTTACCTGCGTCAAAGCTTCTTCGCACTCAGGGGACCATTCAAACTGAATTCCCTTCTTGAGTAGACGGAAGAAACGCAACGCATGTTGAGCTGACTTCGAAATAAACCTCGTCAGCGAGGCGAGCATTCCAGTGAGCTGCTGGATGTTTTTCTTTGATGATGGTTGTTGCATTTCGGTGACAGCAAGACATTTGTCAGGGTTTTCCTCAATCCCTCTCTCAGTTAGGTAGAAACCGAGAAACTTCCTAGCTCGCACTCCGAAAGTACATTTTTCAGGGTTGAGCCTCATATTATGTCGTCGGACTTCGGCGAAAACTTCTTTTAGGTCGACGACGTGGTCGATTTCCTTCGTTGTTTTCACGATCATGTCGTCCATATACACCTCCAGCATTCTACCGATCTGGTTTGCAAATACTTTGTTCATCATGCGCTGATACGTGGCTCCAGCATTCTTGAGGCCAAAAGGTATTACTTTGTAGCAGTAATTGCCTTTGTCGGTCATGAATGCTGTTTCTTCTTGATCAGCAGGGTGCATTGGGATCTGGTTATAACCAGAGTATGCGTCCATAAAAGAAAGCAATCGAAAATCGGAGGAATTGTCGACAAGTATATTAGGGAGGGGATAGGCGTCCTTGGGGCACGCCTTGTTAAGATCAGTGTAGTTAACACACATGCGCCACTTTCCATTAGACTTTTTAACTAGTACAACGATAGAAAGCCATGTAGTGTATTTAACCTCCCTAATAAACTCAGCCTTAACAAGATCATCAACAGCTTTGGCTGCAGCTTCAGCTCTCTCAGGGGCTTGCTTGCGACGTCGCTGAGCCACCCAGCGGGCTTTAGGGTCGAGAACAAGTTGATGGCATGCGATGTCGGGAAAGATGTCTGGCATGTCAGGAGCAATCCAAGCGAAGAGGTCAGCGTTGGACTTCAGGCACTCAATTAGCTGCAGCTTAACCTGCTCGAGAAGGTCTGCACCGAGCTTCACGGTCTTCTCAGGATCATTCCCTAGCTGAACTCGGATAAACTCGCCATCAGGCACTGGCCTCTTGATCTTTTGCTGGAGTTCGCGGCCTAGGGGGTCGTCCTCTTGGACTTCATCTTTGAATTCAATTCTGGCATCGAAATCAGCAAGGTTGACCTCTGAAGCGGCTTTTGCAAGAGCTTGCTTCTTAGCAAAGGGAGGTCGCTTCTCTTCTCCCGACTCGTCGACTTTCAGAGACAGGATGTAGCATCTCCTTGCAGCTTCTTGATCGGTTTCGACAGTGACGACTTTGCCGTCATCACTATGGAAACGCATCTTCAAATGGATCGTTGAGGTCACGGCCCCGAGCTCCCCCAAAGTTGGGCGCCCGATGTAGTTGTACACAGACTTGCACGAAAATACTATGAACTGGACTTTAACAGTCTTGGAGGCAGGTGGTTCTCCAAAGGTCACCATCAATTCCACATAGCCCAACAGCTTGGTTTTCGAGCCATGGAAACCAGTCAGATCAGACCCCGGATACGGTACGAGGTCCTTTTCTGGTAGCTTCAAGGTCTTAAACAACTCGTGGAAAATAATATCCGCCGAGCTCTCCTGATCTATCAATATTCTTCTAACATCAAAGTTGGCCATGTAAGCTTTGACCAACAGGGGAATCAGAAAATTCGGCTTTCCATTCACCAAGTCCTCGTCGTAAAAGGCGAGGGGTGGCCTTCCCTTATGCCTACTAGATGAAGGAAAAACAGTGAAAACTGACATCATTTCTCTCAGCTTTCGTTTTGCTGAGTTTATACTCGCACCTCCCTTGTCAGAGAACCCCCCAGAGATGACAAGGGCGACTGGGGGAGGTCGAGGTCTTTCTTTGTTCTCTTCGGACGCTCGAGCTGCCTCGTCGAGTTGTGCTACAGAAGCTGATTCCTTTCTCGTAGGTCGAGGTGATCTGGACCTCAACTTTCTATCGCCAGATCTCAATTTTGCTTTCACGTACTTCGACAACCTCCCCTTCTGGATCAGCTGCTCTATCACGTCTTTCAAGTGAAACATTCATCAGTCTCATGCCCAACGCACATGTGAAAGTGACAATACTTGGACTTGTCGGCATTGGGCTTCTCCTTCCCTTTCTGGGGGAACTTGATTCTAGCATCTCAGAATTCGGTGATCGCGCATTCATTCAGAATACGCTTTGGCGTGGTATTCAAGGGAGTATATTCATCATACCTCTTTGATGGAGGTCGGTTCTCTTTATCTCTGCGCGACCTGTCCTCGCGTTGTCCGCCGGTCTTCTCCTGGGTTTTGCCCTTGACCTTCGATGCCATCAACTTCTCTTCATAATTCATGTACTTCTGGGCTCGTTTAAGGAAGTCGTCCAAGGTCTTTGGCTTGTCGACACCAATGTTGACGCTGAACAAACTGCCTTCAACCAAACCTTGCAAATACAACTTCATCTCATCAGAACACTTTTTCACAGAAATTGCTTCTTTGTTAAAACGCTCGACATAGTCTCTGATAGATTCATCTTTTCTCTGCTGAATTACGGCCAATGCCGCAGTGGACTTTGGCTGGACCTTGGACGCAGTGAAGTGGGCAGAGAATTGATCAGTGAGCTCAGACCACGAGTCCACGGAATTTTTCTTCAGGGCCTGGAACCACGACAAGGCCGCCTTCTTCAGAGTCAGGGGAAAGATCATGCACTTGACTGGTTCCTGGGCACCTCGGTAGCCCATGACGGTGTCGAAACAACCGATGTGCTCATCTGGATCAGTTGTGCCATCATACGAATCTAAGGATGGTGGCTTCTGAAGATGCTTCGGGATCTGGAACTTCATGATCCTGGAAGTGAAAGGACCAAAAGCCTCGCACGTGTCGCTCTCTGTGTCACTTTGCAGGGAGGTGGACGAAAGGGAATGAGCACGGCGGCGGCGAGAGGTGCGTTCAGGTGACCTTGCACGACGGCGAGAGGGAGTAGTGGTTCTTCGAGGCGGTGTATCACTGCTTGCGGTCGCACCTCTGCGACGGGGAGAGTGATCGGGAGAACGGCGGCGACGCGGCCGAGAGCGCCTCGCCTCAAGCCCTGACGATAGGCTTTTAGGCGAAACTCTCTCGCACCGCGTTTTCTCGTTTCTTCTTCCGTTCCGAGGAGAGCGGATCTGAGATCTACGGCGGTGAGGCGAAGTGCGATCCAAAGACCAACTATGGCGGTGTGTAGCATATGGAGAGCGGCGTGGAGTCGCATCACGGCGGCGACGATGAACAGATCTACGAGTTACGGAATCTCTAGATCTCTGAGGCGACGAAAGGGTCTAGTCTGCTTTGTTCTCGATCTGCGTTGCGACGCGAACGGAGATCTCTTTCTGCTGATTCTCCATACGATCCAGGCATTGATTCTGGACCTGCATCGCTTCAGCATGACTTCGTATGAACTCTCGAAACTCACGGAGGAGGAAGGCGGCGGTCGCTGGAGCGATTTCTCCTGTTTCTGTTGTAGCTGCCGCAGTAACGAACGGAACAACATCGATCTGAGGCGGAGGAACATTCCTCGGCCTTTCATATTCGACCGTGAAGTGAACAGGTTGAGGTTGAGGTTGAGGTAGATCTACCGGTGCGATTGGAGGATTCGGTGGATTTAGATCTGCACGGAGTGAGCTGCGAGTAGCGACGGTGCGCTTCGATCCAGTCATCATGAACGACGAAGAGAAACTTCGGAAAATAGAGATGAAATCAAAGATGATTCCCACAGACGGCGCCAATGTTCTGGACAGAACTTCAGAGGATGGCCGGAAAGAAGCGATGCGGCGTTGTTCGCAGCGGTTGGCGACTGCGCACGGAGGTGGTCTACCTGCAAGGACTCCAATGCCTAAGTCAGTTTAGGTGGGAGGTGAGGAATTGCAGGAATGAATGAAATCGTACCTGGATCTGTGAAGGAAATCCTTTTTATATGGTTCGATGATGGTTACTGAGAGATAACCGCTCCCGCGAGATCCGGGGTGCCGTCAGATCCTTGCCAGGTTGTGATGAGCTAGGGTGGAATGCTGAGGAGCGTTGGATAGGCCACGTCGACCAGGCTCCGAAGTGGTGAAGCGAACTATGTGCGGAGATGGGCCTTCGGCACGCGAATGGTCAGATTGGGCTTCGGCCCTGTCCGGAACACATTTTAATTTTAAATGTTTTATCTCTTGAATATTTTGTTCTTCTCATGTTAGTTTTTGATGTTTGAAAATATACAAACACAGAATATCCCCGAGTGTAAAATTAATTGAAATGAGTAGTCATCCGTTTTTCAATATTCATCTTTTGTAAAAAAAAAAAATATTTACTCATCTTCACAGGATATGTTGTTCGTAATTTATCTTTAATTTGTTATTCTTCAGAGTTCTTTTATTAATTTTTCTAATATCATTTACACCATGATTTAATTATCCATTGACATGTTATTAATAGAATTTTTCTCCAAAATCTCGCATTTGAATACTTATGGAGCTAATCTACTCTTTTTTTTTTTACCAATAGTATCTTAGGAAAGGCAAATGCTAACATGTGCCTTTAGGCACATGTTAAGAGATCAAATATAAAAATATTGTATTAAAAATTGTGCATTCAATTGTTTAAAAAGTCAAAAATTGTTTAAAAAGTCAAAAATTGTATTTTTAATACAAAGTTTCTATTTTTGAATTCTTTAACTTATGCCCTTATGGCACGCGTTAGCAAAACCCGAAAAGGAAAAATGAAACCATGAAATAATCTGTGTTTAGTCAGGTAAGTAAAACTTAACCACAAATTATCCTAACACTAGAGGTCAAACTCAAATACTGTCCCTTTAGATGAGACGTGTTAATCATTTGCACTCAACATCATGATTTGATCAACTTCTTTAAGACTTTCATGCCTATTTATCTAATTAAAAGTTTAATCAATTAAAAAATTATGAGGAAATAAAGAACTTTCATTTTAAAATAAAAATACCACCAAGTACCTCAACTAAGTTATTTTTAAAAATTAATATCAATTTTTTTTTTGACAACATATTGAAGAGCAAAGGCGTTAACGGGCAGCGGTAAAAAAATGCTTCAAATTATTTCCCTTCTATTACCCCTGTACTCTGTCTGTAGTTCGAAATCCATGCACAACCCCACAAAATACAAATACCCTTTGCAAAAGACAACACTGCTAGAGCTACGAAGGCCGATAGAAAAATATTAACAAAACAACGAGGCTAACAAAACACGAAGGAAAAAAACAGTTTTTTTTTATTAAAACAAAAAAAAACAAAAAGTTTGAATACACTGGAATATGCATCGGCTTACCACCTTTTCCATCCACCACCAAATAACTCAAGCCATATAAGCAACCCCAATGAACCAGAAAAACCACAAGATGAATTCATCCTATCTTGTGCTTCACTCACAATGCAACAATCTTTGAAGATTTCAGTTCGCGTTTTTCAAAACCCATTCCACTAGAGTAGCAATGCCAAATCCTGTCGCTGAGCGCTTCTTGTCATTCCACACAGGACCAGCCATGTCAATATGCATCCATTGAACCTTTTCATCAACAAACTGCAAAAGCAAAATTGTTTCGTAAACCCTCAACATAGATGTGCAACAGAACTACAAAATAAGAAGCCACACAGTAAACTAAGCACACGCTTTCCATATCAATGATGTCAGTGGAGTATGGCGATTTATGGCAGATGGCCAAACTTCCACCATATAAACACCAATGGGGCCACCATGGCAGGTGGCGCTTCACAAATCACCTATGGCGGCTGGCACAAAATCCGCCACGGCATGGCTACCTATGGCGCCACTATGCGGGTGGCCCTTCACAAATTGCCTATGGCAGCTAGCACAAAATCCGCCACGCCATTCTGTCATTGCACCGCCAAGGCCGCTATTTAACAACACTGTTCCATATTCACGAAGCAGCTACTTTTTCCTCCAATAAGTCTTCTTGAATAAATGGTTTCTATAAGAATTTTCTACTCAAAATTAGGACAGTTCTAAAGTTCCAGTGCAGACAGTTAAGCGTGGAACACTGCTTGGTCCACTGTCAACAAGTTGCAGTTGCACACAATCACTTGGAGAAACATGGAGTGAGAAAATGGCAGTATAGCATTCAAATGTTATTACCGCTGCTTGGTCCGCAACTGTCCAATTAGTTTGAGAAGAAGAATTCAAACAATAACATGATTTATATCATTATTAAGCACAAACCTGTTTCAGGAAAAGAGCAGCAGTAATAGAACCACCTTGTCTTCCACCGGTGTTCACCATATCAGCCACTCCTGATTTCATTGAGTCCCAGTAGCTTTCCTCTAATGGCAGCCTCCATAGTTTCTCCCCACTCACTTCAGAAGCTTCAAAAACTTCTTTTGCCAGGTCATCACTGGGTGTAAACACACCTTCAAAAACAATATTTTGCAATAATAATCAGATGACATTTGACAGTTACATCTTTCAGGTCAAGCCTCTCCCAAGTTTAGCACTACAATTTCCCCAAAATAATATAAATTTTAAGAGCTTTCAGCGCCATCCAAAATATTGGGCCTTTTTCTAATTCTCACGAGCAAATATTGGTATATGGTCATCAAAGAAAGGCCAAATCCTTAAATAGTACAGTGGTTTTTAATTTATAATTACCTGCTATTGAGGGCCCAAGAGCAACTACGCAGGCCCCTGTTAAGGTTGCCAAGTCAACAATCTGAAGAACAGTTGATCTACCAGTTAGCACTATTCAAAAACTAAACCATACACCTAACAAACAATTTTTGAGCTTAAATAAATAGATACCAAAAACCAAAATAAGGAGACAGCAGATGAGAAGTTTGTAAATACAAAAAGGCCAAAGTCAGAATTTGTTCTGCAAATCTTGGTACACAGAAACAAACTAAACTCGTCACTAATATTTTTAATTTTTAAAGAATGACAATGGTAGATATTTATCAAGAGAAATGCTAGCAACACACTTTTTTTGGTACACTCTTGAACACCTCTTTATGATTGATTCTTCTTTGAAAAGGTCAATTTAGTTGCCTTGTAAATTGATTGCTTTTTAAATAATGTGTTGACTATTTAAGGAATGAACCAATCATAAAGAGTATACTCAAGAGTATGTCAAAAATGAGTGTATTGCTAGCATTTCTCATTCATCACATAATTGAAACTTTCACCAAATCAATCAAACATAAAATCTTTGTATGTTAGGCAAATCTTTTGGGAGGGTAGCCAAAACCCATTATGATTTATGGGGATACTACAGAGATAGAAAGATGCAAATGCCTTGCCATATACCTTTTCAACACCTTGGTTACAAGCATATACCAGAGCATCTGCCAGGGTAAGTCTTCCCTCAGCATCAGTGTTGTTAACCTACACAAAAGGTTAAGCCAATGTCAAATCCTGAGTACATGATATCAAATGTTAATGTCAATACTTAACAAAAACAAGGTCTAGAACTACACAAGTCCTATTACATAGTTCATAGAGGCCAAAACTTCAATTCACTGATCATCAATTGCATTGTAATTGTATACATATATCTAATTTATATTTATTAGTACCAGATATAACTGCAACAGATTTGCATTTTCAGTACCGATACACTGAAAATGATAATCAAGAGTTACATCCAAAAATATCATAGGGAAACTTTCTTCAAATGGAAATAACTGATGTATTTCATTCAATTGTTCAAATAAATCCAAGAAGCACCGATTACATTTTCACTATATAACATTTTCATTATATATATTTATTGAAACAAAAACAAAATTCACCAAATACTAAGTGTCAAAACCACATACAATAAGTTAATTTTATTGTACAATTAAAAAATATAAAACCTATTAAACCCTCACCTCTATAGTCTTTCCATTTGAAGCTGTGACAATGTCTCCAGGCCTCATACCTGTTCCACTAATCATATTCTCACAAGCTGCAACTATAAAATGAACCTGCGTATGCAAGACTTTTGTTACACCACAAAACACGACAAAATATACACCATGAACTTCAAATTGATCATTCCAAAGAAAGTATCCACCAGAAAAGTATGATAATTCATACTCAACAGCTCTATTATGAAAAAGGTTGAATGCGAGAGGAAATTTAACTCAGTTTTACATATTCAACAGCTCAGTTAAATGCAAGACTATTGTTACACCACAAAACACGACACAATATCCACCATGAACTTCAAATAGATCATTCCAAAAGTATTCACCAGAAAAGTAAAATGAAAAATTGAAAATTCATACTCAACAGCTCTATTATGAAAAAGGTTAAATGAAATAGGAATTTAACTCAATTTTATATATTTGAACCCATGATTTAGGACATCCCATACATCACCAAATAATCCCTAAGCAAAATCTAGACATAACATTGAAAAATAGGATAAAAGATGCTATGTGCAGGGGGGTCATGACCAATGACTTAAATGACTGACCTCTACCCCAAGAGGTTTGATTTGACCAAGAGCTTTTGCTGTGCCTAAAACTGCGGCTGAACCACCCATATCAAATTTCATGAGTTCAATTGAACAGCCAGGTCCAGTCTTGATGTTGTAGCCACCACTAATAATAAGCAGATAACATGATAAAACAAAGTAAGAACAAAAATAAACTATAAATTGTTACATCAAACAATAAAAGAAAAAGACAATTCCTGGACTAATTGATTTTCAAGAGTTAAAACATCATATAAATTTACCATACAATTTGTATGCCATGGTAGCAAATTGGCAAATGGCAATACATGTAAAAAGAAGACATTGAAGCAATGTACTTAGTACTTCATATCAATGATTTATCTACCAGCAAAGACATCAACATTAACTTCATAACCAATTAAATTTTTAGTACAAGAATCAAAACCACAGATAATACAATACAGAAAATCATATTTCAGATTGACCACTCTAACTGAGTTGTACAAAAAATAAAGACACAGTTTGATTAATTACCTGTCAAAAGTCAAACCTTTTCCGACCAAAGCCAACCTGACATTGACAGGTCCACTTGGAGGTTTGTAACATAGATGAATAAAATGAGGAGGATTCGCCGAGGCTGCAGCAACACCTAGATAGGACCCCATTTTTAATTCCTTACATTGTTCAGCATCTAATATTTTAGCAGTGAAAACATCACTATAGGTGGAAGCAATCTTAGATGCCTCTTCTGCCAACGCCGCTAAGATAAAAAATCACCAAGTACAGATCAGAAATTGGCCAACTGCCTGCCCAACAACTACAATGATTGGGCACAAAATATCATATACAAATACAATTTAAAGTGTCATGTGAACCTGGTGTGAGAACATTAGCAGGAGAATTTACAAGCTCCCTTCCAAAAATTATTCCAGAAGAAACATCTCCTGCATACTTAAGTTTCTTCTCCAATTCGGGTCCCGTTCCAAGACCAATAATGTCAATGGATCTAAGAGCAGGTTTCTTTGATTCTGACTTGTATCTATTATCTTCAAATAATCCCAGCACAGCCCCTAGCACAGTTCAAGCCCAAACATCAAATGTAACTACAAAAATCACAAGCTTAATTCACACACACCAGACAATTATAAACCATAAGATCAATACCAGATGCAATCGCAGAAGCAGTGCTAAGCTTTAATTGTGGAGAAAGTCCTTCAGAAGAGGCAAGAACAACGGCAACATTGCTTGCCTGAGCAGACTTGGCAGCCGCCACAACAGCCTCACCAAAACCCTTGAACACTGCTGGGGTAGAAGTTGACTGTCCAAGACCAATCAAGCCAACCCTCTTTGATCCAAGTCCTGTAATTCTTAGAACAGTTGATTGGCCAACTTTGCCAGAGAAATCCTCTTCAGAAGAGGCTTCAGCTAACAGACCACCCAACTTAGAGTCAATCTTGTTCAAAATCAGATTCTCAAACCTAGATTTTGCATCTCTGGTCAAGTCTTTCTCCGTAACACCCACTGCCAGTATGTCTCCTTTCCATTCCGTCACATCAACATCCTTGGCAGAAAAAGAGATCTTCCAGGAATTTTCACAAACACAAAAAAGGTATTCTCAGTATCACACCAATCAAACGCAGAAATAGTAACACATTTCGAATCCACGCAGGCATAACAATCAACCTCAACAAATCAAATCGAAAACGTAAAAAAAAAAAAAAAGTCGAATTCAAAAAACACCCCACAACGAGAAAATCCACAAGTTAGTGACTTTTTTCATCGCTAACGCAAATAAAGTATCAAACAAAACATGGGCATGCGAAATTGAGGAAGAAAAACGAGTTATGAGTTTGACCTTAGGGGTTTCGACGTTGGCGGGGTGAGTGAGGCCGAGGGTGGCAACAGCCAGAGTGTGAGACATGAGCTTCCTCGTTGGGTAACGCGTAGGAAATGCAGCAAAGTGAAGACGCGAACTGAGTCTAGTGAGAAACAGAGAAGACGAAGTGGTTGAGAAAGAAACAAGAATGGTAGTAGCTATGGCCGTCATTTGGGTGTGGGAGAGTCTATCTTATTTATAATGAACCATCACACTTCACACTTGATCCCTCTCTCTGTCTCTACCCCTTGAATTTCACATTATTATTTAATAGTATTTATTTATTATTTATTCGTTCACTTAGATTTTTTTTATTTTCCTTTTTTATCCTTCCTTGGGAGTAATGAGTAACTAGCCAACAGACTTTTGTGCTCGTTGTCTTTTTTCGATCAATGCCTAGTCAGATTTCTTGATGATCAGAGATCATCTCTATTTTTCAAAAGAAATGAAAAAAATAGAGATATTTATTATCATAGTTTTTTGTGTATAATTACACATAAATGCATAATTGATATCACCATTTTAAAAATATATATATTTATACACTCAAAATTATAGTAATGAAAATCTTCATTTCTTTTAAGAAATGGAGAGGATATTTACTCCTTCTTAATGCGCTAATGCAAACTGCCTACCAGGTCATCATTTTCAATTTATTTATTTGTTTTTTCTTTTTTGTTTAAGTCAGAGCAATGCTACTATTTATTATAAGAGATTTATACAAATTGAATTAGATATATAACCATCCTTTTGATAAATTATATACGAATTAGGTAAAACAATTGTAAAAAATAGGATCGATGGTTTTAAAGTTGGTATATATTGCATTAAGTCTCATTCTGGTATGGATTCATTGAATTTAATTGGTACTAACTTATTGAGCTTTTTTCAGTTACAATAAGGTTTAGGATCCAGTGTCGTTAGGAAAAAAAAAGTTGGAGTTAAACAAAGATAACCTCAAATTTAAACACAGCATCGAATGATTTTGTAAAAGACTTAATGTTGTTTCTTGGAGTAATAGTATACATTCACTAACTCAAATTACATAAAATCAATCAATTTTGTAGATATTTTCTCTTTATGAAAAACACTAGAAAAAGATTTAAGACAAAAACTGTTCTGACCAAATGTTTATTTGGCAAAATCTCGGTTTTAAATTGTTTTTTTATGTTGTTGCATAAAAACATGGTTTGGGTGTCAAATGAGTTAATTCCTATTCCTATAGGCCACCGATGATGATAATGTTCAGGGCCGGCAGGATTTTTAACTGGGATGGTGAAAGTTCGATTTTGGGCAATGTTAAAAGCATCTCCCCATTTTTATTTTACCACCTCCCCTTTTCATCTAAGATAAAAGGCTACATTACACTTTTCGTCCCTTAACTTTATTTTAGTTTTCAATTTCGTCCCCTAATTATTTTACTTTTCATTTACGTCCCTTAAGTTACGAAAGTTACGCCACTTTCGTCCCCTAACTATTTTACTTTTCATTTACATCCCTTAAGTTACAAAAGTTATACCAAATTCGTCACTTTCGTCTATAACCCCTTTAAACAATAAAGTCAAAATCTTGCTCCTATCAGAGTTCTTATTGATAAAGTAACATGACAAAATGTAATGGAGCAAAAAAATGAGTATCAATGACCTATACATACACAATAAAGGGATTACAGACAAAAAGGATGAACTTGGCATAATTTTCGTAACTTAAGGGACGTAAATGAAAAGTAAAATGGTTAGGGGACGAAATTGAAAACTAAAATAAAATTAAGAGACGAAAAGTACAATTTAGCCAAAATAAAATGACTGAAATACTCCTATTCCTAAAAACACCCTAACTAAACTTCTCCCCACCACCCCAACTACCGTCTCCCCATGATCACCCTCCTCACAATCTCCCACCTTCATTTGTTGCACAAAATCCAAACCCCACCGCAATCACCATCTCCACCCATCTTTCACATTTCCGACGCACTCACTTTTTTCTACATTTTCAGATATTCTGGAAACTTGTTTTCGGACGTGTCCGAAATCTAAATTGCATATGTGTAAAGTTTTTTGAACCGCATGTGTATTATTTTACATGTCTGAAAACAAGTTTTTGAAAGAAGAATTTTTTTAAAAACAAAATATGGTTGCGAGGACGAAAACTTTTTTGCTTTTCGGAAACTTGTCTTTTTCGATACAAAAAAATACAGTAAATAGGAGAGTGAGGGACATGATTACAGCGGAGGGGGAGGAGAAACAGAGTAGGTGGGTTGGGTTACAATTTGGGGTAGGGTGACTTTGTGGGGAAGGGTTACGGTTTGAGACTTTGGGTGGGGGAAATGTTAAGGGGCGAGAGGGTTACGATTTTGGGGTGGGGTACAGGATATGGATGCAGGAGAGGGGGATGGGGGTTAGGGTTGTAGGGGAGTGGGGTGGGCTGTGGGGTTGAAGGGAGAGGTAGGGGATGAGGATAGTTTAGGAAAAATAAAAATCGGGGAGGTGGGGGAATTAATTTGGGGAGGTGGTTTTAACATTGCCCTTTGATTTTTTGGTTGTCTTTGGGAATAACCAGGCATTTTTTCAAGGGGTTGCTATTTGCACCACCATATTTCTAATATACTCCCCTTGTGTTTAAAAAATATTTGTTTCTCAAAATAACTCTAATGGGAAGTAAACTTTTGGAAGATTTTTTTTTTTTTGAATTTATATTACCGTTCGGAAGTTGACTTTTGGACTATTTTTATGCTTAGGAAGTTTATTTATAGAATGCAGTTAAATTGTATCCAAAAGTAAACTCCCGAAAGGTGATTGAATTGATAAACGCCCTATTCTTCTTCATCGTTCTTACTTTCCTATATCTATAATTGAATTGTATAAATAGTCTGAAAGTTAACTTCCGCAAGTGATTTAAATTAGAAAAGAAAATATACCTTCCGTAAGTCCAGATAAGGTATTTTGGGGGAACAATAAATTTGAGTGCACATGTGATATACTACCTCCGTACCTAAATATAAGCTCTTTTTAGGAAAAAAATTTGTCCCCTTTTGATAAGCCTTTTTTCAAATTACTAGGTGCATTAATTATTTTTTTACAAGAATACCCCTAATTAATTTATATTGATTTTTGTAGTCAATAGTAAAATAGTAAATGAGGTGACTATTTTATCTCTTAAGTCAATAATTGAAGGGTAGTTTTGAAAAATATGACACATTATAGACAAACTAAATGAGTTAACTAATTTTTTTAATTTGTGTGTTTTGGACAAAAGAGGCTTATATTTTGGAACGGAGGTAGTATTAGAAGAAGGGGTGCAAATAGCAACCCTTCTTTCAATGCAAAAAATTTGAGCCCATCAGTTGGGCCAATAACTATTGGGCTGAGTCTAGCTAAGAGAGCGACCTCCAACCTAACGAACTGGGCCAACATTGACAGCCAAACTGTTATTGACCCCAAAAACAAATTGAAACCTTTTTAAGTAGGGAAAAAAAAAGTACAGCTCAATACATACGTAAAGAATGCTTGAAGGACTCAGGTGTATAATTAATAATTATCTATTTTTATAATCTTCTCAATATTCCAAAGCTACTTTAAGTCTCGAGACAGATCACGTAAAGGGTTAACTATCCCAATGCACCATTTCTTGAATATTGATATATCTTCTCTAAATTTAAGAATATATCGATAACATTCCTAATGTGAATTTAACAAGTTACTAGAGGGTGTTTATGTTAGTTGTTTTGGCAATTTCAGAGACGTGGGAACACCGGGACCGGGGTTCGAATCCGGATGTTGCCGTTTAGACATGTGTGTGTGTTTGTTGTTTATCATTTCTACTAGCTGACAAAAAAAAAAGAGGGTCAGAAGGACAAGAGATATTTGATGTATTAAATTTCTTGTCGTATATATTATTACTTCTTTTTATGTTTCTAGGTCATCATGTACTATTAAAATAGTCATATATTAAAAATCATTGTACTAATTGGTTGCTTGAAATCGAAATGGCCGGAGATGTCTTTTTCAAATCTTACAAGGCATAGATAGATGCTTATGATATGTATTCATCTTATACTGTTCAAAAAAAATTATTCATCTTATGGTGGTAACGGTTGTTAGTTTGTATCTTTTGTTGCATACTGTTTGTCCTTTGTTTGCGGTAAAAGGATATGAAGTAGAGATGGAAAACATTATCTTCCCTTTGATTGTGGGGCTTTTTTAGGTGACTCAATGACATGCTATCCGTTTCCTGATAACTAGTAACATACCCGTGCATATGCACGGGTCGCGCAACATTTTTAATTGTTATGGAAGACTATGTCTTCTGGTCTAACAAATATTTGAATATAAAGATTCCTATACCAATATTAATATTTAATATTAATTGTATATAATATAATAATGGAAACCAAACTACAGTGATCCAAAATTCTCTGTTATATACAAATAAACTTGTTATACTAAATCATTGCATGTTTCCCCGCCAAACTTAGAATTGTGAATAGATATCTGTAAATAATAAAGACATGCATAAAATTGATATGTCCTCGTAGAAAAAGAAACTATACCTTCAAACTCAATAAAAACTATTGCATGTTTTCCTCATCGGGAGTCAAGAAAAATAATGAATTATAAATAATAAATATCTGCATATAATTGATATGTGCTCAACGCAATTAAACTATCCCGACAAATTCAATCAAAGGAATTACGTTTCCTATCAGTACTCAGGATTGTGAATAAATAATACTTACAATAATACTTCTATAATAGGATTTTTTTTCACTAATTATGATGGGCTACACGTAAATGAGTCCCTGGTTTGACATAGATAAATCTGAAGCGTGCAAACATTATCAAGTATATAATGATAATCACATGCAGTCCTTGTCATGGTCCAAATGTAATATTTGCATCACATAACATGTAACAGATTTTGGAAATAGCATAGAAGAAACTGTTGCCAATTGCACGTGATTGGCACTGAAGGAATTCACAAAGAAAATCGCTAAATAAGTACGAATCATGTGTGAGACAAAAAGTTAGGAAACAGTCTCCTTTTGTGTAGATACTAACTTTAATCTGATTGTCTTTAGGGTCATAAAGAATCACACAACCTAAAATCCTATAATAAAAGTTTTTAGAAAACTTCCTTGGCAGCTTTCCATTAATTCCTTGCAAGAATACCGTAAATAAGCAGACTCAGATGTTCACAGAAGACAGCTGATGCCAATTAATTCCTTGTTAGTCTAAAAAATAAAATCGCCAAAACAATGAGTTAGGCTAATATTGACATGCACAGTAACACATAAAAAATAATTGTTGCATCAGTTAATAACACCCAATATATCTCCTAAAAACTGGTCATTGACAAACAATAATACAATACATATTCCCAAAACACTGGTGACAGCATCAAAGTCTTTGGAAAAACTATGACAGAGTCAATATGGTCATTCATGCATATCAAACCTCTTCAATATATGGTCATTCATTACAGGATACATAAATCACTGATGCTACTAAAATTACAATTCAATATTACCCCCAACCTCTTCTTCTAGAGTGGTTTTATGTTTCGTGAGCCAAAAAATGCATGAGGATTAATCAGAAAGATTTTGCTATCGCCAAAAGAATTGGTAACAACAGTATTTAATACAAAGATATCACTACCTTGATCATGTTCTGTGTCAACCTGAGTTGCAAATTCATTGGTGCTTTAGTAACTGGTCTGATCAGAGCATGTCAACATCCTAAATGTTCCAGCCATTTAATCAAAATTCTGGGTCCTGCACAAAGTTACATCGGCAAGACAAAGATCCAAGGCTTGAAATTCCAGTAAAATAACTTCCATTTTCAATATGAGTCCCTCTATCAAAATCTAACAATGAATAGTTGTAGGAGTAAATAAAAACTAATTGCAGAAAGAGAAAATTAGCAAATGTCTTTTATGGCACTATAAAATTATGTTACAATTGAAAAAAGTAATCATATTGTAGAAAGTGAAATGATTAATGATGCATAACACAAGCGTGATTGGGCATCAGCTCTCACATTGGAACTACTGCCATCAACAAAATACTGCCATCAGAAAGCTAATTTAATCCATTCAAAAGTAGTTAATATCAATACTTTTCCTTTAGAAAGACAGTATTAATAGAAGAATTAGAAAAGAAACTTACTACATCATTGAAAAATGATTCTAAAAACTAAACATAAAAGAGATTGAAGAAAGAAAAATCTTGGAAATGAAACCTCAAATGTTTTCACTGTACTCTGAACTTTTATTCTTATCAAGAACTAAACCAAATGAAAGTGGGAAGAACTTACTTTGCCTCAAAGACAGATCCTCTTCAACCTATTGCTGAGTGAGGCAATAAGCAAAGCTGTAGCCTGTCATTAATAAGACAGCTATTTTACCAAGAATGTAATCTATCAAAAATGTATTCTACAGTGGTTACCTTCTGTTTAATTTTATTTTTAGCAGAAATATAATCTATCAATTTGAAGCACAAAGCTTCATCGTGGACTGGTTATTATAACAGAAAAAGAACTAAACCAAATGAAAGTGGGAACAACTTACTTTGCCTCAAAGATAGCTCCTCTTCAACCTATTGCTGAGCCTGTTTGAATATGAGCTCCTCTATCATTTTGAATGACAAAGCTTCATGGTGGACTGGTTATTTTCAATGGATTTTCTGCACTTTTTCATTGTCAAAGAAGCTATTCAAGGTACTCTGATTCAAATGGCACAAAAGAAATCTTGAAAAGAAAATAACAAACTAATAGTTTAATCTTTGCTATATCATAGTCCACTAAAACCATGTCCATTGATCAAGGCATTGATGGATCATTTATACTCAACAACCTATTCAGAAACAAATAAACAAAACCATCAATGTTACATTTTGTCACAGATGTGAGCACCATATCCACAAAGATCGATCAAGGCATGGATATATGACGACAACAACCACTCATTCCAATATTTGCAACAGATAAATAGTGCTCCATTCCCTCCTTTTATACTGAATTCCCTCAATCGAATCTCTATAAAGATCTCTCTATGAAGTCTATGCCAATCTCATCCTTCTCAATAATCTTCAAAACAATCACTTATTCTACTTAACTTCCATAATTTCCTTTAAACTTAAATCAAACCTTTACTCATTAATTAATAAAGACAGCCATGAAAGATTGTATTAAGGCAGATATAATTTGCAGTAACAGCTTCAAATGTACCTGTTATAATATTTGCAGTAACAGCTCCAAACGTACAAAACACAGGAAAAAAAGTCTGAAATGTAGAAAAAAAAGGCAGCAGAGACATGGTTGAAGAAAAAAGCACAGAACAATGGAAGAGAAAAATAACCTTAACACTTTTGCGATGCCAGAATGCTACTTTCTCTTGGCTGTCAAAGTTGCAAACTTGCAATAAATAAATAAATAAAAAAGAACGTCAAAGCTACTTCATCGTGAATAAAAAAAGGAACATCAAAGCTACTACATCCTAGCAAAATGTCTATAGTCAGAGAAGAGGAAAAAAATCAGAACTTTAGGGGAAAAGACCAGAACTTTAGTAGCTAGTTCTTTGCCAAGACATTAGGAAAGCATCCAAATAAGTTGGAAGATTGCAGATTATAAAAACAGATGCACCCACAAACAATAAGTTTAACTCCAAACCATAAAAATGGAAGAGAAAAATAACCTTAACACTTTTGCGATGCTAGAATGCTACTTTCTCTTGGCTGTCAAAGTTGCAAACTTGCAATAAATAAATAAAAAAAGAACATCAAAGCTACTTCATCATGAATAAAAAAAGGAACATCAAAGCTACTACATCATAGCAAAATGTCTATAGTCAGAGAAGAGGAAAAAATCAGAACTTTAGGGGAAAAGACCATAACTTTAGTAGCTAGTTCTTTGCCAAGACATTAGGAAAGCATCCAAATGAGAAAAAGGAATAGAAGCATACCCAAAATGGAAAATGTACATTCCAAATTCAAATATAAAATGAAATCAATATGGTATCAAATGAAATCAGTATCAATTATAAATTTTCAAATTCTGAATCAAGAGCAGATCACAGCAGTCATATGCTGCCACCTCTGAATGATATCAAATGCATGTCCTAGAATTTAAGATGATTTCTATACTAATCAAAAAAATTCTGCCAAAGGAAATGGTATACAGATCTTGTGTATATCAACCAAAAGAGTGCCACTCTGTATCTGTTAGTGAACCAACTATCTTCAAGGAATTTCCTTGATGAAAAAGATGAAATACATACATGTCAAATAAGCTTCAATGACCATATTGTAGACGGAGTTTTGGATCAATCACATGAATCATTAGCATAAAGAAAAAAGAAGTCATTAGATCAATCACATGAATCAAAAGACTTGGTTACTTAAGTACCATCAAATTATGTTGGCTCTATTTAGATTTAGAATAATTAGCAATTCCAGGTGTCAAATAATAAACCATGTATTTGAAGAAAACAAAATCACATTGCATCAAATAACCCACTGTCAAATGAGGAAATGAGCACCCACATATATTATGTGTCCTGCAAATAAAATAAAAAAGGTAATGAAGGCAAGTAAAAAAAAACGTAAATGTTAGGAAGAAATAAAACAAAAAAACTGCAAATCAAATCAAATCAAATCAAATCACATAAACATGCACAATACCTAAGGAAATGAGCACCCACATATATTATGTGTCCTGCAAATAAAAAAAACGTAAATGTTAGGAAGAAATCGAACAAAAACAGTAGATAATAATAAATGAGAAAAGGGAAAGAGACATCAGGAAGAAAAAATAAGGTAAGCTATATCTTTAGCCTTTCAAATTTTAGGGTTCGTGATTTTCTAAAAATCAATGGCCGCCACAGATGTTGAGTATCAAGAGCCGACAAAGAAGGCCCTCGAGAACGCCTTCTCTCAGTACGGCGAAGTCGTTCTCCATTTTGCCTAGCTGCTTGAAAGGGGGGGGAAGAGGAAGAAGAAGATGATGAAAATGGGAGATGAAATAGGAGGGGATGAGAATGAGAGAGCAACAGATGCGAAGAGAATGAAGCTGAATTTCAAAAAAAAAAAATTGAAAGATGAAGAGAGAAGAAGAGGGAAACAGATGAGAGGTGAAGGAGGGAACACATTTTTTTTCCCGTGAATCTTCTCAAGGCCTCGAGCTCTGTCTTTCTCCCCTGTCACCAGTCTCAGCGAGGGAGTGAGAGAGATGAGTGAGTTAGAGAGTAAGGGTGAAGGAGAAGAGAAAGATGGGGAGAAAGCGAGACTCAAAGAGCTGAGGGAGTTAGAGAATCAGAGAAAGAGAGCGAGAGATTAGGGTTGAAATTTGAAATTACTGCTAAAATAACTTTTATACCCTTAAAAAAGGACAGATGACATAAATATAAGAGATCTAGTTTAGTAATTAGAACAGCCTATCTTTCTCCTATATTGACATTTCTTTTTATAGTATTTTAGCTGTCTTTATGCAAGGAAATAAAAATTTAAGATTCTTACCTTCTGCTTCTGGATTTACGCCTTCATACACGTATTGTCTTCACACGAGGAAAAAAATGAGCTCATACATATGAGACGAAAAAAGTCATCATTCCCAAGGACTATAATGGTATATTTGGTTGTGAGAAGAAATTGTGGAGAAAGAAAGAGGTGAGAAATAGTGTAAGAAGAGAGAAAGATGTGAGAAATAGGGTAGATTTGAGGTATTAATTAGTAATGAGAAATAGAGTAGATTTGAGGTATTGATTAGTATTGAGAAATAGAGTATAAGAGAAAGATAAGAGAAATAGAGAAGAGAGAAGTGTTGATTATTTTTTAATGTACAAAAATACCCCTAAATAAAGCTCCCATCATTATTAATTTAATTTTTTATTTAAACTCTATTAATTAATTAATTAATTTAGTTTTTTATAGTAAATTAATTAATTACATTAATTATATTTATTAATAAATGTAAGTGTAAATAAAATAAAAGACTCCTGTACCAACAAAAAAAAAGACTCTTGACTGTGAATGAAAAAAGTGTGGCACGCGTTCAGACAATTGATAACGGAAAAAAAAAAAGTGGTTGCTTATATATTCAAAGGGCACAACAGGAAGTTCAACATTTCTGCATCTTTTCTTCTCACCGAAGAAATTAAAAGTTAATGGGCACCAGCAATTTCTTCTCTCGTCTCAACTTCTATAACAACCAATCAGAAGAAGTTTAGTATTTCTCCTCTTACTCTCTCGTCTCTTACTCTCTCAAACCAATCACAGGCTAAAAGAGAGACACCTCCGCTCCAAAGCATTGGCATTTTTCAAGATTCTGTAATTGTAATAATTTACTCCGTGTATACGTAAATTACTTGAGCAAAAACACAGGAATTGTTTTATCTTTTTTGGAGGTAACAAAAGAGGATGGCAGGTTATTCGGATTAGGTGCCTTTTAAGTGTATTTACACAACCAAACAAAAACAAAGGTTAGGCCAGCGGGCCAGGCTGGAAGAGAAGTCTATTGAGTTGGTCTTGGGGTGGGGAAGCTGAGGGTGGTGCCGGTTGAGGTGTGAGTTGGCCAGTGGAGGGTAGCCAAAATGGATTTATGTGGAGGAAAGGGGACAATGTAGCGGTGGAACAGGGCAGCATAAGGGTCCAGGGACCGGGCTAGGTGGCATAGGAACTAGGGAGAAGTGTTCCATTCAAATTAAGGAGCAATGATGATGATGTGAGAAATTCTACTTTTTTCCAGGAACTGCCCATCACCTTATTCAGTTTCCAAAACAAACTAGTCTTGGAAGGATTTTGCACAAAAAAGGGGGGATTTTGGTTAAGAATTGAAAAGAAGGGGTGGTCATGAAACATTGAAGGTCACGAGCAATCATCCATCACAATTATCATTTTCAGAGAAAAAACAAAGCCACTGTTCTATCATTGTCATGAATCACAAGTAGGACTCATCAATCAGTTCAATCTCTAGCTGGCCAACACAATGCATGCATGAATGCAATCATAATCAAATTGAGACGTTATTACTGTATAATGAGAATCTGTTATATTACCTGCTGCAACTGGATCAGTAAAAGAAAATTCTAATCACTGTTTTTTTTTACTGTACAAAAAATTCTACACTAATCTGTTAAGGCTTCCCTCTAGAAGCCTCATACAACAACAGCACACGTAGTTGGGTACTTAGTTGACTTAATTCAACCCTTCTTTTAGGGATTCTTTGAGATTGATACACAAATTCTCCTGCCAATAGATTCAGGATCTCTATCATTCATTCTGAGGAGAGACTCAAATTGTCAATGGCAATGGAAAGATCAGATTCCATCACACCATCACATGGGTTTTGTTGAGCATCATCCATGATGGCATTCTCCTCCTTCTTCCCTTCTGCCGCAGCCACACACTCCTGAAATCTGAAGCAACTGATGAGGTGGTCATTGGTTAACCCCACAACCTGCATGAAGGAGTATATGACCGTAGGACCCACGCCACGGAAACCTCTTCTCACTAGGTCTTTGCTAATAACATCGGCTTTTGGTGTTTTAGCAGGAACCTGTCGAGGATATCGGAATTTGCTGACTATAGGCTTGTGGTTCACAAAACTCCAAATATACTTGTCAAATGACCCAAACTCTTCTATGACCTGGCATCAGTAAAATCTGTAATACGTTAGTTGCAATGATAATCATAACCGTGGTGCAAATAGTGGAGAGTGCAATTATGGCAGTTCAGTAAAAAAAGGCTTTATAGTGTTTAATGTTTTGGAAAAGTATACAGATTGATAGGTGACTTAGGACGTACCAGCTAAGCATGCTGGTTGGTTACGAACCCAAATAATTAGGTTTCACATCAATGTTGCAAATTAGAATATAAGAAGCTCAGGCTGTACGACAGAATAATATCATGGTTTGTCCTATATGGGTCATGCAAATTGAATAAGGATCAGGACCACAACCCAATTACCCTTATTACCTAACCTACCTGATCAAGTAATCATTAAATACCAATTTTAAGTCATTCAATTGAACAATAGAGGGGAGGGGAAGGAAAGAACAAATAGAGTCATTCAATTGACTCAGCAGAAAATTAAAGAAATACTAAGAGTCTGTTTGGTTTGAAAAAATATTTTCTGTTTTCACTTTTTTAACTACAGTCACCTTGTTTTCAATTCGTTTCCTATTTTCAAATATTTGTACAGGAAACAAAAATAAAAATTGTTTTCGGTGTTTATTGTAAAAAAATTTGAAAACAGGAAACGGAATGAAAACAATGTGGCAGTTTTGTAATTAAAAGTGAAAACAGAAAATAAAAACATAAAGTGTTTTTTTTCAAACCAAACAGGCCCTAAGGGTAATTATGAGTTAGATTACAATACTAAAGATCTCAGAAAATCAACTCAAATCTTTATTAAAAAGGGAACAAAATTTGTTAATTAATGAAGCAGAATTGAATATCCTGCTTGCACGATTGTTTTTCAATCTAACATTCAAGTGGCTCAACTATTTTGTCAAATACAAAGGCAGCCATACAAACTGCATGCAGTTTGTGAAAAACGACGGTGTGGAAGTATGATTATTCTTTTCTACATCAGCAGTTAATACTTTCTGTTTTCCTTTTCTGAAAATTATTAGACTCGCTTTCCTTGTTAGGTATTTCCCCAAAAGATCAACACAGAAAATAAAGCTATAATTTTTTTTTTCCAAAGGAATAGCCTTCAAACTAGCAAAACAATAAGTAGTTGTCTTCTTTCCTAAATAGCATATCCCCAGGACTCCACTTTATTCACAGATCATGAATAAGGAAGCATGAAGTACCATCTAGAACAGCTAGTAAAATCACTTATTCCCTGGACATGTTATTAAACCCAGATACACCCAATATAGAACAATGGATTTAGAAAATGGCAGTGGAACACCACCAAGCCTGTAATATCTCAGCTCCCACTTCCAATGATCGAGCAATTAACAAGTAATTATGATCTAACCCAAGAGTGTATATTCATTTATGAAGGTAGCAAAAGTCATGAGAAAACTATTCTACCTTCGATATTTGACGTGCGTTCTCAATTACTGCACGCAATTTAACATCGGAAAGTAAGGAGCTTGCAGCAGTTCCTGGTGCCATTGTCTTCTTCTCACTTAATTTTGAGACAGCAACTGGATCAAAGTCTGCAAAAACTTCCCTGAAAAGAACTTTGTTAATAATAATAATGTGAACAAAGTCAAAGGGAAAATAGGCTACATCTGAGGTAGCAGCCAACCAGCACAGGTTTGAGGTTAAGAATGGACAATAGTTTTAAAAAAAGTAAAAGACATTGAGAACTTCTGCAGAGATAATACCTAAAAATGTGCCTCTTGCTTAGAATGGCCGGCCAAGAGAGTTCAGATAGAGCACTCGAAAGAACAAGAAGCTCAAATAGTTTCCTACATGTGATAAAGAGTGCCAAGCAAAATTTAATGGAAGATACATTCCTTTTCCAACCAACACAAGAAGATTATTTTTAGCGTATCACATACTTGTCATCATGTACTGGAACTCCCCATTCTTCGTCGTGGAAAGTAGCATAACATGGTTCTAACATCAACAGGTAAACTTAGTCAGGAAACAAAACTTTGAAAAAAGGAAAACGTAGTTCGAACTTAAAACTGAAAATAGGTATTATAGAGAAATTTCCACTAAAGGTATAGCTTGTGCACATTCATCTCTAGTGCCATTGATGTAAATCAGGTTCATACCATGTACTTCTCTCGGAATTCCCAATTTTCTCTTCAACAATAAAAAACACCAACTAGAATCATGAAAAGAGGCCATATCCATTGAACGTTCTATCCTATTTTGGCTACAAAGTCATGGCAGGAATGAATATTTGAAACACAAGGAAATGAAAAAAACTCAAATATCTTAAATTAATAAACCAGACTTCATTCTTATTCACATTAATTTATATAGAAAATAATACAACCATATCCAAATGGAGTTATATATTTATATAATTAAAGTAAATTCTCAATCTTCAAGGACTGAAATCTATCTTGAAGTTAAATGGGAATAATAGTAATTCACAACATGTCAATATCAGCTCAAATACATTCAAAAACACTGAATGACAACGGAAGATGGAAATTAACCACAACTTTCATTTTCGCGAAAGCAATTCAGCATTCAAAAGTATCATTAACAGAATTATCCGCCAAAAGGCATATACTACACGGTAAAACTGTCGGAAGTACCACATGGAAAAATGAGATGGATGGAAAAATGAGATGGCCTGATTAGTGGTTGGGGCAACCCTCACTCAACAAACTAGTTTTTAGATTTGAGTTAGGCCCAAAGTCTCAAACCCAAATTTTAAGATGGTATCATATATTACATGGTAAAACCATTATCCTTAAACACATAATTATGGCCATTATCCTTAAACACATAATTATGGCCCTGCTCATGATGTTCAAAAATCAGTATAACATGCCTTCTTAAGAACTTAGGGAAAGTGAAAGAAGAAGAACAAACCAGTATTAGGGGTGATCCAGGCACACCTCTTCTTGGATTGTGAACCATCGGGAGGAGATTCTAACACACTATCAGAAGCAACACTTCTTGGCTTCGACACGGACCGCTTCCTCATAAAACCGTAGCTATAAGACCTAGTCAATCTTCCAGTAGAAGCTCGGCTGTGAAATGAGTCAGTGGATGCATCAGAAGAACACGAAGCATTCATAGACAAATTAGAATGCAACAACTGCTCATGCCGGCGCAGCACTGAAGAAACACTGCCAGAATGTGACTGAGGAGAAGGAGAGAAAGTGACAGATGAAGACAATTCACAGGCTGCTTTCTTCTCTTTGGCTGAAGCAACCTCGTTGCTCAACTTCTCAGCCTTCCTCAGTGGCTTTGAAACTGCTTTCTTAGAACTCAAAGAACCTGTCTTGTTTCCAGCTGGAACAAGCACATGCCTTGCTTCTGAATCAGCAACATTCATAGACCTCAATCTAGGACCTCCTGACATTGACACAAATCTTCCTGATTTTGGTTCCACAACCTACCAAAATAAACCCAGTCACCTTCCAAATTTTCTCTTTTTTTAAACCTCACTACTACCCCTTGAAAGCTCTAATTATGCATCAGCTACCCATAAAAATTGACTGAAACCCTCACTCTTTTATCAACAGGAAGCTCAAGAAACATAGAAAAAATATCAATGATAAACTTTTAGCAAACACCTGGTGCACAGTGACGTGGCCCCCATAACAGATCTCAGATTTTCAGCTCCAAAATGAACTGTGCATCACTCAAAACCCTCAAATCACCCAATTACACACACAGAGACATCCAAAACCAGCAATTTGAGAGCCACCGAGACACGAGAACCACATTTCTCTGAAACCCAAAATGCCAAAGCCAGAAAAGGTTGAACCTGGTTGGATTCGGGAAAATGGGTTGACTTTTTTTAAGGAAGGTTAGGGTTTAAGAGGAGTTGCATTGAGCTTCGAAATGAGCTCGATAGAGCCTCGAAAGGCTCAGATTCCGTTGTGCATTGTGGAAGAGTAGAGTGCTCTGCAATGCAACCTCAAAAGGCTGGTGCCGCTTAGACACGTTCCTCAAGCAGCGCTCATGCTTCTATTTTTTTTCCCCAGAAAATAGCAAAGAAATTTTCCCGAGAAAATGCGGGGAAAAGGGGTGGAATTTGGGAGTGAAAAATAACAGAAACCTGGAAGAATGAAGAGAGAGAGAGAGAGAAGAGAGTGCGGTTTGATCAAATCAAACAAAACAAAAAACTAAATATTAATTGAAAAAAATTTGTGAGGGATGAAGATAGAGAATCAAGGAGGAGTGAGTGACAGTAACACTCTGTTTGAAACGGGTGATTCCCAGCGGAAAGAAGGCACCCGCGACGGAAACATGGTTTCCAAAAACTGCTCTGTCGTTTGGTTGTCATAAAAAGAGGAAGGAATGATAAAAATCGCTGGGCCCCACACACAATATTCTTTCTTTCCAACTATGTTTGGCAGCCAAGAAAGTGAGAGGAAAAAAAGTGAGGGAAAAGAAAGTTTATTGATTAAAGTGTAAAATTGCTGATGTGTCACACTATGATTGACTTGTCACATTTATCCATGCATACTTTTCACATTTACCAAAAAAAATTTCCTTCCCCCTATTTTTTTTCCTTAGAAACAAACATAGCCAAAATGAGAGGAAATCGGTAGGATACCCTTTATTTGCATGAAAAGTCACAGACACCCTTGCTTTGGGTGACGTGAATGTGATCAACTAGGCTGAATGCATAATCGCCTTCTCTATTTTTTTTATTTACGGTATTTTGTTTCTCTCTCTGAAATTAATAAATGAATTAAATAAATAAATATCCATTTAAATAATCTGGTTTTTATTTTAATAACCTATTTAAAATAATTAATTAATAATTTACTTTTATAGTGAACAGACACCTTTAATTAAAGAATATATTTTTAGTTTTATATGTAAATAAATTTTTTTTTATTTTAAGATTAAAAATAAAGATATTTATTAATAATTTAAAAAATTATTTTGTGTTTATGTTTTTAGTTTTATTTTTTGTCATAGTCAATTTTTACATAAGGATATATTTGTCATTTTACAAATATGTATCATTCTTTCCTCTCACTTTCCTTCCACTTTCACTCCAATCAAACAACCCAAAAATCATCACACTTTCTACTCACTTTCTACCCACTTTCATTCCTTCAACAATCATTCATCTTACTTTCATTCCTTCCACTTTCCTTTCCAAACCAAACACAGTGTAAAACAAAAGAAGGAAAAGAAAAGATTTTTAGTCAAAAAAGAAAAAAGAAAAGATTGGGGTTAACCTTCAAATCCGGTCTTTGCACTACTTATTACCGACTATGGGGTAAACCTTCAAATCCGGTCTTTGCACTACTTATTACCGGCTATGCCCGATACGTATACTCTGTTTTTTTTATTAACGGTAACACCCGGGTTCAAACCCCAATCCCAGCGTCCTTATGCCGTTGAAATTGCCAAAACAACTAACAGGGGGAGACCCGATACGTATACTCTACTCTCGATTATTATTTTTCCTAAAAATAACGAATTTACTCAATTTAAGATTCTGGATTTGGATAAAAACCGAAGAAGAAGGAGGTTTAAATATATGTTTAGTCCCTGCAAATATAGTGTTTTTTGGTTTTGGTTCCTGTAAAAAAAAATTAGATTCCCCCCTGCAAAATCATAAGTCGTCATTTTTTGTTCCTGGCGTTATCCTTCGTTAAAAAATGCTTACGTGGCAAATGTTTTGCCATTTGGCCATGCTGATGTGTTTCATTTTAATCTAGTTGTCATATGATGTGGCATTGAGTTGAATAATCAATTTATTATTCATATTTTATTTTTTTTCAATTAATATTTTTTCAGTTGTCCTATTCTCTCAGCCCTGCTGCTTCCTTCTTCTTCTTCCCTACCCATCCGCCACCTCACACCCCACCTTATCTTCCTGCTTCTTCTTCCTCCTTCTTCTTCTTCTTCTTCCTTCTTTTGCTTTTGATCTCCCCTTGTTCCTATTAGAAGCATTTTAGAAGACCCAGGATGACCCTCTTATGCTGAAATTGGAGGGGAAGAACCTTCCCAATTCGTGCGTAACAAAACTGTAGTACCCTAATTTTATCCGGCTTTTTTATTTTATTTTTATTTTATTATTTTTGCTTGCTTATTGAATTAGTAATATTAATAATATTTTGGTCTTGGAATAAAGAGAATGCAAAGAATAAGAATAAAAAAATAGAGAAAAGAAAAGGAAAGAAGTTGAAGAAATGGGTGTGCATGTTATAAATCAAAAAGGTGCCAATAGCAGTAAGCAACCAGGTTGGTGACCCAGCCCAGTCCAACAGCACTCCCAGCCCAATCTCTCACTGTTTACTTGTGCACCCCCTTTTTTTACGGACAGCGCCTCCCAGGCGCTATTTCCTGCTTCTGCTATGAGCACATCCCTTTTATTTGCGCGTCCCCCCAGCCTGTGTCTCCAACGAGGCCCAGCCAAAACCACATCAAGACCCAATTCCCTCCAAATTTCAACCATCTACTCCTAATTTCCCTAAGACATCTGATCCTCTTCCCCTTCCTCCATTTGCGCCGCAACCTCCTCCCTCACTTCCTTCTCTCAATTTATCTCTCATCATCACCTCTCCACCATTCTCGCCCCAATCTCTCCCTCATCCCTGCGTCTCTCTGTCGGCTACCCCTCTTCCTCTCATCCCTAACCCTAAAAAATCAAAAGCGGTCACAGCCCCTTTTCTCCCTCTATCTTCTATTTTCTTTATTTTTTCTCTCAATCAAACTAAATCAATATCTTCAAAAATCCCCCAAATCCGTGGTGAATAAAACCAAGTCATGTATCCCATGATCCGGTCCAGATTCGAGCGCTAGAAGCAAGATAGCAAAAGGAAAACAAGAAAAACGTGGAGAATCAGAACCAAATCAGGGAATATTCGTTACCTTTCTTTTCTCTTTATTTTTGATTTTCATTTTATTTCGCTAATCTGTTTCCTTTTTGATAATAGGTACCAAAAGGTTATAAAAGCCCTTGGATGGTTCATAAAAAAGGGGAGCCAACCTAGAGAGGAAATCAAGACCGAAAGGAATCTGAAAAACGGGCGAACAGAGAAGCAGCAAAAGGAAAGGCGAACGAGACAGAGGCACAGAACCTGTGAGGCCATTAGATCCAAAAATAAACACTTAGTTTAGATCTAGGCTTTCTTGAATCCCCCTACTTTGTTTCTGTTTAATTTCTGGGATAAGCATAAACCCAGGTTATCATTTTCTCTCCATTTTAATTTATGTTCTCCATTCTGTATGTGTATTCAATTTGGATTTAAACTCTAATATATTCGATTGTATTTTTCTCCATATTTCCTCATCCTTATTTTTTATCATTTGTCTCTGGATTGTGGTTGTTTGATTCTGCTTCTGATTTTGCACCATGTAAGGGCCGAAATTAGGTTTAGGATGTGGTCTTCCAATGAGGCCAAACCCTAAGTAAGGACCAAGTTGCAAATATATCGTTTAGAGGAGTTTAAATGCAAAAAGTGAGTTTATGAAAATATTTAGTTTCATTGACATGTCTTAAAATGTATATATTCGTGTTTTATTTTAGAGTAGCAGCAAGTAGATAGATTTTTGTGGTTTTATTTGTGGAATAATGCAACAATAATAGAAGTGTTTCCTTCCCGTTACATTCAGATTGTGTTTACTTCGTTTTGCTCAAATCTGTTGGTAGCCATAATTGATGATTAGGAATATGATAAACAAAAAATAAAGAATGAAAGCTTTGGAAACAAGCTGGTAATAAATGGTTAGTGTTCTTCTCTTGTTTCAATTAAACTATCACGCTTCTATTCGATTCTGTGTAAATAGGATGATATTCCTCTGTACCGACGCATACTTCAAATGTTATTATCACGCTCCGTTTCCTTTTACTTTTGGGAATAATTCATTTAGTGGCAAACAAATATTTTTGAACAATCAAAGGGTACCATTTTTTAATGGGCGTATAGGGGTGCTAATCCTTCCCTACGCGTAACCAACTCCCGTACCCAAATCTGGTTCGAAGACCATTCTGTTTTATTATTTTGAAAAAGGTTTTTCCTATTGTTTTTTCTTAATAAACATAGGTGGCGGCTCCAATGAATTTTTAGGGTGGTTGTCACAAAAACGAACAACATTGTCACCATACACGACCCCTCAACCGCCAACAAACCGAGCCACAAGCCTTTGAAATCAACCCTAGAACGAAACTAAAATAGAGTCCTACAAGTGCTGCGAGTTTGGCTCTTTGTGGATTCTCAGCACCAAGTTCATTTCCAACCCTTGTAGAAACCCCAAAACTCAAAGAAGAAGGGAAAATGTAAATCAAAGCAGTGGTTTGAATCAAAACCCCCATGGATGCAACAGTTGCGTGAGGATTAATCAATAATTCGCAAAGCAAAATCATGATTTCCTACCACCACCATTCGAGACAAATCGAAATGCAGCTTCTTCCTTCTTCTGCTTCTGATTTTTCCCCCTTTTGTTTCTAATTTTGTAGAGGGGAAATAAACAAACCCTAAAATTTCATATTTTCTAGTAAACCCTAAAATTGAAAATTGGAAATTTGAAAAATGGAAAACAAACAACAAATCGAAGCACAAGAAGCAATAAATGAAGGACAACGAAGCGTCCCAACCATTTCCATTTCACGAGGTTTCCTCTTCTTCGAGCTTTCCTCTGCTTCGTCTTCTTCGAGCTTTCCTTGGAGAAACAAGAGAGAGAGGGGGAAGAGACAGAGAGCGGAGGGAGGCGCGATGGGTGTGGGTTACCAGTAACGTCGCTGATAGTGGTGGCTGCGTGGTGTCCGGCAATGTCGCCGAAAGTGGTTGTCCGGTGGGTGTGGTGGTGTCATCCTTGTAATGAGGGACGGAGGACGAAGGGCGAAATTAATTTTAATTAATTATTTAATTTAATTATTTACAATAGTGAGTCACCTAATTAAATAATGCCATCTCATGGCCAAATGGCAAAACGTTTGCCACATCAACGTTTTTTTAACGGAGATTAACTGCAAGGACCAAAAATGATGACTCATGATTTTGCAGGGAGAGAATCTAAATTTTTTTTACAGGGACCAAAACCAAAAAACGCTATATTTGCAGGGACTAAACATATATTTAAACCGAAGAAGGACTATCTTTTTTTGATAAATAGAAGAAGGACTATCTTTGTTACTACTCGTTAAATTTAAAGTGTATGATAATTTTGTTTGAGGTTAAAAAATAAGTTTTATATAGATATTTAAGTATATTCCACTTTTTCCTGAGCTACATTTCTCTCTACTCCTCTCTTTCTTCTTTCTCATCCACTGGAGGGGTTGGTTCTTGACGATTTTTTGGCCTAGAATCACCAATCTACATCGTTTTTTTCTTTTATCTAAATAAGTGATTTTTCCACATAGATCTGGTTTTTCTTTCGTGTTTTTCCGTGATTTCATCATCTGAGTGCGGCGTTGTTTTGTTCATCGTCTTGGTGCGACGTTGTTTCGTTTTTCGTCTTGTTGCGGTGTTCGTTTGATTCAGATTGGCAAATCAACTTCGATCCGTTACAGATTCAATCAAGATTTGGGCGTCAATGTTACAGATCCGGAGGCATGAGTATTCCAGTCAATTTGATTTTGTCACATTTGTAGGCATTTTGTTGTTTTTATGCTATTAAGCTGGGTGCTGTGAGTTTGTTCACAGATTCATCCTTTTCGGTTTTTAGCGATTTTGAATGTGTTGTTGTCGATATATTTTACCAATTTGAATGAATGAATATATTTTTTAGTCAAAAAAAAAGTATATTCCACTAGTTTATGATTTATTATATTGCAATATTATTTTTTAAAATTTGTTTATAGTAGGTTAAATTAATAGTCAATCAGTCGAACTAGAGATTAATCTCATGGGCCTAAGTTGTGGGATACTCTGGTGGACTCACTCGGCTAAAGGGCTAATTAGAGTGAGTTCTAGAAAAAAAATTAGTAGATTAATCCCTGTAATATCATCCAACTTTTAATGAAGTCCTTGAAATTGACCATCCAACTTTTGGGTGGCGATTGGTGGTGAGGAGGAAGGATATTAAGGTTTTTTTTGGAAGAAAGGAGAATAGTTTTTTTTTATTTGGGGGTTAGGATTTATTTTTTTAATTTAGTTAGTTTCAAATGGGTTTGATTAATAAAATATGTTTAATAATATAAAAATAATAAAAAGGGTGACTCACTTGTCACGTGGACACCACGTCAATTAAAATGTTTATGTGACAGTGGCTGACAGACACTTTCGTTAGCCCAATAAGAAAGCGGGGGGGACCAAATTTAAAAATCTAGAATATATGAGAATTAAACTTAAATAAAAATATTTGTAGGTACTAATCTTAAAATAAACTAGCAGACGCTGGTTAGTCTATTTTACCAATGTCTATTTTTTTCAACGTGTAGCGTCTCTATACGTCACAAACAAGTGTTTTTTTTAAAAAGGCTTAACTGCAGTTTTGGTCCCTCTATTTTTTGTCGAAATCTATAACGACAAGAAGTTCTGCAACGGTAGCGGCTGGAAGAATCACTTTCTTGATAGGGTCAAGCTCTACAGAACACAATTCTTAACCGGAGGAGAAGAAGCTCTTGTCCACTACACGCTAGAGAAGAAGAGCGTGTTCAGTTGGGTAAGGGGCAAAATTGGTCTCAAGATTTATTACTACGAGAAGTTGCTACAGCAAGAGGAGGACAGGCAGCAGGAGCAGCAGCCGCCGCCTCCGGAGGAGCAAGGTGCCGAAACAGAACAAGAGAGGAACAGACCTCCGGGGACGATGATGGTTGAGGAAGGAAGGGTGTTCCGGGTTCTCGGACAAATGGAGCATTGCGTGTTGTGGTTATTGAGGAGTCGCTGCCTCCAGTTGTCCACGTTCAGTAGGATCCGCCGTTGCCGGAAATGTGTGGTCCTCCGGAATCGGAAATGCGGTACCATCCGGATGTGAGAAAATTGCAAGCAACTAGAGGGGAGAGGATGAAGATTTTGAAGAGGCCTAATGGTGACTACTCACCGAAAGACATCTTCGACAAGAAACCCTAAACAGGATTTAGGATTCATCACTTCCTCTATTAATTTTATGATTTTATTACAATCCAGTCATAGGCCATATTACCATCTCACTTGTCACATCACCAATTTTTTGACCCAATTTTATTGATGGGTAAAATGTCAGAAATTTTAAAAATAAAGGGATCAAAATTACGAAATCAAAAATGGGAGACCAAAATTACGGATTGGTGAAAATAAGGGGACCAAAATTACAATTAAGCCTTAAAAAAATTAAACACATATACCTACGGTTGTTGTGTGTAACTATATGTATATTTTTGTTTTTTTATACAAAGAACAAACTAACATGATGACCCATGGAAAGTATTAGAGATAGTATAATATATCAGTTAGTTAGTTATACTTACTGAGTTGGTGCTTTGCTATCATGGCAGATATCAAGCTGTTGACACTGCCATGACAACTAAGGAACAGCTTGATATCTGCCATGATAGCAAAGCACCAACTCAACAAGTATAACTAACTAACTGATATATTACACTATCTCTAATAGTTCTTAACGCGAATCCCCACGGCTTTGAATAGCCATTTAAACACATGGTCTTCTACAAGAAACAACATTGTTGCTTTCTATTATAGATAGTATAATATATCAGCTAGTTAGTTGTACTTGCTGAGTTGGTGCTTAGCTGTCATGGCAGTTATCAAGCTGTTAGAAGGTTAGCTAGTTTGTTAGAAGAAGTTACTAGAAGCTTCATTGTATAAATACCCAAGCCTATGTATTGAATTAGTTGAGTTGAATCATAATGAATATTCAATGAAAATGTTTAGTTTTGTTTCTTCTCTTTTCATGGTATCAGACAAGTAAAGTGTCAATAAAGTGTCTCAATTTATGGCTAATCCACTTGAGTCACATTGGCGAGCAGTAAAACGAATACTTCGGTATCTCAAAGGCTCAATCAACTATGGTTTACTCTTGTAGCCTTCAACTCCGGGGATTCCCTTTTCTCTTCGTGCATACAGTGATTCAGATTGGGCTACGGATCAAGATGATCGTAGGTCCACTTCTGGCTCATGTATCTATTTTGGCCCGAATTTAGTATCATGGAGCTCGAAGAAACAAGAGCTAGTTTTAAGATCTAGCACTGAAGCAGAATATAGAAGTATGGCCAACACAACTGCTGAGTTGTTGTGGATTCAGTCTCTGTTGACAGAGGTACATGTTCCTTCGCACACCAACTCTCTTATGTGATAATTCAAGTGTTGTAGCACTAACTCATAACCCAATTTTGCATGCTCGTACCAAGCATATTGAGCTGGATTTGCATTTTGTTCGTGAAAAAGTTATTTCAAAGCAGCTATAAATTATGCATGTGCCAACTTTTGATCAATTAACAGATTCTCTTACTAAACCATTGTCTCCAATGTATTTTCAGTCTCATAGAAACAAACTCAAGGTGTTTCCCAGCAAACACCCAACTTGAGTTTGTGGGGGGGATATTAGAGATAGTATAATATATCAGTTAGTTAGTTAGTTAGTTAGTTATACCTGTTGAGTTTGTGCTTAGCTGTCATGGCAGTTATCAAGCTATTAGAAGGTTAGCTAATTTGTTAGAAGAAGTTACTAGAAGCTTCATTGTATAAATACCCAAGCCTATGTACTGAATTAGTTGAGTTGAATCATAATAAATTTCAATGAAAATGTTTAGTTCTGTTTCTTCTCTTTTCAAGAACCAGTGCTTAACAAGCAAGCACCCCTTAAGATTTAGCTATACAAATGCTCTAAAATATGTCATGAGAGTACACGTTCTACCAAATTATCATACACCTGCCTAAAAGAACATATCATTTATTACTGTGCAACAACTCCAATCACAAATGCAAGATGAAGAAGACCACGACTTAGCCACAAATTTGAAAAAACAAATAACACCCAAAAATGAAAGAACCTCACAATCCTTTTAAATTTAAAGAAAAGCTCGTTTTTTCTCCCTCCAAACTCAATGTTCTAAAAATCATCATCACCCCATGGACTATGGTGTGATATGCATGAATAGAAAAGTTGGAAAATACCTTATCAAGAAGTATGAACAGAAGAGGCAAATCATAGCTAACTAATTGAATTTAAGCGATTGAATATTTGACTTTCCTTTAGCATACCCCTGAACCAAATGCTTCCCATTAAGGACACTAATGCTTTGATTGGTCTCAGTGATTCACCAAGGGGTTTGAGAAATGGCTAAGAAAGGAAGCATTTCTCCTTATTAGTTTAGGGTAAAAATGGAGAAGAGAGATTAAATTTTATGGGACTCACAACCTTTTTAGTTTCTTCTCACTTATGCGAAGAAATATTGAAAAGAGGCTTCTTTATTTGTTTTTTTCCCCATCAATGCCCCACTATGCACAGTGTTGCCAAACAGTTTTCAAGTCCGCATGTGAAGAGTTTGAAACATGTTCAATTAGTTTGTTTTTGACACATTCAACGTGTTCAATTATGAAGAATATAATACAGTTAAAATTAAAACTAAAATTAAATTAGTCTATGTTGTAGTATGTCGCTAAACTAAATTAAAATTAATTAATCAATTAATCAGTTAACTAAATTTTATATTTAATTAATTAGTTTAAAATGAAAAATTAAATTAATAAATTATTTATTTACATTACAATAATAATTCAATTCAATTCAATTAAAATTAATAATTTAATTATTTTGAACTAATAAATTAAATTAATTAAGTTAACTTAAATTGATTAAATAATTATTGGGTTTTTTACTCGTGAAACATATGATACCTGGCGTATTTAAACGATGTTTTACTTTTGACACAAAATTACACACATAATGGTGGTTTCTATGATGGATGATCTTAATGTGTGGTCTGATGCTCCAGTGATAGTAGAGTGCATTATTTAGAGGTAATTGTGTTATCACAGCAGCCCATAATTCAAGATTGTAAGGCTGTTATGAGTAGTTTTGAGGATTTTTCTATAAGTTATATTAGTAGGAATAGCAAAATTGATTGGTTCAAGAACTTGGTTGGGTTACGTCCCATCCTTTGATGAATTCTCAAGATGTAACGACTTTCTTCTGTCATATTGAATGAAGTTGTCTGACTTAAAAAAAAGGAATATGATTGGTGGTTTGTGAGTGAACAATGTAATAATAAAACACGGTGCACTCTTCGACCAAAAACAAACATGGTGCACTCTCCTCATGAGCTGACACGGGTGGAGTTTGAGAGGCAACTGATTTTGAGTTTCGACTTGTAAATTCCAAAAAAAAATAAAAAAAATCATGATAATAATTAAGCTGCATAAATAACATAATAGCCACGATGCATAAATAAAATAATTTACGGCTAAAACTTAAATACAGTGACGGAAGAAAATGATAAATGCAATTTGAATTTAAACAAACATCTAGCACCACCCCATATGAAATGCACGCACTATGCACCGGAATTTATACAAACATTTAGCACCACCCCATTTGAAATGCACGCCGTACTTGTTCCAAGTCCATTCCCATCTATAAACGTCTTTGGTCAATTGATCAACATGCTTGAGCAATTGCTGCCATAATCTTTATATCGAATCATTTGAGTGGAAATGATTATGCTGCAATGCTACACTTATCCTCCACCATGACCATGAAAATAAAATAATGCCAATCAATTCTATATTCGTTCAACTACTAGCAAACTGTTTCAGACAAGCTGAACGGGTGTACAAGCAAATACACACGAACTGTTCCACTAAAAGACTACGCAAGAAGAAAAACAAGAAACAAAAATAAAGGATAAACCTGGAAAGCTGTGAAATTACAAGAGATCGGCCAATTAATTTATATAGTTACAACTGCATGGTTTCTGAAAGATGGATTCAGCAAGGCTTAATTTCAAAACCTATGCTCAGAAGCGTTCGAGCTGACTCTATTGCTTTCTCACCCCCTAGATCCAGGGCTTCCCCAGTTAGTTCTCCCTCGGTGTCCACTGACCATTTAGTAGAAGTTTTCTGGTTTTGAGGTGAGTCAGGTTTCATCAACTGCAAATTATTCATGGAGGCAGGTGCTGCAGCAGCCACAAGAGGAGCACTTGGTGGGCCATGTCGTTTCTTGGGCACAGGCATGTCATGATCATGTACACCCTTGTAGGTTATGATGACAGCATCTGAGTTGTCTACAGCAGTCTCGATGTGCTTCCGGACAGGACATCCAGCAGAAGTGCATCTGTAGTAGTTTCTGAAAATTCAAGCAGTTGATCACAAGAAAAGGAAGAGATTTCAATTTCAATTGCAAATTGAAGAAAACAACAAAGGAAAATCAACAGCCCCAAAAAAGAAAAAGGGGGGTTTAAGACAAATTATTTTGTTTGGAGATTTTAAAACTAGCTCCCAGAAATCTTAAGGGGGAAAAAGAAAAAATCTGGAGCTAATTTTGTTTTTCAGTTTCTAAAAGAATAGACTTGTGCTATGGCATCATTGTAAACCATGGAAAGCTTGTGATTTGGATCGCAAATAGGACATTTCTTCATCTTTTCTTCTCCAAGAGTGTTTCTCTTCTCCTCAGCCTGCTGACCTGTTCTTATTCTGAGTTTGCTGATGGTTGGGATTTCTCCATGCCAACAGTGACTCAGCTGTCTACACCACTGTCTTGGCCTGTTGTGGCAAGACCTCACCCTACATTCCATGGCTGCCTTTCAAGCAGATGAGGAAGTGTGTATTTAGGTGAGCATTTGACAAATATGTTTTTGGATGAACTTATTTTGTAAAATTGATTGGATTAAAATTGAGTTTGAAATGAAGTAAATTATGTTTGGTTGTGTTTACTCTAAAAGCAAATTTGGTATAAAACTCGGCGTAAATTTTTCAACTTTATGCAAGAACTATTTTTTATCACGTCTAGTCATACCACGGTTTTGAAGGTAAAACCTTGACTAATAGTAACCAAACATCTATGTTTTTGCTAAAATTATGTTTGACAAGAGACAAAATCATTTGAGTTTTGGCAGTTTCAACCGTGAGACCAAAAACACACAAAAGTATATCTCAATCGATGACCACCACACACAGCCTTCATTTAAGCTATCATGGGCTCACTAAGTGGCAACATCTAAAAGCACTCAAAAACGTGTACAGCTCTTATGTAGGCAAGTTAGTATGAAGATTTTAAGAGATGAACAACAGAAAGTTCATCCAATTTTCTTTTTTCTTTTTTTGTAAAGTTTTAGTCGACGTTTATTTGAACAATTTTGAGTCTATTATTTCTTTTAAAAATTTGCCATGAGGCAAGTTTTGAAATCAAGGATAATATCAACTGATAGGGACTTTGGTATTATGGGGTGTCTAAGTCCCATATCGAGTAGTATAGGATGCTCGGTGGAGTATTTAAGTGGTTTAGTTCTTCCCTCTTAATAACTAGCTTTTAAGGAAGGGTTCCCCAAGTGTTTGGGTGCTTATCAATTGGTATCAAAGCTAGTTGCCGATGTCTCGAAAAAGGCCACCCACGGAGGGTTCTGACTGGTGGAGGGTTCTGACCAACGAGAAAGTTGAGTGAAGTGTCGTGGAGTGCAGCCGCCAAAGACGTCGGCTCTCAGGGGCGGTGCTATGTAGGGACTTGGGTATTATGGGGTGTCTAAATCCCACATCGAGTAGTATGGGATGCTCGATGGAGTATTTAAGTGGCTTGGTTCTTCCCCTTAATAGCTAACTTTTAAGGGAGGGTTCCCCAAGTGCTTGGGTGCTTATCATCAACCTTTAAAAAAATAAAAAGAAAAATAAAAACAATCCAAAATAGGCCCTCTATTGCTAGCAAAATTTATTTTAGAGAATCGCTGCTTCATCACTAAGCTAAGACATCTGTCCTTACCCTTTTCCCCATAGGAAGCAGCTCTTCTCAGCAAAGCACAGAAGCAAAAGGACATGATAATTTATATAAACCATTTCGTAGAACATAGGATAGACAAGTCTCAGTTTAACACGGCATTTACGAACTAATTTAAGCCTCTTGTTTCATGAGCCAATCTATAATAATTTGTGTAAACTGTAAACCTTTCATTCATTAATTTGACACACAGTCCATATTCGTTTTAGTTTAATTTTCACAAAAAAAACATATTTTTAGCTAAAAGCTCCCTTAGCAATTTTTTTATTATAGATATTCTAAGCAAGCTATGGATGCTGAATACAACTATGAGAGTTGCTGTTCATGTAAAGTTTTACTTTAACCCAAAACCCAATAGGAAATTATTTATAAAGCTCAGCAGTTAGTTATGGGTGGGTGGGTGGATGGATAGATAAATAGAGAAAGAGAGAGAGAGTGGGGATCAGTGAAAATTGAGTTTGTATTTGGGTATAATCGGTGTTTAAAATTTTAAAAAATAAACCAAAAAACATATAATCCGATAACAAGTTGCAAGTTGTGTTTATCTAGTATACAAAATTATATGAAAAGTTATGTCAACTATAAGATCACATACTATAACAAATGTCCAATTTATCTAGAAATTGGTGTACATGATTGTTAAGACAATATGACTAAATTCAATGGTTGAATTAATAAAATTTAATGTTTATAAAGAGTTATTAAGTAGATTAACCATGATAAGAATTATTCCTAGAGTAAGACTCTGTTTGGTAAAAATTAGCAGATAGCGAATAAGCTAGCGGATAGCAGATAAGCTAGCTGATAGCGGATGAGCTTATAGTGGATAGCTGATAGCAGATTGAATTTTAAGTATTTGATAAAATTAGCGATTGAACTAATTGATAAATATAAAATGACATAAAAGGAATTAATGCGTCTCAATTATTATTATTATTATTATTATTTAATAGAGGATAAAGAACAAAATTATTTAAAACAATGAGGGTATAAAACGAGAAAAAAAGTAATACACTATAAGCTATAAGCTCAAACGCTACTTGAAGTAGCGTATGAAATAACACTATAAGCTACTGGAAAAACGCTATAAGTTACTGATTACCAAATAGTTCTATATTTTCTAATTCATTATCCACTAGTCAAATCCGCTATAAGCTAGCGGATTGGACTTACCAAACAGAGCCCATGTGGATCCCCATATATATATATATATATAGGCAACATTATTAAAAACAGCTTGAAATAAGATCTCTGCCTCATTGTCTTTCTTCAAACTACTTACAAGAGAATAAACACAGCTTGCAACATTTGATCAGACTTTATATTTTTTGGTTTATTTTTTAAAAAATATTAAACACCCATTAAACCCAAATACAACTCAACTTTCACCATCTTCAACTAAAGATACTGATTTGTCAAGGTAACAAAATGAGATTCATGTCAAGAACAAATTTAAAAAAAAAAAAAAAAAAAGAGAAAGCAAGCCATATATAGGCATGTACCTGGGATGGGGATTCCCCTTCACCATTTTCTGTCCATACTTGCGCCATCGGTATCCATCACCTGATATCCCCACATCCCCTGCTGCATGTACAACAAGCTTGGGTTTCTTTCCAGGTTTAACAGAAGAATCTGAGGGAGTTAAGTCACCTTTCTCCTTTCTGGTTATCAAATAAAAGGAGAGAACATAAATCACTATATTCCTGCCACAATTAGAATAAATGGGCTTATTGTCTAAATTTTTTCTATGAAGAATATGATTTCATATGCGGACTTGCCTTCGTTTTGGCTCTGGCTCGTCTAGATGTTCCTTCTTCAAAATAACTTCACCATTACCATTGATATTAGACGAGTTTTGTTGTTTCTTGTCAGCACTGCAAGGTGCTTCTTGTTGAGCTTTTGAAGATATGGATAGATCAGAATCCTTCAGAACTCTAATAGGCTTCTTTGGAACACTGTTCTCTGCAGTTGGTTCACTGGAAGACACAGACTTGCTTTCCCTAATGGAATTAGTCTTCCCCGGGGGATCATGACTGTGCTCACTTTTATAAACGGTATCTATTACATGACCCGTATGATCACAGCATTCAATCTTCTTAGCACAACAGTTCGAATGAGTACACCTGTAATAGCTTCGAGAACCTGTAGGACTCTTCACTTGCTTCTGTCCATACTTCCGCCAGTTGTATCCATCAGATGCTGATGTCCTTGAAACAGAAACAGGAGATAATGCTTTACCACCAGAAGGATTTTTTTTGTCTACTTCTCCCACGTGCATATTAACCTTTGGAGGAGACATTTTCTGTATCCTTATAGCTGAACTAGCAACAGATGATAAAGATTGTGTAACAAAATTTGGCGATAGTTCAGACAATGGAGTTGAACACACAGACACCTGAAGCTGATTTTCAGTCTGAGATGGAGGTGTCTGGGCTACTTCTCTTGCAATAATTTCTTTTTCAGGAGGTCCAACTGTCTCCTGAGCATAAAATGACCAATTTTACTGCTAAAGAAATCAAATATATGTGTGATGTACATAACATGCAACTTTCTTATGCTTAATTTGTTGAATGCAAAAATACTACTTTATGTTAGGAATTGTTCATTCAGGAAAAGCAATCAAATGATTGTCTTTTCAGTATACCTAGGATTCCCACCTGGGATATTTCAATAATTATTATGAAGCCTAAGTTGTTAGATGAAAGCTCAAGAAAGGTTCATATCTCTGCCAATTTGTGACTGTAGATTTTTTACCACTAAATGCACTATCGGATAGACATTTCATTAGTATAACAAATACCAGTGTTAAAAAGTCAGAATTGTACAGTGTCAACTACTGAGATAGGAAAAGTATTCTAAGAATCTTCACAGACATCATACAAGAGTTACATAAAGCTTCAAGTCTCAATTTTCGAACTAGCCTATCATTAGATGCTGCAAGTAACTTTTATGTGATTTTGGATTATTTCGTAGCCTGAGAGCCTGGTCGTTGCTTCCCATTTTCTTTCAAGATTGAAGTGATTTCATTCCTCCTATTTATGGGATCAATCCATCAGTATACTTAACAGCGCAAGTCTGAACTCTCTTCTAAGCTGAAGCTGAAGCTTCTAAGACCTAAAAATCTACTAACATTTTCTCAATGAGGCAAAAAACGGAAACAGGAGGCCTACTAAGTCTTTCCCTAGAATATTCATAAGTCCTAATTGTTAGATAATATAATATAATAGTACTAAGGGTAGTTTAGTCTTTTGTATCTTTAGTATTTATACTTCTCTATTGCCTTGTATTGTTAAGACTTTGTTAATTTGCAATTCTATTGGAACCCTAGCCTCCTCTCTTCTTCTCCTTTCCTCTTCTCTTCTATATGGATTCCTATTGTTAACATGGTATCAAAGAGCAAGGTAGATCCTATGTTGGAAGCCTTTTTGCGTTCCAGAAATTAGCAACCCAAAAAAAAAAAAAAAACCTCAATGTTCACGCGATCAAGCATTGTTCTGTTCACGACTCTGCCGCTTTGTATATCGCCACCGTTCCAGTTCGTCTAGACTTCCAGTATTACACGGAACTGATGTTCCAGCACTTTATTGCATTCGTGTTCTCAAGCAAAGAAAGGGGACCACACTTGGAATTTTAGATTTGATTGGACTAAGTCATAGTCTGATTTGTTTTTTTATTTCTGGAGGTAGAAGTTCATTGGTCATTTGATTGGACCAAGTCATCGTCTGATTTGTTTGGTATTTCTGGAAGCTGAAGTTCATTGGTCCTTTGCATTTTATTTGTTCCTCTTGTGGCAGTAGGAGCTCTCTGTATTACTTGGAATTGAAAGTTAAAACTTATTTGGTCCTCGCATGGTATTATTTTCGTTGATCCATCTGTGAGTTTTTGGCAAACGAATATTATTATTATTTTTTGGCAGTGACCCATTTCTAGCTATTGGGGTTCGTTGTTCCCGAGACGTCTTGGTTCTATCGGATTGTTCTATCATCATATTGGTATTTGTATTTGGCTCTCTCCTCTATCCATTGTTTGTGCTTGTTGGTCTATTGGGTTCGTGATAATAGTAGCAATAGTGGGTGAAAAACATGATTCTCTTAAATCTACTAGTATGCAATTGAATGAATAGTTTCAAAGATTTCTCACTACACAGTCACATGTTATGTCTGTCTCCTCAAATATAGGTTTGTCCTCTTCTGGCTCATTAGGTATATCTTCCTCTATATGGATTCTTGACTCTGGAGCCTCTCATCATATGTCATCGGATCGTACATCATTTGCATTCTTACATCCTGCTACATCTGTGCCAGTGATGACTGATGATGGCACTCCCATGCCATTAGCAGGCATAGGATCTATTTGCACACCCCATTTATCACTTTCAAATGTTTACTACATTCCTAACCTCACTATGAATCTTGTTTTTGTTGGTCAATTGTCTGATTCTGGTTTCTTGGTATTTTTTACTTCCAATGCTTGTTATGTGCAGGATCCGCAATCCAAGAGGATGATTGGGACTGGTGGTAGGCAAGGGAGACTTTATATCTTGGATGAGTTGAAGGTTCTAGATGCTGCAGTTTCTAGTGTTGACCTATCATCTTTTCGGTTGAGTTCATCCTCTTCTAATTTTTATTTATGGTACTCTCGTCTTGGTCATGTTTCCTCTTCTCGTTTAAAATACTTAGTTTCTACAGGAGCTCTAGGAAAATTGCAACCTCATGATATTTCTAATTGTTGTGGTTGTAAACTTGCTAAATTTTCTGCTTTACCATTTAGCAAAAGTCTTTCCATTTCGAGTGCACCATTTGACTTAGTTCATTCTGATGTATGGGGTCCATCACTGATTCTTACCAAAGGTGGATCTAGATATTATGTCTCGTTTATTGATGATTATACTCGTTATTGTTGGGTTTATCTTATGGAACATCGTTCTGAGTTCTTTAGCATTTATCAAATGTTTCGTGCTTTAGTTAAAACTCAACATAATGCTGTTATCAAGTGCTTTCGATGTGATCTAGGTGGTGAATATACCTCTAATAAATTCTCTGAGTTACTTGCTTCTGATGGTACTTTTCACCAGACTTCTTGCACTGACACTCCTGAACAGAATGGAGTTGCTGAAAGGAAATATCGTCATATTGTTGAAACTGCCCGTTCCCTTTTGTTGTCTGTTTCAGTTCCAAGTGAGTTTTTGGGTGAAGTTGTTCTTACTGCTGTCCATGCTATTAACAGAATTCCATCCTCTGTTACCTCAGGTTTGTCTCCCTTTGAAAAGTTGTATAGTTGTGTTCCTGATTATTCATCACTGAAGGTCTTTGGTTCCAACTGTTTTGTTCTTTGTCCATGTGTAGAACGTAGTAAATTATCTTCTCGTTCTACAATATGTGTTTTTCTTGGTTATGGGGATAGTCAGAAGGGTTATCGTTGTTATGACCCTATAAGTCAAAAACTTTATGTTTCCCGTCATGTTGTGTTTTTTGAGCACATGCCATTTTATTCTTTTTCCTCTAATTCTCATAGTCCTACCAGGTCTGAACTCACCCGTATTAATCCTTTTGCCATGGATATTGATAGTCCCACTGACTCTGATGTTGAGAATTGCAGGGTTGACACTAGCCCTTCTACAGATCCATATGTTCCCTCTGTCCCCAAGGCTTCCCAAGAACCTCCTGTGATTGTTGATCCTCCTCCTCCTCCTCCTCGTTATCCTCCAAGCAATCGTAAGTCCACTCAATTGTCAGATTTTGTTTATTCTACTTACTCTACTTCTTTTGCTTCTTTCTTAACCTCTATTCACAGTTTGTCTGAGCCCCCTTCCTACAAAGAGACTATTCTTAATCCCCTTTGACAGTAGGCTATGGCAGAGGAACTTTCTGCTTTACACAAGACAAATACTTGGGACTTTGTACCTCTTCCACCAGGAAAACATGCTATTGGGTCTCGTTGGGTATACAAGATCAAAACCAAATTTGATGGGTCAGTTGAGCGTTACAAAGCCCGTCTTGTTGCTAAAGGATTCTCACAACAATATGGTATGGATTATGAAAAAACCTTTGCTCCTGTTGCCAAGATGACTACCATTCGCACTCTTATCGCAGTTACATCTGTTCGTCAGTGGCATATTTCTCAGTTGGATGTTAAAAATGCATTCTTAAATGGTGATCTTCAAGAAGAAGTTTACATGGTACCTCCACCAAGTTTTTCTCATAATCCAGGGTAAAGAAGGCTCTCTATGGTCTTAAACAAGCTCCTCGAGCTTGGTTTGAGAAGTTCTCCACTGTGATTGCATCTCTCGGCTTCCGTTCTAGCAATCATGATTCTGCTTTGTTTCTGAAGACCACTTCTCATGGTCGTATTATACTCTCTTTATATGTTGATGACATGATTATCACATGGGATGATGTTGATGGGATTGCAGAATTGAAATTGCAGTTAACAAAACAGTTTGAGAAGAAGGATTTAGGTCCTCTTCGCTATTTCTTAGGGATTGAAGTTGCCTATTCTCCTAGTGGTTATCTTCTCTCTCAATCTAAGTATATTGCCAACATTCTTGAATAAGCTCGTCTTTCTGATACTCGAGAAGCAAACACCCCCTCTTGAGCTTAATGCAAAATATGTCTCCTCTGATGGTGTTCCTCTTCCTGATCCTACTTTATATCGTACATTGGTTGGCAGCTTGGTGTACCTTACCATTACTAGATCTGATATTGCTTATGCGGTGCATGTTGTCAGTCAGTTTGTTGTTTCTCCTACTACAGTGCATTGGGCAACCGTTCTTCGCATTCTTCGGTATCTTCGGGGCACTCAATTTCAGAGTCTTCTTTTTCCTTCATCTTTTTCTTTAGAGTTGCGTGCTTACTCTGATGCTGATTGGGCTGGCGACCCCACTGATCACAAGTCTGCCACAGGGTTTTGTATTTTTCTAGGAGATTCTCTTATTTCTTGGAAGAGCAAGAAGCAAGACATTGTCTCTCGCTCTTCTACAGAAGCTGAGTATCGTGCTATGGCAGACACTACTTCGGAAATAGTTTGGTTACATTGGCTTCTTTCTGATATGGGTGTCTCCCTCTCTGGACCGACTCCTATGTACTGTGATAACAAAAGTGTTATTCAAATTGCCCACAACTCGGTCTTTCATGAATGCACCAAGCATATTGAGATTGATTGTCACCTCACACGCAATCACCTACAGCATGACACCATTTCTTTACCCTTTGTTTCTTCCTCCATGCAGATTGCTGACTTGTTCATAAAATCGCATTCTGTCAACCGTTTTCGTTTCTTGACTGACAAACTCTCGATGCTCCCTATTAACGCAACGTGAGTTTGAGGAGGTCTGTTAGATAATATAATATAATAGTACTAAGGGTAGTTTAGTCTTTTGAATATTTAGTATTTATACTTCTCTATTGTCTTGTATTGTTAAGACTTTGTTAATTTGCAATTCTATTGGAACCTTAGCCTCCTCTCTTTTTCTCCTTTTCTCTTTTCTTCTATATGGATTCATATTGTTAACCCTAATGCCCGGCTGGAATGAGTTACTGGGAGAGTAGCATTTTAGCAATCATTTTAAAACCAGATTCCAAAGTTCTAATCTGTAAAGCAGAGCTTAACACTTATCTGCGTTGTTCTCGGATTTTACAGTTGACATTTCCCATAAGTTTCCAAGAGTCTTAAAACAGAGATACAAAAGTCCAGTGAAACTATATGTAGCAGCTTGTAAGAACAAGCAACTAACCATAGGTTACATTCAAAACCCCTAATCAGAACGTTCAAGCTCGAATTTCCCAATTCTAACCATACTGTAACCTAAACCACGAACTCTCACAAATGATCAAGCAAAGTAGAAAAGTTAAATCACATAAACACAAACTGATATATACCCAGTATTACAAAAAGAAAAAACGTGAAAAACAAGGACGATCGAACCAAAACGAGTTTTAAAATCTCTTTCAAAAACAAATTAAATTTCCTACGATAAATGCTCTCTGACCTTACTTTCGGCTTTGCCACCCGAATTCAGCGTATTAGGGCTCCCCTGCAAATCTGTGACATAAACCACACATTTCACTACTCTTTTCTTTTTTAAGAAAGATTCATTTGGATGAAAAAGAACACACACACACACTCAATGAAATCGAGACGCACCAGAACTCCGATGTTGCACAAACGAAGAGGGAACATCAGCTAGGGTTTCTGAATTGGGCTCCATCGAATGCTCAATAGAACTCGGTAACTGGGACTCGGTGGCGTGAGGCGTTTTACCGACTCGTTCCTTTATCTCTTCGTCGTCTTCTTCAATTTCTGGATTTCCATCTGAATCATTTCCTGTTCGGCGAAGCTCTGCGGCTCCCGTTGGGGGAGCTTCGGAGCCGCGATGATCAGCCATGGCAACGAAGACGCAGAGAGCAAAGTTTCGAGAGGATTTTTATTGCGTTTTAAAGCGAAACGCGTTTCGGGTTTCGCGAAACGCCACAGTTTCTGTGTGAGAGAGTTTGCGGATATGTGTGTGAGGGACTGACTCTGACTTGCATTTGACTCACTGCTCAGGTTCTTCTCGTTCTTTCTCTTCTGCTCTCGTACCAGGTAACACACACCGTCCGTTTCTCCGTAACTTGCCACTCTTGAATTCTCGGTTCCGTTGACGCCGTCAGTCTTCTAATGTTTAATGCTTCTTTGATTCGCCACACTGCCGTTTTCCTTTCTCTTTTGCTTTTTGGACCATTAATGACACTTGAATCCAACGTGGACAATTCTCTACCATTCTTTTTTTTCCAAAGGTTTACAATGTTCATTTATGGTATGTTTGGTATGTAAGAAAGTGGGAGGAAAGAAAGTGAGAGGAAAGAAAATTTATTGGTTAAAGTGTAAAATTGATGATGTGTTATATTATTATTAGTCTGTCACATTTATCAATGCATCTTTTTCACACTTTACCAAAAACTTTCTTTTCCCTCTATTTTCTCTCCTCTCTGCCAAACAAACCATTAATGTTTTGATGAAGTACGTGCCAAACAAAATCATACTCCATTCATCCCTTATTAAGACCCTTTTGTAAAAAAATATTGGCTAAAATATATTTTTAGTCCTTCAAAATATATCAAAGTTCGTTTTTGGTCCCCAAAAAAAAATCGTACCTTTTTAGTCATTAAATTTTTGAATATTCTGTTTCGATCGTCCCTCACCAAACTCCGTTTTCAGCTTAACTGAGTTGGACAACATGGCAAATAATCAGCAACAACGTGGCAACGATCTCCATCGTGGAAATGGGAAACAAAAAGGAATCAGGATGCGAAGAAAACATTAAATCTCGCAAAGTGAAAATACAGAGGAAAAAGGAACCCTAATTTCTGAACCCGATTCTGGAGATCACCTCCATTGCAAGTTCGATGTGCTTCCCTGCGTTCGCAAGAAGCAACTTGTTGAAGGAATACGCCGATTGAAGAAGTGTTGTAACGTATTGGAGGTATGTTGAGTGTTTTATCGCAAGAAGCAATTTTCGTTATCCCCTTTTTATTGGTTTTCTGTGCGTGTGAACCCTATGGGGAACCAGAGGCATTTTACCTTATTTTAATGTAATGAGGAACATGTGGGGTGTGGTTGATCAAATGGGACCGTTTGATACTACTATTGTATACTTTAGGGTTTATTTTAGTTAGAAATAATGTTCTGTAATGGACTGCTGTTTGAAGTTTGGGAACATGTGGGGTATGGGGACCATATGGGACAATTGTATTCCATATTGTGAGTTGTATGTTTGTAATGTAGTATTTTTGTATTGTGGGACCATTGTAGCTATAAAGTTGTTTGTTTTTGTGCATCTGCTGCAAGGGACAAACTCATGTGCTTCCCATTTTTTTATTGTGAATTTGTGTCTTTTTTTGTTATGTTAATTTGTGTGTTTTTTTAATGTTTTCAACTATGAGCATATCTGTAGTATTCCACCACATGGGTAGATTTCAGATGGAACCCTCATTGCACTACAAGGGTGGTGAAATACATGCGGTGCATAACATTGATGTGGATAGGTGGTCATTTTTTGAAGCACTAGGAATAGTGAAGGAGGAGTTAGGATATGTGGATGAATGTTTGAAATTGTGGTGGAAAGAAACAAACTCCACTTTTGAAAATGGGTTGAAACAATTGGTGAATGACAAAGATGCTCAGGAATTAGCAAATTATGCCCTAAGTCAAAACTGTGAGGTTGATGTCTTTATTGAGCATGAAGTTGTTGTTGAACAAGTTGGTGAAGAGGTTGGGGGTGTTAATGAGAATGGTAAAGATAAAGGGAAGGCAGTTCTTGTTGAATCAGATGGCAATGAAGAATATTCATATGGTAAAGACTCTGCTGACAATGTTCACTTCAGTGACAGTGAAGAAGAGATGGATCTTGGTTTAGATGATGGTTTTGATGAACCTGCTGAAATGGGCCATGCTGGAATGGGCCATGCTGATATGGTCCATGCTGAAATTAGTCATTCTGAGATGAGCCCTGCTGATATGGTCCATGCTGACATTAGTCCTTCTAAGGGTAAAAGGACTCCAAGGACACCAAGGAAGTTCATGAGGTGTGATTCACAAAGCAATAATGAGGCTGAAACTGAAGCAGTTGCTGGCACTTCATTTACGGCACCAGCAGATATTGACATAATGCATGAAATTGAGGTTGACTATTCAACTGAAGAGTTGGACAGTGACTGTGATGATACAGATGAAGATGCTATGCCAAGGATAAAATCGGTGGTGTTTAGAAAATATGACATGTGCAAGGATTTTCAGTGGAAGATTGGGATGCAATTCAGCTCATTAGAGGAGTTCAAACAAGCAATACTCGGGCATTCTGTTTTGAATGGAAAGCAAGTGAAGTTTGTAAAGAATGATTCTAGGAGGGTAAGAGTACTCTGCAAGAACAAATGTGGATTTCTTATTTTGGTAAACAGGGAAGGTAGCGAAAATACATTGAAGGTGAAGACTTTGGAGGTGCAACATTTCTGTGGTAGAGTTTTGATAACAAAAATGTTGGATCTAAGTGGATTGCACATGAAGTGTTGGATAGATTTAGACTTTGTCAGAAGATAACTATCAATGAGATAATAGATGATATCAGGAGAAACTATGCCACTGGTATTACTATATCAAGAGCAATAAGAGCTAGAAAACTTGCCATGGAAATGGTGGAGGGGGATGCTTGTAAGCAATATACATTGTTGTGGTCATATTGTGCAGAATTGAGGAGGATGTGTGCTGGAAATACATGCAAGCTACAAGTTGAGAGACCTGCTCCAGATCTACCACCAAGATTTGACCGATTTTACATGTGTCTTGATGGTTGCAAGCAAGGGTTCCTGAAAGCTTGTAGACCATTTATTGGTGTTGATGGATGTCATTTTAAGACACCTTATGGGGGACAGCTACTGATTGCAGTGGGAAGAGATCCCAATGATCAATACTTCCCACTTGCTTTTGCTGTTGTGGAAACCAAAACCAGGGAAAGTTGGAGATGGTTTCTGACACTATTACTTGAAGACATTGGTGACATATCATCAAACAAGTGGGTTTTCATATCTGATCAACAGAAGGTTAGCAAAATTACAGTTTTTATTCTTTGTATTATATTAGGATATGAAGTAATATTTCATATCTTAATATTCTGTTGGTTATTGTTATAGGGTTTGATTCCTACATTTGAGGATATGCCGGAAAGTGTGGAACATAGATTCTATGTAAGGCACTTATTTAATAACTTCAAGAAGAAATTTGGAGGTGGCACACAGTTAAGAGACTTGATGATGCAAGCAGCCAAAGCCAATTACATTGAAGCATGGGAGGAGAAAATGCAAGAGATCAAACAGATAGACAACAAAGCTTATGAATGGCTGCAGGTGGTTCCAACAAAATCATAGTGTAAGTATGCATTTAGTCACTATCCAAAGTGTGATGTATTGATGAGCAACTTGTGTGAAGCATTTACTAGTACTATATTAATTGCTAGACACAGGCCAATTCTAACAATGTTTGAATGGATAAGGACATATTTGATGGGTAGATTTGCTACATTAAAGGAGAAACTAGGCAGGTACAATGGTTATGTCATGCCTAAGCCCAGTAAAAGATTAGATAGAGAAATAGAAAAGAGTGCCCATTGAGTTGCTACTTGGGCTGGGGGTTCAAAGTTTGAGATTACGCATAATGTTATTTCAGATAAGTTTATAATTGATTTAAGAAAGTGGTCATGTGCATGTAATTTTTGGGACTTGGTGGGTATACCTTGTAGACATGTTGTTACTGCCATAACTTATAAGCAACAAAAACCTGAATGGTATGTTGATAAGTACTATCTAAGAGACACGTATGCACTCTGTTATGGCCACACAATCACTCCCATTAATGGCCAGAACAAGTGGCCAACAACTACTTATGATCAGATACTACCACCAATTTACAAGCAAGGTCCGGGCAGGCCCAATAAATTAAGGAGGAAGGAACCTGATGAGGATCCTAACCCAACAAAATATAAGAGAAGTAGGACAAGGAACAAGTGTAGAAGGTGTCAAAGTTATGGACACAACAGTAGGAGATGTCCAAATAGGCCAAAGGATCCTGAACCTGAAACAAATGCTGCCGATGAAAATGAAAACCAGGCACCAACTCAACAATCTATTGTGTCAGAGGTTGAAAACCCAGAAACTAACACTAGTGCTAAGAATGCAAGCCTACCACATGTTGTATCAGAAGTTGAAGTGGTAATTTTTCTATCTAATATTATTGGTTTTTTACCTATTGAACTTGTCATGTTCCTAAACATGCTGTTATTTGTGTTTTTATAAGAAAATGCAAGGACTGTTAGGAGACATGTTCCTAAGGAAAGTGCTCCTGCTCGAGCCAAATCTGCTTTTGGTAGATCTATTCCTGCTAGTGCCAACTCTGCTCCTGCAAAATGTGTTGCTGCCAAATCTATTGCTGCAAAAACTAAAACTGCCAAATCTGGTGCTGCCAAATCTGTTGCTGCCAAATCTGGTGCTGCAAAAACTGGTGATGCAAAATTTGTTGCTACAAGATCTGATGCTGCAAAAACTGGTGCTACAAAAATTGTTGCTACAAAATCTAGTGTTGCAAAAACTGTTTCTGCAAAAACTGGTGCTGCCAACAGTGAATTCATGGCAAAACTGGTCGGGATGAATGTTTCCCAATTGATAGCAGCTGTTTGCAAAGTCCATGTCAGTCAACACAACCATAGTTTTTGTTTTGTTACCTTTTAGTTTTGCATCACTAATGAAACCATGTGTTTTGTGTGATTATGTAGGAAGAGACGAACAAAGCAATTGTTGAATTGAATAAAGAAAAGAGCAAACGATCTGAAGCTAGCACAAGTAAGAGGGATGACAAGCAAGTGGATGGGGGTGGCTGCTAAAAGAATTAGGATTAAAGAATGTTGTTTTGTTTTTTGGATTCATGGGGTTGTATTATGTAATGCCGCCACATTTTGTTGAAGCTTTGTATTCATAGCTTTTGGATTCATGTTTTTTGGATGGGAATGACAGACAAGCTGTCCTTTTTGTTAGTCATTTTATGTAAATATATGGCGAGACCACTTCATGTAAATATGTGGCTAGACCACTTTCTGTGAAATGGAATACAAGTATCCATTTTATAATCTACTTTACTTTGGTTTACTTTGCTGTCATGGACCAAATGGAATAACAAGTAAATGGAAACTAAAGAAATAAAATTTGACTAAACATTACTTCTCATTCACATATTTCCATGTTCATACATTCCAAAGTATATTACAACCACATTGGAGCTCCATACATTACATTGTCAAGACATTACAAAACAATACAACACATCATCCTAAACCACCATTGTGATTGCCCAAAATATTGCAAAACATTGCAACACATCATCCAATGGAGCTCCATACATAATGGATTAGTTTCCTACTGTTGCAGTGTTTTTTCTTTTTTTTATTATTATTTTTCTCATTTTTTCACATTTTTTTCATCTTTTCATTTTTTTAATTTATTTCCTTATTTTTTCTCTCAATTTTATTTTTTTATTCATTGTTTATTTTTATTTCTTCTTTTTTTCTTCTAATTTTTATTTTTATTTTTATTCTTTTATTCTTTTTATCTTTCTTTTTATCATTTTTTCTATTTAATACATTTTTATTTTTTCTTTTTCTTCCTTCTTCTTATTTTTTATTCTTTCATTTTTATTTTTCATTTTCATTTTTTTCATTTTTCTTCATTTTTTTCTCTTTTTATTTTTTTTCTTTTCATTTTATTTTTTATATTTTTTTTCCTTTATCTTCTTTTTCATTTTTTATTTATTCAAAAACTTGTTGTGTGAAATAACAGTTGTGCAAGTATAGACAATCGCGAACAAGTAATAAAGAGTAAGAGAGATCGTTCCCACGAGGATTGATTACGGTTAATTCCACAAATTTCCAATTTCGTTAATCTAATTAGTGAGGAAAAAAGTAACAAGTAACACATTAATTTGAGGTAATGATGACAGTAATTTAAAGTGCAATTGACAGTAAAAATAACTTAAAAAGATGCGATAAAAATCTGAGAAAAACAGCTATGATTTCAGTTCATTCATATTTTCACCAAGTTGGTTTCAGTGCCATAAATCAGTGCCATTTGGCACTGGACGCAGGGCACTAATGTGTGTACCTTTCAGTACTTTCACAAGGGTTAAGTAAAGGGTACCTTATGTCTAAGCCCCTATTATGTTCCCCCTTGTCTTCTAAGTGTGACCCAGAACACCCTATTAGACAGATTTCCTATGTCTAGTTTAATCAAAATTAATTAAAGTGTCCCTTAATTAATACTCCTCATATTAACTCATGAATTCAGCCTGTTACCACCTTTCAGCACCTAACATACATGTACGCAACAAAAGTTGGCCAGACTTAGGTCAAGCATATTGTAAATAAATGCGCATGAGTCAAAGGTTCAAAGGCAAAAACTGATAGACATTCACCAACAAGGATTCAATACAAAATCACATCATCCTAGCATAAAGTAGTTAGCTCATAATAAACAAAAACATAGAATAGCAGAAACTGGTGCCAAAAACCGATGCCATGGCACCAGAAATCTGCAGTACAGAAATGTCTACAAACAGAAGCAAAAAATAGCACGTGGAGGCCTTCAAATCTGTCAAGATGAGAGAACACTTCACTGCAACAATGTCTTGTTGCTCATTTCCTTGCTATGTCTGAGATTGGTTCAGCATCCATGTTTTTCTCATAAAAATGGTGTATGTAAGGGATATGGAAATGGAGAATGATGGATGAAGGTGATGCTAAGGATGGCAACTGCTGTCCAGAGGAATAAAAATGAATTCTAATCTAGGGCACAACCCCTGCACCAGTCTCCTTTCCTTTATTAGGTCATTTTGTTTTTATAGCCTCTCCTCAAATGGGCTGACCAATGGTAAACCCAATGAAAGTTGATTCCTTCTGGCCAAAAAATAAAGGCTTTTGTCCTTTAGCAGGGAGAGAAAACACTGCAGAACAGTGGGGGCCATCAGAAATGCACTCTGCAGCATTGTAATAAAGGACATAGTCCTTTCCTTCAGCTCTAATGAATTAAAAACGTTGCTGCAGTAACAGGGGTTATAACATCAGAGTGTGGTGCCATGGCACCAGACTTGGCACTGAGTATTTCTCAACAAAATCCTGCACAATGTCAAAATACATCAAAATGCTCACAAAAGCACCAAAGTGCCTTAAACAGCTCCAAGCAAGGAAAATCCTATTATTTACACAATTCTAATAATTAAAGGCCCTAAATTACTCTTGAACTCACTTAATTCATAGTCATAAAAGCATAAATAACTCTTATTTCTAAGAGTTATCACACCCCTAAACTTGAACTATTGCTTGTCCTCAAGTAATGACACTAAAACAAAAACAGAAAACAAAAAATTGCAAGAATTACAGCAGCACTAAACAAATGAGTTTTAAACAGCAAAATTTTCTTTTTGGATGGTCTTCACATGGCCTTACTTTCAGACTAACACTTTGTCAAGCAATCCCTTTGTGCATCATGCTTCCTTGAATTGTTCCACCAACCTCAAGTGTGTGTGTGTGTGTGTGTGTGTGTGCACCTCTTATGCTCAATCAAAAAGCTAGTATAGTCCTATCAATTTCATTTTAGTTTCCCCCCTAAAGTGTTCCTAATTTGTACATCCTAATCAAACAAAAGGGAATAGGCTTACATGATGGATACCAGGGGTTGAATAGAAACAACGTATACAAACATAACTTGAATGTTCAAGGCTCAATGCACACTTATTGATTTTTAACTATTTTTGTCTTTTACTAGAATTTACCTCCTTGCCTTTTGACGCAAATAACAACAATTGTAATGAAGTTACCCGGTTACTCAACAAAGAGGCTCATTCCATTTTATTTTTTTTAATAAATATTTTTGCATTTTTGGCTTTTTCTATTTGCTAGTGTGTGTGCATTGGCCTATTCTTTGGATATTTACAATGAGCTTACCCCTAAACTTATCTAATTGCCTATCCCCCCTTATTGGTCAAATTTTGGCAACAAGGTTCAGTTCACAAAAGGGGTTCAACTTCAACTAGTTAACAAGCTACCTATTCTTTCTTTTGAAGCTAAGGGTTTTGTGCCAAAGGTCAGTGTTCCTATCAATTGACAATCAGCACAAAGTTCCAACACATTCAAGCACAAATTCCTCCTTAAGCTTAGCCAATGTGTCAACCAAAATCATTTTTTTTAACAGCATAGAACCCGAACAGCACTGCTACAAATGCAACATAACACAATCCTAAACTGTCCCCCCAACATAATTCCTTACAGTGTCCCCACTGCGAATACTCTATGCTAGAGAAAGAGTTGACACAAACAATCTAATTATGCGACCTACAAATAAACTAGAACAAAATTCAACAAACACAAACAAACAAAATACTAAAAATATTTACTACTAAAAAACAGTAAAAGAGCTAGGGTGAGAAAATCCCTGCTTGAAACTGCGCACTGGTCCTTCTAAATTGACTGCATTGGCCTTGCTTCAAGTTGAGCCTCCTAATGTGGTGGTGTTTTTGCAGGTGTATCAGTGCCAAACCCTTGTGCCATAGCACCAGAAACTCTTGTTTTTTTTTCTGCAAACTGTGCAACACCAACAGTCCTGTACCATGAATCTGCTTGCTTCCTGCTGGCAGCTTCTTCCTTGTCAGAATCAGAATTTTTTCTGATACAGAGATCATTTCCTCCTCTCCACCCTTTGGCTTTTTGTTGCTTGACTTTAAACTCCAGGTGCCATACGATTTCACAGCACACATCACAACACTCATCACCATATCATCTTCATTCTGCCACATGAAATGAAAATAAAATAAAAACAAGAAAATAAACAAACAAAAACAGAAGCAATTTATTAGAATATGGGTTGCCTCCCAGTAGCGCTTGGTTTGCAGAAGTCCTCAGCCTGACTTTTTTCTCTTCAACACCCAAGTTAGGGGGGATAATATGACAAGAAGAAAATGTCATCCTTCTTCTTCCTTTTCTTAGAGAGAAATCCCATGTACTTTGCATAGGGAAACAAGTGTTCCCATGCCCCAACAACTAGGCATTTGGGATATGTACTCCTCATCTCATAAAACTCATAAAACTCTTCTTGTGGGGGATGTAACGCCCATAATTCAATATTACTTGAAATTACGACAATTTACAAAAGTGGCACAAGAGTTACCAATAATTTAAACTTAGTAATGAGCATTACAAGTCCAAATTTAAAACATAGTCAATAATCTAAAAGTTAGATTACAACTTTCCAAATGTTAAGTATTTGAAATACAAAATACAATAACAAAGTTCCAAATATCCGAAAGGCAGATGAGTTGTTACATCCCAAAATGTATTACTAAACTAAAGGATTCAAGCTTCTAACTTGCTTGACCGCCTTTCGGGTCCTGATTATCTGAAAAACAATAGAAAAGAGTGAGATAAACTTCTCAGTGAGTCCCCCACGGACCCCTTACCAACTCAGTCCCCAACACAACATTACAAACTCACAGTTAAGATAATTCATAATGTTACAAGAATCCAATTAACATTCACAGATGCTCAATGAATCCAAGAGGGTATGTAATTAACCCTCAATGGAATTCTTCCATGAACGATACACAATGAATCCAAGAAAGTATAGCAGTGACTTTCCATGGAATTCTTCAATAAACAATACACGATGAATCCAAGAAAGTATAGCAGTGACTTCCCATGGAATTCTTCAATAAACAGTACTTAATGACTTATTAAACAATCAATAAGTTCAATCATATCAACAACTTAACCATTCTCGTAAGCATTTTAATAGTTTAACCATTGATACAATTTTCCGTAAGACCATGGCATTAAGTAAGGTTGAACCAAAAGAGAAAGGATTTAAAAAAAACAAAAGGGAAAATCTGCCCCAGATTTGCTTAAGCGAATTGGGATCGCTCAGTGCCATTTTCGCTCAGCACAGGATTTTCGCTCAAGCGAAATTTGCGCAGAATGCACCCCTGGGCAATGCACAGCCAACTCGCTCAGCGCAGGATTTTTGCTTAAGCGAATTTGACAGATTTTGCCCAAATTTCAGATTTTCTTTCAAAACCAAACATGATCCAATCTCAACCATACTCAATCCCAATCATCAATCACCAAGCACAAGGCTCTAAATCAAGCATTTAACATATATATACAAGATCAAGAGCATTGTATAACTCATCAAATACACAATCAAACATGTTTCAACATGTCTTAAAATCATCAAAATGAACATAAACTCATCTCCCTCATCATGCATTCCCAAATCCACAACTTGAACCAAGAAACACACAACCACACAAGGAAAAATGGAAAGTCCTAAATGGTGGGACTTATGGGTTGCCTAACCTCTAAGTGAGAGGAACTCACATTAAGCTCAAATAAATGAGCTAGGAAGCTTGAAGACTTGAGACCCTCTCCTCCTCTTCTCCTCCAAGTTCGAGCTTCTTTCCCAATGATCTAGAGCAGCTCCAAATCTTCAATGTGGCCTCAAATACTCAGTTCCAAAAGCTTGGAAACAACAAAAGATGAAGGAAGCACCAACTCTCCTCTTCTCCTCCCCCAAAATCGAAACCCTGGCTCGCCATCTTCTTCCTCTTCTCTTCTTGTTCAGAAAAATCGAGAGAGAGAGTAGAAAATGAGGGCTTAGGTCGTGAGTGGGAAGGAAAAAGGGGAAGAGGGAAAGTGGTTTTACTAAGCTACCCTTCCTTCAGTCTCTTATTTACACTCTAACCTTACTACTTACACCCCCAATACTTATTATTGCTTTCCCCAATTTAATTACTTAATCAACCAATTTAGAGCATATCAAAGCCTAAATTAATTTAACTAAATAATTAAATTAGGTTGGGTGTTACAGGGGACTATTAGGAACAAACTTTGGGGAAAAAAATTCTGGTGTATGTGCTGTAACAGGTGCCAAAACAGGTGTTGGGATGACACTTACTTCTGGTTCTACAGAATTTTTCTGCATAATTTTCTGTGTAGCAGTATGTTCAGATGATTCCTGCACATCAGATTCCGACTTCTGATTTTTACTCTTCCCTTCAATCTCCAAAGGTTGAATCTCAATTGTCACATAGCTCTCTTCATAGCTCTCCCTTGGTTTCTCTTCCATGTTACTATTTTTCTTTTTTTTTCTTTTTCTTCTACTACTACTACTACACTCTTTTTTTGTTTTTCTTCCACTACTTCTACTACACTCTTTTTTTGTTTTTTTTTCCACTACTTCCACAAGATCATGTTCAATTTTTAACTCCACACACTCTTCTTCTTGTTCAACTACTTCTTCAATGCAATTCTCCTCTTTTAGAAGCTCCATAATTGTCTTAAGGTGAGCATCTATATTCTTGCATGAGACTTGAAAGTCTTCATTATACACCTTGGTATCCTCAATGGATTGAGCTAAGACATCTTTGAGGTTGGAGATGCTTTCATGGGATCCTTCGAATTGAGCTTGAGGATATGATGCGTTCAATATAGCATATAGTTTAGTGTTAGTTTTGCATTGCATCTTAGTCATTTTAGTAGTTCTAACTCATGTTTTTCATGCATTCTGCTTGATTTAGATAATGCACTTGGTTTTGGTTCAATTGTGCAGAAATGAAGGTTATTGGCCTAGGAAAATGGAGCTAAATCACTTGGACGGATGATGGAACCAACTCGGAGGCCAAAATACCAAAATAGGGCAAGAATTGAAGAAACACGGTGCGCCCCGTGCTTGGGGGCACTAGTGCCTTCGTTGATGGTGAGAAATACCAAATTGGAGAAACAGAAGAAAACACGGGCTAGCCGTGCCTTATGGCACGCCTGTGTCGAGGCTTCTTCCTGCGCTTATATGTTTTCAAACAAGAAGACGGCCAAAGTGCCGTGTTGTGCTCCACTACTGCTACGACTCATCCCAGACTTTGTAATTTTGCGTTTTTGATTTGTTTCGAAGGGTTTTTTAGTCCTTTTGATCCGAAACTATAAATACGCTTTCAAAACTTTGGCCTAGGGTTCTGAACTTTTTAGAGATTGAAACAAAACACGTTTAACGTTCAAAGAAATTGAGGAATCAATGGAGTCTCATTCAACTCTCTCATCTCCTTGGATTAGTTTCTCTTCTTCCATGAGGAACTAAACCTCTTAGACTAGGGTAAGATGAATTTTGTGGATATTTTTATGTAATCGAATTCAGAATTTCAATGCAAGTCTAATCTATATTATTTGATCCTTTATCTCTTTTCTTAATGCAATTCGATAATTGATCACTATTGAGTGGAACTAGGGTCTTAGCATCAATTGGAAAATTGAGGTTTTAGACTAGCTTTGGGATAATTGGACATGCTTAATAGGGTTATAGGAATATAATTCTTGTGGTATGAGTTTGTATGAATCTTTAATCTTTATCCTTGATTTAACTAATTTGTACCTAAAGAATTAGGGCTGGTTAATTTAATCAAAGGGGTTAATAGGAAAGGGATTTTCATTAATCTAAACTTGTGGATTTAAACTTCAAATATATCATAATTGCTTGCATTGGAATTGGATTCAAGAACATAAAGTTAGAAACAAAAGGATTCGAGCCCTAGTCACTTTTATACCATTTAATTACAAATAGTTGTTATTGTCATTTTGAGTTGTTACAAATCAACTTATTTCCAAATACCACTATTCGGTTCTCGTTCGAAATAGTTACGAACTTTGTTTAGTTGAATAATCAATCACAATCCCTGTGGAGACGATCTTACTTATCACTTTATTACTTGTGCGATTCGGTACACTGCCAAAATCACCAACAAGTTATTGGTGCCGTTGCCGGGGATTGTTAAATTGATTTTTAACAAGGCAAACGAGTACTTTTTGAACTATTTCTTTTTATTTTATTTTCTGTTATTAAAAAAAAGAAAATTTAATTGTTGCTTTGCTACTTACCTTTTCCTTTAGTTTTGTGCATGCGAGGTAAACAAACAAGTGAGCTGTTGTTTGACCCAAAAATCGAAAAGACAGCAAAGGCATTAAGGAAGAAGGCAAAGGAGGCAAAACAACAATAAAAACAATCATCCGCATCTACTTCTCAAGTCATAACTCAAGAAGTGATGGGGGACCAACCACGTACGTTGGGTGATTTTGGGAGAAGGAACAACCATCCAAGGGCTGTCATGGCCTACCAACAGGCGGAGGCAAATGCTAATTTTGAGATCAAACCAGCATTATTGAACACTCTCAAGCAAAGCCAATTATTTGGGATGAAATTGAAGACCCAAATCGGCACTTGGTGAGTTTCTATGAAATCTGTGACACCTTCTGGCCGACCGAGTGACCGAGGAAGTGAGAAACCGAGGCTTTTCCTTGACCCTGCGGGATAGAGCAAGAGATTGGCTAGACACTTTGCCTACAGGAAGCATCGCGACCTGGGATGATTTGGAGGAAAAATTTATGACCAAATTTTTTCCACCCTACAAGTTCATCAAAAGAAGAGGTGAAATTCATGGCTTCCAGCAGAACCAAAGTGAAAATTTGTATGAGGCATGGGACAGATTCAAGCTTCTTCTGAAGAGGTGTCCTGGCCATGGATATGATGATTTTAATCAGATGCAAATGTTTTGTAATGGTTTGAGGCCAAACACCAGAATGATCTTTGGATGCCTCAAATTTGGAGGTACAATTAACAACAAGACAACAGAAAAGCAAGAACCTTAGTGGAGCAAATGGCTTCCAATGAGCAACAGTGTCAAAATGATAGAGGAACACAGGCAAAAAGAGGAGTCCTTGAGCTAGAAACGCAAGATGCGCTCTTGGCTCAAAATAAATTGGTCTCTCAACAATTGGAGACTATCACAAAGGAGCTTAAAGCACTGAAAATGGGAGCCTCTTCCTCTACTCAAGTAAACCAGTTAAATCAGAACTTGAGATGTGATTTTTGTCAAGGGCCTCATGAGAATGGAGGATGTGATACACAGGGATACTCAAACGAGCAAGCTAATTACATGGGTAACTTTCAAAGGCAATGAGGGAATCCGTATTCTAACACCTATAATCCAGGGTGGAAAAATCATCCCAACTTCTCTTGGAAGCAGCAAGATAACCCATCATCCAGCAACCCTCCACAACCGCAAAAGCAAAAGAAGCCAAATCAATTAGAAGAAGCTCTTACTCAGTTTATGAAGATGACACAATCCAACTTCCAGAATCATGAGTCTCATTTCAAAAACCAGGAGGCTTCTATAAAAAATCTAGAGAACCAAATTGGGCAACTCTCAAAGCAACTTGCGGAGCAATCCAAAGGTAAGTTTTCTGCTAGCACAGTAGATAACCCCAAAAATGAAAATTGTAGCGTTGTTACTTTGAGAAGTGGAAAGTTGTTGTCCGAAGTAGAGAGAAAGAAAAAGAGCGGGAAAAGTGAGGTGGATAGAGTTGAAAAAGAGAGAGTGAAGTATAAAAAGAAGTTGAAAAAGAAAAAGGTGGAGTTGAAAATGAGAGTAGAGAAAATATTGAAAAAGAAGAAAAAAGAGAAGGTGAGGAAGACAGAGTTGTTACTGACAAACTGCAGGTACAAGAGAAGCCCAGAGTTGCTCCTCCATATATGAAGCTTCCTTATCCCCATCTGAGCAAGAAAAACCAGAAAGATGAACAGTTTGCTAAGTTCATGGACATCTTCAAGCGTCTACAGATCAACATCCCTTTCGCAGAAGCTATTGAACAAATGCCCACATATGCCAAGTTCATGAAGGAGTTGTTGACCAAGAAGAGAAGATTTAAGGAGGATGAGACAGTGGCTTTGACAGAAGAGTGCAGTGCTATCATTCAAAGAAAACTCCCTCCAAAAATGAAGGATCCGGGAAGCTTTACAATTCCTTGCACCATTGGGAATTTGCACATTGGCAAAGCTCTTTGTGACTTGGGAGCTAGTATCAATTTGATGCCCCTCTCCATGTTGAAAAGGTTGGGAGGAGGTGAAGTCAAGCCCACAAGAATGTCCTTGCAACTGGCGGATCGCTCAGTTAAGTTTCCATATGGGATATTGGAGGATGTGTTGGTCAGAGTTGACAAGTTCCTTTTTCTCGTTAATTTTGTGATTCTTGATATGGAAGAGGATAAGGAAGTCCCTCTTCTTCTCGGAAGACCTTTCCTAGCTATAGGGAGAGCCTTGATTAATGTCCAACAAGGTAAATTAATTTTGAGGTTTCAGGATGAAAAGGTGACTTTTAATGTTTTTGAAGCTATGCGGCATCCTGATGATATTGAGAAATGCTCTCGAGTTGATGTGATTGATGACTCAGTTGTGGAATTTCTTAAGCAAGACAAACCTTCACACCCCTTAGAGAAAGTGATAGTGAATTCTATTGAGGAGGTGGATGAAGAGATGGATGATGAAATAGAAAGATGTCTTGCACAACTTGAAGCTCTACAGGTTGAAAATGATGTTGCTAAAAAGAAAGAGGACTTGCAGGGTGGTGAGTTAGAGAAGAAAGCTAGCCCGGAATTAAAGCAATTACCCCCACATTTGAAGTATGTTTTTCTTGGGGATGATGCTTTTAATCTGGTGATCATTAGTAGCTCCTTATCAAAGCTAGAAGAGGAGAAACTAGTGAGAATACTTAGAACACATAAAGAGGCAATTGGATGGACCATCTCAGATTTAAAGGGCATCAGTCCAGCTTTTTGCATGCATAAGATAATGTTAGACCGGGAGTTCAAGCCAGTGGTTCAACCATAGAGAAGGCTCAATCCGACTATGAAAGAAGTTGTGAGAAAGGAGGTATTGAAACTTCTGGAGGCGGGAATGATCTATCCTATTTCTGACAGTGCATAGGTGAGTCCGGTACATGTGGTTCCGAAGAAAGGAGGAATGACAGTGGTAAAAAATGAAAAAATGAGTTAATTCCTACTAGAACTGTCACAGGTTAGCGAATGTGTATTGACTACCGGAAGCTTAACCAAGCCACTCGCAAGGACCACTTCCCTCTCCCATTTATGGATCAGATGCTTGAGAGATTAGCCGGACAGGCTTACTATTGTTTCCTTGATGGCTACTCCGGTTATAATCAGATTTCTGTCAACCCAAAGGACCAAGAGAAGACTGCATTCACTTGCCCATTTGGAGTTTTTGCTTATAGACGAATGCCTTTCGGCCTTTGCAATGCTCCTGCAACCTTTCAGAGATGTATGCTTTCCATTTTCGCCGATATGATTGAAAAATCTATTGAGGTTTTCATGGATGATTTTTCTGTTTTTTGGCACTTCTTTTGATGCTTGCTTGGCTAACCTTGATGATGTTCTTAAAAGATGCATGGAGACCAATTTAGTTTTGAATTGGGAAAAATGCCACTTCATGGTGAAAGAAGGAATTGTGCTGGGTCATAAAATCTCATCTAAAGGTATAGAAGTGGACAAAGCGAAAATTGATGTGATAGAGAAGTTGCCTCCTCCATTGAATGTGAAAGGAGTGAGGAGTTTCCTTGGGCATGCCGGTTTTTATAGACGATTTATCAAGGATTTCTCCAAGGTTGCTAAGCCTCTTTGCAATCTCCTCATCAAGGATGTCTCATTTGATTTTGATCCAGAATGCTTGAAGGCTTTTGAGTTGTTGAAAGAGAAACTTGTTTCAGCTCCTGTAATAGTTGCACCAGATTGGGAGTCACCCTTTGAGTTAATGTGTGATGCTAGTGACTACGCAGTGGGGGCTGTTTTGGGGCAACGAAGAGACAAATTCTTTCATGCCATTTACTATGCTAGCAAGGTACTAAATGAGAACCAAGTCAACTATGCAACCACAGAGAAGGAGTTGCTCGCTATAGTGTTTGCTCTCGAAAAATTCTATTCCTATTTGATTGGTTCCAAAGTTGTGGTGTTCACTGATCATGCGGCAATCAAGTATCTTATGACTAAGGTTGAATCCAAGCCAAGACTCATTCGGTGGATTTTATTGTTGCAGGAATTCGACCTTGAGATCAAAGACAAAAAGGGGAGTGAGAATGTGGTGGCTGATCATCTGTCTAGGCTGGAGAATACTGAAATTACAGCCAAAGAGTTGGACATTCTAGAGGAGTTCCCAGATGAGAAACTATTAGTTGTAAATGAGAGGCCTTGGTTTGCAGACATGGCAAATTTTAAAGCTGCTGGTGTGATACCAGAAGAGCTAACTTGGCAACAAAAGAAGAAATTTTTCAAAGATGCTAACTATTTCATTTGGGATGATCCTTATCTTTTCAGGCAATGCCCAGATGGACTACTCCGAAGATGTGTTGCACAGGATGAAGCGCAGAAAATTTTATGGCATTGTCACAATTCACCATATGGAGGTCATTTCAATGGTGAACGCACAGCTGCAAAAGTGCTTTAATCTGGATTTTATTGGCCTTCAATTTTTAAAGATGCTTATGATCATGCAAAGAGTTGTGACAAGTGCCAGAGGACGGGAAGCATTTCCAAGCGGAATGAGATGCCCTTGAACTCCATTTTGGAGGTTGAACTTTTTGATTGTTGGGGAATTGATTTCATGGGGCCATTCCCCTCCTCACTCTCTAACCAATATATTTTGGTAGCTGTTGATTATGTTTCAAAATGGGTAGAGGCAGTGGCGACTCAGGCAAGTAATTCTCAGACTGTTGTGAAATTCATTAAGAAGAATATATTTTCCCGGTTTGGGGTCCCTAGAGTGCTAATTAGTGATGGTGGATCACATTTTTACAATTCGAAATTGGAGGCTGTACTGAAAAAGTATGATGTGAAACACAAAGTTGCTACTCCTTACCACCCTCAAAGCAATGGGTAAGCTAAAGTGTCAAATCGGGAGATTAAGAAGATACTCGAGAAAACAGTGAGTGCATCAAGGAAAGACTGGGCTCAGAAGCTTGATGATGCTTTGTGGGCATACAGGACAGCTTATAAATCTCCAATGGGTTGTCTCCCTACCAGCTGGTTTATGGCAAAGCATGTCATTTGCCAGTTGAGCTTGAGCATAAGGCATTTTGGGCCTTGAAGTTCTTGAATTTTGATTCAACCTTGGCAGGAGAGAAAAGAATTATGCAGCTGCATGAGTTGGATGAAATGCGTTTGCATGCCTATGAGAATGCCTCCATCTACAAACAGAAGGTTAAAGCTTATCATGATAAGCACATTGTGCAAATAACCCTCTATCCTGGGCAGCAAGTGTTACTCTTCAACTCTCGTTTGAAGTTATTCCCGGGAAAACTCAAGTCTAAGTGGTCGGGACCTTTTGTTGTAAAAGAAGTGATGCCACACGGAGCAGTAGAGGTGGAGGAGCCTTCATCTCAAAGATCTTTCAAGGTAAATGGTCAACGACTGAAGCCTTATTTGGGAGGAGAGCTTGACAGGGCAAAGGTTGCTCTAGTCTTGCAAGAGCATTGAGCATACCATCACGCGTCAAGCTAGTGACATTAAAGAAGCGCTTCTTGGGAGGCAACCCAAGGTGAAGAAGAGTACATTTGTTATTTAAAAAAAAGGGAGAGTGCAGTGAAACACGGCCTGGTCGTATTATCTGGCACAACCGTGGTGCGTGAGCAAGTAAAAAAAGAAAGAGGCAAAACAGTGTGTTCCACGGCCTAGCCGTGTCCTCTCCCACAGCCGTGTCGGGCCTTTCCCCATGCGATTGTGTGTTACCAGCGCAGCACGGCCAGGCCGTGCCAGGATCCACGGTCGTGCTGCGTCTCATAAAACCCCCAATTTCCAGCTGGAACCCTTACCCTGTTCCAAAGCCCCAACCCTCTCCTCCTTCAAACGCCTCCTCTCCCATCGCCTTCAAGCCCAACCCATCCACTCTCCTTCCCAGCAACCACCAACCAGCCGCACCACCACCACTCCACTTCCTTCTTCCTCGCCACCATCCACTCTCCTTCCTTCTCAATAACCCACCTCCCTCCTTCTCCTTCCATCGCTACAACCACCGCCGCCCCACCTCTTCTCCCAACCAGCCGCACCACCACCTCTCCACTTCCTTCATCCTCGCCACCATCCACTCTCCTTCCTTCTCAATAACCCACCTCCCTCCTTCTCCCTCCTTCTCAATAACCCACCTCCCTCCTTCTCCTTCCATCGCTACAACCACCGCCGCCCCACCTCTTCTCCCCACCAGCCGCACCACCACCTCTCCACTTACTTCTTCCTCGCCACCATTCACTCTCCTTCCTTCTCAATAACCCACCTCCCTCCTTCTCCTTCCTTCTCAATAACCCACCACCCTCCTTCTCCCTCCTTCTCAATAACCCACCTCTTCTCCCAACCAGCAACCCCAACCACCAACATTCCGCTACACCACAACCTGTTTCTCACCCACTAGCCCCAACCTAAACCCACCCTGGACTCGAAACCCCCATCCTCCAACAATTTCACTTTTATTTTTCTTTTTGTGGTTCTGTGTTCTGGTTGCAGGGTTTTCTCCTACGAGAGTATGGCTTCAAAACGGCAAAGGGCTCAGGCTTCGGGCTCCCAAGAACCAGGTCTGTCAAAAGCAAGAGGCAAGGGCAAGAAGAAAGTGACTGAAAATCCATATGGAATTCAATTCTGGGACGACATTCAAGAGGCAAGGTATAACTCTCTTGACGCAAGAATAATTGTCCCCACCCGTTACATGGATTAGCCTACCCTGATAACTCTAGGATTATTAGAGGATGTGAATTTCTTATGTGCAAATGTGGGCTGGAAAAATTTGTGGGATTGAAACATTTTACTCATGCAAAACTCACCCTGGAATTCCTATCATCTGTTAATGCAAATGTTATATATGCGGAAGGATGGCCAGAGGATCACCCTGACAATTTGATAACCTTTCGGTTATTCAATAATGAGCACAGCATCTCATTAAGTCAATTCAATGACATTTATGGGTTTCCATATGGTGGTCAACGAAGGATCCCAAATGAATTTTCTGCCAGAAGATTTTGGAGCTTACTAACGAAGTCCGACACTTATGATTCATCCTCGTCAAAATCTTCCAAGTTGTGAAACCCTTGTTTTCGCTATGTTCACCGAGTGATGTCGAACACATTGTTTGGACGTGGGGATAGTGATGGAGTTGTCCGCCATTCTGAACTCTTATTCTTATGGAACATGCTGCACCCTAAAATTCAACTAGATGCAGGTTCCCACCTTATTACCCACACGGTCAAAGTGGGCAGAGCTTCAGCTGGAAAAATTGTCATCGGTGGTTTGATCACCCCAATTGCAGAATCTCTTGGTTATCGGACATCCAGCATCCCAATAGTTCATGGGAGCACCCGTTTAGATATCGAGGCCTGCCTTGCGATGAAAATGGTAGTCAAGGAAGGCCAATGCTATTGTTTGGTGCTCCCTGACAACTCGGAACCACATCCTTTGCCCGACCAAGAGCACACCAATATCAGAAACCCCAGGAATTGGAATTTCCCTGGAGGCCCCCAGCCTGATCCCCTGCAAGAGGAGAGACCCGAGGCACCCCCTGCCAGTTCATCACAACCACACTTTGCTCATCAGCCACCTCCTGGCTCTTATGCTGCACTTCAAGCAGAGATGGCTGCTCAACGGGTCCAGTTGGATGGGTTAGACCACAATGTCCGCAACATCCAGGACATGGTCTCTGCAATGTATAACTGGCACCTTCAGCAATATCCTGGCCAGTTTCCTCCTCCTCCCCCTCAGTGAGTTCTTTTGTCTTCCCTATCTCAATCTAACTATTTACATTGGGGACAATGTAAATTCTTAAGCTTGGGGTAGGCGTTTTAAATTTTGCATTAAGTATTTGCATTTCATATAGCTTCTGCATGTTCCTTGCATGTCTTTTTAGTTTGAGTTTGTTTTTATGTTGTTCGCATCTTTTTATCCCCTAAATTGTCATGCTATGTGTGCCACAATTTTGTTGGAATCTGAGATTGCAATGATTTGGAACCCAATTATTTTCTCTTGTGATGGGCTTAAAGGTAGTGTTCTTAATGTACATAGGGACAATCTTTTGATAAGTTGAGAATTAGCATGTGACACTCTAATTTGATGTTTTTCACTGATTTTAACTTCTAAATGTGAGACTTGAGCTTGTATTGGGGCTTGTACTTCATCATATTTTTATGCCTTTTTTTTTCTTGTATGAGTGTGTCCCTCTTGATTGTGCTCTCTAGAACTTGACTTGAAACCTTTTCAACACTTGAAAATTTTTGATTGCACACTTGAACATGATTAAGGCATTTTAGGCATATTTTCAAGCCTCTGATTTTTGAACGAAGCTTCCTTTAGTTGCCCCTTTTGAGCCTTAACTGGAATTAATTTTCTTGGTACCCTTGTAATTGTTAAATGTTTATGGTACCTTTTAGAGTGTATAAGGGAGCAATTGAGTGCTTAATCTTGTTGTTTGGATGCTTGATCTTGGGAATCTCTTCTGTTGTTTAGTTCATCCCCAATAATTATTGAAAAATCTCAAATGAGGGAGAACAAAATAAGAAAAAAAAAGAGAAAATAAAAAAAATATAGAAAAGAAAAACAACAGAAGAGGAACAATAATAAAAAGGTTTTGAAAGCAAAAAGGGAAAAATTGATTGCTCCACTTATGCTGCTTTAAAAGGGTTGCTCTAATTGTTCATGTTGTTAGCCCTTGAACCTCCCTTTTCTTGTTTTTATCCCACCTTACAAGTTAAATCTCTTGGCCACGTTACAACCTTTTGAAGACCTTTTGATTCTTTTGTGTTTTCATTAATTATTTGCTGAGATTTGGTTAATAGTCAAGCCTATGGTAGAGCACTTTCATGGATGGATTTGAGTGAATTTCTTGACCTGTAAACACTTTGAGAGTTGAAAGGGAGTGCCTCCATCAGTGAAAGACATGATTTCAGAGAGCTTAAATTCCTAATTGGACTTGATCTTGATTGTCTCTATTGTGTTTGATAGTCCTTTAGCCTATTGCTTGATCTTGGTTGTATCTCGGGTTCCTCATATGTTGCATCTCTGGTTTCCATTCCATTCTTTGGCCACTGTAATCGCTTGAGGACAAGCAAAATTCTAAGCTTGGGGTAATTTGATGCGTTCAATATAGCATATAGTTTAGTGTTAGTTTTGCATTGCATCTTAGTCATTTTAGTAGTTCTAACTCATGTTTTTCATGCATTCTGCTTGATTTAGATAATGCACTTGGTTTTGGTTCAATTGTGCAGAAAGGAAGGTTATTGGCCTAGGAAAATGGAGCTAAATCACTTGGACGGATGATGGAACCAACTCGGAGGCCAAAATACCAAAATAGGGCAAGAATTGAAGAAACACGGCCTGCCCATGCTTGGGGGCACGGCCGTGCCTTGGTTGATGGTGAGAAATACCAAATTGGAGAAACAGAAGAAAACACGGGCTAGCCGTGCCTTATGGCACGCCCGTGTCGGGGCTTCCTCCTGCGCTTATATGTTTTCAGCGCAGCACGGCCAGGCCGTGCCAGGCTCCACGGTCGTGCTGCGACTCGTCTCAGACTTTGTAATTTTGTGTTTTTGATTTGTTTCGAAGGGTTTTTCAGTCCTTTTGATCCGAAACTATAAATAGGCTTTCAAAACTTTGGTCTAGGGTTCTGAACTTTTTGGAGATTGAAACAAAACACGTTTGACGTTCAAAGAAATTGAGGAATCAATGGAGTCTCATTCAACTCTCTCATCTCCTTGGATTAGTTTCTCTTCTTCCATGAGGAACTAAACCTCTTAGACTAGGGTAAGATGAATTTTGTGGATATTTTTATGTAATCGAATTCAGAATTTCAATGCAAGTCTAATCTATATTATTTGATCATTTATCTCTTTTCTTAATGCAATTCGATAATTGATCACTATTGAGCGGAACTAGGGTCTTAGCATCAATTGGAAAATTTAGGTTTTAGACTAGCTTTGGGATCGTTGGACATGCTTAATAGGGTTATAGGAATATCATTCTTGTGGTATGAGTTTGTATGAATCTTTAATCTTTATGCTTGATTTAACTAATTTGTACCTAAGGAATTAGGGCTGGTTAATTTAATCAAAGGGGTTAATAGGAAAGGGATTTTCATTAATCTAAACTTGTGGATTTAAACTTCAAATATATCATAATTGCTTGCATTGGAATTGGATTCAAGAACATAAAGTTAGAAACAAAAGGATTCGAGCCCTAGTCACTTTTATACCATTTAATTACAAATAGTCGTTATTGTCATTTTCAGTTGTTACAAATCTACTTATTTCCAAATACCACTATTCGGTTCTCGTTTGAAATAGTTACGAACTTTGTTTAGTTGAATAATCAATCGCAATCCCTGTGGAGACGATCTTACTTATCACTTTATTACTTGTGCGATTCGGTACACTACCGAAATCACCAACGGGATAATACTCTTGCTCCCAAATTAAATTTTCCATGCTATAATCAACATTCGTCATTGTCATGGACATGAAATTTGTCTCATGACAGCCCCTTTCACATTCACCTCCATAAAATTCATGGTTGAAATATTGTGGTTGAACATTCCTTGCTTGCATAGAGTCAAAATGATATTGTTCATGGCTAGGAGTGGGTTTTTCTTTTTCACATACAACAAACAAGATGAGCAATGCTAAGAACAACAAAGACAACACCACCAACACAAAAACAACATAAAACAGAAAATTTTACTGCTAAAAAAAACACACTAAAATCTAAGAATCTCAATTAAACCAAATTAACTCAATTGAAAACTCATAGAAATCAACACTTTCAATCCCCGGTAACGGCACCAAAAACTTGTTGTGTGAAATAACAGTTGTGCAAGTATACACAATCGTGAACAAGTAATAAAGAGTAAGAGAGATTGTTCCCACGAGGATTGATTACGGTTAATTCCACAAATTCCCAATTTCGCTAATCTAATTAGTGAGGAAACAAAGTAACAAATAACACATTAATTTGAGGTGATGATGACAATAATTTAAAGTGCAATTGACAGTAAAAATAACTTAAAAAGATGTGATAAAAATCTGAGAAAAATAGCTAGGATTTCAGTTCATTCATATTTTCACCAAGTTGGTTTCAGTGCCATAAGTCAGTGCCATTTGGCACTGGGCGCAGGGCACTAATGTGTGTACCTTTCAGTACTTTTACCAGGGTTAAGTGAATGGTACCTTATGTCTAAGCCCCCATTATGTTCCCCCTTGTCTTCTAAGTATGACCTAGAACACCCTATGAGACAGATTTCCTATGTCTAGTTTAATCAAAATTAATTAAAGTGTCCCTTAATTAATACTCCTCATATTAACTCATGAATTCAGCATGTTACCACCTTTCAGCACCTAACATACATGTGCCCAACAAAAGTTGGCCAGACTTAGGTCAAGCATATTGTAAATAAATGCGCATGAGTCAAAGGTTCAAAAGCAAAGACTGATAGACATTCACCAACAAGGATTCAATACAAAATCACATCATCCTAGCATAAAGTATTTAGCTCATAATAAACAAAAACATAGAATAGGAGAAACTGGTGCCAAAAACCGATGCCATGGCACCAGAAATCTGCAGTGCAGAAATGTCTACAAACAGAAGTAAAAAACAGCACGTGGAGGTCTTCAAATCTGTCAAGATGTGAGAACACTTCACTGCAACAATGTCTTGTTGCTGCATTTCGTTGCTATGTCTAAGATTGGTTCAGCATCCATGTTTTTCAGCATATTTTTCTCATAAAAATGGTGTATATAAGGGATATGGAAATGGCGAATGATGGATGAAGGTGATGTTAAGAATGGCAGCTGCTGTCCAGAGGAATAAAAACGAATTCTAATCTAGGGCACAGCCCCTGCACCAGCCTCCTTTCCTTTATTAGGTCATTTTGTTTTTATAGCCTCTCTTCAAATGGGCTGACAAATGGTAAACCCAATGAAAGTTGATTCCTTCTGGCCCAAAAATAAAGGCTTTTGTCCTTTAGCAGAGAGAGAAAACACTGCAAAACAGTGGGGACCATCAGAAATGCACTCTGCAGCATTGCAATAAAGGACATAGTCCTTTCCTTCAGCTCTAATGAATTAAAAACGCTGTTGCAGTAACAGGGGCTGTAACATCAGAGTGTGGTGCCATGGCACCAGACTTGGCACTGAGTATTTCTCAACAAAATCCTGCACAATGTCAAAACACATCAAAATGCTCACAAAAGCACCAAAGTGCCTTAAACAGCTCCAAGCAAGGGAAATCTCATTATTTACACAATTCTAATAATTAAAGGCCCTAAATTACTCTTGAACTCACTTGATTCATAGTCATAAAAGCATAAATAACTCTTATTTCTAAGAGTTATCACCTACACATTTGACACAAACCACCATTATGGTTGCCCAAGATATCACAACCATTAAAAAAAGACATACAATAATTCTTTTGTAAAAACCCATCTTTTTCTTCAACTTGGTACACTTTCTCAGTGATCCCTCCAACAACTCCAAAATTTCTTCATTCACATTATCCATTCCCTCTTCTTCATTTAGTAGTCGTGCATCAGTAGCATCCTCAATGTCATCAGTGTTCTCATCAATATTATCAACCCATTTAAACAACCTGCATGATTTGGGGGTCTGCAATGGTGGATACAAAAACTAAAAAGGAATTAAACAACATCTGAAACCAATGTAAACATATGGAAAATTAAAGGAATTTAACCAAAATCTGAAACCAGAAAATAAGAGCAAAAATTAAACGCTTACGCTTACCCTCCAATGGTGGCATCTCCAAAAAATTTGACCATAACTCCATGGTTTTCCAAAAGTGTACAAAACACAAGGAACTCCATATCCACAATATAGTCTCCCATTGTGGCAACTGTAGCTATAATTCACGGTCTGGGAGGAGGAAGAACCAGAAGACCTCAATGATTCGATTCTTCTACCTCCACGCATGGATGAGCTTGTGACCATTTCTTCTCTGCTCGCGGCGTTGCGTTTTCTTCATCCCACTAGGGTTCTTTCTTCCAATTAAAACACAATGAGAGGGAGAGGATGTGGGGTCCACCATCCATGTGTCATCCCACCTAGGATTAGTCAATTATTTAGGGATGTTGTGTGGAGGTCATCAGACATCTTCAAGCCACATAGGATTAGTGAGTGAGGTGTCATATGCCAACTCAGTTAAGCTGGAAACGGAGTTTGGTGAGGGATGAACGAAACAGAATATTCAAAATTTTAGGGACTAAAAAGGTACGATTTTTTTTTGGGGACCAAAAGCGAACTTTGATATATTTTGAGGGACTAAAAACATATTTTAGCCTATCATCTATTATCTCATTGATAGTTATCATCTGACTAAGTCTAAATCTATCCACCACAACATGTGCAATCCACTTAGATCCAACATTTTTGTTATAAAAAACACTACCACAGAAATGTTGCACCTCAAAGTCTTCACCTTGAATGTATTTTCGCAACCTTCCCTACTTACCAAAATAAGAAATCCACATTCGTTCTTGCAGACTACTCTTACCCTCCTGGAATTATTCTTTACAAACTTCACTTGCCTTCCATTCAAAACAGAATGCTCGAGTATTGCTTGTTTGAACTCCTTTAATGAGCTGAATTGAATCCCAATTTTCCACTGCAAATCCTTACACATGTCATCTTTTCTAAACACCACAGATTTTATCCTTGACATAGCATCTTCATCTGTATCATCACAGTCACTGTCCAACTATTCAGTTGAATAGTCAACCTCAATTTCATGCATTATGTCAATATATGCTGGTGCCATAAATGAAGTGCCAACAACTGCTTCAGTTTCAGCCTCATTATTGCTTTGTGAATCACACCTCATGAACTTCCTTGGTGTCCTTGGAGTCCTTTTACCCTTATAAGGACTAATGTCAGCATGGACCATATCAGCACGGCTCATCTCAGAATGACTAATTTCAGCATGGACTATATCTGCAGAGCCCATTCCAGCATGGCCCATTTCAGCAGGTTCATCAAAACCATAATCTAAACCAAGATCCCTCTCTTCTTCATTGTCACTGAAGTGACCATTGTCAGCAGAGTCTTCACAATCTGAATATTCTTCATTGCCATCTGATTCAACAAGAACTACCTTCCCTTTATCTTTACCATTCTCATTAACATCCCCAACCTCTTCATCAACTTGTTCAACAACAACTTCATGCTCAATAAAGACATCAACCTCTCAGTTTTGACTTAGGGCATAATTTGCTAACTCATGAGCATCTTTGTCATTCACCAATTGTTTCAGCCCATTTTCAAAATTGGAGTTTGTTTCTTTCCACCACAATTTCAAACATTCATCCACATATCCTAACTCCTCCTTCACTATTCCCAGTGCTTCAAAAAATGACCACCTATCCACATCAATGTTATGCATCGCGTGTATTTCACCACCCTTTTAGTGCAACGAGGGTTCCCTCTCAAATCTACCCATGTGGTGGAATACTACAGAGATGCTCATAGCTGAAAATATTAAGAAACACACAAATTAACATAACAAAAAAAAGACACAAATTCACAATAAAAAAATGGGAAGCACATGAGTTTGTCCCTTGCAGCAGATGCACAAAAAACAAACAACTTTATAGCTACAGTGGTCCCAAAATACAAAAATACTACATTACAAACATACATCTCACAATATGGAATACATTGTCCCATATGGTCCCCATACCCCACATGTTCCCAAACTTCAAACATCAGTCCATTACAGAACAATATTTCTAACTAAAATAAACCCTAAAGCATACAATAATAGTATCAAACGGTCCCATTTGGTCAACCACACCCCACATGTTCCCTATTACATTAAAAGAAGGTAAAATGCCTCTGGTTTCCCATAGGGTTCACACGCACAGAAAACCAATAAAAAGGGGATAACGAAAATTGCTTCTTGCGATAAAACACTCAACATACCTCCAATACGTTACAACACTTCTTCAATCGACGTATTCCTTCAACAAGTTGCTTCTTGCGAACGTAGGGAAGCACATCGAACTCGCAATGGAGGTGATCTCCGGAATCGGGTTCAGAAATTAGGGTTCTTTTTTCCTCTGTATTTTCACTTCGCGAGACTTAATGTTTTCTTCGCATCCTGATTCCTTTTTGTTTCCCATTTCCACGCTGGAGATCGTTGCCACGTTGCTGCTGATTATTTGCCACGTTGTCCAACTCAGTTAAGCTGGAAACGGAGTTTGGTGAGGGATGAACGGAATGAAATATTCAAAATTTTAGGGACTAAAAAGGTACAATTTTTTTTTTGGGACCAAAAGCGAACTTTGACATATTTTGAGGGACTAAAAACATATTTTAGCCAAAAAAATTTGTCCCTTAATATAAGACTATTTTTAAAGACCAATGTGCATTAATTATTTTTTTACAAAATTACCCCCTATACCAAGGTGCATTAATTATCTCTCTCTCTCTTAATAGTCTTGGAAGATGAGAAGGGTAACTTGAGAAAAATAGCACACATTTTGTACAAATTTGATGCTAATAACTAACAAAACCTACTTTCTTAAGGGGCGTGAAATGGTCAAAGGAGGTCATATATTAAGGGATGGAGAGAGTAATTCACACAGACCAAAGAATTGCATTAAAATTTGTTTTTCCTAATTAATACTTCTAAAAGTTGAGTTTTCTTCCAAAACTATCCATTATATGAAATGGTATATAATTAATGTATAGGAAATATGTACATCTCGTTAATATAAGTCTCGTATTAAATAAGAGGGTAAAAATAGAAATTAACAATTAATATATTATAAAATTAATGTTTGTTTCTTATAATTTGGACAAAGAAAAAGGACACATTTGTTTCTAATAATATGGACCACAAGGAGTATTATTTTTTAGGCAAATGCTAACAAGTGCCCTAAGAGCGCCGATTAAGGAATCAAATATAGAAGTTTTATATTGGAAGTGGTGCATTCAATTACTTAAAAGTTTAAATATTGTTCTTTTCAATACAAAATTTCTATTTTTGGATTCCTTAATTAGTGCCCTAAGGGCACTTGTTAGCAAGACCCTATTTTTTATACTCTTTCATGTGAAACAATATGATCCATTTTCTTGGTTTTAATTATAAGAAACAATATCAATTTTTAAATATATTAAATGCATAATTTTCATTTATACTTTTATTTATAGTAAGACTTATTGTATATTAATGAGATGCATATATTTTCTATGGAAGTGGGTTTGTACATAAAAGGTTATTTTTAGAAAAATAAATAAATCTTTATGAGTATTAATTAAAAACAACTATTTTCAATATTTTTCTTTGGTCTGTGTGAATTATGGTTTTGTTCCTTATAATAAAGACCCGGGAGAATATATAAGAAAATTTAGGACGAGAGATAGCGCATCAGTCCAACACAGAGAAAACCTTCGGCTGAATGAACATTTATGAAGGGAATTATATTTACATCACCTTAAGAGAACTTGAACCCGCAACATGTCGAATACAAACTTTGTCATGTTGGTTGTGATGTTTTGAGGATATTATTTAAAGAAATAAAAATGACAAATTTTCATTAAAAATTAGTATTTAATGTTATTAATATATTGAATATTATATTGACAATTATTTTTACTTATTACCCAAAGTTTAAAAAAATACTAACAATTATTTAATATTTTTAATCAATTTTTTTCTATAAGAATAAATATTACTTTTAATTTTAATAGATCGAATTGTTTATGTTTGTTGATAATTTTTTTAAACTAGTCGCTATGTTGTTACGAGGCCTTAATAATATCATCGTAATCCCTCCGTCTCATGTTAAGTGTCTTGTTTAAAATACTTTCCTGTTTCAAATTATTTGTCATTTTATTATTTTTTTAATAATACCTTCATTTAAGTGAGAGAAGTTATAATTGTACTGCGTTGATCATAAATAAGAATATTTTAGTCTAAACACGTTATTTTATCATAAAAACTAAAATAATTAATATTTTTCAAGAAGTACTATGAATTTTCTTCGAGGAATAATACAGAAATGGAAATCAACAAAAGACGAGTCCACTTCAAAGCTAGAAGTGGCACAAATTGGGATATGGGATGAATATAATAATATAGATAATGGGAATATTGGCAGTACTACGACCAAAAGTCAATAAAGTTCCTTAGTTCCTGTGTATAGCTGAAGTTGAGGATGAATCTCGTCTAAACTTACACTAATGGTAGTCCTTTTTCATTATAAAAAATGTAAATTTGTTTAATAAGGGACGCATAATGTAAAAATTTTAAAAGGAAAAAGTGGCACCCACATGCTAATAACGAGAGTGAAAACACACTCACACAGAAGGATTGTGATTCCCTACATTTAAGTATGGCTATCTATCATCACTTATGTTTTTTTCTTTATTTTCTAAATAAGCGAAAGGGGCTATAGCCCTCTTATTCATTAAAAAAAGAGAAAAAAGAAGAGACAAAAGGAACAAAATTTTGGGGGGAAAAGAATCAAAACCCAAGCAGACAAATAGGTATCAACGATATCTAACCAAAAAAAAATCTTTATTTTTTAAATAAAATAAATCAAGGGTTGGGAGTGTTGAAAAATAAGATCCAATGGCTCATATATCTCCAGACTGCAGTGATTACAGGAGAAGTGACTACAATGAATCATGATCCCACACAGAAGCATTAGAGTTCTGTTCATGTTATACGATATACAATAGAGAAGTGGTAACAAAATACTTTGGCACACAGCCACACACCTTGTTACTATTATACAAAAAAAAAAATTACATTTGACACTATTTTAGAGTTTAGCCTTATAGTTATGTTTATATACCCTTCAATATTTGTTTAGGTTCGGCTATTGGATTCAGTTGAACCAAAAAAAAAAGTTCGGCTATTGGATTCTGATTAGATAGCCTTCCTATACTTTTTTTTATAGGGGATCAATAGTGGTTCTCCATTTCCCTATTATATGACTCGAACCCACGTCCCTTTAGATGTAAGTGAAGTATCTTACCAACTGAGCTGCACTTCATTGTCAATATAGCTTTCCTATACTCATCGAGACATGCGCACGAAACAACAAGACGACTCTCATGCATTATCTTTGTTAGGTACATGTTGCAATTTATTCCTTTTTTTTTTCCTTCTCCTCTTTCCTTTTAATGATCACGAGTTTCTTCTGTACTGTGGGAGTCAATTTTGATATTAAGTTGGGGTAATAATTTGGATAACTTTCCTTGTACTTGCATTCGGAGAATTTTGCGTCAATCTAATACTATCCTTGCACATAGGTGTTAGTAGGGGTGGAGCCAGTGCAGCATAATGGGAAGGGCTCAGTTGAGCAAGGTCTTATTTTGTTGTCAAAGTTGAGCAAGATATTTGCTAGATTTCTATAACATGATGGGCCTGACTTGAAAAAAAACATAAAACATTCCAATAATGTGTTTGGGCCAACCAACTTTGCTAGATTTCTATAACATGATGGGCCTAACTTGATAAGAAACGTAAAACATTCCAATAATGTGTTTGGGCCAACCAACTTTTAATACAGCTTAGACTACCTCATTGCATGTGAAGGAACTGTTTCTAAAAAGTTGGCAGGGGTTGGAGCCCTTGTAGAGTAACACCTAGCTCCGCCCCTAGGTGTTAGCTGACAATTTCCAGAAGTTTTAGACTTTTTGGTCTCGGATATTGTATGACTATATTAACTTAATCTACACATTATCAATATTCCAAAATGATCAATGGAATTGCAAAACGTCAATCAGGATCTGTTAGCATGCATTCCTGACATTATTCACTTACGCTGTGATTGGTTCAGGTGATTTACCAACGAGAGAGATAAGAGAGAGATCAAAGAGAAATAAGAAATCTTGGGCGTTTGGTTTAGCAAAGAAATTGCAAAGAGAGACTGAAATATGGTGGGGGTCCACCAACTTTTTCAATCTTCGCTCTATAGTGAAGAAATACTGAGAAAGGGGCCTTTTTTTTTTTTTACTTTCCATCATTACCCCTCCATTTGTTGTTACATGCTATGTGCTCCTCGTTCTGCTTTTTATTTGATATTGATATTTCATATTTGATCACGGTTATCCATGAACGCAATGCCTCCTAGCTCCTCCTTGATGTATTTTCTCTTTTTTTACTTTCCATCACTATCCCTCCATTTGTTGTTACATGCTACGTGCTCCTCGTTCTGCTTTTTATTTGATATTGATATTTCATATTTGATCACGGTTATCCATGAACGCAATGCCTCCTGGCTCCTCCTTGATATCTTTTCTGATGTCCTCTGTTCAAAAGATGTGTATTAGTTGGTTTATTAATTATTAAAATATTTAAAATAACCTAAATTAATTATTTAAAATAAAACAAAATAATTAAAATATTAATCAATTAAAATTAACTAAAATATAAATAAATTAATTAAGTAATTTAATTAATTAAAATAAAAAATTAAATTAAATAACTAAGACTTTAATTGGTAATTAAATTAATTATATATGAGTTTTTTTGTCAATTCATAAAAACATTCTATTTCTCTCTTCTCTATTTTTCTTCTCTTTTTTTTAAACCAAACAATACCTTAAATCTACTCTATTTCTTTCCTTTTTCTCTCTTCTCACACTCTCTCACACCTATTTCTCTCTTCACAAGTTCTCTTCGGAACCAAACATAGGCTTTCGAATGCATCCCTGACATTACCAACTTAATGTCATTATAGTCCTTGCAAATACCAGCGGAGGGACGAATCTAATTAACGTTTTGCAATTCAAAAGATTATTTTGAAAAATACTAAGGGACTAAGTTGATACGATCCTCCGATCTAGGGACTATAAATTGGGTATATACTCTTTAGACTTCTCTAAGGATCTTGCTAACCTATACCCAGCGGCAAAGGATGTGGACTTCTCCAATGTTCATCAGTCCATTATACTGATAGCCATTATATATTTACCAACAGTAACACTGACTGGAATAATTTGATCCAAATTCAATTGAAGTTTCTGGCAGAGGAAATGCAAGCTATAAACAAAGGATTAGAGAAAGTTGTGCAGGAGCCAATACTACTTCTATAAGTCTATTATAAGTTTGAAGTTGTTTACTCACCCTTTAGTTTACTAATTGAGTAAAGTGGACGAAAGAGTACATGCAGTAGCACTAGCAAGTCAGTTCAAAGATCAAGTTCTGGTGTATATTCATCAAAGCTTTCTTCATCTACCAGAAATGGTATTTGGGGGGAGAGGGGGGCAAAAACAAAATAGATAAGCATTAGAAACAGAATTCAAGAACTTAACTGCTCCACATTTTCTCCATGGTTGCATTGCATGGGAAGCTCTCAAGTAGAAAATGAAAAAAAAAAAAAAAGAGAGAGATAAATTAATTTAAACAACTTCCATTCTTTGCCATCAAGTGCTTCATGCTTGCTAGATGCTAACTAGATGCAGGTTCAATATCCTTTAGAAGTCCAACTATCTGCTGCATGGTTGGTCGCTTGAAAGGTAGATCAGCCGTGCACAGATAGCCAATCTTAAGAGCCTCTTCCATTTGTTCATCCGGTCCTGTATCGCGAGTTTTGGGATCAATAGCACTTGAAGCTTGGTTCTTCCTTACAAGTCCTCTAACCCAACTTACCAAAGTTGCTTCCTTATCATCAGGGTAATCATCTCCAACTGGCTTCTTTCCAGTTAGTAGCTCAAAGAGAACAACACCAAAACAATATACATCAGATTTTGGTGTTGGAGAGTCAAATTCTGGTTGATTAAACTCTGGCGGAACATAACCAGGTGAACCACGCGCAATCTCTTCATCCAAGCCACTTCCAAAAATCTTTGCCAGCCCAAAATCAGACAATCTTGGCTCCAAGTCATAGTCCAAATAAACACTGCTAGCTTTGACAGCTCTGTGGATTATTGGAGGGGAGCATCCATGATGCAGAAATGCCAATGCTCGCGCAGTGCCAAGAGCGATTTTGTGGCGAAATCTCCAAGTTGTGAGTAATCCTTCAGACCCAACATTTTGAATACCACTATTGTTAGCTTCTTCCCATGTGTCTGTGCTCCAGTCATCTGTGCTTTGCACCCCAAGTGGCAAGTCATAGAGCAGATTTTGCAAGTTCCCATTCTCCATGTAATCATATATGGCAATTCTCTGATCCCCAGCTACACAATATCCAGTTAAAGGAACTAGATTTGGGTGCTTGATTCTACCAAGAAACTCAAGCTCTCTAGCTGCTTCTTCATCTGTCAATGTAGATCCAACAACTAAGACTTTAACTGCTACATGAATACCTCCAGGGAGAAAGCCTCTATAGACAGGTCCAAATTTTCCTTCAGCCAAAATGGTACCTCTATCAAAATTTGAAGTTGCAGACAAGAGGTCTGCAAATGTAATATTCAACAGTGGCTTCTCAAAGATTACTACTGGGACTGATGTTGCTTGCTTGACATCAGCCACCCAAGTTGTTGAATCAGTCTGAAAGGAAAAGGGACCGGAAATATTCTGTTCTTCTCTGTATGAACTTTGCTTAACTTCCCACATTTTTTGTTTCCTTCTGCAACCAAATGCTAGGAACAAAAGTCCAGCAAGCGCACAGATCATTGAGAAGGTCAATACCAGAGCTAGCTTCATTCCCTTATGTCCAGTGTCTCTTCTTTTGAAAAGACGCGGGTTTGCAGCAATTGGACAACTGTTAACTGATCCAAAGAATGCTGTTTGTAGGATATCAGGTTTGATTTCTGAAGCACAAAGGGTTAAGTTATTATAAGAGAAGTTGAATTTCTCCATCCATGGGAGGTTCTTTAAGACAGATGGAGGGACAGCTCCACTCAAATTGTTGTATGAAAGGTCAAGAACTTGGATGTGTTTATTCCTAAGCAAAGGAATTTTACCATCAAGATGATTCATAGAAAGATCAAGCGCATTCAAATTACTCAGTTGTGAGATTTCATCAGGAATGTGACCAAAAAGACTAGTTTTGGACAAGTTCAGATATTCCAATCCTGGGAGCATTTCAATTTTCTGTGGGAATTTCTGTCTGGTAAATCTATTGTGTGCAAGATTAAGGTGCTTTAATTTCAAGGAATCATTCAAATTTGGGAAGATTTCCCCACTTAGTTGATTCTCTGACAAATCCAGATAAACTAAATGAGACCAACTGTGATTAGAGTTGTACTGTACCTGAGGAATGTGACCTTGAAATTGGTTTCTGCTTAGGTCCAAAACCTCCAACTTCTCCTGAAAGACACCAATGATAGAACCCTGAAATGAATTGCCTGATATGTTGAGACTCACAATGGACTTCAACCCAGAAAAATCTGAAATATGACCATAGATACTATTCCCAGCAAGGTTCAAGGTCATAAGCTTAGGAAAAGCAGCACCAAAACCATCTGGAAGTGTTCCATTCAGCTGATTTGATGAAAGATCAATTGAAACTAGAGACTGGCACTTGAGAATTCCAGAAGGCATGCTCCTTGTAAACCTGTTGTGGTCAAGTTTGAGGACCTGAAGACTCACAAGGGAGCTCAGAGCTTCAGGAATTTCCTCAGAGAAATTGTTACTAGACAAGTCAATTTTTTCTAGCATACCAAAGTTGCCAATGTTGTTAGTCAATGAACCAGAAATCTGGTTGTAGGAGAGGCTAAGGCTCTTAAGAGAGCTCAAACTCCAGAAATCAGAAGGCAAGCCAGTGATTTTGTTGTAGCTAAGATCCAAAGATTGAAGTTTGCTGAGCTTGCCTATGGTGGTATCAGGAATAGGCCCAGAGAGCCCAATCCCAGAAAGCATTAACTCAACAACATGTTCCTTATTAGCATCACAGAAAACCCCTTGCCATGAACAAACAGAAGCAGAAAAGTTGTAAGCTTGAGAGGATTTCAAACCCATGTTCTTCAGGAACTCAGACACAAAGAACTCATCAGTGTTTGGGTGCTGAGATGCCAAATGCTTGAACAAGAGTGTCAAAACCAGAACAGATCCAAATACTCCCAAACCCATCTGGGAATGGTTTCTGATACTTAGAAATTATGCAAAACAGCAACCCTAAAACCTCCACCACCACAGCAAAATACCTAAAATTTCAAAACCAAAATACCACATATGATGGATAATTTGATAGTTTTTAACTCCACTGGAGCCAATGCTTTTGAAGCAATACACTAATTTTCAGCTTCAAAGGATATTACTAGAGATAAGAAAGGAAAGAAAGAAAGAAAATCTCAGGGGGGGAAGGGAAACAATTTTTTTACTGCAAAGTATAGCATAGAAGGACACAAACCAAGTACATAGCACTGACAGCAGAAAGAGTAAAAGAAGGAACCAAAACAAGCTTAAAAAAAAAAAAAAAAAACTAGTGGTGTTTTTTAAGAAAGAAATTCACTTGATGTAAACTCAAAGGTTGTGGACTATAACAAGAGAATGTGAGTGAACCTTGTATGGATTTGCGGATCCTTGAAAAACAACAAAAAGAAGGATACATAAAGAAACAACCGACGCAGGAAGCAATTACTGTTGTCTTTGTCTAGACTCAAGGTTGTGGAAAAGCTGTGGTGCTTTTGCTTGTGTGGCAGGAAGGACTTTTTGTCATGAAAATAGAAACTGATTTTTCAGGAGTGGATTTTTCTTTTCCCCACCTTCAAATGAGGCACACACAGAGTGTAGCATGAAGGAAAGGTGAACATGAATGTGGAGTGGTTTTGAGGTTCATAAATGGGAAGGAACTGGAATGAAATATCGTTGAGGATGACAGTTGGTGAGGGTAAATATATTAAAGATTTGTTGGTGTGAATTTAATGATTCTTCATTGGAGTGAGTGAGTGTGTTTATCACCACTTGAGGTTGTTGGATAAAAAATACTAATGAAAGAAAAGTCTCTTTTGAATTTTGTTTTTCGTCCCTTCAATTATAGGAATTTTTGTTTTTTGTCCTTATAAATTTTTTTTTATTTTTAATTCATGCAATATAAGAATTTTTGCTTTTGATCCTTGTTGTTTTATTTTAGTCCTCGTAATATTTTTTCATGTTTGATTTTAGTCTCTGAAATATGGAGAATATAAGGACTAATTCCAAAATAATATATATTACAGGGACGTAAAGCAAAAATAAATTTTCGTAGGGACCATAAACAAAGTTAAAAAAATTGCAGGGATGAAAAACAAAAAAATATTTTTACAGGGACTAAAAATAAAAAACTCTATATTTGCGGGGAAAAAATTATACGAGGAAAAAATCAACATCGTGTCATTTTTTGTTACCTTTGCACACAATTATACTCGCTTCGCCAAAAAAAACTAAATTTGCCCTAATTATAAATATTGATTAATTTTATTTAATTTGTTTATGTAATAAAAAAATAGTTGTATTTCTCAAACTGCCTTTTTGTTTATTTAAGTTTTTTATGTAAACTTGTTTCACAAAAATAAAAAATGTTATTGAAATTAATTAAACAGTATTTTGAAAATGATATCGTTAAATAAGGTGAAATTATTTTTGAATTTGCTTATATTTTAGACTACCATACATGGATATTATTTTGCTTATATTTTCCTCCGGAGGTGTACGATGTTAGATTAACTTATTTACTAAATTTTCACCAAAAACTTATTTACTAAATATTTTTTAAAAATGTAATTTTTCTTTAAAATAAAACAAATCCGAACAAAGACCAAATATGTGTACTTTTCTCATTGTGATGTTTTTGTGCTTCCTTGATAATATTGACATTGTATACAGCTTTCAAGACCACTTAATTCAATTTTACTTACATGTGACTATTTATCAAATTATATACAGTATTTTAAAATTAAATATTTATTAATAAAAAAGTTTGAACAAATAATTCAAAGTTTGGATCCTTTCACAGTTGAAATAAGGTAATCTTCAGTGGAGTGGACGGTTAGGATGAGAAAGCAAAACATGTATTCCATGATGGATCATTAAATTTTTACTACTAGTATTAAATTCATTTGTCTCTCATCTACTTAATCATCCATTATGAACCACACATTTGCTTCCTTACTTTAGTTGTCACCATATTCAGCAAATATAAATCCCAAACACCCTTTTCGGGGGAAGGACTCACCCCAATTGTATGTGTCACTGTCTTCTATTTTTACCCTTCTCTCTACTTTTACATTATTTTTCATTAAAGTTCCTGGGACTTGATCTTTATTTTATTGTGCAATTAATGTTGTTGGCACGAGGAAAAGTTATTAGTTGTTACCAACATCTCAACCGTTTATTAAAAAAAAAATTCTTAGCCACATATGGACCTAGATTGGGTGCAGTTGGAGTGAGAGATGCAGTCATGTAGTCAGGCTATGCACAGCCATTGGATTCAGTTTTCATTTAATCCCAGCATTTGATATTTTTCTATCTTAAAAAATAAAGAGAAATGGATGAGGAGAGAGATAGGAATGGGTGACTGCACCCAATCCATTTCTCATATTATCATGGTCTCCCAACCCACTAAGTCCCGAAATTAAAAATAAACAAATTGTATGATGATGATGGTTTTCAATAGATTAGCTAGGTTTCTTCTCTTGGTAGGATAAAATGTATTTTTTTTGACTTTGAAACATAGAATAAAGTTCCTTTCTTACCCATTTTCCCAAGTGAGTCATTTTCCTCCCTTAATTTATTAATTTTTGCACGCTAGGTTTGCAAATTACATAATGCGGGCCATTCTAAATGTCAGGCTCTAGGGACAACGGCAGTAACCAAGAGTCTACAATGTGGACCCTATCTCTCAAGTAGGTGACCATTCTTGATTTGAGTACTTTAAAGTGTAAACAATCATCCATTCCACTTTGATGTTTTGAGCCCTTCGGCCATTTTGTCTTGTCACGTGAACCAATTCACAAGGAGCACAACATTGCCCATAACATGGTACTACAGTTTATGATGGTTTTTATACTTCGCTTCCATGTTATTTTTAATTTTATTTTGCCAAATGTCCATGGTTTTGACTAGATTTAATTTTGTGTCTTAATTATAGTCTGTTTTGCCGATTTTTGTGGTCCATAATTCCCTTCTTTCTCTATGAATCCACTTGTTTGGATCTTCATTGGAGAAATGCCATCACATGAGACTTTCGAAGGCTGAGCTGACTTCATTCCCTTTATTATTTTACAAAGACAAATCTTCATCTAAAAGAAACACAGTACTTGGTGTTTGCATATGGCAAGTTGTCCTATTTTGTGAAGCATGCGCAGGAGCGGTCCAGTAGGGTCAATAGGCAAAATTATTGGGCTGTGTTTTCTAGTACAAGATAAGATATACTATGAAAGAGTAAATTTTGTGTGAATACAATGTCTATAAACAAGTAATAAAAAATTAAAGATGTATTAAATAAGGAGAATAAAAAAATCATAAATTATTTTAATATTATTTTGATCTTTTGGTTGATTTTATTTCATTATTATTGTGCTTACTATCAATAGACACCAGAGATAAGTATACTAATCATCCACCGAGTTGTGGAGACTGCAAGGCGAATAAGGCAATCGGCTTAGACCTACAAATGTTTTGTTCAATCATTACTGTGACTTTAGGCCCTATTTTGTCTCCATGAGGTTACGCTAGCTGTCTGTGTCAATAATAAAATTGTATATGATAGAGGTACAATGACAATAAAATAAAATTATGACCTTAAGTATAGAACATTTGAAGTTGTAATGAAAACCATCTCTATACATGCTTGGATTTTTGCTTTAGGTCCCAAAACTCTTGTACACGGCCCCGGTCATCCCAATCCACATATGGATTACCCTAAAACGAGTTTTTTTTTAAATATTTCAGATTCATGAAAGGGCAAAACCCAAGCCATGCAGTATCTACATCACACAAGCCCAATCAACATTGGCCTATCTAACAACATATGCAGTGACTTGCAAGATAATCAATAAATCAAACCAAATCACACTACTATAGCAAAAGCAGAGACATCAAATCTAAATTACAAGATCCTTAAAACTAAGGTCAAACTTAACTAGAAACAAAGACATCCAAGAGCCACCCCATAGTTGCGAACAAGAAAACTTAATAGATTAAGAGCAAAATCGTCGCCGTATCTCTTAGATAAAGCTTTTGTAACAAGGAACTTAATGATTAAGAGCAAAATCATCACCATATTTCGCTAACTTTAATTCTCTTATTCTGATTTTTATATGAGTGGGAGCAGATCACAGAATCTTTGAGATCCTCTCTCAAGCGGATGGAGAAACAAAACCCACCTAGGTTTACTCATGATTTGTGTGACCTGCGAAGTGCCTCCCTAGAGATAAAAGGGGAGAGTAACACAGACTACAAATTTTTTGGAGAATGGATTGAAAGACATTGTGACTAAGTCCCTTGGTGAGAAGGTCTACATACTAGCTGATTGTGTGAGGGCACAAACTAAAGTTGTAAAAGGCATTTACATACTTACTCTCTTATAAAGTGACAATTTAGTTCAATGTGTTTGGTACACTCATGAAACACCGGATTCGTGGTAATGTGAATGGTTGATTGGTTTTCACAATACTAATAAATAAAAATCAGTGATAGTGTAAGACATATTCGTTAAGAGATTCATTAACCAAACTAATTCGGCAATAGTGAGGGCAAGAGCTCTATTACTGATATTGGGTACTAAAGTACCTATATTTGTACTCGCACTCATCTCCATCAAATTTTCCAAGTATTACACATACGCATACTCATTAAGCGAGTAATTATCCTACCCATCATCATCAGTAATTTTGTGGTACTCATTTGGTCCATTATCCACTGTCACCCCTAGTCGACATGAATGAGTGAGAAGAGAAACATAAAGAATGGGATCATGAGGGGGGGGGGAACAAAATAGAGAAAAAGAGTAAAAAAAAATTATAATTATTGGTTAGTGTAAAATTTACATTTTTATATTGTTGAATATTATCTATACATATTTTACTGTGTGCGAGTAGGGATAGACGTAGACAGGTCTAACAAAAGCTTTGGCATGACCTGTTCAAATTTAAGGCATGAGTTTGGCATGTTACATGTCATATACTTTTTAGGCCCAACTTGACTTTTTTGAAAGTCCTATCAAATCTTTTAGTCTATTTAAATGTTTGTCATCCAATCTATCTCTACATAGGTTAAAGGACTAATATGCCAACGAGGATACACTTTGTTCATGATAAACAACAAAAATATAAGAAACTAAACCACTATTACTTGAGAGCACGGGACATAAAGGTAAAAAGAGATTAGACTAGTCTGAGCTTTTCAAAAATGTGACTGACTTGTTTATTTTATTTGATATAGAATTTTTTTTTTTTGATGTCCAACATAATCTCTTTAAAAATATGACATCACATAAAAGCTTTTTAAAAACATGGTGCTATAAAGCTTTTAAATAGGTAATAAGTATATCACTAAATAAATTTGTAGACTCAATTTTTTTTGTAGGTCAATATCTTAAATTTTTTGAAAAATAAATGAATATATGATTTTAAAACATTATATAAAAAATATTTATAATAATAGCAACAAAATATGTTATCATGTTATTTATATTTATTTAAATAGACAACCTATTAGATTTAAGAGGTTTTTTAAATTGTCGAAAACATAATTTTTAAATAAATAAGAAAAAGTAAATAATTAATAATTTTTATGGTGTACAACTTTATTTCCACGTTAAAAAAAATCTGAACACATTAGAAAATTCGTATTAAAAAGAAGGAAAGAGCCCTATCGAATGAACTCATCTATGATTCTATGTACACCTATGTGTGGTGGGGAGCGCACTAATTAGAACCCACACACGATTAATAGAGGGGACGAAAATGTAGCGGCGTCAGGGTCTAATGATTTTCATTGATTAAGCCCTAGGCTTTCATGAGTAACGTGAATTCGACCGACAAAATTAATTACTATGAATAATCATATAGCATCCCCACTAATACACTATGTAATGTATCATATCCATTTTCTTAATCATGCCACCATGCTTACACTCCAAACCATGTCAAATAAGTGTTCCTGTCCCGTCCAAAAAAAAAAAAAACATAAGTGTTCCTGTACTGTACCAGTGTGACCAGGGGCGGAGCCTGGATTTTATTTCCTGGGGGACCATGTTAAACAAATATATAATTCAAATTGTGCTTATTTTGTGTGAATCATCAATTTGACTGAGTGGTATGTTTGGTTTTTCAAAGGCCCCAAGTGCGGGTTCGACTCAAGTACACCTTCATAAATTTTTTATTTTAGTTAAATTAAATTTTTTCTTTGACGTTGGCCTGAGTATTTGGACTAAGCTACTCAAAGGAAAAGTCATCTAAGAAGTAACACGGCAATGATGAATCGATCTGTCATAGGTGTCTAGTGCCTACTTCAATTTTAAGTACAAAATCCACCTGTCACCTATGGAGTATATCATGTAAGTTGAGTGGAGTAGCACCCTAGCGATGGCCTACACACACAAACACTATTAAACAAAACAATTAATTGTAGCTCTTTTGACCCAAAAAAGTAAATAATAATATATAAACATTTGCAACTGAGAGAATGACGCATGGAAAGGATGAAATGGTTACAATAAACTGGGCCGTAGAGGAATTTAACATGTGTATACTCCCTCCGTTACAAAATGTAAGGTAAATTCCACTCATGTATAATGAAACAAAATATAAGGCAAATTCATGCATTTAATAATTATATGTCCAAAATACCCTTACTCCATTTATCAAGAGCAACAGCACCACTTCCCACTCACGTAGCCTATTTCCAACAAAGCACCTCATTTATTAAGAGCAGTTCCACCAATTCGACACTTCCCACTAGCAACATGTGAACGTCTCTCAATAAAAAACGGCTCGTGAGTCGGTCCCTTAATAAATTAAAAAGTCAGATTTTTTATCTTTCACATTTGGCCTTCTTCTCCTCCTTTGTGTGCATAAGAAAATGGTTGCAGCAAATAAGTGGTTTGAAGGACCATCTTTTGATTTGGGCATTGACAGCGACAGTGAGGACCTATCACTTCTCATTGTTGAAGACTCACTAGATAAGAATGGGGAGGCTGACCATGTTCAAGATGACTTGTTTAAGGATGAAGTGAATTCACTTCTCATTGTTGAAGACTCACTAGATAAGAATGGGGAGGCTAACCATGTTCAAGATGACTTGTTCAAGGATGAAGTGAATTCACTTCTCATTGTTGAAGACTCACTAGATAAGAATGGGGAGGCTGACCATGTTCAAGATGACTTGTTTGAGGGTGAAGTGAATTCACTTCTCATTGTTGAAGACTCACTAGATAGGAGTGGGGAGGCTGACCATGTTCAAGATGAGGTTACAGGAAAAAAAAAGAGTCATTCAATGGGGTTGAAGGTGGAGCATGCAGTCTCAAGCATCATTTTGACTTGAACAAAGTCCCTAATGAATCTGTGCCTACAGTGAATGTGTGTGCTGTTTTCGATCTGAATGAATTGCCTAATGACACTCTGGAATTTGGACAAGAGAGTTAGGAGTTGAAGAAAGGGGTTCATGACATGATGAAGATTTACTTAGATTGCTTGTGATAAGTGTGTTTTTTGAAAAATGAAAACAAAATTTGGATTTCGATTCTTTCATTCTTGATTCATTTGGATATGTTGTTTTTGTCATTCTCGTAAACATTTTGAGATGCCTTGTCCGATTAATTTAAGAAATTTTTGTCATTCTTCTCTTAAAGAAACATCAACAAAAAAAACGTTAAACCCCTTATAAGTAAAGAACTAAAAAGAAATCCGATAAATCCCTTAGACTTTGGCAACAATAGGAATATTCAAAAACAAAATCCACACCATACTGGCAGCACCTCACCTGGAAAAAAAATTCCACACCTTACTCAACATTGTGTAAATATTCAAAAATTTCCTGGACTAATTCTCGATCACAATTTAGTTGAGTAGGTAGTCTGGCTTGTCTAAGCATCACATCTTTCTTCATATGAGGAGTTTTGTAACCATTGGATCCTTTGACCTTCATAATTTCAATCATACATGACTGAAGTGTGAGAAATATTTTGTTCGAATCCATGCTAGAAAAAGCATCATAAGAATTTTGCACGACTTGAATAAGCTCATCAAATTTATCTTAGTCACTTCCATTGTACTTGATTGAATTGAAGCAAAAAATCCCAAATCCAAAACATTGAATCAGAGAATTAGGCGGTTGGCAAAGTCAAGCGAATGTCAAACCCACCTTCGAAGGCTGCGCAAGAAATTCTTAGTCATCTCTGAAACATGTACGGTGCATTATCTTGTTGTATGTAAATTGTTTAGATGCATGTTCTCGTGGCCATTTTTCTTTGATGGCAGGTAAAACCTTGTTTATTAAGAACATCCGGCTGACTTCTTTAGTGATAGAAGTAATCGGTTTTGTTTCGAGTGTCCCTGCTTGTCTATTAACACTTGACCTTTTTGCAGGTACTTTATCAACTAGAGGAAACACTCCGATTTTCCCTGACCACGTCTCTCTACCTTCATCATCAAATCTAGGTCTAGCCATTGCAACTAAAAACATGACCTTCATTATGAAATTTTTGTTTTTGCCACGACGATAAGGCTCATTCGTCTGCGAAGGTATACTTCTTGGATTTTTTGGGTCATGTAGAACCATTTTTCATCTATGTGCACAATATTGTGCATTGACTTAAACTTTGGATCATGTGGAATGCTATTTTCCTCAAGCATGGACAAGCAAAATCTAAGGCAGTTCTCAAATTATCATCCCTTTCAAATCAGGATGCAATCCATTTGAATGCCGTATAAAACACCTTCTTTTAAATATCTCGATATTTTCTATAGTTAGTGCCTAAAGTGAGATGCTATCGATCGAAGAGTGCTACGTTTAGATAGCGGTATGTCATAACTTTCTCAATATCTATCTCAACTCTTTTCGACCACAATTTTTTGTTCTCTTATGACTAACATCACCCGTGTGCTTCATTTTCTGCCAAATCCGATAAATAACATTTACGGATACTTGATAGGAAGAAGCCAACCGTTTAACAATACCAATATTATGTTTTCTGCAAGCTGAATTCATCAACACCTGTGAAATAATTTTCCGTTGGTTGTTGTCCAAGAAAGAACGTTTTTTCTGAGCTGGTTGTGTCTCACTATGAATATTATTTCCTGTTGCATGAAATATAAAATACACACATAAATATAAATTAAAAGAGTAAATATAATATGGCCTTGCTTAGATTTATCAACTTAGCACAAGCATACCAAACCATGGGAAGAAAACTAAAACGAAAAAATCTTCTGGAAAGGTACCTACTTTACTGGAAAAAAAGAAAAGAAATGCATAATGTGTTGATAACCTTCATTGTGTCGTGGCATATTAATACAATAACATGCTGCATGCATAACGTGGCATACTGATAAAAAGAAATGCAAAACGTGGCACATCTTGATAGAAAAAAGAAACAAAACAAAACAGTAAGAATAATTCCAAAAAAGTGCAGCACCTTCAGCAAATGTGCCATCGGCATCTTCATCGCCTGTAACCATGTTCTGAACCTCATCTGGACTGAGATTATCAATGTTGTTATCTATGTCATCGTCAGAAAGGGCAGTTTCATACTCATTTTCAGCTATATCTTCTTCTTCATCCGATGGACACAAGTTCAAGTCGATAGGAAACGGCCCAGTGCTTGAAGAAGGGGCGTTCAAATCAGAAGGTGTTCAAATCATTGCGGGGTGTTCAAATCAATATTCAGGCGAGTTTGAGAGGTATCGGAGGTGTTCAAATCATAGCGGTGTTCAAATCAATATTGAGCATGTTTGAGAGGTATTAGGGGTGCTCAAATCGTTGTAGCTCACATGCAAGTTTCAACTTCAATTTATAGGAAATTACGGTGACTCTTTGCCTAAAAAACATCTCCCAAAATTTAAATTTTAGATGAAATAAGTTTAGCAGATTTCAATGGCGCCAAGATTAAGCAAATTTTTGATGAAATCAAATTTCAAGTGCTAAAATTTTTAGCGCCAAAAACTTTTGGTTGTAATGAAAGGTTGAGGAAGATGAGAAGTTTCATCTTTGGTGATAGTATCACTTGAAACAACTTGATAGCATGCACGCAGTTGAAGGGATAGCCTTTGGTTGAAAAGATATACTGTATTTAATGTGAGGCATATCAAAAGTTGGAACTTTCACAAAAAATGTGCACGTTTTTTTTTCTGAGGGGATAATTTAGGCATTTCAGTTGAACTTTTTACTGAGATCACAAAAAGTAAACGTGAATGAGTAGTTTTCTTAGTAAGTGTGAAAATGGTTGACTTACCCTACAATTTGTAACGGAGGGAGTATTATAAAAGAAGTTACAAAACCCGGGGTAGCCACGGCAACTGCGCGTCCCCCTTGCCTCCGTCTCTGAGTGTGACCCTATCATGAGTTTAGATATAAAAAATGGCATTGAGACTCCTTTCGGACTCAAATATAAACAAAAATACATAATTTCACACTGATTAAATAAATTAGTTAAATTTATTTAATTTTTTTTGTTATAATCAAAAAACTAATTGTATTCTTCAAACTAACATTTCTTTTCATTTAATTTTCTATGGTTGTTCCATGATAACATTAAGTAAATGGTATTTTGGGAATGATAACATTGAATAAAGTGAAATTGATTAGAATTTGCTTATATTTTGGACCACAAATATTGCTACTTTTTTTGCTTATCATTGAGTTCAAACGGAGTATGTAGTTGTAGATACATCAAGCAAACCTTGCACTCTAGATACAAGAGTGTTATTATGTTACCGACGAACGTTGGTCTAGTTGGTAAGGATACGATTCATATTCCACAAGAATATGAGTTTGAATCCTGTTAATGATGTTAGAGTCCCACATTGGATAGTGATATGGCCTGATTAGTGGTTATAAGTGGAGGGTAACCTCACCCTATGAGCTAGCTTTTGGGGTTGAGTTAGGCTCAAACCCAAATTCTAAGATGGTATCAGAGCATATCGAGATTCGTTGGGCCACCCGCAGATATTCAGTCCTGACCTGATTAGTAGTTATAAGTGGGGGGCAACTCTCACTCTATGAGCTAGCTTTGGGGGTTGAGTTAGGCCCAAATCCAAATTCTAAGAAATGATGTGAGAACCTCGTTAGTGGTAATATGTAAATACCCTACAAACGCTCTTTAAGTCTTAAGATTATTTTTCGTGACCTGGTAAGCCGTGAGACCCATTCACCTAAACTTTTCTTTATAAAAAAATTGTGCTATTATGCTTAAGTTAGAGAGACATAAAGAGGTCAGTAATTGATGACACTATTAAAAATAAAATACTTTCAATTTGTTATAAAACAAACCAAAACAAGAGCAAGACAAAATATAAAAGAATAGAGATAAGGGAGAAATGGAGAAAAGAGAATAAGAGAGTCATTTTATTATGTTCTTCAAAGTGTAAGGTTTATAATAAGTTCTATTTATAGGACACAAATCTTGTAACTTACAAGCATATTAAGGCCTAACATAATGTGACATTAACCTATAAAGTTAAAAGCAATAACCATATGAGTGAAAATCTTTTACTATTAGGAGTTATAAAACATCTTAGTTAATATAAAAAGGTATAAGGAAATTCACATCCACCAAATATTCGTAACACAATTGTTGTTTCAAAATTATATGTTCATTGCATTTCACACCGCTTATCAAAAGAGAAAAAATTATATGTTCATTGCATTAGTTTTTGAAGATTTATTATTTTAAATTAATCTCTAAAAATATAAAACGTCATCGAATTCGTTCTTTAAAGTATTTTTTTTTTGGTAAAGTCATTCTTTAAAGTATTAAATATTGAAAAACTGAAAATAAGAGTTAGTAATGAAAATATTTAAAAAATAAAGTCATTTTGTAACTTAAAAATATTAATTTAAAAAATAATTATAAATACAAAATAAAAGTTTTAAATTTATTACTCCCTCCATCCTAAAACTTTTGGTGTTTTACGTTTTGATTTTTGTCCCAAAATTTTGATTGTTTTAAAAATCTAAAATATAATTTAGCATTCTTTTTCCATTATATCCTTAGATTAATACAATATATAGCATACGTTAATTATAGTTTATTTTTACTATGTATCTTTAGTAGAGTGTTAGTAATTCTGAATACATTTTGCATTGAAAATTCACACATTTATTAAGGGTATTTTAGTTAAAATTTGTCTCAATTAATTACTACATCCTTCCCATATCTATTGATGTTCTACTACCTCCATCCCAAATTATAATCACCTTTTGACCAAAACACGAAGATTAAGAAAACTATTTAACCAATTTAATTTATCTAGAAAATGTGCTAGTTTTCTCATACTACCCTCCAATTAATGAGACAAAATCTTTAATACTAAGGGTATTAAAGATTATCTAAGGGTATTTTTCTCATACTCCACCTTGACTTCTCATCTTCCCAAGACTATCTAAGGGTATTTTTGTAAAGAATTAATTAATGCATCTTGTAAATTGAAAAAGTGGCTTATATTTTGGGACAATTTTTTTTTTGCAAATGGGGCTTATAATTTGGGATAGAGGTAGTAGCTTTTATTTTTCTTCCCAAAAGTATTGTTGCTTTACAAATCCCAAGTCTAATTAATTTTCTCTCTCTCAAATATATCCTTATTTAATAGCTACTATAATAAGGAGTACTCCCTCCACTCCTTTTACTTGTTGGTTTTTAATTAGAAATTTGTTCGTTTTTATTTTTCATTTTGATAGTTTAATGTTATATTAATTACTTGTTTCTCAGTTATACCCTTAATTATTTATTGTAGAGAGAGAAATAAGTGTGATGGATAATAAACAATCAAGGGTATCATAGGAAAAAGATTAATAACTTTATAAAAAAAACAAAATTTATTGGTTTATTTGGTTTATGTGTGAAACAACCATAAAAAACAAGTAAAAAGGAACGGGGTAAGTATAAGAATTTGTAATGCAGTTTGTAATGCAATTTATCACAACAAATAAGGACTTTTTAGACAGAGTATAACAATATTTTACTTTCATTAAATGATCTTTAATCTATGTGCAATAATCTTAAATGTCAATAGATATGGAAATGAGATAATATTTCTTAACATATATATAAAAACCTTAAATAACCAAAGCTATGAGACTCAGGTCGGAGGGAGTATGGGTTCGGTCTTTACCACCTTAATCTATGAACTTTTGGAATGAGATGAAGGCAATCAACACGAAACCATGGTGTGGGATGAATATATAAGGGAGTACATAGCTCGATTTACTTAATAGGTTAACCTGGTGATTAATTTGATATCGTTTAATTCTTAGTATTACATTTACCATTTCATCAGTCAAGTGGAAAGTCGAGAACATGGACAAATTCCCCCAAGCAATTAAAAAGGTATATTAATGTGGAGGAACATGAGAAGACGCTTAGGATTTGAGATGACCAGAAGCCCTTAAGGTTAAATCCACAAACTAAAACTCCATAAAAAAGACAAGAAGAAGAAAGATAAATACACTACCTTTAAAGATGTAAGACAGAGTTTGTCAAAGGACCTTAAGGTGGATGTTTGTTTATTGGTAAATTCTTACACACCCTTGTGTTTCCATAGGTAGGATGTTAGAATTCAGGCATCCGAATGGTCCCCTCAAAACCGGCTTATGAGGGGGTGGTCTACCCAACTATATAAACAACGGCCAGACTCGTTAACCACCCGATGTGGGACTCGTAACACGCCCCCTCGAGCCTGGGCTCGTCACCACAAGCGAGGGCTAGCGGCACTATCCACACCACCGGGCAGAACGTGACTCTGATACCATGTTACTGAAATGAGAAGCTCTTTCTCCCATCTCCTCTGTTCTGCTATTATCTACATGGTATCATATTAACGCCTTCTGCGATTTCATCTTCGCTCCACTCTGCGATTTCGTCTTCGATTCCTGATCCTCATTCAGGTTTTCCTTCGATTTCTTCGAGTTTGCTTTGCTCGATTCATCGATTCATCATTTCGATTCATTCTTCTGAACCCTAATTCATGGCGCATCATGATTTTACTGATTTCGCTACCAATCCTACAAATCCTTACTATATTCATCCGAATGAGAATCCTGTCATCGTGCTTGTTACGCCCTTGCTCGATCGAAAGAACTATCATTCGTGGTTACGATCCATGAAAATCGCTTTGATTTCCAAAAATAAGATGAAGTTCGTTGATGGCACTCTTCCGCAACCGCCTGTTTCCAGCGTTCTTTTCGATCCATGGATTCGCTGCAACAATTTGGTGCTCGCGTGGCTTCAGAGATCTGTTTCCGCTAATATTGCGAAGTCTATCATCTGGTTCGATCGTGCTTCGGCCGTTTGGAAGGATCTCGAATTTCGATTTTCTCACGGAGATATCTTCAAGATTTCTGATCTTCAAGAGGACATGCACCGTCTTCAACAAGGTACACTTGATATTTCCTCCTTTTACACTCAATTAAAGTCTCTGTGGGAAGAAATTGAAGTGCTTCGTCCGATTAAGGATTGTACATGCGCCATTCCCTGTTCTTGTGGTGCCGTGGCTGATATGAAGAAATATCGAGATCAAGATTGTGTTCTCAAATTCTTGAAAGGTCTCAATGATCAATACTCCAATGTTAGATCCCAAATCATGATGATGGAGCCTCTGCCTCCATTACACAAAGCTTTTTCTCTAGTTTTGCAGCAGGAGAGAAATGTTACCTCTTCTATCACTGATGAAAGTAATGCTGAAAAAGGTGCTTTGGCTATGCAAGTTCAGCCATCTGGTTTCAATGTTCAGAATCACAATCAAGGATCTAACAATGGCAATTATTCTGGAGGCCGTGGTAGAGGCCGAGGCAATTATGGTCGAGGACAAAATTCAGGTGGCAGGGGACCAAATTATGCTTCTAACCGATACTGTACTCACTGTGGCAGATATAACCACACAATTGAGACCTGTTATGTGAAGCATGGCTTTCCACCAGGGTACCAATCCAGAGGAGCTAGATCTGGAAATGGAAAATCTGTTAATATGGCCTCTGCTGACACATAAAATAATGTTGATTCAGTGCCTGCCTCTGTTCCTGCTTCAAGTACTTCTGTGGCATCATCTTTGAATGAGCTTCAAGGACAATTCCAGCAGTTTTTAAAGCTTTTCCAGCAGTCAAATTCTGCTCCAACACCATCTGCCAATTTTGTTATCTCCAATCCTGTGGCTCTCAATACTATTTCTTCACCAACTTATGGTAAGCAATCTGTCATTTGGGTATTAGACTCAGGTGCCACTGATCATTTTACTTGCTCCATTGATCATTTCATATATTTTCAGCACATTAACCCGATTTCTATTTCTTTACCAAATGGTAATAAGGCCTATGCAACTCTCATTGGCAGTGTTCAGATATCCAAGGATATTATCATTCATAATGTTCTTTTTGTTCCCAATTTTCATATCAATTTAATTTCTGTCAATCGGTTAATGGCCTCCCTTGACTGTTATATCATTTTCTATCCTAACCATTGTTCAATTTTGCAGAATTCCAGCCAGAAGATGATTGGTACAGCTAAGAAAAAAGGTGGATTGTATCTCTTGGAAAGTCAAGCTACTGGCAATGCCTCTGGCTCTGTTTGTAATTCAGTTTCTACCACCATTTCCACTTGTAATTCTGCTGCACATAACACCCATACACACACAGAAAATTCCTTTTTGGTTTGGCATAATAGACTTGGACATATTTCTGATGTAATTCATAAATCCATTTCAGTACAATTTCCTTTTGTTTCTTACAAATCTCTTTCTCAACCTTGTGATATTTGTCATTATGCTAAACAACGAAAGCTTCCTTACCCCAATAGCATTACATCTTCTTCTCATATTTTTGAATTACTTCATGCTGATATTTGGGGTCCTATTAGTCATCCTTCTATAGATGGTCATAGGTATTTTTTAACTCTTGTTGACGATTACAGTCGGTTCACATGGATCATTCTTATGAAATATAAGAGTGAAACTAGGCAACATATTAGCAATTTTGTCACTTACCTTGAAACTCAGTTTCATACAAAACTGAAATCCTTAAGAAGTGATAATGGGAATGAGTTTCTAATGACTGATTTCTTCCTTGCTAAGGGCATTGTTCATCAACGTTCATGTGTTGAGTCCCCTCAACAAAATGACATTGTTGAGCGGAAACATCAACACAAACTTAATGTCGCTCGGGCTCTATCATTCCAAGCCTCTTTACCCTCCAATCTTTGGCACTTTTCTGTTTTACATGTTGTCCATCTCATTAATAGGCTTCCCACTCCTCTCTTAAAATTCACAACACCTTATGAGTTGTTGTTTCAAAAGCCTCCAACTCTCATTCATCTTAGAACATTTGGTTGTCTTGCCTTTGCTTCCACTTTGCAAAGTCATAGAACCAAGTTTATGCCTCGAGCAAGGAAGGCTGTATTTCTTGGATATAGAAATGGTACTAAAGGATTTTTGTTGTATGATCTTTCTTCCAATTCCATTTTCATCTCTCGCAATGTTGTCTTTTAAGAAACTTCATTCCCCTTTTCCAATCTCACCACCGAGTCTTCACCTCAAGTTGTCTTAGATAATAGTAACCTCACTTTTGATCCTCCTAGTATCATCACACAACAAATACCTGTTTCTGCATCAGAAACAGCACCTCAGTCAGTCCTTTCTCCTGTCCCAGAATCTGTCTCTGCATCAGACTTAGCACCAGAATCAGTTTCTGCTTCTAATCCTCAGCCTGTGACCGAGTCAGCACCTGTTCATGATAATAACACCTCTGTCTCACTCAGAACTTCTAGCAGAACCAGAAAAGCGCCAAGCTACTTACAAGATTATCATTGCAATCTTCTCCAATCTTCACTGAACCAATCATCTTCAGGTACAAATTCTTCTTATCCTCTCTCTTCTTATTTGTCATATTCCAATTGTGCTTCTGGTTATAAACATTTCTGCCTTTCTATCTCTGCCAATGTTGAACCTAAAAGTTTCAAGCAAGCTTGTAAATCTGACTGTTGGATTAAAGCAATGAAATCTGAATTGGATGCCCTTGATCTCAATCAAACTTGGTCTATAGTGGACTTACCTGTAGGAAAAACACCTATCGGATGCAAATGGGTATACAAAATTAAATACCTCGCTGATGGTTCTATTGAGCGGTATAAAGCCCGGTTGGTTGCTAGAGGTTATACTCAAATGGAAGGAGTGGATTATTTTGACACATTTTCTCCGGTTGCAAAGCTTACTACAGTTAAGACTTTACTTGCTCTGGCTGCAATTAAAGGGTGGTTTCTAGAACAATTGGATGTAAATAACGCCTTTTTACATGGAGATCTTAATGAGAAAGTCTACATGACTTTACCTCCTGGTGTTATTGTGCCCAATTCAAATTCTGGTTCTCAAAAGGTTTGCAAGCTGCAAAAGTCACTCTATGGGCTTAAGCAGGCCAGTAGACAATGGTACTCCAAGTTATCTTCAGCCTTGATTTCCTTGGGATATAAACAATCAGCTGCTGATCATTCTCTCTTTGTTAAATCGGTTGGTTCTTGTTTTACAGCAATCTTAGTCTATGTCGATGACATAGTTTTGGCAGGGAATGATTTGTTGGAGATCAAAACTGTCAAGCATTTTCTGGATCAGAGTTTTAAGATAAAGGATCTAGGCCAGCTTCGTTTCTTTCTTGGTCTAGAAATTGCAAGGTCTAAGCAAGGCATACTCCTCAATCAAAGAAAATACACTTTGAAATTGTTAGAAGACAGTGGCACCTTGGCTGTTAAGCCCTCTTCCACCCCATATGACCCATCTTTGAAGTTGCATGATTCTGAATCGCCTCCATATGCTGATGCTTCTGCTTATCGAAGACTTATAGGGAGACTCATTTATCTAACCACAACGCGTCCTGACATAGCCTTTGTTGCTCAACAATTAAGTCAGCATGTTTCTCATCCCAAGGAAGTGCATTATCAAGCTACAACCAAAGTTCTTCGCTATCTAAAATCCTCTCCAACAAAAGGGCTTTTCTACTCTGTTTCTGCTCAACTTAAACTTTCTGCATTTGCAGATTCTGATTGGGCTAGCTGTGCCCTTACAAGGCGATCGGTTACTGGGTATTGCGTGTTTCTTGGCACTTCTTTGATCTCCTGGAAGTCAAAGAAGCAATCTACAGTATCTAGATCAAGTTCAGAAGCTGAATATCGGGCTCTAGCAAGTCTTTCTTGTGAGATCCAATGGTTGTCTTATTTGTTCGCTGATTTGGGTATTCGGTTTCAGCAACCAGCTGCAGTTTACTGCGATAATAAGTCAGCTATCTATCTAGCCCATAATCCTTCATTTCACGAAAGGACGAAACACATAGAGATTGACTGTCATGTCATTCGAGAGAGAATTCAAACTGGTCTAGTGCACCTTCTTCCTGTTTCTTCATCAGCTCAATTAGCAGATGTTCTGACTAAACAATTGATGTCTCCTGCTTTCACAGCTTTAATTTCCAAGCTTGGACTTCAAGATGTTCACAGTCCAGCTTGTGGGGGCGTATTACCACATATTAGTGCTACTTAATTAGTTGGTTAAGTTAGTTATTAATTAGTTATTATGTAACTAACCTTCCTCCTAATTCTTGTATATATTTGTCATAGTCTTACCTGTTACATTGAATTCATTGATTGTAAATTGATACACATTACTGAAATGAGAAGCTCTTTCTCCCATCTCCTCTGTTCTGCTATTATCTACATAGGATGCCAAAGTGATGTGGATGAACACGTGTATCCTACGTGTATCTTACTTGGCAGACTATTAAAATGATGGTAATTTTTTTTTTACTTTTCTATATTTTATACTCAAAGATTTTTTAATTACAAATGAATCATTAATCCAACAGATTCACGATCGGATCCCCTTGCATCTTAAATTATCAATTCTGTGAAATAATCGCTGCTGAAATCACTTTCGATCTGCTCCGATCTGTTGGGGTTTGGATTAAGAATCTAAACCAATTTTCCAGTGTCTCTGTTCTAGATCGCCGTTCTACCAAATTGGGGATCACATTATTCTTTTCATCACACGCACAAACGACTCACGGCGACAGGTCGTTACTTTGCTGATGATTCTAGAAAACACGGCAAGAATATGCCTACGCCGATGAAAGGAAGATCGACGCCACCTTCAAATGTGAGGTAAGATTAAACACCTTTCTTTGGCTTCTTTTATTGACCTATTTGTTTATGGTGAATACCACTGACCGAGGGTAAGCTCGTCAATTTACCTCGTTTTGACCAAATATTATGAATTGTCGAAGGTTCCTCCCCCAGAGTCGATCAAGCCAAAGTATAGTACTTAAGAGCTTTGTGGCGCCTGCATATCTGATGCATCATGCTTAGTATTGGGGAACCAACCATACCTCAAAGGGAACATTGGTGGACGTCCAATCATTGCATATATATCTGATGCACTAAGAGTAGACTCTTGGGGTCCATCTTTGATAACTATCCATGTTTCCTTTTGAGCACCATAAGGAGAAAGCATAAATTTTAACTCCTGCAATGTGATTCCTGCACCAAAAGTTACGGCACTACCACTACTCTCTTGACTCATAACATCAAGGATTAGTAAATCCATCAGAATTTCTTAATTTGTTAACTTGAGTTTCTTGAAGGGGTGGAAGCATAGGAATTTCTTTGTTGTAACTCAACAGAGAATTAAAAAAATAAAAAAGGCTGGATCTTTTATTATAGCAATCAGGGAAGAAGAGAAACCAAAACACTAATCAATAGAGTTGGGGATGAATCTGAAATTCAAAAAATTAAGTGTATGACATAGAAAAGTAAAAAATTGTGGTAAAAATTGTTTACATGTTTTTAATGACATGACACGTATGACACACATGTAAATACACCTCACTTGTGTATGCTACCCAACCAAACTAGTGGGTGTGGGAGTGTTGACCATTCCAAGCCCAAGAGTTTCAACCTGATGCTATTGTTCTCCAAGCAAAGGCAAGAGAATGGGAGGGTATTAGTCTATTACTGCTAATCATAGTTTTGACAATGTTCACAAGTTTATCCCAAAGTATCACAACATTCTTGTGGGATGGAACTTTCCACCTATTGTTTGAACAAAGTGTAATGCAGATGGTTCGCAATGTGAATGGTTCAGTTACAAGAGTTGGGGATGAATGGTGCTCACACTAGTTGTGCAAGAGTTTTTCGTAGCTCTTCAGGTGATTGGATGTTTAGCTTTGTGAGGAATTTGGGTTCATCAAGAATGTTAATATCAAAATTGTAGGAGATCTTAACCTTAATGGAGGTTGTATGGAGCTTTCAAAGGCTTTTGTTCGACTCATCCAAACCATTATATGATGCGAAGTATCCAATATTGGCGCAGTAAGTAGTGAGAGGTGTGTATTACTCATATATTGCGCGAAGGAAATAGAGTTGCTAATTGGTTTACAAATTACTTTAACACTAAATGTTTTTGTGAGTGTTTAACGTGATTTTGAATGAAATTAATTTTGTAAAATTGATTTGATTAAAACTGAGTCTGATGTGAAGTGATTTGTATTTAGATGTTCTTACTCTAAAAGCAAGTTTAATATATGTGTAAAATTTTCAATATGTCACAAAATTACTTTGATCACTAGCTTCTAGTTAAGTCAGATTTAAAGATAAAATAAATTCTGATAAAAAGTAATCACACATACCAAAATCACGTTTACACGGAAAAAATCACTTTTCACGCCCCCATTGTGAATCCAAGCAAGTCCATTGGTTATATTTATTAACTGTATGTTTGATTCTACTGTGACAAAAAATTATTTTGAATTAGTTGATTTTGTAAAATTGATTTTAATTAAAAATGAGTTGAATGTAAAGTGATGTATATTTGGATATATTCACATAAATGTGAGTTGAACAATAAGTTTTGAAACTGGAAACCATGTTTGAAGGCAAAAGTTACAAATACTAGCTTCAAATTAAAATCCATTTTAGAGACAAAATCATTCTACTCGAGAACGTAGAATCCATTTTGTTTGACGCTTTAGCAAAATATTGTTGTCTCGTTTTGATTGTCATTTTACAACATCAATGAAGCATTTATTATTTTTCCCTATTACACCCTTGATCATTTTCTGTTGTACTACCTGTGTCCCAAAATATAGGAGCTTTTTAGCTAATTTATTTGTCCCATTTTAAAAGACCTCTTTCTTGCATTAATTAATTTTTTACCAAATTACTCTTATTTAATTTACATATTTTTTGTCAAAAAATAATAAATGTCATGGTTTACAAGATTAAGTGAGCTTGAAAAGATCAAAGTGAACTTGGGAATATGAATAGTCACTATAACTTTCCAATTAATTCAAGAGTAATTTGGGAAAAAATACAAATTATAGACAAAATTAATGTTTTTAACTAAGGACAAAACTTAGATAAAGTTCCTTAGGTGCTACTGGTGTTGTTCCTCTCACAAAATAGATAATTTTTTCTCTCTCTATTCACTGACACTATCTCTAACATCTCATAACTATCATTATCAAAACTGCTTTTATCTCATTTTGTGAGAGGAACAACACCAACAACACTTAAGGAACTTTACCTAAGTTTTGTCTTTTAACTAATTCCTTGGTGGGAGAGAATTGGCCATAAAACTCCTACATTTTGGGACGGAGGGAGTACTCCCTCTATTATCGAATATAAGAGAGAAAAAACCTATTTCAAATCCCTTAAGAGAAGTAGTTAATCTCATTTACTTTTCTTAAAAAATTCGAAAAAGAAATTGCATCTCCTAAATTGTCCTTCATTAGAAATTGTTCCATGAAAATAAAAGAGTTATTGGAAAATAAAATTTAAATTAATTGAAGGGTATTTTGGGTAAGATATTATTAAATAATGTGAAATTAGTTGAAATTTGCTTATATTTAGAATCACCAAACTTAGATTTTTTGTCGCTTTTATTAAAAAATAGAGGGAGTATTTTTTATGAAATCTAAGCTATTAATTACATTACTACAAAACTTTAACGATAAATAAAATAGGACAGAGGGACTCCCCCCTCTCTAAATATAAACCCCCGTTGAAAAAAATTGTGTCTTTATATAAGTCTTTTTTCAAATTACTAGGTGCATTAATTAATTTTTTACAAGAATATTCATAATTAATTTATATTGTATTTTATAGTCAACAGTAAATGGAGTGACTATTTCTCTTTCTTAAGTCGATAATTGAAAGATAGTTTTGGAAAAATAGTACTACCTTCGTCCCTTAATGTAAGGTCTTTTTGAGAATTTTTCTTGTCCAATAATGTAAGGCATTTTCCAACTTTCTAGATGCATTAATTATTTTTTTACAAAGAATATCTCTAATTAAGTGGAAAGAGAATACAGTATCTTAGTTAAGTGAAAAATTTATTAAGGGATAATTTTGAAAAGAGAATACACATTGTTAACAAATTTATTGTAAACAATCTTTTCTTTAATCTGTGTATATTGGCCAAAAGAGTCTTATAATAAGAGACGGAGGTAATACACATTATTAGTTAAATTAAATAAATTAATTAATTTTCTTAATTTAAGGATGAAATGGAGTAATAAAATTAGAGACAGTGGTAAAGTCTTGGGAAGAACAGATGACAGTTGAATTAAAGCTTGAAATTAAATGAGTTGCTTGATCATGGCACGAGAGCAGCAACAAGAATAAATTGTGCTGAGCTGCCCTAATTTGAAGGTCAACGTCCTTTAGGACGAACATTTGACATTTGAGCCAATTGTATATGTTCCCTGTCAGACAGCTTTAAACTGTTCAGTACGGGTATTAATTTGATCTTGTTGGATGTTTTGAGAACATAGCGCTACAGTTTCATCCGTACAAAACTTCTTGTGGATAGCAAAGGTAAAGGATGATGGGCAAGCAAAAACATACTAAATCCGGTATTATATATAAGAAATATAGGACAAAATCACAATGATTAAGAAAATATTTTTTTTTGTTTACTATATTATTGGTGCGCAATATTTACCGATCGATGATTAATCTATATCAGGAAACCTGACTAGCCATGTGTTCTTTTACTCGGCTTTGCTGGTCCGTGTGGTTTTTCTCTTCCAACAAAATTTTTGCCACACCCAATGATTAAGGAGATGTATTGAAATAGGTAAATCTCAATTAATAATGTCATATTTTAAATTTTTTTCAAAAATTACCCTTGTCAATATCAATATAAGAATAGAAAGGGCCGGTGAAAAGATAAAACTAGACTATCATATTTTTGTCACCTATCATTTTAATGGGGCAAATATATCAACCTAAATAAAAATAAATCAAAACAAAAATTAAATTTACATAAAAAATTAATTTTTCTTATCTACTTTTAACTTTTTCTCTCTCACTTTTTACTTTTTTTCCTTCTTTAGTCTCTTTCTTCTCCCTTTTCACGTATGTCACTCTCTCTTTCTCTTTTTCTCTTTCTTTTTTTTCTCTTTCTTTCTTTCTTTCTTTCTTTCTCTTTCTCTCTTTCTTCAAAATAAATAAAATAATCTTTTTTATTTTTTCTATTTTTTTTTTTTTTATTTTTTTTATTAATATTTTTTAATTTTATTTTTTTATATTTTTATATGTTATCATTATAATTTTTTTATTATTTATAAATAATTATTTTCGTTTAAAGTCTCAATAAGAAAACATTACATATTGTCAATACAATTTTATCGTTTTTGATTACGTATCAAAATTTATAGATAATTATTTATTATATATTTTTTATAGATAAATATTTTACTTTTGACTCTTAATAGGAGGAAAAATTACATACTATTGGTATAAATGATTTTTTTTTTGGTACAAACGGAGAAATATAAAATATTATCGGCATAACATAAAAATTTATAAATACCTTTATTATATATTATTTATATGTGGTTATTTTACTTTTACCTCTTAACGAGAGGAAACATTACATATTATCGTTATAAATGATTATTTTTCATTTGGGTCTAGACGGAGAAACATAAGATGTTTATTTTTTATACGAGCGTAAACACCTTTATTATTTATAAATGATAATTTTATTTCTTAGTCTCTACAGGGAAACATTACAAGTTGTCAGTGTAGTTTTATCATCTTTAATCACATATCAAATATATAAATGTTTTTATAATTTATAAATTATTATTTTACTTTTTAGTCCATATGGGAAAATATTACATGTTGTGGGTGCAATTTTATAGTCTTTTAACACATATCAAATTAATTTGACATACTTTGCAATCCTCAAATGTTTTATTTTGAATGAGTCTTGGTATCAAATCTATCAACTATCAATATAATCAATATAATCAATACAAAGGGCTGGCAAAATTACTAAACTAGACTATCGTATTTTTGCCACCTATCATTTTAGAGGAGCAAATATGTCAATCTAAATAAAAATAAATTAAAATAAAAATCAATATAAGAATATAAAGGGCTGACAAAATTAGTAAACTAGACTACCATATTTTTGCCACATATCATTTTAAATGGCAAATATGACAATCTAAATAAAATTAAATTCACATAAAAAATTTAATTTTTTCTACCTACTTTTTCCATTTGCCCTCTCTTCTCTCTCTCACATGACACTTTTTCTCTTTCTCTCTTTCTTCTCTCACACCCTCTCTCTTCTCTTTCTTCTTTCTAATTCCTTTTTTTTTGTCAATTTCTTCTTTCTATTTCTCTTTTTCTATAATTTTATATTTTATCATTATAATTTTTTTATTTATAAATAATTATTTTCGATTAGAGTCTCGATAAGAAAATATTATATATTGTCAATATAATTTTATCATCTTTAATCACGTATCAAAATTTATAAATATATTTATTATATATTTTTTATAGATGATTATTTTACTTTTGACTCTTAATAGGAGAAAACAGTATATACTATCGGTATAAATAATTATTTATCGTCTTTCAACACATATCAAATTAATAAATATTTTTATCATTTCTAAATGATTATTTTGTTTTTTAGTCCTTACGGGGAAACATTACATGTCGTGGGTGTAATGTTATCGTGTTTGAACACATATCAAATTTATAAATCTCTTTATCATTTATAAATAATTATTTTACTTTTTAGTCCTTACAGGGAAACATTACATGTTGTCGGTGTAATTTTATTATAAATGATTATTTTGCTTTTTAGTCCCGACGGAGAGATATTACATGTTCTGGTGTAATTTTATCATCATTAAACACATATCAAATTTAAAAATGTATTTTTTATTTATAAATGTATTTAATTTAACTTTGATATTGTTTTATGGCTGATAATGCATAGAGGTGGTTCATAAAGATGCTATTAAAATTGGTATAACGACCATCAAAAGACATAGCAACTGATATTCAATTTTAGTTGATGCATATAAATACTTTAGAAACATTCATTGCAACGAACACGGCGCTACTCGTGCAGATGCACGGGTATTCTACTAGTAATAAATGAGAGAGAGATAATTAATGGCAAGTTTGTAAATATTGTAAATTGGTCTCGTAATAAATAAGGACAAATATGAAAAAGTGCAATTAATATTGTGAAAAATAAGGGTTTATTTCTTATATTTAGAACCAAGAAAAAGACCTCATTTATTTCTTATAAATAGGACTAGAGATAGTAGTAACGTGAGTTCTAATTTGAGGTTAACTTTGTTTGCTTCACACAAGGTTATTTATGTTCGATATACAGAAAAGGTTTCGAATCCATACCTATAATAGAATCATTATTAACCGTAAGAACATCGTTATGTCAAAGATGACAAGCGACAACAACCACCGTCCAATTCTCATAATCTTTTTTAAAAAAAAACAAGAGGATGAGAAAAAAATGATATATTATTATTTCAGTGCCACTAATAGCCATGGTACAACTGTTTTCGAGTGGATTTAAACTATGTCCCTTGGGGTTACAAGGCCAAGCTCCTACTACTAAGCTAGCACCCCATGGAGATCCAATTCTCATAATCTGACTTGCGTACTAAGGAACCAATTAGGCAAATAAAAATCAGGTCACAAGAGTCAATTTATCACAACTAAATAATACAAATGGGTAGATATTTTTTCGCTTATCAATAAAAAAAAAGATATTTTTTCGCTTAATTGATTTTAGAATTTTTTAAGAGGCTGTTTTTATTTTTTTATCTTTTCACTTGTTAATAGATACAGAAGCACAAAACCTTCTCCAACAACTTTTAACCCTTGAACATAGGGACGACAAAAAGATTAAGATGAAAAAAACAAATAAACACAAATGTCTCACAATAAACTGCATCAAATATGTAGTTGAATCTTTTTAAAATTAATATAAAACCTTTTCAAAGCTATAGCTTTGACGAAATATAACTCCTTTTCTCAACTTTTTCAATCCTCCCATTCCCCTTTTACAGGAAATACTAGGAGTAGCTTCACTCCCACCATGGTACGTCGTATCCACAGGTTGAATTCGAATTGACAGGTGGATTTCACTCACACCTGGCGGAAAGGAAGTAGGAGTGCTAATTGGTTAGCTAACCATAGCTTAACCATGAGCCAGTGTAGTATTCAACAGTTGGAGAATCCTCCAGAGGACCTAGAGAGATTGCTTTTGATGATTTGTCTGGGGCAAGCATTAGATTAGTGTTGGTTTTCCTTCTTCTTGGAAGTCAGCCCTATACTGTACCCAAAAAAAAAGCATAACATTATTTATACAATACAGAGAGAAGCGGTATCATAAAAGCTTACGAATTAATAATATTTAAAATTTCGTTGCAATTTATTTTCTTAATAATTAACCATACACAATTATTAATATCTTCTGTTCACGCCTAATCATACACGAAAACATATGCCGAATACAACTTCAGTCCAAGATAGAGACACATTTGGCAAAGTTCATAACAAACATAAAATTCATGAACAAAATTTGAGCTACAACAGAAATACAATGGGTTTCACTTTTCACTTATCTAACATGCAGCTACTGGCTAATATTGGTCTGAAATGAGAAATGTCCTACGGAAAACCCAGGTGCACAAAAACCCAATCCTCTGCAGCTCTGTCCCAAAGACAATATGATCCAGCAAACAAAATTTGTACTGGGAAAAAGAATAAGGTAGCCGCTCTCTTCACTACATTTTCAGCGTCTGACAAATCAATAATTGGACAAGAAGCCCATAGACAGAAGGAGGCAATAAATTCTGGAATCATATCCTAAATGGCGGGTTCCCTGAGTTAGATTGATCCAATTTTGCCTTTTTAAACCTAGATTTCTCAGTAGCAATTTGTTGGAAAAGATTTGGCCCATCAAAGCTGTGCTTCAAGCCCCTTATCTTCTTCCTCTTCCCCGTATCATATTCTTCATCCCTGTAAATGGAGGACGCAAGATACAAAAGTTATTCATCAAATCATAGTAGTCTAGTCAGTAGTCACACACAGTGCTGACAAAACCAAAGCCTTCCCCCACCAAATCGTCATACTGTGTCATTAGGAGCTCTAATGTAATGGTTAGTAGAGCCTAACTACATGAAAAGCATAATTTATCCACGGATCTGGACAAGAACCTGTCTAATACACTAACAAACTACACTTAGTTTAGTTATACGCGTTGTGCCACGTGGCATCATCTTCATTTTTTACATAAAATTATTTCCCACTGATTTACTTGCGCGGGTCGCATTTTCTAGTTCTATTATAAAGTCAATCACTCTATCATATTTGGACATTAAATAAACCTAAATACTAGTTTAAGCTCTGATTATCTAACACAAAAATCAACTAACTAGAAGAAAACACTTTGTAGGCACAAACAAGTGTTTAAAAGTAATCATTTTCCACAAAACAAAAGGGAAAAAAAATTTACCACGTCTCCTCTCCTGAGAGAAAAAATCATTTTTAAAGAGTTTCTTCGAGCAGTCAATTGGTCATGACACAGGAAGGCACAAAGTAAAAGAGTCCAAATTACTTGAATAATAAAGAAAGGAATAGTATACGGCTAAGCTCACCATTCATCCCCAACATATCCAATGCTGGCAATCTGATCATTCTTCGACTCCAAGGGCTGAGATGAAGGCAATTCTATATCATCCCAACGCGCAACTGCACCCAAAAAAGAACATATATATTCTTATATCAAGCATAAAGGTGCCAAGATACAAAGTACATAAAAAGGGGAAAAGTAATACAATTATTCAACCATTAGTTAACAAAATGAGCTAAATTAACTAAATTAGCTTTATATTAATCAAGGATGACCATTATTTAGATGGCATTTTGCATGTGAAAATGAAGGATTAACATTCCAAATCACTTTCAAGGTAGTATGTCCCTTTAAGGTTATGCGTACAAATACTGATCTTATTTGTTTTCTTGACTTGAAGCATTCCCAGTATTCATTGATAATGTTATCCAGATAACTACATTTGATGCAGTGTGGATATCTCCAAAAATATTGAGCATTATCATCAAACAATACCCAAGTGTGAATAATTACTATTAGAATATAGAACAAATTAGCACCATCGTAACCACCACCAATACAACACCACAACCGGGTCCAACATAGCTACTACAACTGCCCTATTGCTGCTACAGTCCCTATTAGCCACTAACATCTAACAACGCATAGAAAGACCCACTTGTCAGTCAGGGATCTTCATGGATAAAATAGAGAGGAGAGAAGTGAATAGTGGGGTGAGGTTTAAATTTTAGAAGGGAGCAATGTTGTCATTCCCCACAATGGTGAGGATTCCCAACCGAAGATTCAATATTCCTGCCCCTAATATTTCTTTACCAGGAAAATTAAATACCACACTCCTCTATATTCTCCAACAATACAAGGGCATTTCACATTTGAATTCAAGGGATTTGGCAAGTAGCAAGATTCTGCATTCCTTACAGGCTGGGCTCCAGCATAAAGGGACATCATGTCAAACAATTAAGACACCACCAGAGCATGAACAGTAGAAATATTTACCTAAAAGTCAGTATCATACTATCATCTATTCTTAGGGACCCTGAAATAAAATGCTTGGCAAAACCAGAATGCTAATATTTTTTGTTCAACTTAAGAGAAATACTTAATCCACTAAAATGTGCAACAAGATGTGTATTTACTTGACCATATAAAATATAAAATATGTAATCATATATCGCAGTAAAAATCCAAAGACAGCACAACAACAATTATGCAACTCCACCTTAAACAGCCTGGAACAAAAATAAAACTACAAAAATGTGGAACACAAACTTTATGAATTGTGTGCGCCAAACAAATTTGGAAGCAAAATATTAATAGAAACATACCAACTGTCTCCTCCAGACCACGAGTGAGCATCCTCATTACACTATTATGAATTTGATCTCTTTTACTATCTTGTAGACTATAAGCTTGTCCAGCTTCAAATTCACTTACTACTTGTCCAGCTTCAAATTCACTTACTACTGAACATCCGGATATATTTTCTACTTGGGTAGCTGTTGCAAGCACAGAACAGTTCTGATCAATTCTCTTCCTAAATTCCCCTTCAGCGTTATCTTGAATCAGAGATTCATCATTAGATTTAATATTAGCACCAGGTCTGTAACCAGCCTCAGTTGCTTTACTTTTAGAACTACTTGATACAGAGGGGAATACAGAAGCTGTTCCACGTGTAGATGGCCCAACATCTGATGAGATAGCATGTTTATCCAACTTTTCTTTACTAGGATTCTTCAAACCCAACACACGGCGTTTACTTCTTTTGTGATTCTTCTTCTTCCGTGGGCTCAAGTATACCATGAAAAGGAGGGTTGGGCGAAGATGCATGCTTCCTACCTGGTACTTCAGAAACTTCTTTTTAGATTTCTTCACTTGCTTTTGATAAAGACTCTCCATATTCAAAGATCTAGTTAATGTATCATCAAGAACCAGTCCCTGAGAAGCAACCGCATTTTCACACATTCCAGTGCATGCTTTCTCACACACCAAACCAGTTGCAGATTTTCCAACCTAAAAATAAAAAAAGTAGAGTCAATATATCAAAACAATATCGTCCAAAGACATGGGCTGATGGAATAGTGTGGAAACCTGATGAATAAAATTTGGTTGAATTACTGGAGTTATTGGGCCGGTGCTCTTTGACAAAGTTGCGATTGAATCTTGAGCTGCAGCAGCATCAAATTTTGCAACAACATTTTTCTGTGAAGAGTGATTTCACAGATCAGTAATCAAGAAACTGAAATAGCACCAGTGTGGCACAACAGAGCATACTGAGTATTCTGAATAATTTACCTCCTGAGACAGAGATGTTTCATCACTAGCCTGTTTACCAGTAGAGTTTAGAGGATTATTGAAAGTTGGCTCAATTGAAGGAGAATCTTTAGTACCCTCTTTTGAAATTGCATTCTCATTGAACAAATTAATTTTGTCTCCATCTGGTGCAGCTAAACATTTCAGATTATTAGGGATATCATTTTCTTTTCCAGTGTGATTGAGGGATGACAAGCATTCAACTTCTGATTTAGCAACGGAAAGCTGTTCTGACGAGGCTTTCTGTGTCTGTGCCTTGGAAGGAAGTTCAGATACAGGTTCTTTACTTTGCATTAAGCTTTCTGCCAATATGACACTAGTTTTTTGCTGAACCAGATCATTCTTCATACAGGAAACCCTTGATGGATCAGCATTTGACAAATTTTTCTGGGTTTCGGCAGTCAAAGAAGGTTCGCCACAAAATTTATTTTCAACATGCCCATTTGGATGTTCTTTCAACACATTGTTTGAAGTTAAAGAATCTCTATTTCCATTCACATTAGTCTTCATATTCTCCTCCTTAGCAATATCAACAGGCTTCCTTGGAGCGATACATTTTCTATCACGAACATAAAACAACATGTAAGCTTGCTGATTTAGAACCTCCCGTTCACTGACATGACTCACCTGTTGCAACATTACAAATTGGGTTAAAACAGTTCAACATATTAATAAAACAGCAAAATCAGGCACCCTAGTGTCTGGCTTTATGAAAGTTACATAGGGCATTCAAAACATATAATTAATCAGACTTCTGTGCATTAAAGCAGAGGAGTATTAATCCAGTTCTGGAAAGACAACCAACTCAGACAACAACTTGGAGGTATCTCAGTTTCTAGTGAACACACAGAATCAAATAAAGGCCACCTTTTTCTTGTTTTTCGATCAATCAAACATTGACTTAACAATAATATCAAATTCCAAGGAGGTAACTGTTCACTATTAGGATAGACTAACTGGGAGTTCAAGACGAGATTTATTCTACATGACAATATTTTCTCCGTATTAGCCCAACCCCATCTCTAGAGACACTGACTGCTTTTTCTCGGGTTATTGATATTTACAAAACTAATGCCAAGAATTACAAAATCCATTACACTAGAAAGAGAAAAGTATATATAATATTTTCAGTACCCGGTTGTCATCCAAGGTATACCACATGTTATTTGAAGTCCGAACATAGCAGAAATAGTGGCCAGAATGAGTGCTGGAACCCGAATGAACCAGAACCCCATATAGAGAGTACTTCACATCTCCATCCTGTTTAACAAAAGAAACTTCAAAGCAAGAACGGTAACATAACCATATTATAAGTTACAGACACGAACAGCATATTATAAGTCACGGACACAAATAGAAAGCAGTCTGTTGGGAACCTGAGACCACAAACAGATATGGCAGCAAAGGAAAGCAATGAAATAGTGAAAGAGAATGGAATATTATTGATGATAAAGTGAAATCAGCAGAAGGACATGATCCCTTCTACCCACAGAGCAATGCTCCACAGAGAATAATCAACTCTCTGACTCTACAGAAAAAATATTCTTCTGGATACCCTCTCTCTCTCCACCCCCATTCCCTTATAACAGAAACATGCATCACGCATTCTTTCCACTCCCCTCACTCCCTGCCACCTCATCTCTCCTATTCAGCCCTCTATTCTTCCTCACATACACCCTCCACACCTTGGGCCTCATTTGCTGCTGATCCTCAAGGCCCACATCTTCAATTACGGTCCTGTCATTATGTCCTCCTTGAAGAACCAGCTTGTCCTCAAGCTGGAGTTTAGGAAACTGGCTGCGGATGTTAAATTCGTCCTCCCAAGTCGCCTCTTCTACAGCTTTACCTTTCCAATGGATAAGTACTTGCTTCACCAACTCACCCCTCTTGGGAATGACTCTGCTAGCCAAAACTGCCACAGGTTCCCATTCCGGAGACACTGCACTGTCCAGCCCATGAGGAAGTTCCCTCTGCACTGTATAATTCCCGATAGCCTTCTTGAGTAAGGACACATGGAACACCGGATGAATGCGGGCTGTCTCAGGCAATTGTAAGCGATATGCGACCGCCCCTACCTTCTCAAGCACCTGGAAGGGACCGTAGTAGCGCGGAGCCAGCTTGGGATGGATTCGGGCCTCGACTGACTGCTGCACATGGGGACGCAGCTTTAAAAACACCCAATCTCCAACCGCAAAGCTTCTGTCTTGTCTTTTATGATCAGCCTGAGTCTTCATTCTTGCTTGAGCTCGCTGCAAATGATATTTCAATTGATGCAAAGCCTCATCCCAATCCAGTAAATCTCTTTGAACTGCCTCTACCTTAGTTTCTCCAGGCAGAAACTTAATGAGAGTTGGAGGGGGTCTCCCATGCACCATTTCAAACGGGGTAGAGCCAGTGGATACATGGAACGTGGTGTTATACCAGTACTCCGCCCAAGGTAGCCACAACACCCATGTCTTGGGTTGATCGGCGATAAAACATCGCAAGAAGGTCTCCAAAAAACGATTGACTACCTCCGTTTGCCCATCCGTTTGAGGATGGTATGTCGTGCTCATCCTCAACTGAGTTCCCTGCAATTTAAACAGTTCACGCCAGAAATTGCTAACGAAAATAGGATCACGATCACTGACAATAGACACCGGGACCCGTGCAAACGGACAACCTCTTTGGTGAACACTTCAGCCAATAGCCGTGCAGTGTATGGGTGTTTTAATGGGATGAAATGGCTATATTTGGACAACCGATCCACTACTACAAAGACTGCATCGAACCCTTTAGATTTTGGTAGCCCTGTGATAAAATCCATAGACAATTCCTCCCAAATCTGATCCGGAATGTTCAGAGGCTGCAAAAGGCCACCCGGAGCTGCTGCCACATACTCCTGCCATTGACAAACGTCACATTCTTGGACAAATCGCTGCACGGATTTTTTCATACCAATCCAGTAGAGGTTTGCAGCCAATCTTCGATACGTGCGAAAGAAACCAGAATGTCCACCTTGGGGGGTAGAATGAAACTCCTGCAGCAGAGTTGGTATCCAAGGAGAGGTTGCTGACACCACTAGTCTCCCTTCATATAACAAGACTCCTTGATTGTAAGAAAAACCTGGTTTGGTCACCTGACCTTGCTGCAAGGCTGCAATAATGGGCTTCAATGTCTCATCCTCATGGATTTCAGCCACCAATTCTTTCCCTCCCAACCATTCTGGCATGGATTTCATGGCTGAGAATTCGGCAGGGTCATACATACGTGACAAAGCATCAGCCCCTTTGTTCTCTAACCCGGGTTTGTACACAATATCAAATTGATACCCGAGCAATTTGGCAGCCCAATTCTGCTGATTCATAGTGGTGATTTGCTGTAGCAACTGTTTCAGACTCTTCTGGTCTGTACATACCGTAAACCTCCTTCCCAACAAATATGGCCTCCAATGTTGAATTGCCAGAGCCACGGCCATAAGTTCCTTCTCATAGGCAGATTTGGTAAGGTTTCGGTCTCCTAAAGCCTTGCTGAAAAATGCTACAGGCCGCCCATTTTGAATCAAAATTGCTCCCAAACCATTGCCCGAAGCATCGCTCTCAATTACAAATGCCTTACTAAAATCTGGTAATGCCAGGACAGGGGCTGTTGTTACCTTTTTCTTAAGCAACTCGAAAGCTTGTGACTCTTCCTTTCCCCATTTGAAATTGTCTTTCTTGGTCAGGTCTGTTAAAGGACGGGCCAGCTTCCCATAGTCCTTGATAAACTTGCGGTAGTAGCCAGTCAGGCCAAGGAACCCCCTCATCCCTTCACATTCGTCGGTGGTGGCCATTGGAGCGCACTCTCGATTTTGCCAGGATCCATTGCTACTCCTTTATTTGAAATGATATGACCAAGATACTCTACCGATATCTGGGCAAAATAACACTTCTTGTTGGCAACCAACTGTTGGTCAAACAGAACCTGAAGCACCTTCTGCAAGTGGCTAAGGTGGACCTCCAAAGTGGGACTATACACCAATATATCGTCGAAAAACACCAGCACAAACTTCTGTAACATTGGCTTGAAAATGTCATTCATAAGGGCTTGAAAAGTGGAGGGAGCGTTCATCAAACCGAACGGCATCACGAGGTATTCATAATGGCCCTCATGAGTCCGAAATGCTGTCTTATGAATATCCTCGCTATGAACCTGCGCTTGATGGTAACCGGACTTAAGGTCAAGCTTGGAAAAGTAACGGGCACCATGTAGTTCATCCAACAACTCATCTATTACAGGAATGGGGAATTTATCCGGTACAGTCACCTTGTTCAAGGCCCTGTAGTCCACACACATACGCCACGACCCGTCTTTCTTTTTGACCAATATTACCGGGCTGGAATAAGCACTCTGGTCGTGCCTAATGACCCCGGCCTGCAGCAACTCTCTCACCTGCCTTTCAATTTCATTCTTGTGGTGGTAGGAGTATCGATAGGGACGAACATTCACCGGGCCATGTCCCTGGACCAAGTGAATGGCATGTTCATGGTTCCTCCGAGGAGGCAAACCCTTGGGATCCTTGAACACCTCCTGAAACTGTGACAATAACTCTTAGCACTGCCTTGTACTGTTTTGGGTCCAAACCCTTGGTCATCCCTCCCATATCATCTTCCTTTTCCTTCTTAATTCCTTCAGCAGACGTAAAGGACCCAAACCACGTGTTAGGCCCTCCTAGAATACTTTGCAGAGCTTGGTCGCTCACCTTTCCTGGTTTCTCTCCCTTAAGTTCCACCCACTTCCCATTTACTGGAAATCGCATGATGTGCTCTGCCCAATCCACCCACATTTCACCAATAGAAGACAACCATGTCATTCCTAAAACAACATCAATACCATCCAAGTCAAATAGCCACGCGTCAAGAGTCACCTCCATATCTGCTAGCTCCAGCACCACATTCCTACACACTCCCTGTGACATGACTTTGTATCCATCTCCCATTTTGATCCGCAACGGTGCTGTATCTTCCACAGGCCAGCCCCACGCCTTGACTAGTTTGCGAGAAATGAAATTGTGGGTCGCACCACTGTCAACCAGAATGAGTAGGGAAACTTCGTGGATACTCCCCTTCAGCTTCATCGTGTGTGGCTCACCCTTTTTGGTCTCTGAATCATTCCCCAAACGCATCAAGTACATCGCACTCATTTCCCCTTCAACAACTTCATTCGCTTCCTCACCGACAACCATAACTGCCGCTTCCCCTCCATCGGAATCCTCATCTTCCACTAACATAATCTTCAACTGTCGATCTGGACACTGATGACGCGGGTGGAAAGAGCTGTTGCATCTGAAACAGAGCCCCTTCTGGCGCCTCTCTGCGACCTCCTGTGGAGAAAGATGCCTCACCCCTCGATCTCGAGGTCCACTTCTGCTTCTCTCACTTCCGGGCTCGGGTTTGGGGTTCGGCCACTTCCCCCCTTGTTCTGGTGGTCTTGAGCCCCCTTCACATAAACCCAATCACTATTTGAAGTTCGACCCGAGTTAGTGGGTCCGGATCCGGTACTAGAATTGGGCCGGTTAGGAGGACCCGGCCCACCGTGGCCCTTGGACCCGTTTCCGTACCCGCTCCCATGTGACCCGCTCCAGCCATTCCTCCTCTCCTGCATCTCGATTTCCACTGCCTTGGCGAGATTCATCAGACGCGAACGAGAGATTGATCCAAGTGACTTCAAACTACGCACTCGACCTCGAATCCCTTCTCGCAAGCCATGGATAAAGTACCCAGCAAACTGAGCGTCCGGTAGGCGATCGACCTGAGCTACAAGTCGTTCAAACTCTCGGGGGTAGTCTTCCACACTTCCATCTTGCTGAATCGCATAGTTTTGCTCAAAGATATTCCCCTCACCAATTCCTCCATACCTCTCTATCAGAGCGTCTTTAAATCTTTCCCAGGTTAGATCATCTTCGTCATCAACCAAGGCTTTGAAGAAGTGGATGGTAGATCCATCCATGCAGAGTTGAGCCAAGCTAACCTTCACCTCTGGGCTTGTGTTCTGGACCCGGAAATAGACCTCAGCACGGGCGATCCACCCTGTCGGGTCCTCACCGGTGAACATAGGCAGCTCAATTTTCTTGACCGAATGACGGAATTCGTCGAGCGTGTCCCCCTGTAACTTCCGATTCAACTTCTTGACGTCGTCGCGCTCCGAAAAACTGGAACGCTCATCTTCCGGACCTTTCTTCACCGATTTGTCCTCATCGTCGTTCTCCTTGTTTTGTGTGATGAGTGAAAACAAACGCTCCTGGTCCTCCTTCATTTGAGCTCGCATTTCGGCAAACTGCTCGGCAAAAGAGACCTTGAGCGACGTCAATTCATTCTCTAGTGCGGCGATCTTAGTCTCCATCATCTTGGGTGGCATTCGCTTCTACGATTGCGCCGGTCCTGGTCGAGATCTCTTTCTCAAACACGATCCGGCAGGTCGGACCAAATGTTGGGAACCCGAGACCACAAACAGATATGGCAGCAAAGGAAAGCAATGAAATAGTGAAAGAGAATGGAATATTATTGATGATAAAGTGAAATCAGCAGAAGGACATGATCCCTTCTACCCACAGAGCAATGCTCCACAGAGAATAATCAACTCTCTGACTCTACAGAAAAAATATTCTTCTGGATACCCTCTCTCTCTCCACCCCCATTCCCTTATAACAGAAACATGCATCACGCATTCTTTCCACTCCCCTCACTCCCTGCCACCTCATCTCTCCTATTCAGCCCTCTATTCTTCCTCACATACACCTTCCACACCTTGGGCCTCATTTGCTGCTGATCCTCAAGGCCCACATCTTCAATTACGGTCCTGTCACAGTCAAACAGCACAGCAATAATTTTGAGACAAGAAACTGCAAAACATCTACCAAGCTTTTCCTTTTGAACACAGTATTCATTACATGAATCAAATATTATGGATATTGTTCTAGTATTTTATCCAACACGAGTTTTGCAAGAACAGCACAGAGCCACAGAGATATAAGTAAAGAAAATGAGATAATTTATATCATTAAAAAAATTGATTGCTTACATATGAGCCACTGACAAAAGGTTTTAAATCCAATGCACAGCCAAAATGAACCCTCTTTTTAATCTTTTGTCCAGGATCATGTGCATAGAACCGCTTTAGATGAATTGTTAGCACATAAGGTGCCTTATGAATTGTTAGCTGTTTGAGAGCCCTAACTTTCTGCTTGCATCGTTGACAATGGTATTGCCTCTCCCCTCCATCCAACCATTCTGCGGCTGTGAAATTTGTAAGTGCTTTTTGCAATGAATCTGCCTTAAATATTTCAAGACTTAAATCTAAGAATGGATCAAACTTGTTGGAGCAATAAGAACACTGCTCGCATTTCACCTGGAAAAAACATCCAAAGAACTTTTCAGCTGTTTTCATCCATTCAGGTAAAAGGATGCAACCTTATCCCATATAGATTCCCAAGTTATTGTTAAGTAGCAATAGAACCATTTTCAAACCTTGATCAGTAATGACATCTCACTTAAAAATTCCACCAAATAAAGAAACAAGTACCTGACTCCGGAGACGGCCACCGAAGATCTTATGAACCAAACTTTTCTCATAAGCACCGGGTGATTCACTAGGTACTCCAGAAGGCAGGCAGCATTTATGCATTGACTCAAGTAAGTTTACCATATACTCATGTGCATCCTCCTGCCTTGCATTTCGGAAATTACGTGATATGCCTAATCTAATGTCAGGAAGTACAAATTTTTAAGCTACTAAAAGAGGGGAGTACTTTTTAACAAAAGCGGTAGGGGCAGGGGAGGGGGGTCGGGACGATGCTTATGGGTAAATCCAAAATCCAAGAGTAAAAAACATTATTATGCCTCAACTAACAGAATCAAGTACAATAAATCTTGTTCAAAATATTATACCCGGGGTCTATACAAGAGTAACTGACAATTATCTCAGCCTCAAAAACCTATCAGCTACAAGAATAGAAAATCATGGAAAACTTTTTCATTCTTTTACCCATTTAAAAGAAGCTGCAAGAGGTAAATCGGCAATAGGGAAGCTCCCAAAAAGATGCTACAGAGAAACCTCATTGTTTCGTAAATACATATCCAGAAGTTGGTTCTGGCCATGTTTCCAGAAGAACATACTGCTGGGATGCTGATATTTTACAATACTAAGATCTTCACACGCGAAATGTGAACTTTTATGGTTAGAAACTCATTGGCTCAAAGGAATACAATTCCAACGAAAACAGCACGGAAAGATGCGAAAATCAAGCAGAATATTCCAGAAGAATGGCCTGATGCTTGTCAAGTTTCTAAAACAACAAGTAAAAAAACAAGAACCATAATTGCTCATAAATTAATCAAAAATAAAACATAAGGATACGCCGTAGATTTCCAACAAGGGCCTCTGGGGATAATATTCTCCCAGTTGATTGCAGCGCGTTACTCACGTGATTCTGTATTGCACAGAGAGCACAAAATCCAGCAACCCGGCCTATATAAATATTGTAAAATGTAATCAGAAAACCAATATAACAATAGTAATAGTTTCCTCTACACACCCATGTGAATCATTGCCATCTACAAGAGAAATTACGGAAACATAGCCCTGTTTAAATTCAACTATTTAAAACAAATGAGTACATCAAAGCAAAAGCGAATCATTAACAAAATATCTCCATGAGCATGGTCTGGCTAGTATCACAGAAGTGGATGATGGAAACATGAAAACGCGGAGAGCTGCTCACATGAAGTTTTATGCTTGCCACTTTGCAGATATGCAGCTAAAGGCTCCGTATACGTCAAACACTGCAGTACTGAATTAAGAAAACAAGTATTTCCAAGATTACGCAGTCCAGCTCCCTGAAAAATATAAATAACATCTTTTTCCTTAACTGAGCCCCGTAAATAATAAAGCCCAAAGTCCACAGCATAAAATGCTATGAAGCCTTTAAAAACAATAAAGTAACTCAAAAGTGGAACTAAATTTGCATTCTAAGACCCCAAAAAAAAAAAATCGAAGGATCAATAATACTAAAAAAATGCAGTGTCCACTGTCCACAGCATATAACTATAGTTATGTGGACAAAAAGAGATAATTTACTTCACAAAAATATCATAGCACTTTAGAGATAGTAGCATAAAAATTGCACAACTCAAGATAAACTGCACGACCGACGATTAGTTGTTGAAAATTGAAAAGAAAAAACAACAAACTCTCCAAAACGAAAATAATTTACTCAAATTCAAGCAAACAGTAATATCGAAATTTAGAGTAAAGCCGGGAAGGAAGGCTCAACGGTAGAACGCAAAACGAAAAGAATGATCAGAGAATATACAAAACGAAGAATCAAATATTCCAAATCAAGCGCAGAGTAATTTGCATCTCAACTTTTCAAACGGCACGACAATCACCGACCAAGTTTGAGCCGTACGAAGCAATTAAATTTGAGAGACGAAAACAATAACTCACTATTCTCCGAAAGGTAGTCCCGAAGCTGAGCTCCGGATCCAAGCCATACTCGGAGAATTCGGAAACGTCGTGCTTCTTGGAAGCTGCGGGACCGGAACCGGAACCGGGTTGTCGATGTTCGGAGGTGGTAGGGTTTAGGGTTTCGATGTAAAAATCATTGGAAAAGCCCTTGAATGGTTTCCTGACAGGAACGAAGTCGATTTTTCTCTGGAAGCGATCCGGCGGATTCAGATTTTCCGTTTCGGTAAATAAAGTCTCCGCCATTTGTGGATTCAAAAGAAGCTTCGGTATCAGAATGGAAAGTGGAAACGCTGCGAAAAAAGGGGAAGGGAAGCAGAGCAGAACAGAACAAAACAGAAGCTCAGGGTTTCGGCTTCTGCTCAAGAGAAGCAATAGTTAAACGGTGGCTGCTATTAAACCCTACACTGCCAACAACACAACACTCGAGCTATGCTGTGCTGTGCCTTTCTCTCTCTCCAATATGACGGGTCGGGCCTGGGCCTGCCCCCATAATCCTTAGAGGCCCATATTAAAGGCCACCCCCCACCTGTTTCCCACACCCCCAATTTCCAAAAATCTCAAAATACCCCTTTACAAAACAACAAAATCCCAATTCTGATTTTCTAATTTCCAATTCTGACAAACTTCTCTCTACACTATTTTCGAAAATTAGAATTTACGGTACTCATATTTTTTGTTCTAAACATGATTTACGGTATGCAATATTTGTATACCGTAAATTTACGGTAGGATTGTATTTTAAAACTTTTTCATACCGTAAATATGAATTTACGGTATATATCTTTGAAATTTTATACCGTAAATTCATATTTACGGTACAAAGAATTTTTGTTTCATACCATAAATTATAAATTTACGGTACTAAGATTTTTTATTTTATACCATAAATTCATAATTTACGGTATGTGTTTTTATATTTATTTTTTATTTAGGGTCTTTTTAAAATAAATATAATTTATTAAAATAAATATAAATTTTTTAAATAAATAAATTTATTTAATTGTTTAAATAAAAATATATTTATTTGATTTATTTAAATAAGCTATGTTAATTTTTTTTTAAATTTGCAATACTAACTATTTGGATTTTTTTATGGTTTCAAATATGTCTACGGGGAGAAGAGCTTCTGCTGCTGCTAGTTGATAACTCTCGGAAATAAGAGTTATTTATGCTTGTATGATTATGAATTATGTAAGTTTAAGAGTAATTTAGATCCTTTAATTATTAGATTTATGTAAATAATGTGATTTCTCTTGCTTTGAGCTGTTTAAGGCACTTTAGTGCTTTTGTGAGCATTTTGATGTGTTTTGACATTGTGCATGATTTTATTGAGAGATACTCAGTGCCAAGTCTGGTGTCATGGCACTGCACTCTGATGTTACAGCCCCTAGCCTTACTGCAGCAGCGTTTTTAATTCATTTGAGCTGAAGGAACGGACTTTGTCCTTTAGTGCAAGGCTGCAACGTGTATTTCTGATGGTCCCCACTGTTCTGTAGTGTTTTCTCTCCCTGTTAAAGGACAAAAACCTTTATTTTTGGGCCAAAAGGAATCAACTTTCATTGAGTTTACCATTGGACAACCCATTTGAGGAGAGGCTATAAAAGCAAAATGACCTAATCAAGGAAATGGGGGCTGGTTCTGATATATTCTTTTAAGGCAGCATTTGCCTCCTCCTGAGAAGCAGCCACAATCTGTCCTTCCTCTTCCAAAGCACCATTAACCAGAGCTCAAGACCATTTCCATGGAGAAAAGCTTCTTGCACAGTTACTGATTGAAGCAGATTCATCAAGACATTGCTGAAGTAGGAATAGTTCTGGAGCTCACAAAGCCAGGAGCCATTTCTGTTACTATTCTATCAAATTCTGTAGTAGATTATAACTCTTACTCTAGTGTCATGGCATCGGTTTCTGGCACCAGTTTCTGTTGTTTTGTTTTTAAGCTCATTATGAGCTAATTTTCTTAAGCTAGGATGATGTGATTTTGTATTGAAACCTGGTTGGTTAATGTCAATTGGCCCTTGCCTTTGTACCTTTGTCTCATGCGATTTACTTCTTATATACTTGACTTGAGCCTGATCAACTTTAGTTGGGTACTTGTACGTTAGATGCTGAAAAGTGGTAATGTGCAGATTTCATGAGTCAATATAAGGGGTATCAATTTAAAGGACACTTTAATTGATTTTGATTAAACTAGACATAGGAAATATGTCTTATAGGGTGTTCTTGTCAGGGGAACATAATGGGGGGCTTAGAAATAAGGTATCATTTACTTAACCCTGGTGAAAGTGCTGAAAGGCACACACATTAGTGTCCTGCGCCCAGCTGCCAAATGGCATTGACTTATGGCACTTAAACCAACTTGGTGGAAATATAAATGAACTGATTCCTAGCTGCCTTTATCCAAATTTTCTCTTAATCACTTGCTTATTACTGTGCTGTTAAGTCACTAAAACTACAAAAACTTGATATTTATTTCCTGTTTTTATTATTTACTCACTAACTAGATTAGCTAGATTGAGAATTTGTGGAATTAATCGTAATCAATCCTCGTGGGAATGATCTTTCTTACTCTTTATTACTTGTTCACGATTGTGTATACTTGCACAACTGTTACTTCACACAACACTAGTGCACCTCCGAGAGAACTGCAGCCTATGACTGCCTTTGGGAGTAGGAGTTGTGTTGAGCACAGGCAGCCTCACGAGGGTGGTTTTTCTACAGTACATGTCGCCAACCAGGTAAATTTTTATTCGCATGTATTTCTGTCAAGGTGTGTCAAAATGTGAAGAATATTCTGTCTTTAAGAGAAATAGCATTTGGTATTTTGTCTTAGCCATATGGAGAAGTGGAGCCTTATTTCATACTGAATTTTTTTCATCAGCTTGGTACAATCTGGCATTTGATCGACCAAGTAGGAAATAGGTACAATGTGACGTTCAACAAGTCTATCTAATCTGCACTTTTTACTAATGGATGGCAGGATCTAAGAGTGTTTTATGGCTTGACTGGAAATCACAATATATTTTTTAGGTATTTTGGTGAAAGTAATTTTGAAATTACAGTGTACAGCTGACACTGCAATCGAGAAGAATTTCTAACTTTTCACAGTCTATCGACAAAGCCACGGTCCGTCTCCTTCAGAATGTTGAAGCGAACAACATAGTTCATGTTTCCATCACTTAGTTGCAGCTGATTACATTTTGTTACAACAGAGTCCCAATAATTCATGTTTTGCAAATTATGTTAATAATTCATGTTTTGCAAATTATGTTAATAATTTATGGTTTGCTTATAGTTCATTTTGTTAATAATTCATGTTTTGTTTATAATTCATTTTGTTAATAATTCGCCTGCCTACCTCCTCTACCTGAGGAGGCAGTGATATACGCTTCCCCAACCATTTCTGCAACTTCAAGCCGTGGGCGGCCACCTTAAGCGCATCACAATCCTGCACATAAATAAACTTTGTCAACATCATTTATCTTACAAAAACATTTGTTCAAATTCAAACAACAACCAAATGTATAGCTGCCCCTGCCATATATGATAGGCAACGTGATGCTCAAAGTCTATAAGCAACGACCTATCATAAGTCCTTCAGGAAAGGGATCATGGGCTCCAACTACATCCACTGGGACCTCATTAGTAATATGAGGTACCTCGTCCTGAGCTTCCACATCCTGATGTGGTTCCTCGTCGTCAGCCTGCCTGTGCTCAACACGCCTCCTACGCTCAGAGGCAGTCATAGGCTGTCGCTGTCTACGAGGTGGTGCACTGGCAGAAGTGGAAACTCCTCTCGACCTAGGCATATCTGAAACCATAAAAAATCTAAATAATTAGTATTACAAATTTAAAAAAAAATTACGAAAGCTTATTTTAAATATATCAAATAAATATATTTTTATTTAAAAAAATAAATTAATTTATTTATTTTAATAAATTATATTAAATTTCATTAAAATAAATAAATAAATAAACTCATACCATACCATAAATTATGAATTTCGGTATAAAATAAAAAATCTGCATACCGAAAATTCATAATTTCGGTATGTAATCTAAACCGTAAATATGAATTTACAGTATGAAATTTGATAAATATATACCATAAATATGAATTTACGGTACACATTTTCAGACATTCATACCGTAAATTCATATTTACGGTATGAAAAAAGTGTTAAAATACAATCCTATCGTAAATTCAAATTTACGGGTGCATACCGTAAATTGTAATTTAAGGTACCATGTTCATAACAAAAAAAATACGTACCGTAAATTCGAATTTTCAGAAAGAGTGCAACGGATTTGGTTTTGAATTTTGAATTTCCGAAAAGAGTGAGAGTGAGAAAATCAGAATTGGGATTTTGTTATTTTAGGTAGGGATATTTTGGGGATTTTGGAAATTTGGGGGTGCCTTTAATATGGGCCTCCTTAGATTAGCCATGGGATAATTGGGCCGATAAATTCATTTTATATATGGGCCGCGTAATTCTGGACAATGTGTTTGCATAATAAATTCAACTTGGGTGCTGCTTTTAGACCAAAAATAAACTTGGGTGATGCTACCTACACCCCCTAATTCCTACCCACGCCCCTTCCCCTTTTTTAACTTTCTTCCATAAAATACTCATCCCCTACCCCTTCCCTTCCCCACTTTGTTTCCCCTTACACTATCCCCACTCCCCTTTCCCTCTCCTATTAGTCGTCTGGTCCCACCATCCCGTCCCCCTAGTTGTCACCCCTTCCTCGTCCTTTGGCTCCCTCGCACCTGGCCCCCTACCCTCACTATGAAACACATTCCTTTTTTTTATTCTTCTTTGAAAACTAGTTTTCGAAACAAAATCGTCTTTGCCTTCTAGAAACCAGTCTTTGGAGAAGAAGAAAAATGAAGTTGTCAATATGGGGTAAGGCAATGCGACGTGGGGGGGCGACGAGACCAAGGGAAATGTGAGTGGGGCGAGGGAGAGTGGAGGGGTATTTTAGGGATAACAAACTGTAAAAAGGGGAAGGGTGTAGGTAGCACTCCTTTTTCAATTTTTCTTACCATTGATTAAGGAGTCTCAATAATTAAAAGTAACAATTGTACAGAACATAAAAATGTGATAACGTGTAAGTACATCTCTAAGGAGTATCAACTCTCAAGGATGCGGGTCCGAATCTTGTTGCCAATGTAAGGACTTCGCTAGTGGGTAATATGTAAGTACTATAGTAAGCGCTCGTTGAGCTTTGAGGCTTTTTCTGACACTGGTGAGCCCCCGGGACCCAACTCACTTAAAATTTTTATTTAAAAAAGGATAAAATGTGATAAGAAATATGTAGATATGATAAAATATGTATTTATTAGAACTTACTATCTTTGATTTTTTTCACATTATTAAGTATTAATGGTTGAAAGGCATCACTATATCAAGTTTCAATCTATCTACTATCTATTTAAGAATTCTTTAGGCTATCAAAATTACCGAAGTAGACATCCTAAAATATTGACACATTATCACTTTCGAGTCTAAAATTGACAATTCATGTCCTAATATATTTCTATATTATTCTTTAATCCTTATTACACAATTCTCAACAAAGTTTCAATTTTCTCTCTCTTCCTTTCACCTTTTTCAACAACACAATATTATATGTTTTTCTTAATATTTAAAAAAAAAAATCAACATCAATCTCTCTCTTACGTTGTCCGTGCTGCTTAGCACAACTGGCAAAATATTTGCCGCTTGGATGCTTGGGCGCGGGTTCGAACCTGCTACGCCCAATTTCAGCGCTCCTTGGAGTGCGTAGTAGGCCGCTGGGCCATCAGACAAAAAAAATCTCCCTCTTACACAAATTTTAATTCCTTTTTCTCTCTCATCCCTCAACAACTCACTTTTTCTTCTCATCCAATTTTTATTATTTTATTATTATCTTAAAATTTTTAATATTTAGCTTCTTCAAATTTTTTAAAATTTCTTTAAATTTTATAATTTTTATATAATTTTTCAAATTTATTTTCTATTTCCTTATTTATTTTCTTTTTATTACATTTTTTATTTTGCAATTATTTTTAGATTTTGACTTTATAAAAATCTTTTTTTAATAAATGATATTTTGCATATGAGTCCCGACGACGAGTAACATTACATGTTGTCAGTATAGTTTCATTGTCTTTCAGCACATATCAATTTTTATAAACGTTTTTGTTATTTGTAAATGATTATTTTATTTTTGAGTCTACTATCTATTTATCTACTATCTATTTAAGAATTCTTTAGGCTATCAAAATTACCAAAGTAGACATCATAAAATATCGACACATCATCACTTTCGATGCTAAAAATGACAATTCATGTCATAATATGTTTCTATATTATTCTTTAATCTTTATTACACAATTCTCAACAAACTTTCAATTTTCTCTCTTTCTTTCACGTTTTCCAACAACTCAATATTAAGATCATTTTATAATGTTAAGAAAAATATATAATATTGTGTTGTTGGAAAACGTGAAAGAAAGAGAGAAAATTGAAAGTTTGTTGAGAATTGTGTAATAAAGATTAAAGAATAATATAGAAACATATTAGGACATGAATTGTCATTTTTAGCATCGAAAGTGATGATGTGTCGATATTTTATGATGTCTACTTTGGTAATTTTGATAGCCTAAAGAATTCTTAAATAGATAAATAGATAGTAGATCAACATCAATCTCTCTCTTACACAAATTTTAATTCTCTTTCCTCTCTCATCCCTCAACAACTCACTTTTCCTTCTCATCCAATTTTTTTTTATTTTGTTATTATCTTAAAATTTTTAATTTTTAGTTTCTTCAAATTTTTCAAAATTTCTTTAAATTTTATAATTTTTATATAATTTTTCAAATTTATTTTCTATTTCCTTATTTGTTTTCTTTTTATTATATTTTTTTATTTTGCAATTACTTTTATATTTTATCTTTATAAAAATCTTTTTTTATAAATGATTATTTTGCATATGAGTCCCGACGACGAGTAACATTACATGTTATCAGTATAGTTTCATTATCTTTGAGCACATATCAATTTTTATAAACTTTTTTATTATTTTGTAAATTATTATTTTACTTTTGAGTTTCCACATGAAAACAATACATGTTGTTAGTATAATTTCATCGTATTTGAGTACGTATCAATTTTATAAATTGTTTATAAATGTCTTTATTTTTTTATAAATGTTTATTTTGTGTTTGAGTTCCATCGGGAAAACATTACATGTTAGTATAATTTTGTTGTCTTTGAATACATAAATTTATTTATAATTTTTTTATCATTATAAATAAATATCTTACAATTGAGTCTCAACATGATATATTACATGTCGTTGACATAATTTTATCATCTTTGAACATGTCAATTTTTATAGTTATTTATAAATAATTATTTTACTTTTGAGTCTCGACGGGGAAATATTACATGTTGTCAGTATAATTTCATCATCTTTAAGAACATATCAATTTTATATATGCTTTAATTATTTACTTTTGAATCATCACAGGTAAATAATACATGTTGTCGGTATAATTACTTTTTATATTTTATGTTTATAAATGATTGTATTATTTATTATTTATAAATTGTTGTTTTACTTTTGAATCCTGATGGGGAAACATTACATGTCGGTATAATTTCATCGTCTTTGAGCAAATATAAATTTTATAAATTTCTTAATTATTTATGAATGATATTTTTGCTTTTAAATCCTAATGGAAAAACATTAAATGTTTTCGGTATATTTTTATTGTCTTTGAGCACAAATCAATTTTATAATTTTTTATTCATAAATGGTTATTTGATATTAAAGTCTCGATGGGAAACATTACAAGTTGCTAGTTTAATTTCATCATTTTTTATAACATGTCAATTTTAGAAATGTCTTAATTATTTATAATTGATTATTTTGCTTTTGATTCTAGACGAGAAAACATTATTTGTTGTCAGTATAATTACTTTTTTATATTTTGTCATTATGAATACCTTTATTTTTTATAAATGATTATTTTACTTTTGAGTACCGACGAAAAATAATTACATGTTGTCGCTATAATTTCGTTATCTATGAACACATATTAATTTTTATAAATATTTTTATTAATTATAAATGATTGTTTTGCTTTAGAGTCTCGACAGGGAAAAAATTACATGTCGTCGATATAATATTATCGTCTTTCACACAGATCAATTTTATAAATGTTTAAATTATTTATAACTAATTATTTTGCTTTTGAGTCGTGACGGGAGATATGCCATGTCGGTATAATTAATTTTCATATTTTGTCTTTGTAAATGTATTTAATTTTTATAAATGATTATTTTGTTTTTGAGTTCCGATGAAGAAACACTACTCGAGTACAAATCATTTTTCATAAATATTTTTATTATTCATAAGTGATTATTTTGTTTTTGAGCCGTGACCAAAAAAATATTACATATTATCGGTAATTTTTTTTTGTTTTTGAGCACGTATTAATTTTATGCATGTATCTCTATATATTTATTTTATCTATCTATCTATCTATCTATTCTGTTACTAATAGTAAAACTATTTTTTCATAAATGTCTTTATTTTTTATAAATGATTATTTTGCTTTATTTTTTTCAATGATAAGCAAACTATATGTTCACAGTGACAGAGATCTTTTTTTGACAGAGACAGAGATCTTAAAAGTAGTACTTCATATTTTCTTTTCCCAAAGAAAACAATAATTTAAGTAGTCTAGCAAGTCGGGTTTTGTTTAATTATTATCTCTGCTTGAATACTCTGTATTTTTAGAAAATTAAAATAACTAATTATGTTTGTCACAATGTAAAACTTTAATTTTATAAATAGATGTATTTCAAAATTACGTGAGAACGGAGTGATCCGTGCGAATGCATGGGTATCTTGCTAGTTTATCCAAAATCATGTAACAAATCAACCAAACTAATTGCATTCTTCCTTTTGATCATTTTAAAGAAAATTAATGGCTTCAATGAACTCTTTGAATCTGTTTGGCAAGGTCAATAAGCTAATTTACGACTTATTGAATTAACTTATAAGATTGCCTGAACAAAGGAGAAGTGTTTGGCATAAAAATTATCACACTAGCGTATAGTCTTCTTTGGTCTTGGTGATTTTAGTTATTTCTTCTTGTATTAAGGACCAGAGGTAGTAACTTATAGTTTTTTTTTTTATATTTTCTCTTGAGTTTTACCTTTCATAATTTTTTTTTAAAAAAAAAACCTATTGCTCCCCACACATTCATCTCTTTGTTCCACGTCAATTGGTTATTAAATCATCTAAAAAATAATATACATTCATATATTCGAGGACAACACCTTCCTCTTATGATTTGTAAAAAAAAAACACCTTCCTCTTATGACAATAACTTATGCTTTGTTTACTATGTTAGTTTGGAGTATTTGGGGACTGAGAATTGACAAATTATGGGAAGGAACTAATGCTTCAGTTCATCATGTCAGCTCTCGAGCTAAGCAATATTTGGAGGATTGATCCCAAGCTCGCTCTCCTGCATCGCGGTATCAAACTTCACTGTCGCGGTCTCCTTGTGCCAGGTGGATGCTGCCACCAGCTGGTTTCTACAAGATTAATGTTGATGTTGGTTTCTCTGGGCCTATGGGTAAGACATCTTTCAGGATGTGTTGTAGGGATTCCGCTGGCAATTTCCTCATGGCAAAGACTGATCTTGCGCCTTTTTTCCTCCCGACGCTTGAAGGAGAAGCCACTGGCCTGTTGAAGGCCATCCAGTGGGCGTGTGATCTTGAGTTGTACCATGTAATTTTTGAGGTTGATTCCCAAACAGTGGCTACTAGCTTTCATCACCCAAAGCTTGATGTATCCAATTTTGGTATGGTGATGGAAGATAGTCGTAAGTTAGTTTCAAATTATCCAAACTTTAGTGTAAGTTTTGCTAGGCGACAAGCGAATAGTGTGGCTCATGCTTTAGCGAGAGGCACTGCTCATGGCTAGTCCCCATTTGTTTGATCATATTCCACTTTGTATTGCTTCCTTGATTATTAATGATATGAGTTAATCTTCTTTCCTAAAAAAAAGTCATTAATTTAAATAATAAATATTTAAAAATTGAGAGTAGAAAAATTAATATATATATATTTTTTTAAATAAATAGTCTGAAATAAATTAAAATTGATAATGGTTAATATTCTAGCTGATAAAAATATAAATGTGATTTGGAACCCGTGAGCCAACTTAGCTCGATCCCAATAAGGTATAGGGGAAGCAAGTCGAGTCAAAATAATCCAAAGGTTTAAATACATTTTTGTTCCCCCAGCTTTTTAATTTGGCGATTTTGATCCCCCTATTTTATTTTTTACGATTTTGGTCCCCTAACTTTCTTAATTTAACTATTTTGGTCCCTATATTTTTTAATTACACTTTTGCCCCAAAAAATTTGTGGATTGTGCACTTTTTGTCCCACACTTCCCAAAATTCATGATTTTGAGGGACCAAAAGTGCAATTAAAAAATATGGGGACCAAAATCGCCAAATTGAAAAAATTGGGGACCAAAATCCCCAAAAATAAAATAGAGGACCAAAATTGCTAAATTGAAAAGTTGGGGACCAAAAAATACAATTCAACCTAATCCAAAAAGATGTAAGACGACAATTTTTCGATCCAATCCAATAATAAGCAAAATTGGCTCACAGTTCCAAATCACATTGACATTTATAGTTTAAGCACACATCACACTCTCATGTATTCTTATGCTAGTTTCCTAGCTTATGTTTCTTCACACGTATAGTTGAACACTTGAAAATCATGGTTAATCACGTTCAAATTCGTGGTTAATAAGTTTTAACACCTGATATATTCATTAATAATTTACTGAACGTAATTAACCACATATTTGAACTGCATTAACCATTCTGAAGGTTGTCACGAAAAGTTGTCTCATTTTTTGTTGTCCAAATATCATTTCTCTAAATTAGTTAGATTAGAGTCTATTTTCTTCGAGGAATGATATTTGGACAACCAAAAATGGGATAATTTTCGCGACAACCTACTGAGTGGTTAATGCAGTTCAAACACATGGTTAATTACGTTCAGTGAACGGTTAATGAATATATCAGATGTCGAAATTCATTAATCATCAACGTAACTTCATTAACTATGAATTTGAACGTGATTAACCATAATTTTCAGGTGTTCAACTACATGTAGATTTGAACACCTGAAAATCGTGGTTAATGAAATTACGTCGATGATTAATGAGTTTCAACACCATATATATTCATTAACCATTCACTGAACTTAATTAACTATGTATTTGAACTACGTTAACCACCGAAAAGGTTGTCGCGAAAGTTGTCTAATTTTTGGTTGTCCAAATATCATTCCTCCTAATTTAATACTGTATATGGGTATATAATAAAACTAGTGGTTGAATGGATTTCAAAAGTATTTCAAATTTGATGTTTTTCCCCCTTGAATCCACCCTAATTAATCATTCTGTGTCGAGTGGGTCCACTAAGATATTCTCATTGTTTAAACCCTTTAGGCTTGTTATGAGACTAATATCTAGTTGAGCTGATTGAGTATGTTTTTTATCTATTAGTTCTTAATTTCTCAATGAAATGACTCAATTAAAATTTGAACTCGAGTTCTTTAGCATTTCCTCCTAATGACAAATTTAGCGTTTTTAAGTGAATAAAACTCCGTAGGCGACATAACAAAATATTTGTTAGTAGATAATTTGAAAATAAATAATGTTTTGTTCTAGACTCATGAAAGTATAATTATAAGATCGATGCATTACATGTACCCCCCAAAAAAAATCGACCGATTATTAGATTAAAATTTGGTTGTACCTACCAAAAGTGAGATAAGACGAAGATTAATTATGATTGTCCATAATGCCTTCGAGTTTAAGAAAACTGTTTTTTTTAAATATGTGAAACTTTGCACACGATAAACGATAAGGATTATTAATTATCTATTTTTTTTATTAATTACTCATTTTTTAATTATTTTATAAATTTACTTTTATGTAATATTTCTCTACCCACAAAATAAGAAACTAAGTAATTAATAAAAAAAATAAACAATTAATATTTGAAAATAAAAAATTATTCCTTTTTATAAGTCTCTTTCTAAATTACTAGATGCATTAATTATTTTTGTACAATAATACTCATAATAAATTTACATTGTTTTTTATACTCTCTCTGTCTCATATTATTTGCCCTGTTTGAAATATTTGTTTGTCTCAAATTATTTGTCACTTTATAATATCGAGATAGTATTAATCAAGGTTTTAAAAACCGGACCGGACCGGCCGGTTGAACCGGGAACCGGGCCATGGTCCGGTCCGGTCAACCCTATAAAACCGTTTGGCAGAGACCCGGGCGGGTCGGTTGATGAACCGGTTAAGAACCGGACCGGCCCGGGTCAAAACCGGCCAAAACCGGCCAAAACCGGGTTCTTTATTCACCCGGCCGGTTCGAAACTGCGCTGTGATTTTTTTTTTTAACAAAACGACGTCGTTTGATATGTGCTTTGGTTTTTTTCCCCTTTCCCCTGCGTCGTCTTCTCGAGCTCGCTGATTCAGAGTTCACAATTGAGAACTCAGAAGATTGAAGACCGCGCGGTGAGCAACCGAACGCTTCAAACTCGTCCTCGCGCGGTGAGCAACCTGGACGCTTCAAGCTCGTCCTCGGTAGTGAGCCAAACGCTTCAAGCTCGTCCTCTGTTTGCTTTAGTCCGTCTCCGCTCGCTCGCCCTAATGGCTTCAGATCCTCGGGTTTGCTTTTCGCTTCCCCTTTCCATCTTTCTCTGTTTGGTTCCTTAGATCCGTTGTCTTCTTTGCTCGTTGTTGTTTGTCCTCCAACCTTCTTCTGTTTCAGGCTGAAAATTTGGTTTGGTTGCTTTGTTCGTTGTTGTTTGGTTGCTTCTTCTTTTCACCTTCTTCTTTTCAGCTTTCCATCGTCTCTTTGCTGTTTGGTTGCTTGCAAGGTTCTGAAAATTTGGTAAATTTCAATCTTCTCCGTAATTACTCTTCTTTTGCTGTTGGAAAATTTGGACACACATGCTGTCCTGTTTGATGCTGTGCTGTTTGTGAATGACTTACGTAATAGGATAGAATGTGATCTTAATCTTTGGTGCTGTGCTGTTTGCTGTGCTTGTAAATTGATTTGATCGGAAAGAACAATATCCTTGTCTTTGTCTTTGTCTGCTTTGTTCCTTGTTGTGCTCCCTTCTTTGTCTTTGTTTCTTTGCTCCTTCTTTGTGTTGTTTCTTTGTTCCATCTTTGTGTGCTCCTTCTTTGTCTGTTCTGCTGTTCCTTGCTAGATGGTTTTATGATTGTAACATTCCATTTAATGCAACAAAGTCACCATATTTTCAAGCTGCTGCAGATGCAATTCTTTGCTATTATTACTGGTTTCAAAGTTCCATCTCTTTATGCATTGAGGATTAACTTGTTGGGAGATTGCACGAAAGAATGTCAGTTACTTGTTGAAAGTTATCGATCCAATTGGGCCAAGTTTGGATGCACAATAATGGCTGATGGTTGGAGTGACCAAAAGCAAAGAACTTTGATTAACTTTCTAGTTTATTGTCCTCAAGGTATAACATTTGTGAAATCGTGTACTTCTGAAAATTTACTTGATTGACCACTTACTCTTTCCTAACTAAATTTCTTTGTTAATGCTCAGGTATATCATTTGTGAAATCTATTGATGCATCAGATGTTGTGAAAGATGCTGGGACATTGTGCAATTTGTTTTCTGAAGTTATTGAATGGGTTGGACCTGCAAATGTTGTTCATATAGTGACTGACAATGCAGCCAATTATGTAGCTGCTGGAACGAAGGTACATGAAAAATATCTATCCATTTTTTGGTCTCCTTGTGCTGCACACTATTTGAATCTACTTTTGAAGGATATCTGTAGCTTGCCCCATGTTGCAGAGCTTGCCTCAAAGGCTTCAAAGATAACTATATTTGTGTACAATCACATGATATTCCTATCTTGGTTGAGGAAAAGAGAAGGTTGGAAAGAAATTGTACGTCCAGGAGTAACTCGGTTTGCTACTACTTTTCTTACATTGAAAAGTATTTATGATCATAAGAGTGATTTGCAAGCCTTGGTTGTGGATAGACATTTTACTAACCATAAGTTAGCAAAGTCTGCAGCAGGAAAAGCTGTTTGTGCTACTATTTTGGATAATAACTTTTGGACTAGTTGTTGCAATATTGCAAAGCTTATGGCTCCCATTATTCGATTACTAAGGATTGTAGACGGGGACGAAAAACCTTCTATGGGATATGTTTATGAGGGCATGCAAAGGGCAAAGAATGCAATAAAGCAAATGTTTAGGAACAGGAAGACTGCATATAAGCCATACACAGATATTATAAAGGCTCGTTGGGATAAACATTTAAAGCGCAATCTTCATGCAGCAGCCTACTTTTTAAATCCTACATTCTTTTTTGATGAGAATTACGTGGAGAAGAGTAGGGTTGTGGAATCAGTTGTTGAATTACTCGAAATAAAAGCTATATGTCCTGACATGGGCAAAGCTGTTAAAGAGATGCAAGTGTATCAAAACCGTGAAGGAAGTTTCAGTAAAGTAAGTGCTCTTCAGATGTCAAAGACAGTACAGCCTGGTGAGCACAAATTTATATTTTTAGTCTTTCATACTCAATTAGTTATCCTTATGTTTTTGCATTATGTAATTAAATACATTTCTTATAGATCAATGGTGGAAAATGTATGGGGGTAGTGCTCCAATTTTGCAAAAGTTGGCAGTTCGTCTTCTTAGCCAAACTTCTTCTTCTTCGGGGTGTGAGAGAAATTGGAGTGTCTTTGAGCATTCATACGAAGAGAAGAAATAGACTTGAACACCAAAGATTGAATGATCTTGTTTATGTTGCCTATAACTTGCGTTTGAAGAATAGGTATGATCTTGAATGATCTTGTGCATGTTGCCTATAACTTTCCTATTTGATATTGTGATGTTTTATTTTATACTTTTATTGTAGGCTCAAACGCCAGAAGTTATGTTATGATCCCATTGATTATGAGTCCATTGATGATAATGATTTTTGGGTTGTTGAAGAAGAAGAAGAAGCACCTCCAGAACTTGATATTCATGAGATTGACACTCTTCTTTATCATGAAAATGCAATTCCAATAGTTGGTGATTTATTGAGAAATAATGAAGAACTTGACACTACTGAGCTTACACTTGAAGGTGATGATGGTGGTTCAACTAGTGAAGACCCCATGCATAACATCTTTGATCCTGAAGGAGTCGACCTCAATGAATATTATGATTGATGTTAGAATTAGTTATCGTGTTGTTGAACTTATCCTCTATTTTATAGTTGTTATTGCTAAGGATATTATTTTCATATTTTGTGTTATTGGACTTGTTATTGCTAAGGATATTATTTCATATTTTGTGTTATTGGACTTGTTATTGCTAAGGATATTATTTTCATATTTTGTGTTATTGGACTTAATAGTTATGTCATATTTAAAATGGATGAATGTGTAATTTTTTCTTTGGGTTGTTATATATTGTATTAAATATTTTTTTAATAATATTTAATTGAACCCGGTTCGACCCCGGTCGAACCCAAAAACCCTGAACCCAGGCCCTCTCCGGTTCAATGCCCGGTCCGGTTTTTAATACCTTGGTATTAATTACATTGTTCCAACAATACAATTATTTATTTATATCTCAACTACCATATATTAACTTAACTTTGGTTGACCCGTTTCTGCTAGGGTTTGCGTTGCAGTAAACGCCGTCGCGACTGCATGTTCTTCATGGCTGGCCTTCCGGCGTAGCTTGGCCGTGCCTCAGACTCGCCAGCCCTTCTTCTATCACGGCGCAGGCTTTCCATACTCCGGCGCACTCTTCTCTTTTCTGGCGTACAGTTTCTTCGTTTCGTGAGTTCGTCGACCCGGGTCTGCTGGGTTTGCGTTGTTGCTTCCGCCGCTTCGCCGTCGTGCCTTCCTGCTCGGCGAGAGCTTGGCCTTGCTTCAATATCGCCACCCCTTTTTCAGTCGAGGCGCACGCTATCGCTACTCCGGCACACTCTTTTCTGTTACGTTCTACGTTGCGAGAAAGTTGACCCGTTTCGGCCGCTTCTTTGTCTTGCGTGTCTTTGGTTCCTCTCTTTGGCGGCGCTTGCCGGCACCATGGCTGCCGGTCCTCCACCGGTATGCCCTTGGCCATTCCTCGCCGGTATATCTTCTACGCTAGCCGCTCCACATGATAAGGATCGTGTGCCTGAAAAACTCTCCCCACAGACCAAGTCTTTTGCCCAAGCTGTGAACAATGCTTGTGATGTCCCTTATAGTCAACTTCCTAAGCCATGCTTCAAGGGTGAAGAACTCTCGATTCAAATACCTGAGGAGGCTTATCTTGCAGGGCTTGAAAGGTGCAAGAATCATCTCCATGGTCGCCTATTTCTCTCTAAAGGAGATGCTCCCTTTAAGGCCGCTGCCTTGTGCACCAAGCTTCAAGCCCTATGGAAACCGATCGGTCAATGGCACATGATACCTCTTGGCAAAGGTTATTATGAGTTCGAATTCTCCTCTGTGGAAGATCTGCGCAGTGTTCGGTCGATCACTTCTTGGCAATTGAAACCGGGCTTCCTTCGTTTGTTCTCTTGGATTCCCGATTTTGATACCAAAAATCTCAAACAAACCAATGCTCAATGTTGGGTTCGGATTGTAGGGCTATCCCAGGAGTATTGGGATCCTCGCATCCTATTTGCTATTGCGGGTAGCATTGGTATCCCAATATGTCTTGATGAAGCCACCAACAAGCGCCTATATGGTCACTTTGCCCGTATCCTCATTGATATAGATCTAAAATCCAATCTCCGCAGCAAACTCTTGGTGGAACGACTTGATATGCTTTCTTTGTGTCTCTTGAATATGAGAACCTACCTCTCTTTTGCTCTACTTGCAAACAATTGGGTCACGTAGCATCTTCTTGCAGGAAAAAAGGATAAAGAGGCAACCGATGCGGACACTCTTGTTCATGGCCCAAAGATTATTCGCAAGAATTATAACAGGAAGCAACCTCCTGCTATGGAAACAGTGCCGGTTCAGGTTTTAGAAAAAGAACAACCGGTTGCAATTCTTAAGAGGGGTGCAACTGTAAATGTTGGAGTCAAATCCAATGTTATAATCGTTCATGATGTCAGTTCTAGCACAAACCGCGACTTGGTCCATGCACATGAAGTTCCCTCGGATAAACTGGTTGAAGCCGAGAGTAATAAAAACAACAACAATGAAGCGGTGCCATTGAATTTGAGTGAAAGGCAAGACAATCATTTGGCTGCTTCAAAGGATCACACAACTACCAACGATAAAGGAAATGATATAGCTTTTGAGGTGGAAAAAGTACACGACCCTAATGCTTTCAAGGGGGTTAATAATACCCATCACAATGCTGCTGAGTTTAGCAATTATGGCAACAATCCTATGCTTGGATTTGTGCAAGATACTACTGGTCCTTCTGGTAAGGCATTGCATGTTGAGTTGGAGATGCCAGCGTCAAATCAACCTCAGGTTAATGGCAGCGTCTCAGCAAGCAATCTGCAGGTTAGTAATTCTGTGAATTCTAATATCTCCATTGTGCCAGATTCTGTGACTTCTGCAGGTCCTGTGAGAATATTTCATGATGCATTCCCCAACAAAGACATCTATGAAACTTTGCTGGATACCCCAATACATTCCTCAATCGATCCTAATGACACTATCAGGAAAGACTTGGCTGTTATGGGCAGATTGTGGGGAGATGAAGAGGAGGATGAGGATGAGACCGATTTTGTTGAGAACACTGACGATAACCAGGCTAGTTCTTCTTCTTCTAAGTACCTGATTGCTAATCTTGATAATGATGTTGAGCAATGGCCGAATTTACCAAGGTGTTAACCAAATCTCAAAAGCGTAAGCTGAGAGAAAAGGCAAAAGTTGGCGCAAAGAAGAACTACCATACCCGATCCAGGGCAGCCACTAAAAATAACTCTTAATGAAAGCTATCTATTGGAATGCTAGAGGGGTAGCCAATCGTGATACTAGATTGGTTATCAAACAACTAGTTACTGATAATAGACCTAATCTCTTCTTTATCTCTGAGCCTTGGATTCGGATTGATCAATTTCCTAAACGTTTTTGGTCCAATTTAAATTACAAGGTTTTTGAAGTTAACAAGAGACAGCCTCTCTCCCCCAATCTTTGGTGCATTTGTCATGTGTCCTTAACCCCTTCCATCATTTCTGTTACTAGTCAGTTTGTGGCTTTCTCTTTGGAGTGGCAAAATCAGTCTTTTAACATGGCGGCTGTCTATGCCTCCACCTCTTACATTACCCGTAGGCAGTTATGGCAGGATCTTACTGATGCCCAAGCTGTGAATCCAGGTTCTTAGTGCTTTTTTGGTGATTTTAACACTACCCTTGGCTCTCATGAGTATCGGGGCAAAGGTCGGCCGACCCAAATAGCTTGCACAGATTTTAGAGATTGGACTGATAATTCTAGTTTTGTTCATATTAATACTAGGGGAGCTCTTTACACCTGGTCTAATGGTAGAAAGGGTCGAAACCTCATTGAAAAGAGGTTAGATCGTGCTGTGTGTAACCAGGATTGGCTCTCTACTTGGAGTAATGTTTCTTGCTGTACTTTGGTCAAGTCTAAATCGGATCATTACCCTCTTCTGCTTGAGTTTGATAAACATGATGGGGGCTTCCCTTCTTCTTTTAAATTCCTGCAAATGTGGGCTGACCATGAGGATTGTTTTGGCATTATTAGAGATGCTTGGAGTAGTTCTGTCCCTGGCTGCCCAATGGTCGTGCTCACTCAAAAGCTTAAACTTGTTAAGGAGAAACTCAAGCAATGGAATAAAGACTGCTTTGGAGATATTAATTTGAAGGTGCAGGCTGCCATGAAAGGCGTTTCTACCATTCAAGAACAACTTGATCTGCATGGGTACTCGGATGATTTGATTAATCAAGAGAAATTGGCCCAGGTAACTCTCAATCAAGTTTTACAGTTCCAAGAAACCTTTTGGAAAGAAAAGTCGAGACTGGATTGGCATAACTATGGGGATAGATGCACTTCTTTCTTTCATACTACTACCAAAATCAGAAACACTACTAAAAGAATGACCATGCTCAAATCAGGTGATGCTATTCTTACTGACCCTCTTGATATTGAGAACCATGTTCTTGATTTTTACACTTCTCTTTTTGCTGCTGATAATAACTGTATCGATAACGGTCTGATTGATTTTGTTATTTCTCCTGAGGTTACTGTTGATGATAATTTGATGCTGACTAACTTACCTTCTATGGATGAGGTTAAAAATGATGTCTTCTCTATGAACGCTAATGGGGCTCCTGGTCCTGATGGCTTTGGGGGTTTTTTTTACCAGAAATATTGGGATTTAATTGGTCTGGATGTTTTTAATGCGGTGCTCCAGTTTTTCAGGCAGGGTTGGATTCTCCCAAACTTTAACTCTAGCATGGTGGTTCTTATTCCCAAGACTCCAGACCCTGATACTATTGGTCAGTATAGGCCTATCGCTTTAGCCAACTTTAAATTTAAGATCATCACCAAAGTTCTCGCTGATAGGCTGGCCATAGTGGCCTCCAAAATTGTTTCTCAAAATCAACGCGACTTCATTCAAGGGCGTCAAATCTTTGACTGTATTGGGGTTGCTTCTGAAGCAGTTAATCTGCTGCACAAGAAAAGTTTTGGTGGTAATATTGCTCTCAAAATTGACATCGATGGGCTTTCGATACTATAGACTGGACTTTTCTTCTTAAGACGCTTAAGCAGTTTGGCTTTGATCCGACCTTCTGTAATTGGGTGTCTAACATTCTCAATTCGGCTAAGCTTTCTATATCTGTTAATGGGAAATCAACTGGTTATTTTGCGTGCAAGAGAGGGGTCAGACAGGGAGATCCTCTCTCTTCTCTTCTTTTTTGTCTTGCCGAAGAAGTTCTTAGTAGAGGCATATTGAATTTAGCCCAGCAAGGCACTTTGTTGCAGATGGCTAGTCCTAGAGGCTACAAAGTCTCTAGTCATGTGCTTTATGCAGATGACATACTGATTTTTTGCAAGGGTACTAAGAGGAACATTGAGCACCTCATGCATCTTTTTCAGCTCTACAGTCAAGCTTCTGGTCAGAAAATTAATCATGATAAATCCAGATTTTATGACGGCTGCATCCCGCATGCTCGGTTAAAATCTATTTATGATATCTTGGGTTTTGGAAGGGGTCAGCTTCCTTTTGTTTATCTTGGTGTCCCTTTATTCCGAGGGAAGCCTAAGAAGGAGCATCTTCAACCTATCGCAGATAAGATTATTCTTAAGCTTGCTTCTTGGAAAGGCTCTATGCTCTCTATTATGGGTAGAGTCCAATTAGTTAAATCTGTGATTTTTGGTATGCTAACATATTCTTTTCAGGTCTATGCTTGGCCAGTTTCTCTTCTGAATTCATTGGATAGATGTATCAGAAATTTTATTTGGTTTGGCAACATTCACACAGCTAAAGTGGTCACAGTCGCTTGGCATAAGATGTGCAGTCCTTATGATGCCGGTGGGTTGGGACTTCGCTCTTTAAAGGCTACCAACAAAGCAGCTATGTTAAAGAGATGTTGGGAGCTTAAATCTTCCACTGCTCAATGGGCCCAACTTCTTCGAGCTCGAGTTTCAAGGAACAAGTCCACTATTAGCTATCATATTTCATCTTCCATCTGGGCTGGTTTGAAACACTTTGGTAATACAGTTGACTCTTCTACGTCTTGGCAGCTGGGTGATGGCTCTAGTATCAATTTCTGGCTAGATTGCTGGCTTTCACAGCCGATCGTCAATTTGTTAAATATCCCGGCTTCTATGCATGGTTCTCTTACTGCTAAGGTCAGCGATTTCATTATTGACTATAAGTGGCACATCCCTCAAACCTTGTTGCAGCGTTACCCTATCCTTGTCTCTGAGATCCAGAAAATTAAGATTCCTAAGCTCCCCATCCCCGACACTTGGATTTGGAAAGGTACTGACTCAGGAACTCTCTCTCTAAAAGAAGCTTATGCTGTTCAATCCCCTTCTACACAGGTCCTTGCTTGGTCCAAGCTTATTTGGAAAGCTTCCATCCCTCCTTCAAAATCCTTTCTCATTTGCGCCTTGTTTCATAGTAGATTTCGTACGGATGATCAGTTATGGAGGAGAGGTTGCCATATGGTCTCTATGTGTAGTCTTTGTGGCTCCCATGATGAAACTACTGATCACTTGTTTTTAACTTGTGCTTTTGCTTCTCACATTTGGAGTTGGTTGGGTCAATGTGTTGGGGTGGCGCCGACACCTCCTCCATTTTGTCTATCTTAAAGATTTGTGATCGTTCTTGGAGCACCCAAGCTAAAGAGGCTCTCATTCTTTGCTATTGCTAATTCTATAGGGGCTATTTGGCATCAGAGGAATCAACTTCGTTTTGATAATAATAATGTTCCCATGGCGGCTATCAACATGATCGTTGTTAATGTCAACCTTACAGTAACCGCTTCTTGAGGTCTATGTCCGTAATATTCGTGAGTTTGTCTTTCTTAAGCATTTCTCCATTCTTGTAAGTGGGCAAAGCTCCTAAAATCATTGAGGTGAACCGCATCCCCTAGCGTACTGGATCAAAGTTAACACCGATGGAGCGGCTAAGGGTCTCAGGCCATTTGCGCGGTGGTATTTTTAGAGCAGATGGCCTTGACCACTCTTGGTTGCTTTACTTTCCAAATTGGCGTAGCCAATGCTTTCTATCTTGAGCTAATGGGCGCTATCATAGCTATTGAGTTGGCTGCGCAACGGGTGGAATAAATTGTGGCTTGAATGTGACTCATCGTTGGTGGTTATGGCTTTTTCTAATCATGCTATTGTCCCTTGGAACCTGCGCAATCGGTGGTTAAAGCGAGATGCAGATCACTAAGAACATGATTTTCTCCGCTTCTCATATCTATAGAGAAGGAAACTCTGCGTAGATAAAGCTGGCGAATAAGGGTATCTATTATCCTGGTCTCACTTGGTGGAACACTATCCCTTCCTTCGTGGTTGAAGATTTCTCTCATAATAGATATGGCCTGCCATGCTACTCTGCTCGAGATAATTATTATTTGGTCTTGGATTTCTTTTGCCTTTCATTGGTTCTACGTTTTTTATTTATAAATTTTGGTATGCTGCAAATGATTGTTAATGTCTTTGGTGCCAACCTCGTTGGGATGAAAGACATTATTGTGATGCCTCTGCATACCACTATTGCTTTCTTTATTTATTGTAGTTGCATAGGCCTCTTTGGCGTGCCTATTGTTCTTGTTTTGTTTCTGTTTAATGGGTCTTGGCCTAGTCCCCTCATTTTCTTTGTTGCTTTTTTCAATTTTTTATTAATAAATTTTAGGCGGGGGTACTCTTTTTCCTTCTGGATGTTTTTTCCCTAAGGAGGGTTTTGCATCAGAAGGTTTTAACGAGGCCCCTCTCCTTTCTTTTGCCTAAAAAAAAAACCATATATTAACTTATGCTTCTACCTAACTCCCACTATAATAAGGGTATATTAGTCCAAATAAACTATTTTACCTTGGAAATGAGTGCAATCAATAATTTTCTTAATATGTGCATAACCTTGAATGAAAAATAATATGAGACGGAGGGAGTAGTCAATAGTAAATTAAGTGACTATTTCTCTCTTTTATGTCAATAATTGAAGTGTAGCATTGGAAAAACAATGTATTTTGGACAAATTAAATGTGTTAACTAATTTTTTTAATTTGTGTGTTTTAGTAAAAAAAAAAAGTTAAATGACCTTTTTTGGGTCGTTAACTTATTTTAAAGGTTCACTTTGGTTCTTTAATTCTTAAAAGGTTTATTTTAGTCCTTTAACTTATCTCTGTTACCCCAAGTTAGTCATTTCCGTCCAAACTGTTAAGTCAAGTCAACAACTAGGCTTATGTGGACGTGAGGTAGAAATTACTTTGCAGACGTGGAATTAGAATATTAAGCTCCCTCCCTCCACGTCACTTTGACCCCATCGTCAGCTTTGACCAGCTCTTCTTCAACCTCCCTCCACCCAGCCACCACCCCCTCCTCTTTTGCGGCCAACACCCTCTCCCCACTGACACTACCGCTGTGCAGCTCGTGCCACTCCCCTGCGCAGTCAAACCCTTTTGACCTGGTTGATTCACGTCGCGTCCTCGCATATCTCCTTCCTCCCTTCCCTCGTCGACGATGCCGTTTCCACCAGTTTCAGCACCTTTCGACCAGCTCCGCACAAACGCAAACAAACCAGTTCTTCTTTTCATTGCTTTAAACTTTGATTTCTTGCTTGAATCGTTTTCGTTTCCGGTGTTCGTGGATCTTCATTTCGTTCTTTTTCTGTCTTTCAAATTAGGGTTTTTGGTTTTTGGTATTTCTGTCTTTCAAATTAGGGTTTTCTTTTTCTGATACCAGAGTTCAATCGATGACAGTGTGAATCTTAAGTTGCGACCAGAGTTCAATCGCTTTGCGACCAGTGTGAATCTTAAGTTTCTGGTTTCCATTCGTTTCTGCGCTGATGTTTATGGTTTCCATTCGCTCTGAGTTCTAATGTTTCTGCGCTGATGTGAGGGTGAAGGTGCTGGTTGGCTGAGGAGGATGATGATGAGGGGGTGAAGGTCGAACGAGAGAGGAAATGCCACCTCATCAGCCACATGGCATTAAAAAACTATTTTTATATCCACATTTGATTATTGGGCGCCACCTCTGCTAAAATTAACAGTGGGAACTGACGGAAAGACCAAATTGGGTTAACAGAGATAAATTAAAGGACTAATTTGAACCTTTGAAAAGTTAAAGGACCAAAGTGAACATTATAAATAAGTTAAGAGACCAAAAATATTATTTAATCTAAAAAAAATCTTATATTTAGGGACCGAGGTAGTAATTTTCAATTTCCAATTATGTAATTTCTTTATGAAGTTTGGGAATTCTAGAGCCAATCCCAAGTTTGTCATCTTAAAACACTCTTCTGAAGAATTCGGCCTTATCCTCGTTCCCCTACCCTATCTCTATAGTTAAAAACGGAAAAGAAGATTGTGACTATCACATAGCCCCCAAACTTTTGTCAGAGATTACACTGTGTAGCAATATATGGTTTGAAATCTTGTTGTCATGCTACCAAAGGCAATGTCCACCGTGTCATGTTTGTTCTCATCTCGCAAGGTCACTGAAAACGAAATGAAAGAGGCGCAGGACCTACAAACCCTCTTCCATTTTTTCTCCCCAAAGGATAAACCCATTGGCAGTGTCGCGCATTTGATTGAACCAAGCCTCCAAGACCGTAAAAAATATGAGATCAAATAAAGTTTATTTAATAGTAAATATTATATTTCGATTATCTTTTTGTTCATTGTTTTTTGACCTTGTCAATTAGAATTTGAAACGTCTTGAATTTTCAAAAGCTCTAATTCTAAAGAAGTGTCTAATACTCAAGTAGTCAAGTATTGCCGTCCACGGCCCGCTACCGCGAGTTAAAGCGGTGGGACAGGGGTTACGGAAAAGGTTGAGTAATTCAAGGTAATATTAAACCAAGTAGGAAATGGACTTGAACTTGATTAATTGTTCCTTTTGGATTGAATCAGGGCGCGCGCAATAGGAGTTTTTTTTTTTAATTAAACAGAAGCCGGAAAACACTTGTATATTAGGCAAATTGAATCTTATCTTATCATGAAAGGACAAAATGGAAAAGTCAATATCCACTTGACGTGAAAACTTATCTTGTTTATCCAACGTGAGTTAAAGATGAACATCGAGTTCATGTTAAGGAAAAATTCTCTTGGTGTGTGTTATTTTAATAATTTGTTAGTGAAAATTGGCACTTAATAATTTGTTAGTGAAAATTGGCACTTCAAATGTGACGCAGATTCTTAGAATTTGGATTTTGACCTAACTCAACCCAAAAATTAGCTCATGGGGTGAGGGTTGCCCCAAACTTATAACTACTATTGAGTCATATCACCATCTAATACGGGACTCTAACACACCCCCTCATACCCAGGAATAGACATTTGGAGCGTAAAGTTTGCAGGACTGAACATCTGCGGGTAGCCTAACGGATCTCGATAGGCTTTGGGGTTGTCCCCACTTATAACTACTATTGAGGCCATATCACTATCCAATGTGGGACTCTAACACAGATGATGGTGCAATTTCCCCTACCTTCACTAGTAAGAAGAGAAAGAGTGCCTTCCAATTAGGTTTAGAAAAATTCCTTGAGATGAACTAAAGAACGATATGGACATGTAACAAGTCAATAAATAATAAATTGACCTATTAGTTACAAATTTCAAAGAGTAAAACAGAATAGGTTGCTCATAAAATCTCAATTTTGATGTTCTAAATTCCAATCATACTATTAATTTTCAGTTCTGACAAGTATTAACCAATTTGAAAATTCTCGTGACGCGCTTTCTTTACGCTCAAGACCGCGCAGGAAAGCTGACTTCGTGGGAAGAACTAAAGAAGCCAGCTACCTTAAATACATTCATTCAGCAAAGAAAACAAGGGTAAGGGTTAGTATCCCCTGCAACCGGTCTCACCTTATTTCCACCTATTCTCATTCCCCTACCGCCGTTGACATGATATCTATAACTATATATAAAGGGGATATCCCTTTTTGGTGTAGACTTTTTTCCTTCCAACTTTACCCTTCATTTCTCTTTTATCTATGCTTATCCATAAATTAACTTGTCCCTACTTTTGTGTATATCAACCGTTTTTAACTTATGCACTTTTTCTCCCTGATAGCGGTTAACATATACACACGTAAATTCATAGTGAAATCAAATATCTTAAATCAATTTCTAAAAAGTAAATCCAAATCCAAATTCTTTTTATTAAAAGAAAGTAACATATATGTGTACATATCAATAGGCGTTAAATACTGTTAATTAATAATAATATGTCATTTTCAAAATTAGTGTAATAAAATACAAGGAATGCTTAATCAAATTTCTTAAAACCAACATTAAACAATAAAATACGATAAAATATTTCATACTGTAGCGTAATAGAAATGCGGAAAGATGGGCACGGTAGTGCCCGTCTTGCCGCTAGTATTAATAATGATAGTGTGCGACTGATTGGACCCCACCTCAGATTATTTTTTAGATTAAATATTATTTTGGTTCCTTAACTTATTTTTTATGTTCAATTTAGTCTTTTAACCATTTTTTAAGTCAAATAAGTTCTTTAAGTTTTTAAGTTGGGTCAAATAGGTCTTTTTTTGCTAAATAAGTCTTTTATATTTTTAAGTTTGGTCAAATAGGTTTTTTAAGATTTTAAGCTGGGCCAAATGAGTCATTGCTACGTAGGACCTATTTGACCCAACTTAAAAACTTAAAGAACTTATTTGGCCCACCTTAAAAACTTAAAAAACTTATTTAACCGAAAAAAGTCCTATTTTATCTAATTTAAAAACTTAAAAGACTTATTTAATTCAAAAAATAGTTAAAAGAGTAAACTAAACTTTAAAATTTAAAAATAAATTAAGAACGAAAATGGTATTTAATCCTTATTTTCACGAGGAAAGATATTACAATAAGTCCCGCGAGGCCGCGACCAATTGAAGATCAAAGAAGCCATAGGACAGAAAGACGTGAAAAAATCCAATTTTTTTTTTTTTTTTTTTAGAAAAAGAAAACAGAGAGAGAACAAAAACAGAGTGATCTAGAGGGAGAGATCAAAGTGAGTCGATTCGGTTTTGAATTCCAACCGCTCCAACCCAACTTAGTAGTTGATTCCCCTTTCACCAAATCCCACGATTTTAAAAAACCCTCTTTATTAAAAGCCATATATCCCTTCAATGCTCATCCATGTCTGGTTTTCTCACAATCCCATCATTTATGCGTTGCTTAACCCCTAACCTCTGATCTCATCAATAACCATTTCCTTTCGCTTCAATTTCAAGCCTCCAAGCAAAATCATCCATTTCACCCCTCTTTGTTACTATTTGCTAATAACAATTCTCCTCTCTCCCATTTCGTGGCAGTTAGATACAACCCTGCTTTTTGCTTCTCTACATAAACATACTCGAAACCAAGCCCCGTGTTTATCCAATTCAAACCGTTGAATTGAGCCCAATCCCCATCTGGGTTTCTCAAAAAGGTTTAAAAATTTGAAGGAAACAAATCATGGGGATTAAAAACGACAGGGTGAAATTCAACGTAGGAGGCAGAATATTTGAAACAACAGCAACAACCCTTGCAAATGCAGGGCGCAATTCTATGTTGGGGGCAATGTTGGACGAGAACTGGAATCTATTACCAGACAACGGTAGCGAGAAATTCATCGATCGCAACCCTGATTGCTTCGCGGTTCTCCTGGATCTACTACGAACCGGCGAACTCTACATCCCACCGAACATCCCAGAGAAGCTGCTCTACAGAGAGGCTCTGTACTATGGTGTTTTGGATCATGTTCGTTCCGCAAGGTGGGGTCAATTCGATGGAAATAGGTTGAGGTTGTCTCGGTCAGTTCAGGGACAAGCACCTGGGGATGGAACAGCCATTCGAGCTGGTCCGGATGGTGGTTGTTGTGTTGCTCATGGTTGCATGGTTCATGTGTATGATTGGATGTTAGATGAACACACTCCTCTTAATCTTGATTACCAGAGAGTCAACGATGTTGGTTGGGTTGACCCCGACAACATAGTCATAGGTGTAAGCGAACGGCTTGGTCGGGGGGATGGTGGGATGGGTTTGTTTAGTTCTCACAATGGGGAGCTTAGGTATAAGTTCCAAGTTAGTCATGAGAATCATGTTAAGAGTTACACTGCTGGTGCTTTGAGTTTTAGTTCTGATTACAAGTTATTTTCTAGCTGTAAAGGAAGGAGCAATGAATACGGGGTTGGTGTTTGGGACCAGGTAACTGGGAAGCAAATTGATTTTTTTTATGAGCCTTTGGGTTGGTCTCTTGGTGATGCTGATAAGCTTCAGTGGCTGGAAGGGAGCAACTGTTTGTTGGTTGCTACGATGTTTCCTAGAAAGGACAATTGTTATATTAGTCTTTTGGATTTTAGAGAAAAGAAGATGGTTTGGTGTTGGTCTGATGTGGGAGCTCCTTTGGCTGTGGATGAGAAAAGGGTGAGGGATGCTATAGCAATGGAGGACAACAGTTCCATTTGTGTGGTGAATGAGTTTGAGGAGTTGGGTTTCATGGATTTGAGGAGTTCTGCAGCCGCGAGTGTGAGGTGGAGCTCGAGAAGTAGGTTGATGAAAGGGAAGATGCCGGAGGAACCGTGTTATCCCAAACTGGCACTGCATGGAGGGCAACTTTTCTCCTCCATGAATGATTGCATTTCAGTGTTCTGTGGCCCTGAATGGGTTTTGACGTCTAGGCTCCGTCGAAGCTATGGTGGTTCAATATGTGACTTTTCCATTGGAGGGGATAGGCTTTTCGCGCTTCATAGTGAGGAGAATGTGTTTGATATATGGGAGACTCCAACACCACCAATTTTATGATATGATTTAGTTTGGTTTGCTTAGTTTAAGGTTACTTTTCCCTAGTTTGCCATAACCAGGTTGATTCTGCAATTTCCGAGATAGTCCTTTGCAGTGCTACACACACGGTGCAGTTGTTGCATTGGCCCTAAGGCGATTGCACCGTGTGCAACATTGCAGAGGTTCTAGATCCATAGTGATGAGTCTAAAACCTTGTATATAGGAGATTGAATAGTTTTTAACTTGGCATACATGTGGTCTTACTACTGTAGTCTAAAGGTATAGTGTAATGAGTTTCTGTATATCAACAGAGAATATTACATATGGTTTGCTTATTTTTCTTTACTACTGAATCAGATTTCATACATCACTTCAGATCTCTTGAAGATTCTAAATTCGCAAGCACCAGCCTTAATTTATTCGCTCTTTTTCTTTTTAGATGGTAATATATCCACTTTCACACCTTCTTTTGACCTTTTTCTTTTACAACTAACATGGAGTAAATGCGGTGAAGTCACTTTGCTAGCGTTAGATGGGCGAAGGGAATAATGGGAAGTCACTTCGCATGTGAGCAGTCGTAAGTTGTAAGCGCTATACCTAAATGGATCTACTTTGAATAGAATTTCTTTAGCTAAGGTGGGGTGGGGTGGGTTGAGTTGCAGCTTTTAGGTCACTTTATTTTCCCTACTAATGTTGCATAAAAATATACTTTGAACTCTTTCGGCTTCACCAAATCCATCAAATGTATGCATAAATCAAAGGTCACAATTTATTAGATATGATGATGATGATGTTAACGGATGGTAGTCATCCAACCACTTTCTTTATGCGGAAGTTCTAAATATTAATTTAATCGAACTCGGAGATTATGCTGCAGAACAGAAGATAGCAAGATCCATGGTACTCTTGGTCTCTCCACGAGGAAATCCTTGTTTATGTATTGTTTAGGAGACAGTTCCACTTTGAAGTTTGCAAACAGTTATGGTTGCATATCGACTTTTTTCAGACCAGAAAGAAAATAAATAAAATACTCCTACTTAAAATGTCAGCAATGTAAACATAAATAAATGATACCCATCATCAATAAGAAAAGTGTCAGTGCTCAATATAAAGCATTAAGCTCAAGACACTGTGCACATTCCACGTGTTTTTTTATCCGTTAAACAACTGTATATGCATATATAATATTTTTTCCGACGTGATCATCTAACAAGAATCTCGCTGTTTCAGATTACTATACGTCTACTTTAACCTAATGAATGTTTCTCGGGGGCTTGCTCTTGGACAATCCGCAACTTGATAATATGATTACCCTAAAACGTGAACTTTAAGAGAGCTCCAAGCAAATTTCCCCCCTTGTGAAACGTGATATAAAAAATGGAACCATATTAAACAAGATGGAACGCGTAAAAAGAAAATGAATGGCATACCTACCTACTAGTATTGACACATAAAAAATTTGTATGAGAATAAGCCAGCTTGGACCTAATTAGGCATAATCAGGCATTACTTCCTTCAAAAATTTAATTGAACTAGATTCTTCAGGGGCAATTTCATCGAAGGCAACATAATTTTGCTCCTTATTGTACACATGACACACCGTCATGATTGTCTTCATCAATCGCCAATTCCAACTAGCCTCGTTCAGATACTGTTGTTCCAACATAACAAAATAAGATAAAAATAATTAGCAACAATGTTATTGAGAGATTTTAACCATATGGAATTTACGGTTTAGTTGGACTGATTAACTGTTTAAACTCGAACAAATTTACATTACCGGAATAAACTAAACTTCCAAACTATATCTAAAATAAGTTTAAGTGGCAAAGCAAATGTTATTTATTTTCATAACTGAGGAAAAGGGGGGAAGAAGAATGGAACACTGCTCCTCATTCCTTTCATGAAGAAGCAGAAAAAGATATCCACGTTATTGATCTTACCTTTCCCCAATTTTCTTGGAGAGACTTATGGGCTGCTTGTAAATTATAGCTTGGTATTTTCGGGGATACATGGTGTGGAATGTGGACATTGATATCATGGCATAGGATCTCGATCCTGTTCATAAAAGAAGTCAGAATATACCAATTAGTCAATCCTATGGCCATCAAGTTATTTCTGTGAGCATTTTGAAGACAACATGGGAAGAAGGGGAAATAAAATAAAAACTGTTTATCAGGATATCAGGTGATTTTAAATTTAACATAATCACTGGCAGTAGAGGTTTACATGGATATCAGGATATGGTAAGCATTAAAACATTTCAGAGGTGATTTATAATTGAAATGATAAGCAGCCAGAGATAACATCCAATTACATATTTGTATGTATAATGCAATACGCAGGCACTTGGAAAAACCTCCTTCACTTCAAATAAGATCTACAATTGCAATATGCAACCTTAGATGGTACTTTCAGATAAACTCATCCTGGGGAAACATTCTTGACTATCCATTTTTTCTTTTTATATTTTATGCTCTTTGGTTGACTTTTTTTCCTTAACACTGCTGCACACACACGGAATAGGTAGGGCAAGATAGATAAATTATTCAGAATTATTCAAATAATCAAAGAACAGTCATCTTCAAAGAGTGATGAAAGGTAAAAACATTCAGCAGTAGCTGATCCATTATGCAGCATGTACCACTTCCACGTGTCAAGTTATTGGCAAGAAAAACATACATCAGAATGCAGGGAGCAGAAAAAATACTGACCATTGAGGGTAATCACAATGAACAGTTCCATTAAGCTGTGCTTGTGCAGCATTCCACTCTTCTGAGTATTTGAATGGTATGTGTGGTGCAGTATGATGTACCATGGTGAAAGTACTCATCTATGAATGTGAGCAAAAGGACACCTCTTAGATACATGGCCAGGGTATTAATTACATCATAAAAATTCAGATTCAGCTACAGTCCAAAGCATTTTGGGGGAAAAGCTATTTAGAGGCTTACATTACATGAATGCCTTCAAATAGGCCAAGAAACTTTTTAGTTTTCACACTGGTATAAATAACCTTTAGTAAAATCATTATATTTTGTATAAAATTAATGTTATATTAATCAATAAATATTAAATTGTGTAACTGCCATAGCAAATTTATCAAGAGAGCTAAAAATATAGAAGTCAATATATTTAAGTGACAAAATTTTCATTCAAAAGCTACAAGTATCATAGCTTTAATAAAGTTGAACTCATATCATAAATTTCATCTGTGATTAAATCAATGTAAATTTTTTCTATGAAGATAGGGAAGTTGAACCCATTGTAGAAAAGATATTAGAATCTTGTTTTAGGTGATTTGAACGTGTTTGGAGAAAACTCATGGAAGCAACAATAAGGAGGGTTGACTAGATGAAGAATAGTCCAATAGTTAGAGAGAGAGAGAGAGAGAGAACTATAGGCCAAACTGTTATGGGAGATTTAAAGCTAAATGGTCTATCTTTGAACCTAATACATCACATGACATGGAATTATAGTGTTGTCTGATCCATGTATCTAACCGTAACCCCACCTAGTGGGATAAAGCTTGGCTGTTGATATGCAAATTTAGTGAGCAGGATGGGCCATATACATAAAAATCATACTAGGTGTTGGGCTTCGGCCCTTTTGTATTCCAAAAAAAAAAAGTTATACTAGGCGTAATACAATGGAAAATATAAATGCAGAACCATGGTTTGGAGGGAACCTTGGCCCATGCTAGACTTCCCCATCCATCCCTGGCTATAACCATTACATAGCCCTCAATTTTAGCCCTCAATTTTCTGGCAGCATACAAACCATGCAAACAGGGGTTGTTTGGTATTGTTTCGTTCCCTAAATATAAGATTCTAAGTGGGTTCTACATATACATTCAAGCACAGCACTAACCGCTAACCAATACTAATGAATAGCATACATCATAAGTTTAATATAATGCCTAATTACTGGCTTCGTCTCTATCTTGGCTAAACAGTCACCACAACCCATCCACACAAAAAGAAAGAAATAAAAACAAAAAATCCAATGGTGATATATAAAATATTAGTTTCTCAGACAGAAGTGAAATTACCCAAAAGTGATAGCCCAACCATGGCATCAACCAGAACTTTATCCATCCCATGATTCCAGTCTTGTAAATAATTAATGGCCACCCAATTGCTATAAAGGCAAAAACACAAGCTAAACTTATCTTCACCCTTTTTACTTCATTTGGTCTGAACTTTTTCAAATCAAAGTGCCACATCAACCTGTTAGGAATTAGCATGCATCAAGATTCGGCATAAACTAAAATACTAGATGTCATAAAATATGAAATCAAGGCTGCTCAAGTTGATGAAGTCGTACTTAGGAACTCTAGAAAAACATTTCAAGGCATAGTTGACCATACCAGTGAGCTATAGACATCCAACATCGAAATGGACCATATCCGTATACTATTGCTTTCCTCAAAAGTGGATAAGACTCAAACTCATCCTTCCAAACAGGGTGCCAAGCAGTATCTTCATTCAACCTGTAGCATTAGATATGACTTACAATTGAAAGTAATGAAACAAGGAAACTACTGCTTCAGTCCATAACATGGATGATATCATTACATATATCATACAGTGCTTTAGGCACCGTATTTAGCCTGAATTTTACACTTTCAGCATTAGTACTACCTGACTTTGGATACCCGTTGGACAGAGTGTTCATGTATGTTGGAAAAAGAAATATCACACATAACAGAATGACATAGCACCTATTAACAATTTCAAGTAGGCTGCAAATCTCTTCTTACTTCCTTGTCTATTCTACTCAAATATATATATCAATAAGGGTTGATTTGAGGACCCAAAAAAACTAACTTTCACACTTCATACAGCATACACTTTGATGCTACATATAATTTACAAGATGCTCCCAGAAAAAGGAAAGAAAAAAAAAAAGAAGGAAACGCTGCTTACATGTTTGTTTTTGCATGATGTTTGTCATGCTTAAATCGCCATGGCTCGTATGGATAAATTAGCGGTAAAAAGGCCAGAGTTCCAACAATGTCTTCTACCAATTTATTTGTTGAAAACGATTTGTGAGCGCAATCATGTCCTATAACAAAGAACTGTATGGCAAAAAAGGAAAGAGTATCACAAAACTTGACCCAAAAAAAAAAATGCTGGCCAAGATCTTTCAGGGGAAGTGTTGTTGAGAGATAGGAGTGAAAAGGATTTGAGAAACCAGTAACGAATAATCACAAGGAAAAAAAATGTGCATCGAACTAACCCCAGTTACAGCAGTACCCGTCCAAGCCCAAGCCAGAGGAAGTAGATACCAGGGTGCTTTGGAAATCATAAGAAGCCCCAGAGCATAGGAAGTGACAGATATCAAAACAGTTTTCCATGCTTTAACATCATCAATCTCAAAGACCTTCAAAAATATAAAATAATTACTGATTATATACGGATAAAAATTGTAATCTCAACATTCTGGAATGATTACAAAAGGAAGACAAATCCTTTCTTTCTTTCTTTCTTGTTATGGTAATTTTTGGCCAAAGTAGGGGAAAGAGAGAACAAGAACTCGCTTAGAAACAGAAGAGTCACATATAGACCTCGACACCTTCTCTTGCTAACAATGTGTAGTAAATATTATTGTCGTCATTGATTTTTATTATAAACGCATACACAACCGTGCTATAAGTAACATTTTCCTAATATTCTCATGCAAGAAGAAAACACACTAAAGAATGTTATTTAAGTGCAGAAATAAAGAAAATGTAGTATCTAAGTAGTGACCATAGATGCTAGAATTTAAAAGAAAAGTCCTGATACTACAAAACATGACATGGATCTTGAGAAAAAAAACCTTCTTAGGAAGAGAATTGATGACATCCTTTAAAGTAACATTGTCTGGAAGCGGCTCCCCAATTTGCTTAAAACCGTAACTTTCAGCTAGTTGTTTTCTGTACTCTGCACTTTCAGCTGGAGCTGGTTCTACTGGAATTGCCACAGCTTGTATAACAGCAACTTTATTCCTAGGCATGAAATTTCTCTGACTTTGATGCCTGAACCCTTTATGGATCAACCCATCACCCTTTAGATTAAATAAGCCTGTGGCAGGATGACAATTAATCATATAAAAGGCACCAATAAGATTCATTCACATTCCTTTAGATTAAATAAGCCTGTGGTAGGATGACAATTAATCATATAAAAGGCACCCATAAGATTCATTCACATTAAGAGTTGAACATAAGCTCCACGTTTACCACACAGTACTGTTTAGTGTTTAATGAGTGCAGGCCAAATGCACCAACAATTGAGCTATTTGACACAGACAGCCCGTTTGGCATAACATCTTGAACTTTCTTGCTAATTTTCATGTTTATAAACAACAGGGTGAAGCCTCCTTAGATTACACAAAGTCATTAACCTATCCGCAAAGTAGCAAGAATAGAATTCAAAATCTAAATTATTTGCATTGCATGCATTGAATTTGAACCCATTAAGTGCTTAACGATTCTTAATTTCTTATCATCCAAGTCCTCTTCTTCCAATACCTCAGCCTCAAATTCGATTGCCACAAGGACCAATAAAAGCAATTAGAAAAGTGACATCACCCAGAACTCAAAGCACAGACTGAGAATGAATGCACACAACAATAGGAAGCTTAAACTACTGATTTATTAAAAGGTAAGTAAGCCAACAACATGCATACAATACCGGGCGAGTAATGAGCAGCAATGTTTCTCCTCAGAACTGGCCTCTGATGGGAGCCCTGCGAAACCAAACCACAAGGGAACAGCAATTAAAGCTAAAGGAATTTCAAAATTCAAACACTCAAAGGACAAAGGAACACGAGGGATATAAATGAAAACCTTTAATTGGAGTAATGAACTTGCAGCCGTGCAAGCCATTATGAGATGCAATGGAGCTCACTGGGAAAAGCTTTGGTTGGTGGAATGGAATTGAATAGACCACAGAAAGATAAACCTTTTTTTTTCTTTATTTTTTCTTTTTCCCGTTTTCCCTTTCGGATTTGATTTGCCAAAAGGGTGGTGGGGGATGGCAATTGGATTGAAGGGACCAATGCATTTTATATATGAGCGACCCAAGCAAGAGTCGTTTGGTGGGCCCCTCAAAATGTGGACGCGGAACGAGAGACTATTGCAATTTGCAGCCGCATGTATCATTCCGCGAAATGCATAGTAGTACAGTACTTTGTTACGTTTTTACATCAGTACAGTAAACATCCTGTGCCATTGACATAACACTTTTTTTTTTACGCAAATAAACTCATCTTATCTTATCTTATATATTAATATTAATAATAATAAGTTCCTTGATACAAGATAACATATAATCAAAATTTTGGCGACTAATATATGAATGACATGTCCTAGCTAATGCGTAAGCAACATGATTTGTTTATTTCCAAATATAACTAACCCAAATTTATTACAATTACTCAATAATAGTTCGCACTTGGAAATGAGAGCTCCAAATTCTGTATGATTGCTTCTGTTTCTGTTAATGCCTTCCACAACATTCAAGCAATCATTATTAATGCAAGCATTAAAAATACTAGTATGTAATACGTGCCATGCACAAGAACCTTTTTTTTTTAAATAGATTTTAACTCCAATATTGGTTTCATCAAAGAAATATAATAAGTTTTATAGAAATAATTATTAAATCTTAGTGTTGTTATAAGGAACTTAACGTACGATACGTAAACAAATTAATATTAATTTAGTTACATATGACACAAACAATCTGATGGTGAATACAAAACAAATTGAATTTTAATTTACCATTATCATACTTTACTAAATGGATAAAAAATAAAAGAATAGCAATATATAATTTGTGGGTTAATAATACATTATATTCATTGAAAACAATTTAAATAATTGATAGAATGAAATTGTATAATAATCTGAATACACACACACACATATATATATATATATATATATATATTATATATATATATATATATTAATGTATTTGGAATATATACTTAAGTAAATATTTAATGTATAGATAACAATTGTATATGAAATATATATATAAGCAAACATATCTATTTTAGAAAATGTTATATAAACAAATTAATTTTTCGAGGTGCAAACAAATATTGTGAAACAAAATCTAAGACCCACTTATATTTTTTTTTAAGATCTTTAATGGATGGATAGAGATTTCTAATTGATTGGATAAAATTAATTAACTCTGAAATAAAATCAATATATTGGCCTCAAATAATTATTAAAATTTGGACGTACTTGCTACAATACAAATAAAATTCAGACTAATATATCTATGAAATAACAATATTGTAATTCTATTAATATATGATAAATATTATATTATATATTTATACAAATCATTATTTAGTATTAAAAATATATAAAGAGTGTTGTTGTTTCAGTTGTCCCCGTGAACCCTAATTTCATCACTTAAAACCACGAAGCGGGTATTTGAAGGGAAGAAAAGGGAGAGAACGACGACGGATCGAAGCAAAGAAAAGGGAGACGATGGTGACGGACGACGACGGCGTGATACTGGTACATCTTCTTTGTTCTCCCATATTAATCGTCTTGTTTGATCTTACTCGCACTACAAGACAAAAATTCCATTTTTGGTTTGAATCAGATCTTTATCGATTTTCTTCCTACTAATTTGTTGAATATTAACCGATGACTTGATGAGTGTTTCATTTTGCGATTATACCAAAACCGATCGAAGTATGGTGAAAAATTCGAGTTTGAAATCTGCTTATTTAGTTAATTTGAATGTTTGAACAGTGTAAAATATTTTAGTTGATAAATGAATAACACATATGGATTAGGGTATGTTTAAAACCGTTACTATATAAGCGTTTTTAGATCAATGTTTTATTATTATTAGTTAATAATGCGTGAGACATATTAATAGCCATAGTTGTTGCATGTTATAATAATTTATTACCAATCCAGTGTTAACATACTTGTGGTAAAATATGAATAGTTGATTATCAATCGATTTAATGCCTATGGTTTAATACTTGTATGATACTTGCTTTATAAAACATACACATAATTATACATATGCTTTCTATTGATCCTTATTGCTATACTTGTCTACCATTTAGTATGTGTATATAATATTATTATTGAGTGTTATTCATTTTCTTAAATAGTTTAATCTACATATTGTTGAAATAACGTCGTTAATTCACTTGTATTTGTCATACTTGTCATTTAACGTTATTCCTGTTCATCAAGTTTTTTTTTGTTACCGACCTGTTACTTGTATTTTGTTATGAAATGTTAATTTTCAAAATTGATATAAAACTATTCAAAGTAATATGTGAATTTTATGACAGGTACACTAAAAGTCATCACGGCAAAAAACCACTTCAAGGTTATTATTGTAGATTCTATTAGGGACACGATTGTAAATTATGTATTTTCATTATGGTTTTGTTTGTTGACTTTCGTGATAGTCAATTCAATTTCTTTATTATATAATTTCCAATATAAAAATGATTTTTGTGGCAATCTAATATATGATCTAATCATTAGATTACGTGATTTGTTTCTTACTAAGTATGTACTGTAATATTTTTGTTTGGTGTTCTGAAATGTAATTAGTAAGTTTATTAGTAAGTCAATTATGCTTATGTTAAAACTACCAGTAAAATTCACTAAAAGAGTTGGTCGATTCCTTAAAAAACCCACTCATATTACGAATACGTTACCATTCAGAATGGCCATTATATACAACCCTATTTATGACCCGTGCAATGCACGGGTTTTACATTGGATCGGGTTCTAATAATGTCTATAGTGTATTTAAATTTTTTATGTAAAAAATTTAAGTTATTTGTGATATCTATAAATTTTATTGTAGAGATAAATATTAAGGTGAGATCAACTGAAACATATTTCGTAATTTAGGATTTATGAATATGCATTTGAATTAAAAAACATCACAATACACTCAACGATAACTGAAAAATATTTATTCATATTAATATAGAAATTAACGTAGTTTTATGTAAAATACTCACCAGTTCACAAAAAAAAAAGTAAAATATTAATCTTGTCAGATATATTTTTACTATTAATGCATCATGCTTTATATTAAAAAATTATAATACATTTATAAACGTTAGTCACAATGTATCTATAATTAACATGATATCTCGTTCTACGTGCGGTAAATATATTTAAAAATATAAATTTTATATTTATAAAATATAAAAATTTTAAATTAAGAAACTATATTAATATGTGTAACTCCTATTAAAATGACCATCCATAATGATTTAGATATTAATTTTCTTTCAATTAAAATGGTAAGTCTCCTTATGATATATTTTTTAATCTGTATTTTAAATATTAATAGATTTTTCTTTAGATATTAATATGCTTTCGTGCAAAATATTTATCTTTATGTGATATATTTTTACTCATAGTGTATCATATTTTTATACTATGATGGCTCGTACTCCACATGATATATATTATAAAAAATAAAAATGTAACTTAGAAATTTACATTAATGTGAAATTTCTATTAAAATATCCACTCGTAGTAATTTAGGTATTAATGTTCTTTCATATAAAATATTGTATTAAAATACTTTAATAAATTATTTAAATATTAATAGATATTTATGTATATATCATTGTGTGTGATATATTTGTACTCTTATGTTACTCTAGTTTTATTTATTTTTAATGTTATGACTTAAATATTAACGATCCTTCTTGAAATTCCTATGTAATATAAGTATTTATATCAAATCTGAATACACTCTCAAGTAAATATTTTACCTATACGTAAAATTTATTCATCTCTTTCTTTCTATATATCAATAAGTTTTTTTTATTTAGTTGGTATTTCATGACATAGAATAATTCACCAATAATTGAAATTTACTTCATTCATTGGAAAAGAATTATAATAAAAAATCATTATTTTAATTAAAATATATCTTATGTAAAAGTCCTATTCATTATATATTACTATATTAAATTTTAGTAACAACATATCTATAGTATGGTGGCCCATAAAAAATAAAAATTTTATCTTTAAAATTAATATATATATATATATATATTGATATTAATAATAATTTAAATATTAATATATTTCAATGTAAAATTTTCAATCTCTTTAGTATGTATTTTATACGTTAAAATTTGGACATTGATAGATTTTCATGTACATGCTATTATGTTTTTATATAAAATGTTCATATAATATGAGAATATATTATGTAAGTAATTTATCTTTAAACATTAACTTTCATAACTTTCATGTGGTAAACCCAGAGATACAACAAACACTGCAACATGCAAAAAATTAATTTTTGGTGATGAGGAAGAATGAATTAAAAATTGTTACTAATAATCCCTTTCAAGCTAGTTAAATTAGAGGAAAACTGTGGAAATTCGGGTGTCTCATTAATGCTGTCATTAATACCTCCTTATTAATTTGCTTATACAGTACAACTTGATATTTGGCACAATTACGAAATGATTTGATAGTAAACACATTAGTTGACATTGATTATTTGAAATTATGATACCATTTGTTACCTAAATTATATAGGTTAGGAGCCGAGCCACATAATCCAAACGAAATTAGTTGTTATGAACCTCTCTGTGATTGACATATGTGATCCAAACCTGTTTGTGGACTCTCAAATGTATTGTAATAAATAAGTTTTTTTTTAAACTAATATTACACATAAACTTTTTTATGGTGTTATTACACATAACCATTTTTTAATTAATATTAAGATTAATAATAAATAATAGGAAATAATAATTAACATAATATATTAGAAAAATAAATAATAGGCAATAGATAAAGATCACAATATACTTTAAAACTATTCTAATTAGTTCCTAACCTTTATTTAATATATACCAAGAAACCTTTTGTAACAGTCTGGGCCGCTCACCCATTTTGGGCCGTACCACAATTTGCCACCCATCGACCACATGGTCCCAAACAAAGATACACGACTCTGGTCCATGCACCCCAGTGTCCGGCTAGTACTCACAGGACTTCTCCACACCCCTTTAGTGGAGTTTTATGCCTTCCCAGGAATCGAGCCACGTACCTGGGGCTTAAGTACAATGGTTTTTGATTCCTGGTACCGCCAACCCATCTAGACGTGGGGGTGCTTCTTAAAAGCCTTTATCCCTTTGGGCATGGGATTGAACCCCCACGAAGGCAAAAACGTGGAATTAAGGGATCCACGAAGTCCTGTGAGTACTAGCCGGACGCTGGGGTGCATGGACCAGAGTCAGTGTATGCTGGGCTGGGGCCATGTGGTCAGTGGGTCGGGCAGTTGTGGTACGGCCCAAAATGGGTGAGCGGCCCAGACTGTTACACCTTTCAACTTAAATTTCATCAAGTGCCTAGTGTAAAACCAACATACGTTTTTTAAACATTTAAAAAATTGATTTACTTGCAAAGAAACTATTAAAATAAATTTGTCTTCAGTACAATATAACACTTCACATGATCTGATATCATCTAATTTCGTTTTTTCTTCACAAATAGTGATCAACTCATCACATGGAGTACTTGCAGTGCCAACATGGAGATAAAATCAACAACAACAAATCTAGAAAATTTCAAATACGCATCACGAAAAGTCAACAAAGAACAATGACACGAACTGTGATTCTAAAGATATGACAGATTATAATGTTGGCAGTAAGAGAAACCTGAATGATAGAGAGAGAGAAAAGAAATATCATTAGATCATGCTGCAAAATAAAACTATAAGAAAAAAAATCATGTCATCAAATGATCTTGACATCCTTTAATTGACCCAAGATTTTGACCCTATTGCTCAGCTTTTTCTCCTTCCATTTGTTCGAATTACCAAAGACCTATTACCTGATCTAAGAGAGGAATCTTACTTTATTGCTTTTCCACTCAGTAGCAACCCAAGGTAGTGACTAAAGATTATTCCTGTTGGTAGCGTTCTCTCCTCCAATGTCAGCCAGTAATCTGATTGCTTCAATGTTTCCAGAATCAGTCAATGCCATAATATTTTATTGAACAACTTGTAGATCTATTTTTATGTGAGGCAAATATCTCTTGGAGTTTTGCTTGCTTATTGAAAGCAGATCCTTCATCCCATTGGCTTTCAGCCGGTCAAGTTCCATTCAGTCTTCAAAAAAATGAAAAAGTAATTATTAGCATCCTTTTTGGATGTCAAACCTTTAAACTTTAGAATGTTTTTAGTACCTACTCATACATGGGGTGCTACATTATGTCACTGTCTTTTCACTGCGAAAAGAGGAAAATGAAAAAATGCACGACGATCATACAACTTCAGGAAATGAGACCTTGAAGTATCGGTTTTGATTAAACAAACCAAATTAGTTCTTGAAATATGCATTCTCCTTGCAATATAAGCTCGCTAGCAGGGTTAAGTAAAATTATTTTCTACATAAGCACACAAATAGTGTATATGAATCTTTTGGTATACAATAACATATATGAATTTGGTGATACAATTGGTATGCAAAAATGAATCTCACTCATAAATGTAAAAATCTATTAATGGAAATTATGCAGGTGTTACATACCGAAAATTATCATTGTTAGTTTTTTTTTAAAGAACAAAATCATTGGTATTAATTCCAATAATTTGAGCCAAGTATTCTTTTAAAAAATTTTCGCGTATGTGTCTAGTATCGTGTTTCCATTTTAGGAGCAATTCCTGACCTTTCAAAATCAAATCGGAACACTCAACATCCAAATAAATAAAAAAGGTAAAATATCAATAAATTTTTCAAGAAAGAAGTGGTTTTCGATGTATATGCTCTGCCAGACTCCATATTTATGAGGTGTGTGGAACAGTAAAATAAAAATGATATTTTAGTTAGATATAAATTCATTTATGTATTTTAATCCAGTTTAAGATAAAAATTTCAAGAGAGTGGGGAAAAATCAAAAGTACCGATTTTTTTATGTGGGAGTTTAACTTGATGCATCAAAGGAATGAAGAACTTGCCTAATAGCATTCTTATATGCTAGTCAGGAGGACTCTTTAATTTGTTAGAGTGAGCAATATTTAGAAGATAAAGATGTAATAAAAAATCAGTAAAAAAAACCTCCAAGCCAAACACACTCTTCTGTTTCAAATATGAAACTTCTAGCACTAAATGAATTTGCACGTTAATGGTCACAATTCAAGGTGCTCCTTGGTTTTCTTCATCTGTGCAAATACCCAGACACAATATTTTCACAACAATCATACATAAATTAACATAAAAAACCTAAAATAACAATAGAACATGAACATGATTAGCAACACCAAAGAACTACATTTTAGCGCAAATAAAGAAAAAAATTGAAAAGTGATAGTCTCAGAAAATGAAGCAGCTGGTAGAGAAGACAATTTAAATAGGAGTAAATTGATTAGCTTCAATTTGAATATTAATAATAGTAATTGCAAAATATTATATATAATATTATATTAATTAAAAAATATTATATGATAGGAGTATTATATTATCACATATCTATCTTTAATGCCTTTCCAAATTTACATGGAAACCATTTTGATGTTATTTGCTTTGAATACAATTTTGAATACATTATATAATCCTATTCAATGTTCGGCGTTAAAATGTTTGATGCATGTTGCTTTTGTTAATTTTGCTAAAATCGTTTTGAATTTGTTTGATATATACTACGTACTTTGGAGGAATGGAGGATGTGTGGAAAACTAAAAATGCGTGGTTTTTTAAATGTGCAAAACATCTTTTTTAATTTACGGATATTAATTCCTAGGTCCAAAGATCATTTATTCACCAGCTGCCGATTTAGGTATCACTAAATGGTTTTGTTGTAAACGATCATTGTGGAGGCGATACGTGTCAAGTGTTTTTTCTAATGATTTTCAATTGTATAATAAGAGATTAGACAGGATTGGTATTATGCAATTTTCGGTTATACATGTATTTTCTGCATAATTATGATGAATTCTCACATAGGTAATCATTAATACGAATTTGTGTGATTTATACACCTGATGTTAGTGAGATTTTATAGGTAATCATTCATATCACCCAAAATCATTCGAAATAGGTCAATATATTATCATGATAATCTCCACTATTACTCACGTGCCTTTTTCAAATTAATTGCAAAACAATTTGAATTATGAAATAAATCAGATTTTCCTATTATAGTTATGTGTGTAACTTAATACTAATTAGTGTGTTTAAATGGTGATTAATGCATTGTTTTAATAGGATGGGCCCTTTTCCTATTACGGTTATGTGTCTGCTTTAATACTAATTGGTGTGATTAAATGGTGATTAATGAATGTGTAAAAGGATGTATTTTTTTTTACCACGGGCAAGTTTGTGCATACGGTCTCAATGAGTTTAATAAGATGGGCCTTTTTCACCACGTGCAACCCATTTGTGTCAATGCAGTAAATGTTGATTATTGTAATTGTAACACCAGTCAGGTTTGGATTTTAGGTGTCATTTGTTGAACGAATTATTTGCTGCCACATGTTTTAATTTTTCCATGTAGGCAGACACGTTGGTGTTCTTTAATACTCTTTTTATGCGAGCATGACATTTGTCGTATGCTCCAATTGTTGATTCTCAAATGTATATTTAGGGATTCATTTCTGTTAACCAAGATAAAGCTTCGAAAACGTCAATCACTTCAACTTCCTCAATCGAAAGCATGCCATTAGCGCCGTTTTTATGAAATATTAAAAATACCTATTTTAAAAAAAATATATCATTTTGCTAAAAAATTCATTTAATTTAAACAATTATTTAATTATTTAATATATAATAAAGATAATTTAAAATTTAAAATGTACAGATGATTACATATTTAATTTTCAAAAAATTCTAAAGAAAACGGTTGATAAAAAAGTATTTCATAATTATGTTAGAACATCTTATTATGTTAAATATTGATTGAAAAAATTAAGTATTAATTAAAGTGATTAAGAAAAATCAAAATATTCTTTTTTTTGTCTAATCCAAATCAAAATGTTATTTCATTAAATAACTAATTATAAAATTGATATTAATAATAATATTTATATTGATGTGAAAAAAAATGTTTTTCATGATACAAAGAAGACATGAATCCTTGTGAAAACGAAATTACAATGTGACTTTGTAAAATTAAGGATAAATATCATTATTTTACTCTCAATAATGAATATTTGAACTCATTATATAGGGATATATAGGTAAAAATTTTACACAACACTATTAATATATTAAATAAAAATATACATGAGATTAATGAGCATGCACTTAACCTATAAAAAATTTACACATTCATTCAATCATATATTTTACCATTTATATATTAGTTGAGATATTTTAAAAATATAATTAGATGACTATTTAATTCTTTTTACACTATAAGTACATACCGGTTAAACTCGACACTACATAATTAATTATTGTTACTGCCTAACTGGACGGTGGACGGTGTCTTTCTCCGTCCATCTCTGTATTTTTCTGTTGCGGAAATGTTAACAAATGCACAATTTGTATATGGCTGACTTTGTGTGCATATAATTATTTTATTTTATTTTTAGCTTCTCATTATGATTCATTTTTAACTTTTTTTATGTTTTATAATGTTTTATATACCGCTATACTCACGTGAAAGTTGAAACCATGGTGATGTAGGCATGTAGCTCTGTGTATCGGAGTATTTTCTTACGCGTTCAAACTGTTTCACATTTTAATCATAACATATGGTTGTGTATATATAAAACACATGCCTAAATATTAGGTGTTTTGAATTAAAAATGTTAATTTAAAATCAGAATTATTGTACCAAAAAAAATAGAATTATGGGCCAATGATAGCATGCACCACTTTTTAAGCAGTGCAATTGAGGGTAAAAAAGAAAAAAAAAGACTCACACCCTTCTTTCCCAACTGTCTAGAACATTCCCCTTTCCCCTCCTACACGTGCCGTCAAAGTCATCAACCTCTTCACCACCTTGTGCAAACCAGTGACTCGACACCAGCGCTAGAGATGACAATGAGGTGGGGTGTGTGCAAGCAGTAGTCCAGGGGCAGTTCCACAACTAGAATTAAGTGATTTAGAGACAAATTTTAGTGACGGAAAATAATAATTGGTCTCTAATTTCGTGGTCGCAAAACTTAGTGACGGACATAATTTTAATTCCTTTTCAATATTGTTTATATTCATCTTCTAATGTTTTAATACTTCGTTCTACTATTAAAATTCTATCTTTTAATTCTTGTCAATTCTCAGTAGTTAATCCTTCGGGCCATTGTATATAATAATCAAAAGATTTATACAATCTTTCTAATTCTATTTTTTCACGTTGTATTTGGTTTAAAATCATTTCTAATTTATATTTTCTTATTTCTTCATCAGAAATACCGTATTTATCCATAATAAATAATTCTAGAATCTTAGTGCTCTGATACCAGTTAAGTGCGTCATTTCCACCGAGTCAATAAATCCAGATAAATTCATTATTTTACCTAAATCTATTCCATTTTCTAATAAATTCTTTGAATAATTTCCTAAAATATATTTTAATTCTTTAATCTTCATCTGGAAACCAGTCATCATCATCTATGTTTAATTCTGCAAAATAAATTCCTATATTATTCTCTAAATTTTCTTCTTGTATTTCTTCTTCCCTTGGTAGGTTTAGGTACCACAGTTCTTCACTTATTTCATTTTTGTATACTATCGATTGTGCACAAAGCCTTCCATATTCTTCACATATTTTTGTTTTTATTTCCTTTGGCAATTCTAATGACCATATATATTTTAATTTCTCATAAAAATCCTTATCTTCATTTTCTATTGCGTCTATATGTAATATACTAAGTTTATCATTTACTTTTATTTCTATTTCTATTACTTTGTCCTTAATAAAAAAATTTATGTGTTCATCTTTTTCTCTTCTTAGATCTTTCAAGATTTTCTATTTTTACCAGTATATTTTCTTTTACTATAAGTATTCCTTCTATTTCTTTCCTATTTCTGTCATTTAAATTTCTTTTTAGATAATCCCTTAATATTCTATGAAAATTTTTAATTTCATTTTTAACCTCTTCCTTTCTTAATTCTAAACTATTCATATTCTATTTCTTACATACAAATCTAGTTCTTTTACCTGATTAGCTAATTTATTTATTTTGTTTTCTTGATTTTCTTCACAAAATCCAATCGGTTTTGGTGTTAATATTCTTGGTTTTCTTATAAGAGTTCCTAGATCTGTAATTTCATTTTTCTTAGGATAATAAATCTTTCCTATATCTTCAAATAGGCTTGGGATATCTATTCTATCATTATTTCTAAAGGTAATACTATGATGTGAATTTGTTAGTGCGTAATTAACACAATAAGTGACCGATAAAATTTTATCTCCTGTTTTCATTAAATTTCCTCTTAGGAATTTGTGTTCAAGAGTTAGTGATTGATCTAATCTTTGAGTACTTAAAGGTATTCCAATATTTGGATGGATCTCAAACTTTAACTTAACATAAGCTAAGTTTCCTTCTATAACTCCTAATATTTTGTCCTTTGGATCAGTAATTCTATCATCCTTTAATACTAATTCTATTGGTGAATTTATTCCTTCCTGAAAAGTTGCTTTTATTAGAACTTGTATTGCTCCTATATGAATATATCCTATTTTATCACTATGTTATTTTTTCTTTATATTTCTTTTTAATTCCATAAGTTTTTTCTTATTTAATAATCATATACAAGTATTTCCTTGAGCATCTGCTATATGCATTGGTGCTTCATTAATTATTTTCCCATAGTATATTATATTTTCCTTTTGGTTAAATTTTTTCATCAACCCCTTAAATCTTTCTTTTCCTTTAACTCCTTTCATGTTTGCATCCTTTGACAAATCTAAGTCCTCTTGTTGTATCCTTTGAAATAAAGTTGGGTCTATCAAAATACTTCCTTCATAGTTTCCATCTTCTTCAGTAATATGTAAGTGCTCTATATCATTATTATCTATTTTTTCTCTTTCCATTTCAGTTTTTATATAAACATAAAATAACAATAGTAATAATAACAACAATAATTAAATTATTCAAGAAGAGTAAGTAAGTATACTTGACTATGCTTCTGAATCTTTGATTAAGTAAGCCCACTGCTGCTTCCGCAGTTCTCCATTAGTTGTTGAATATTTAGCAAAGTTTTGAGTAAAGAAAATAAGTCAAGAAGATTGAGTGAAATGAGTGATTTTATTCATAATAAGTGGTAATTTTACAAGGATAGATGGATACACTCTCAAGTATCCGACTAGCTCCTAAGGAACTAGCACAAGTTTTCCTAAGGAAAACACTTCTCAGAGAGAAATTTCATTCTTCAACTTTCTCTATTTACTAACTGAAGGAATGGCCTTATTTATAGCCTAATGGCCTTCCACTATTTACAATAGTAATATAGCACTACATTAGTGCTTTACATTGTGACTTCAATAATTCTACATTTTCTAGTGCCTTCACGTGAACACTCAGAATGATTTCAAACTTTACTCCTCCACTATTGCTTCAAAGTCTTCTTTCTCCTCTATTGCTTTGTCTTTTTATTTGACACATCTTTCACATGCATGGTCCTTACTTTCCTTGATCATAGAGCATAAATTATCGAGGACAGATGGCCTATATTCCATTAGGGGTCCCGATAGTGAGTAGAAAGCTGCCTCAAAATTTGTCAGAAGACTCATGTCTTTTTCCTTTATTTCTTTATTGCTTGTCTTGCTTAAAAGCAGAGTGTAGGGTCCTTTGTATAGTACTTTGATGTAAGAGCCTTTTCCAATGGCTTGACATTGAATGAAAATACTTGCCAACTGATTACTTATTACTTGAGTCATTAATTCTTCCCCATAGACCGTGTCATTGGGTTCATCCTTCAGAGGAAAATTATTATTGCTTATTCCAATAAAAATAAAATGCTTAGCAGGTTGTTTAGTAGTAAAATCTGGATAAGCTGAGTAAAATTTTAGAAAAATATTTTTCTCTCCTGCAATATTTCTTCTAAAAGCTTGAACTGATTCTTTGAAATAATAGGGGAACAAACTAATTTCTTCATGATTTGAGCTTAACTAAAGACAATCAATAAGTCCAAACTGGAACATATTGTATGTTAAATTTGAAGGTGCTCCAGGAAGAATAATTGTCTTAATTCCAAAAATCTTTCTATCAACCATGTAAAAACAATTGATTTTTTCTTTTTCAGTCCAATTCCTTAATCTATCAAAATTTTCCCAAAAATTCTTTTCTGAAAATTGTACTTGTAATTCATGATCCTTTCTTGAAGTAATTTGAAAATCATCTAGAGAAAAAGGAATTTTTCCTAGTGTTTTAAATGTAGATGATTTCCTTTGGTGGATTCTTTGTTGTTTCTGAATAAGGTTTTGGGGCAAGATATATTGCTTTACCTTTCTTTTCTTTTTCTTTTTCTAATTCAAGGTGATTTTTTAGTGCTTTTCTCGCTTCTTCTTTTGTTGCAAATCCTTGGTGGTAGACTCACGGAATCTTTTGTGATTGTGGTCTTTGCTTCGTACCAATCATCATAAATTCCTGGAAATGGTCCATTAAAAACTGTGTACCACTTTTTAGGCTTCATTTCTTCATCTGGAACTGATTCTTTTGGAAAATTTTCTTCTTCTCGTTGCAACCTTAAGAGCTTTAATTCTGCTTCAATTAATTCAAGTTCTTTTTCCTTTTGGGCCTTTTGTGCTTCCTTGATTGCTATTTGTCTATCTAACATTTCTGCTTTGCTTCGTTCCATTCTCTTGAAAGTATGTCTGCCAGCACGTTCTTTTCTCCTTTGATATGTGAAATTGAATAATTGTATTCAGCTAATTTCATTTGCCATCTTATCAACCTTCCTTGCTTGTATGTTCCTTTGTGGTTGATATTCTTAAAACCTGCAACATAAGTAGAGTCTGTTCTAACAATAAATTCTTTATCTAGCACGTATATTCGATGTTTTTCTAACATTCGAATTAGTGCTAATGTTTCTTTTTCATGTGTTGGATAATTGATTTCACAGTCCGAAAATGTTCCAGACATATATCTACATAGTAATTCTTTCTTTTGTCCAGGGGGTTTTGCTTTCATAACTCCTCCCCAATATTCATTTGACGCATCAGTTTCAATAATAATTAAATCATCATCTGATGGATGATATAATTCAGGAAGATCTTGACATAAATGCTTTAATTTAATAATAATTGCTTCATTTTCTTCGGTCCAAGACCAAAGAGCATCTTTCTTTAATTTTTGTTGAAGTTGCTTTCTTTCTGCAGCCAGATTCTTTATAAAACCCTCATTAGAAATATAAGTTAATAATCCAAGAAATTTTTGTAAATCTTTTTTATCTTTTAACTTAGTGGGAAAGTTTTGAAGCTTTTCTAGTACATGTTTCTGCATTACTATTTTTCCTTTTTCAATTTCTAATCCTAAATAATTAATTTTATTTTGAGCTAAAACAGCCTTTTTCCTACTTAAAACCACTCCATAATCAAGACATTTATTAAGTACTAGTTCTACCTTCTTGAAATGATCATTTAAATCTTTATTGGTAAAAACTAATATATCATCGATATAAATAAGACAAAAATCTTTAAATTCTTTGAGTATTGAATCCATTATACGTTGGAAAATTCCTGGTGATTGCTTCATTCCCATTGGGAGTACATTCCATTCATATTGTCCTTGAGGACAACTAAATGCTGTTAATGGTTTAGACTCTTCTGTTAACCTTATTTGGTAAAATCCTGACTTACAATCAAAAGTACTAAACAAATTCATTCCTCTTACTCTTTCAATAATTAGGTCTTTTCTAGGAAGAAAATATGCATCTCCCTCCATTGCATCATTCATTTGTTTATAATTAATCACCATCCTTCTTTTTCCTCTTTTTATTTCATTATGATTTTCAACATAAAAGGCTGGAGCTGAATGCTTACTTTTCGATGGTCTTATTAATCCTTTATCACACATTTGTTTAATATCTTCTGCAAATTCATCTCTATCTTGTTTTGTGTAAATCATAGGTTTACATTTTACTTCTTTTGTAGGATCTTTTAATTTTAATTCTACTAATTCCATATCTTTATTATTAATTTTTGGATCTAGAGGATTTTCACTACAAACTTTATCTAATAGTTCTTCAATATGGGCTGGAATTTCTCTTCCTGGTTCTAAATTTGTTAGTACATGACGAATTTTTCTACATGTTATTTCTATTATCTCACCACGTTTCAGCTTGCTAAACTCTAATTGTTTCTTAGAGTGAGTACTTTCTGAATAATGAACAATTGGAATATTTATTATTTCTCTTAATTGTTTTCCTCTAATATATGGAGTCTTTAGTGATATAAATTCTAAATTTTGGCAAAAAGGTGCATATAATCTCAAAAAATTATTTCCTATTATCATATCTAATCCAGTTTCTTGTTGGTAAACTGTAGGTACTATAAATAATTTATTTTGAATACTTAATGTAATCCTTTTGGCTACCCATAATAATGGATGTATCGATCCATCTGCAATTTGAATCTTTAATGGTTTTTCTAATCTTTCCCATTTACTAAATAATGCTCTTGTTGCTAAACAAATGCTTGCCCCTGTATCTATGTATGCCTCTGTTTCTTTATTCTCTTTTTCAATTCTTATTTTAATATAAGTACTATTCGGATTCTGTTTCTTCTGAAGATAATTCATCTTCTGAATATTCATATACACTTTCATTGGTACTACTTAATTCTTCTTCTAATGGCTCTAAGTCATATATTCTATACATTCTTTTTATTAATTTTGATTTTTCTTTTGAATCTTTTTCTTTTCTTTGTGGACATTCATTTGCATAGTGACATTCTACATTACATATCCAACACACACATTTCTTTTTTCTCTTTGGACAATATTTTTTAGGTGTTTGTCTTTTTCTTCTAAAATACTTTTTCTTAGAATCTTTATAGGCTTTTTTCTTTGGATAGGTTTTCCTTAGTCTAGGCTTTCTTTTATAATACTTTCGTTTTCCCTTTTGCTGATTACACCCATGGTGATGTAGGCATGTAGCTCTGTGTATCGGAGTATTTTCTTACGCGTTCAAACTGTTTCACATTTTAATCATAACATATGGTTGTGTATATATAAAACACATGCCTAAATATTAGGTGTTTTGAATTAAAAATGTTAATTTAAAATCAGAATTATTGTACCAAAAAAAATAGAATTATGGGCCAATGATAGCATGCACCACTTTTTAAGCAGTGCAATTGAGGGTAAAAAAGAAAAAAAAAGACTCACACCCTTCTTTCCCAACTGTCTAGAACATTCCCTTTCCCTCCTACACGTGCCGTCAAAGTCATCAACCTCTTCACCACCTTGTGCAAACCAGTGACTCGACACCAGCGCTAGAGATGACAATGAGGTGGGGTGTGTGCAAGCAGTAGTCCAGGGGCAGTTCCACAACTAGAATTAAGTGATTTAGAGACAAATTTTAGTGACGGAAAATAATAATTGGTCTCTAATTTCGTGGTCGCAAAACTTAGTGACGGACATAATTTTAATTCCTTTTCAATATTGTTTATATTCATCTTCTAATGTTTTAATACTTCGTTCTACTATTAAAATTCTATCTTTTAATTCTTGTCAATTCTCAGTAGTTAATCCTTCGGGCCATTGTATATAATAATCAAAAGATTTATACAATCTTTCTAATTCTATTTTTTCACGTTGTATTTGGTTTAAAATCATTTCTAATTTATATTTTCTTATTTCTTCATCAGAAATACTGTATTTATCCATAATAAATAATTCTAGAATCTTAGTGCTCTGATACCAGTTAAGTGCGTCATTTCCACCGAGTCAATAAATCCAGATAAATTCATTATTTTACCTAAATCTATTCCATTTTCTAATAAATTCTTTGAATAATTTCCTAAAATATATTTTAATTCTTTAATCTTCATCTGGAAACCAGTCATCATCATCTATGTTTAATTCTGCAAAATAAATTCCTATATTATTCTCTAAATTTTCTTCTTGTATTTCTTCTTCCCTTGGTAGGTTTAGGTACCACAGTTCTTCACTTATTTCATTTTTGTATACTATCGATTGTGCACAAAGCCTTCCATATTCTTCACATATTTTTGTTTTTATTTCCTTTGGCAATTCTAATGACCATATATATTTTAATTTCTCATAAAAATCCTTATCTTCATTTTCTATTAGTCTATATGTAATATACTAAGTTTATCATTTACTTTTATTTCTATTTCTATTACTTTATCCTTAATAAAAAAATGTGCGGTGTTCATCTTTTTCTCTTCTTAGATCTTTCAAGATTTTCTATTTTTACCAGTATATTTTCTTTTACTATAAGTATTCCTTCTATTTCTTTCCTATTTCTGTCATTTAAATTTCTTTTTAGATAATCCTTTAATATTCTATGAAAATTTTTAATTTCATTTTTAACCTCTTCCTTTCTTAATTCTAAACTATTCATATTCTATTTCTTACATACAAATCTAGTTCTTTTACCTGATTAGCTAATTTATTTATTTTGTTTTCTTGATTTTCTTCACAAAATCCAATCGGTTTTGGTGTTAATATTCTTGGTTTTCTTATAAGAGTTCCTAGATCTGTAATTTCATTTTTCTTAGGATAATAAATCTTTCCTATATCTTCAAATAGGCTTGGGATATCTATTCTATCATTATTTCTAAAGGTAATACTATGATGTGAATTTGTTAGTGCGTAATTAACACAATAAGTGACCGATAAAATTTTATCTCCTGTTTTCATTAAATTTCCTCTTAGGAATTTGTGTTCAAGAGTTAGTGATTGATCTAATCTTTGAGTACTTAAAGGTATTCCAATATTTGGATGGATCTCAAACTTTAACTTAACATAAGCTAAGTTTCCTTCTATAACTCCTAATATTTTGTCCTTTGGATCAGTAATTCTATCATCCTTTAATACTAATTCTATTGGTGAATTTATTCCTTCCTGAAAAGTTGCTTTTATTAGAACTTGTATTGCTCCTATATGAATATATCCTATTTTATCACTATGTTATTTTTTCTTTATATTTCTTTTTAATTCCATAAGTTTTTTCTTATTTAATAACTGTATACAAGTATTTCCTTGAGCATCTGCTATGTCTGTTGGTGCTTCATTAATTATTTTCCCATAGTATATTATATTTTCCTTTTGGTTAAATTTTTTCATCAACCCCTTAAATCTTTCTTTTCCTTTAACTCCTTTCATGTTTGCATCCTTTGACAAATCTAAGTCCTCTTGTTGTATCCTTTGAAATAAAGTTGGGTCTATCAAAATACTTCCTTCATAGTTTCCATCTTCTTCAGTAATATGTAAGTGCTCTATATCATTATTATCTATTTTTTCTCTTTCCATTTCAGTTTTTATATAAACATAAAATAACAATAGTAATAATAACAACAATAATTAAATTATTCAAGAAGAGTAAGTAAGTATACTTGACTATGCTTCTGAATCTTTGATTAAGTAAGCCCACTGCTGCTTCCGCAGTTCTCCATTAGTTGTTGAATATTTAGCAAAGTTTTGAGTAAAGAAAATAAGTCAAGAAGATTGAGTGAAATGAGTGATTTTATTCATAATAAGTGGTAATTTTACAAGGATAGATGGATACACTCTCAAGTATCCGACTAGCTCCTAAGGAACTAGCACAAGTTTTCCTAAGGAAAACACTTCTCAGAGAGAAATTTCATTCTTCAACTTTCTCTATTTACTAACTGAAGGAATGGCCTTATTTATAGCCTAATGGCCTTCCACTATTTACAATAGTAATATAGCACTACATTAGTGCTTTACATTGTGACTTCAATAATTCTACATTTTCTAGTGCCTTCACGTGAACACTCAGAATGATTTCAAACTTTACTCCTCCACTATTGCTTCAAAGTCTTCTTTCTCCTCTATTGCTTTGTCTTTTTATTTGACACATCTTTCACATGCATGGTCCTTACTTTCCTTGATCATAGAGCATAAATTATCGAGGACAGATGGCCTATATTCCATTAGGGGTCCCGATAGTGAGTAGAAAGCTGCCTCAAAATTTGTCAGAAGACTCATGTCTTTTTCCTTTATTTCTTTATTGCTTGTCTTGCTTAAAAGCAGAGTGTAGGGTCCTTTGTATAGTACTTTGATGTAAGAGCCTTTTCCAATGGCTTGACATTGAATGAAAATACTTGCCAACTGATTACTTATTACTTGAGTCATTAATTCTTCCCCATAGACCGTGTCATTGGGTTCATCCTTCAGAGGAAAATTATTATTGCTTATTCCAATAAAAATAAAATGCTTAGCAGGTTGTTTAGTAGTAAAATCTGGATAAGCTGAGTAAAATTTTAGAAAAATATTTTTCTCTCCTGCAATATTTCTTCTAAAAGCTTGAACTGATTCTTTGAAATAATAGGGGAACAAACTAATTTCTTCATGATTTGAGCTTAACTAAAGACAATCAATAAGTCCAAACTGGAACATATTGTATGTTAAATTTGAAGGTGCTCCAGGAAGAATAATTGTCTTAATTCCAAAAATCTTTCTATCAACCATGTAAAAACAATTGATTTTTTCTTTTCAGTCCTATTCCTTAATCTATCAAAATTTTCCCAAAAATTCTTTTCTGAAAATTGTACTTGTAATTCATGATCCTTTCTTGAAGTAATTTGAAAATCATCTAGAGAAAAAGGAATTTTTCCTAGTGTTTTAAATGTAGATGATTTCCTTTGGTGGATTCTTTGTTGTTTCGAATAAGTTTTGGGCCAAGATATATTTCTTTACCTTTCTTTTCTTTTTCTTTTTCTAATTCAAGATGATTTTTAGTGCTTTTTCTCGCTTCTTCTTTTGTTGCAAATCCTTGGTGGTAGACTCACTGGAATCTTTTGGCAGTGTGGTCTTTGCTTTGTACCAATCATCATAAATTCCTGAAATGGTCCATTAAAAGCGTGTACCACTTTTTAGGCTTCATTTCTTCATCTGAACTGATTCTTTTGGAAAATTTTCTTCTTCTCGTTGCAACCTTAAGAGCTTTAATTATGCTTCAATTAATTCAAGTTCTTTTTCCTTTTGGGCCTTTTGTGCTTCCTTGATTGCTATTTGTCTATCTAACATTTCTGCTTTGCTTCGTTCCATTCTCTTGAAAGTATGTCTGCCAGCACGTTCTTTTCTCCTTTGATATGTGAAATTGAATAATTGTATTCAGCTAATTTCATTTGCCATCTTATCAACCTTCCTTGCTTGTATGTTCCTTTGTGGTTGATATTCTTAAAACCTGCAACATAAGTAGAGTCTGTTCTAACAATAAATTCTTTATCTAGCACGTATATTCGATGTTTTTCTAACATTCGAATTAGTGCTAATGTTTCTTTTTCATGTGTTGGATAATTGATTTCACAGTCCGAAAATGTTCCAGACATATATCTACATAGTAATTCTTTCTTTTGTCCAGGGGGTTTTGCTTTCATAACTCCTCCCCAATATTCATTTGACGCATCAGTTTCAATAATAATTAAATCATCATCTGATGGATGATATAATTCAGGAAGATCTTGACATAAATGCTTTAATTTAATAATAATTGCTTCATCTTCTTCGGTCCAAGACCAAAGAGCATCTTTCTTTAATTTTTGTTGAAGTTGCTTTCTTTCTGCAGCCAGATTCTTTATAAAACCCTCATTAGAAATATAAGTTAATAATCCAAGAAATTTTTGTAAATCTTTTTTATCTTTTAACTTAGTGGGAAAGTTTTGAAGCTTTTCTAGTACATGTTTCTGCATTACTATTTTTCCTTTTTCAATTTCTAATCCTAAATAATTAATTTTATTTTGAGCTAAAACAGCCTTTTTCCTACTTAAAACCACTCCATAATCAAGACATTTATTAAGTACTAGTTCTACCTTCTTGAAATGATCATTTAAATCTTTATTGGTAAAAACTAATATATCATCGATATAAATAAGACAAAAATCTTTAAATTCTTTGAGTATTGAATCCATTATACGTTGGAAAATTCCTGGTGATTGCTTCATTCCCATTGGGAGTACATTCCATTCATATTGTCCTTGAGGACCACTAAATCTTGTTAATGGTTTAGACTCTTACATTAACCTTATTTGGTAAAATCCTGACTTACAATCAAAAGTACTAAACAAATTCATTCCTCTTACTCTTTCAATAATTAGGTCTTTTCTAGGAAGAAAATATGCATCTCCCTCCATTGCATCATTCATTTGTTTATAATTAATCACCATCCTTCTTTTTCCTCTTTTTATTTCATTATGATTTTCAACACAAAAGGTCGGAGTGAATGCTTACTTTTCGATGGTCTTATTAATCCTTTATCACACATTTGTTTAATATCTTCTGCAAATTCATCTCTATCTTGTTTTGTGTAAATCATAGGTTTACATTTTACTTCTTTTGTAGGATCTTTTAATTTTAATTCTACTAATTCCATATCTTTATTATTAATTTTTGGATCTAGAGGATTTTCACTACAAACTTTATCTAATAGTTCTTCAATATGGGCTGGAATTTCTCTTTCTGGTTCTAAATTTGTTAGTACATGACGAATTTTTCTACATGTTATTTCTATTATCTCACCACGTTTCAGCTTGCTAAACTCTAATTGTTTCTTAGAGTGGGTACTTTCTGAATAATGAACAATTGGAATATTTATTATTTCTCTTAATTGTTTTCCTCTAATATATGGAGTCTTTAGTGATATAAATTCTAAATTTTGGCAAAAAGGTGCATATAATCTCAAAAAATTATTTCCTATTATCATATCTAATCCAGTTTCTTGTTGGTAAACTGTAGGTACTATAAATAATTTATTTTGAATACTTAATGTAATCATTTTGGCTACCCATAATAATGGATGTATCGATCCATCTGCAATTTGAATCTTTAATGGTTTTTCTAATCTTTCCCATTTACTAAATAATGCTCTTGTTGCTAAACAAATGCTTGCCCTCAGATCTATGTATGCCTCTGTTTCTTTATTATCTTTTTCAATTCTTATTTTAATGTAAGTACTATTCGGATTCTGTTTCTTCTGAAGATAATTCATCTTCTGAATATTCATATACACTTTCATTGGTACTACTTAATTCTTCTTCTAATGGCTCTAAGTCATATATTCTATACATTCTTTTTATTAATTTTGATTTTTCTTTTGAATCTTTTTCTTTTCTTTGTGGACATTCATTTGCATAGTGACCTTCTACATTACATATCCAACACACACATTTCTTTTTTCCCTTTGGACAATATTTTTTAGGTGTTTGTCTTTTTCTTCTAAAATACTTTTTCTTAGAATCTTTATAGGCTTTTTTCTTTGGATAGGTTTTCCTTTGTCTAGGGTTTCTTTTATAATACTTTCGTTTTCCCTTTTCTTTGATTACACCCATAATTTCCTGGTTTTTCTATTTACTGTATGTCACAACAAACTACATTTCTTCCTTTGTTTAATTGCCTAATTGTTTCTCTATTTAAACATTGTTGCCTTAATTCATTATATAAGATTTGTATAATTCCTCCTAAAGTATTACCAGTTTCAGCTGGTCGTAATTGCCATATAGATCTTATATTTTCATTGAGTGGGTATGGTAATTTATCTATGAATATTTCTTTATATACTTCCTTTACTTCAGCACTTAATTCATAATAGTATTTTTGATATTCGCAGATAAAACTTTCTACTTCACACATGTTACAAATTTGTATTCCATTTAAATGTGCTTTTGCTTTTTCTTGTAAAAACTTATTTACTTTTTCTTTATGTTCAAGGATATTATACCCTATGAACTCTAAGTAAATCAAATTCATAATAAGTCTAGCAAATTCTTGATTATCTCTTACATATCTAGCATAATGTTGCCAGTCTTGCTCACTTATACTTGTCAAATACTTTTGTACATTTCCTGTTGTCTTATAAATTATTAAATTTCTAACACTTGGTTAGTCTAATCTAGTAAATCTTTCATCAGTTGCTATTAGTAACGTTATTTCATTAGTCCATTGTAATAACACTTCCTCTTTATTTCTTGCACAGTCAATATTTAGTATGTTACCCTATCTAATATTTTTATAATGTGGTTTATATTCTTCTTGAATTTTAGTCCATTTACCACTCTTTCTTGAATATCATTTTTTATTCATTGTTTCAAATTCATGTTTTTCCCAAGTATTATCTGGATTCCAATGTTCTTCCCATTTTCTTTTTGATTTTATATTGCTTGTTTCTCCTTTTTCCATAAATATTTCATCATAATCTGATTCTTATTCTGAAGAGCTGTAATTTAATATTACCTCCTCAGTTTCCTTTTTAGTCTCTATTTGCTCTACTTTTTGTATTTGTTTATTTTCTTCCTCAATTATTGTTAATTGTTCTAGTAATTGCTGAATTTCTTCAATATCATTTGATCTTTTTAGGGTCTCCATATATTCTTCTTTTATCCTCTCCATGATGACACTGGTTTTAATAAACTTGAGAAATCATATCTTATTATTTCTTTAATTTCTGATTTGTGATTTATCAGTTCTTCTAAATCCCTTATTGTTATACTTCTATTACTTTCTTCATATTCTAAGAGATCTTCTAATTGCTGGAGAATTTCTCTAATTTTATTAATATTTTGGTTCTCATCAACTTCTTTTCCTTTATTTATTCCATCTAATGTACTTCGTATATTATTTATTTCGTCTCGTTCATTTTTTATTTTATGACATGTATAATTTGCAATTCTATCAGTGTTTTCAATCAATAGGTTTATATTTTTATTGATTTCTATAAGTGTTTTATTTAATTCTTTATACATAACTTCTATTTCTTCAGATAAAGTCATTTTCGTGGCTAATTCAACTTTTCCTAGTAGTGTTCCTCTCACGTTAATGAGGTATTCATGACAACTCCAAAAATAAATAAATAAAATATTAAAGACTAAGTATATATGTTGTCGATATCGATATATACTAGTTTGTCATTGAAATACTTGATTTCTACAATGGCGCAGTGGCAACACTATTTTATAAAACTAACAATATCAGGGTTCGACTCTCGTAAGAGGTCTTTTGTCATTTTAATTGTATTTATTTGCGAAAAAATAGTGCCCATAAAATCTTTAAGTAGGATTCGAACTGCGCAAGTTATATTTATAATGCCCCAAAACAAGACAACCAAACCACTACGACAACAAATATTTCTTGACATAATGGTGACATTTTTATTATATCACTTGATTATTTCCCCCCCCCACAATATCTGTCATGCTCTGCCACTGCAGTAGTCCCCCGTAACCAGTCCTGTCAGATGAAAATATTACGCCTCGTGCCAGGTCCATATTTATGCTAGTATCTATGAATTTTATGAAAATCTACGAGTATCCGTGAGTATCCATGGATATCTATTGGAAAAATAAAAAATTTAAAAACTCAATGATGATGATTTGCATTTAACCCCTCTATTTTTATAAGATAATGACAAAATATTTTTATAAGACATTTATGGCATTTTGTGTTCTCTATTTTTTAATTTTTTTTAAAAAAAGGTGGATGAGAGAGGGGATTTTTTATTAATAGGGAAAGGAGAGACATTTAGGTCATATAAATTGTCACCAAGGAGATTTTGAACATAGTTCCTTAGGATTACAAGGCCATGCAGTCACCACTGCACTAGTACCTCGTGAAATGTTTTCTTTTTGAAGAAACAAAAAGAATAATAAACTAAATCTTTACATGTATATAATGAAAGTTACGACTTTGGCTACAATACACAAGCTCGTTAAGTTGTGTAGGTTACACAAGTTGATTAAAGTAGTGGTGCGTCAATCGATGAATAAAAAAACACTGTTCGATCAAATCTCCCTCATCAGTCTCGACAATGACCTTTTTGTGCTGCCACGGAGAAGGGAGACCCGTCGTAGCAGCAGCGGGAAAGATGAGGGGTGGCGCCTGAGACGATGGCTACAAAGGAGAGAGAGTTAGTTGTGGTGAGGCATGCGAACAATCACGTTCGACGGCAACAAAGCAGTGGGTCGCCGATATGGCAGCAACGATGGCCACCCTAGAACTCAAATTTCGTTTTTTATTAAGTTTTCACTATTTTGGATCTATCCCATATTGGGCATGTTTGACAAATAAGCCATAAAACAAAGGACCCCAATTTTATTTACTATAATCTGGGCTTACTTACATTTACCGGTATTTTTAGCTTGTGTAGCTTACACAACCCAGTCAAGTTGTGTGTGGTAGACTGCGCCCAGTAACTAACTTTTTCATGTATCACTTTTTCAGACCCGATCAACTGATTTTTAAAGGAAAAATTTAAGATTTAAATTTAAAAATTAACATACTGCAACACTTTATTCTTTGAAACCGAATATTGCTAGAATGACAAAGTCAAAATAATAACCAACATACAAAAAAGGAGAGCAAGGCATAACCAGAGATGCTCTGATTTTGAATTTGAAAAAACTTTTAATTTTCAAAATTTTTTAACTTATACATCTTCTACCTAAACCGTAAAAGAAGAGAAATAACAAAGTATAATAAAATACGTACACACGAATTACTTATCCACCTTCTATCCGATTAGATTTTTATATTTTCACAAAAAGGTTAAGTTAAGAAAAACAATGTGTAGTAAATATGTTAGTGTCGAGGATTATTAAAATATTTAATATTATGTTTTGTCAAAAAATTATTTCATATTATGCATTAAAAGAACTAGAGAATTCTAGAAGATTCTAAACTGAACATTGTGAAATTCATTATTTCATTCTGAACAATCACAGTACAGAGAGAGGTACATATACTTTGAGTGTTGCACTGAGAGTTGGTTAGAAATTCTAACTAACTTGTGCTGAGTCAGCAATCAGCAAAACAATTTAAGCAATTCTAACAAAATGATAACCTCTCACTAATCTATTTCATACTCTCTATTACTCCTCCTCAAACTCAAAGGGGTAGTTGAGAAGAGCCCAACACTTTGAGTTTGTCTCGCAAAACAGTGAATTGTAGCTTGGGCAGTGGTTTAGTAAGTATATATGCCACTTGTTCTTCAGCAGGAACATATGAGACAATGAGGGACTTGTTGAGTACTTTCTCACGAACAAAATACAGATCAAGCTCCATATGTTTGATTCTTGAATGAAGAACTGGATTGTGACAAAGGGCAACTGTGCTTTGATTGTCACAAAAGAGAACCGAAGTATTAACAGAAACTTTAAGCTCATGTAACAGGGATTGAATCCAAATAACCTCAGAGGCTGCAATAGCAAGACTCCTATACTCAACTTCAGCAGTAGATTTAGCAACTATAGACTGCTTTTTAGACCACCAAGACATCAAATTCGGTCCAAGGAAAATACTAGCACCCAAAGTAGATTTTCTATCATCAATATCTGAGGCCCAGCCAGCATCACAAAATGCTTTCAGGATGAGTGACTGCATTGGAGATGTCGGCTGCAGAAATAAACCAAGGTCCAAGGTACCTTTCAAATATCGAAGGATCCTCTTAACTGCAACCCAATGAGATTCTAATGGTTGAGACATATATTAGCAGACTTTATTAACAGCAAAACCAATCTCAGTCCGGGTAATTGTAACATATTGCAAGGCTCCAACAAGAGACCTATAAAGGGAAGGGTCTTGAAAATAATCTGACCCATACTTCGAGAGTTTTAAATTACCAGGCATAGGTGTATATATTCCTTTTGCATCTGTCATATCTGCCTTTAAGAGAAGATCCCGAACATACTTGGCTTGGTTTAACATAAGACAGCTAGAAGCAGTAGCTTTTACCTCTATGCCAAGAAAATATTCAAGGTCACCAAGTTGTTTAAGTGAAAATACTGCATTTAACTGATTGATGAGCTACTGGACCAGGTGTGCAGAGCTGCCAGTAATAATAATATCATCTACATAGATGAGAACATAAAGGCACACTTGATTCTTATGATAAACAAGCAATGAAGGATCACATTTGGTTTGCACAAACCCGAAGCTCAGAAATGTCTTGGTTAATCTCTCATACCAAGCCCTTGGGGCTTGCTTAAGCCCATAGATAGCCTTTTGAAGCTTGCAAACTAGATTGTCACCAATTTCAAATTCTGGAGGTTGTGACATATACATATCTTCATCTAAGAGTCCATGAAGAAAAGCATTATTAATGTCTATTTGCTTGAGAGGCCACTTGTTAGTGAGAGCCAAGATGAGTATAACCCCAACAGTCACTGATTTTACAACCGGAGAAAATGTCTCAGAATAATCACAACCAAATCTTTGATGAAATCCTTTTGCTACCAATATGGCCTTGTACTTGTTAATTGTACCATCAGGGTTTTCTTTCACACAAAAGACCCATTTACAACCAACAACTGACCTACCAGGTGGTAAGGATACAAGAGCCCATGTTTTATTTGCCATAAGTGCATCATATTCAAGTTGCATAGCATGTCTCCATAACACTATGTGGTTCAGCAGTGGTAAGTAAGAGAGTAGGAAAAATTTTGGGTTTGACAATACCAGACTTTGATCTAGTTTGCATAGGATGATTATTTGTGGTTATTGAAGGATTGACAGGAGGCTGAGATGACACAGCAGCAGAAGAACTGGGAGAAGAAATAGATTTTGCAGAATCTGCAAAAACAGAATTATGTGCAGTAGAAACAGAACCTGTAGAAATAGAATCTGCATCATGAGATGATGCCAAAAGCCTTGATGCAGAGGTTGGAATAGGTGAGGTAGGAGAAATATGTGGAGTGGCAACATGAGATCCTGCTACAATTGGATAGGACATAATAGGAGAAGGGACAAAATTTGATGGTGAGGAGAGAATGCCAATAGGATTTGTACTTGATGACTCTAATTGAGTTGATTTGGGAGATGGCACATTAGTCACTGACTTAGGGAATCTAAGCTCATTAAACAAGACATCTTTTGACATAAACAACCTTCCATTAGTATCCAAACATTTATATCCCTTGTGATTTGGTGAATAACCCAGAAAAGTACACTCTGAAGATCTAAATTGGAGTTTGTGTTTGTTGTAAGGTCTAAGTAATGGATAACAAGCACATCCAAAGACTCTTAGAAAATTACAATCTGGGTTTTTATGAAAATTTCGTTGATAAGGGACAGCATAGGCATGAAAAGCTGAAGGTAACCTATTGATAAGGTAGACAACCGTGTGAAAGGCATGGTCCCAAAATGAGAGAGGAAGGGAGGCTTGAGATAGAAGTGTTAGACCCATATCCACAATGTGGCGATGTTTTCTTTCAATAACACCATTTTGATGTGTGTATGAGGACAAATTATTCTATGTGTAATACCTAGACTAGCGAGGTACTGTTTAAAAGGTCTAAATTCACCCCCAATCTGATTGAAGGGATTTAATTTTCTTGTTAAGTTGTAATTCAACAAGGGCTTGAAATTGTTTGAACACAAAAAAGTTTTCAGATTTTGTTTTGATGAAATATATCCAAGTATACCTACTATATGCATCAACAAAAGAAACGTAGTAAGTATATCCCATTGAGGAAGTCATAAGGGCTAGTCCCCATAAGTCACAGAAAATTAACTCTAAAGGTTCAAAATAACTAGAAGTAGAAGGTTGAGAAGGTAGTTTATGAGCCTTTCCCATACAACAAGCAACAAAAAATTCGGCAGATTTTTTATTGAAACAGGAATGTTACACAGATTCAGTACATTGTGTAAAATATGGGAATTTGGATGTCTTAACCTATTGTATCATAGGGAATATGAAGTGGAAACGTGTGTGGATACAGTGTTGGGAGAAGACAGGGAAGAGTTACAAGCTGAAACAGATGAATAAACTTGTGCAGGACCTCTAATGGACGAATGCTGACTTGAAGAAGAAGTCTTGGACTTGACAGAAGCAGGAATAGGAAGCTGTAGTGAGTATAAACCATCGGGACTAAGACAACCTTGAAGAAGAGTTTGATGATTATCCTGTGATTTGACAATACAAACAGAAGGATGAAATTCAAAGTAAGCATTATTGTCTTTAGCAAATTGGCTAACACTCACAAGATTCTTTGTAATATTGGGAACAAGTAACATGTTATTTAAATGAAGATTGGAATTAGATTGAATAGGTGAAGCAAAGGAAAATGAACCAATAGATGTAACAGGCAAACCTTGACCATTCCCTAGAAAGACATGCTCATGTGAAGCAAGTGGTGAAGTATTAGTCATAGTTTATGGATTTGCAATTACATGATGAGAGGCACCCGAGTATACAAAACAGTTTTAAGACTGTTGAGATGCAATTAATGCAATGAAAGCCTGAGGTGCCATTGTGGCAACATCAGCTTGAGGTGATGGCATTTGAACTTGAGGAGGCCAAACCAAAGGTTGTGATGGTGGTGCTGAGGGCCTAACATACTGAAAAGGATTCATGAATGTACTTGGCACAGCAGGAGTAAAGCCAGCATTATAGCGATGGTAACAGATGGAGGCATCATGGCCAAATATGTAACAGCACTGGCACTGAACATTGTTGCAGCCATCACGACTGCCACAACCACCACGACGGCCGCCACGATAGCCGAAACGATAACCACCACTATATTCACCACTGTTTCTGTTAGATTATGGTTGTTGCATATAATTATTTGCAGGAGTAGTAAGATTCACTTGAGGAGATGGGGTTTCAGATTTCATTGTAGCAATCTTAGGCTGAGTTAGATTTAGAGATGTTGTAGCATTCATAACCTCTTTCTGTTTGGTGATGCGGTTTCCATGAGCAAGCAACAAGGATTCAATCTCAGCAAATTCAAACCATTCAGATTTGCTATTAATCAGTGTGACTAAAGACTCATACTCAGATGGAAGACCTTCAAGTATAACATCTAATTGCTCTTGAATTGAAACAGATTCTCGAATTGAGAGTAATGAATCAACTATAGTCTTGATACTGCCTAGAGATGCAGAAACTGATTTCTCACCTTTCTTAGTATTATGGAGATCTGACCTCAATTGACGTGATTGAGCCTTGATTTTTGATTGACAGTGATGGTGAATCTTATCCCGTAGTTGCCAGGAATAGTGGCACCCTATGACCTTCGCTAGAATAGATGATGACAACGACGCTTGTAGCCAGGATAACAATAACTGATCCTGCATCTCCCATTGCACATAGGCAGGGCTTTCAATTCCAGCTATATGATCTGATTCAGACAGAAATTGCAAAGGAATTTGAGGAGAAACACAGAATCGATGAAGGCGGTGTGCTCGCAGAACCGATTCAATCTGTTGATGCCATATCAAATAGTTCTCTTCACCGAGTTTCTCTGTGATTTTGTAAGAGTAGGATGAAAACGCTGGATTCTGATTGAACGTAAGAAGATTGAGATTCGCCAGTGAATGAGGCGGTGTCATTGCAAACGAAGACTGAAACTGCGGCGATGGAGGCGACAGAGGTCTCGACGCAGCCGGAATAGGAATAGACTGCACATGCACCGATGCAGTTGGAATTGACTGAGAAGACGAAAAAGGAAAGCGTGGAGGAGGATTGGAAGCCAAGGAAGAAGCTTCAAAAGCGATTGATACCATAAAAGAACTAGAGAATTCTAGAAGATTCTAAATTGAACATCGTGAAATTCATTATTTCATTCTGAACGATCACAGTACAGAGAGAGGTATATATACATTGAGTATTGCATTGAGAGTTAGTTAGAAATTCTAACTAACTTGTGCTGAGTCAGCAATAAGCAAAACAGTTTAAGCAATTCTAACAAAATGATAACCTCTCACTAATCTATTTCATACTCTCTATTATGCATAAAATCATAGTTTTTTTTAACGAACATAAAATCATAATTCAGATGCATAGTAAATTATAATATACATATCATTCCATCTGGTTTGAAATATAAGAAAAAAATTTATGTATTTGGTCAAAATACATAGATTTTTTGTTTATATTTTATAGACTTTTTTTAACTTATATTTCAGACCGGTGGGAGTACATTACATGAGAGTACCCGCACACCACTTGTTCGGGTATTATGATACATGCACCCGCCCTATTAATAAGTGGATGGAGAAAAAAAAATCTGTTTATTTTACCCGTAGATGCTCGTTAAGCTATCCAATTCAAATCCATGACGGACTTTACCCCCGTGCGTATATGTGGGTACATTTTTTTTGTTGCAATCCCTAGTCCTTTGGCGCACCTAATGTTAGAAGGCAAGTCCTATGGTGGACCACAATCCACTGTGGATCGGTACTTGAAAATCTTTCGAAACACCAATGATGACTAACGCTATTCTCTGGAAGTAGAAACTCACGGTCCTCCTCGTCCTCACTGCTGAGATGGTGACCTGGTTGATATCGGTTCGACAAAAACAAGAGAATACGAATATTAATGTCTTAAAACTCAACTCATATTTATTTTCCCTTGTTTTTGTAAAATTGACACCGACGAAGTCACTCTTTCATCCGTTAGGACAAAGATGACTATGATATTGCGTGATACGAAGTCAATCATTGTTAGAGTTTCGAACTTTTTTAAGTATTAATCCACTGTGGACCACCTATTAAGGTGGCCCACCATAGAAGCCGCCATGTTAAAAACTTCAAATTTTTTTAGACCACAACACGTAACGAAGAACTACGCATGTACTCTTATTTTACTCGAGATTTTTTAGAGAAATTTTGTTATTATTATACATCGTTTTCAAAGTTTAAGGTTACATGAATTACTACCTATAGTCCTAATTATAAGAAGAAATTACAAAAAACACAAAGACCAACGAGACATATTTAATGTTATAAAATTGAACTCCCTTTCTAAATATACCCTTAATTATGTGTATAAGAAATATATATGTTTATTAAATATACAAGTCTATTAAAATAGAGGTATAAAAGGTATTTTAGCAATTAATACGTCTAGAAATAAGTCTTTTTTTTTATAATTAGGACAAAAAAATCTCAAAAAAATCTCTTATAATTAGGACAAGAGTTAGTACTTTATTGTCAATTATACTCTTAACTATTTATTATAGAGAGAAGAATAAGTGTAATTGGGTAATAAACAGTTAAAGATATCACTGAAAAAACACCAATAATTTCGTCAAGAACATAAAATTTATTGGTTTCCTTAGTTTGTATAAACTATGTGTAAAAAGAAGGGATGTAATAACATTTTTTGAGCTGGTATAATATTCCCTCCGTTTCTATTTATAAGAAAAAACATGTTTATTTTTATAAGCTCCTTTAAAATTTACAAGTAGTATTAATTATTTTTTTTTAAAAATATTCATAATCAATATTAATAGTTTTGTATTGAGAGATGACAATACACACTATAATCAATATAAAAAAAAAGAAAATAAATATACATATTATTAATAAATTTAATTAGACTAATTATTACTTTTCTTAACAAGCGTATTAAAGGAGTTTATAAATAAAAACGGAAGAGTAATAATTTGGTTTCTTTTATACCGTAAATTCGTGGCGTGTCGGGAAAAAATAAAAATAAAATTGTGGTGTATAAGAACCAGAGTCGGAAAAGTGAGCGCGCTAGCCCCTTTCTTTCTCCTTCAGCGTCAACAGCCAAACCACACAACTCGAAGAACCGCAACCCCAATCTCTTTCAACCCCAACCTTCGACTTCTGAATTCCAATCGTAGATCAGCTTGCGAACTCACCCTCGATCACTTCGCGAATCGCACATCTCTCTCTCTTATTCTCTGCGATTTCTTCTCTGTGACGCTGATTCTTCTCTCCAATTCCGGTCCTTTTCACTTTCCAAGCAAGCTTCTTCTGCTGAAGCCGTGAGCAGTGAAGTTCATTGTGATGCCGTGAAGTCCATTTAACATACACGCATTTCCGGTTGGAAACTGAACCAAAGAGCAAGACCTATCATTATTGATCCTGTCCTTTACTTATCAAAGAAAGTGAGCATTGTCAAGCATGGCTTCTCAGCTCTTGAGACGAACACTCGGAAGTCGCTATCTGGCAAACCCTAGGGCCTTCTCTTCCGCTTCCGCTTCCACTCCGATCCGTGCCACTCTTTTCCCCGGTGATGGTATTGGTCCTGAGATCGCCGAATCCGTCAAACAGGTTCCTTTTCCCCCTATTTTCAATTCATCGCGCTCTTCCTCTCCGATTTTGTCAAATAAATTGTTACGCCTTTTCGAGTTCTCCATTTCTCTCCGATGCTGATCCTGACGCTTTTTTGGCGCGATTTAGTACTAATATAATATAATACTGCAAATATTTAATATGTGTTTCCGATTGGCTTGTTCTGTTTGCACCCATGGATGCTGTTCTGCTTAGAAGTGAGACATGGTTTATGTGATTTTGTTTTTACTCAGATTTACCTCGTCTTAGAAATATAATCATTTTCAGGCAAATATGTTTTCCGAAGGATAATTTTATAAAGGGAAAAAAATGTACATCCTCTCAAATTAATCGTTTGAGGGGAAATAATTTCCCCTCAAGTTGTAAATGTTTGCTGTTTTCTAATTCTAATTGTTGCCGTGCGTGTGCAATTAACTTGAACTTTGAAGATAAAACCTTTGCTTTTTAAAAAACTAATGCACATGGGACGTGCCTAATTTGAATCTTGCTGGATAAAATAGTTGAGACCCATGGTTCTGTTCATAATTTTTCTCCAGATGTATAAGAATCCATCATGTCATGTTATTAGCAAGCCATGTGGACACTCTCTTGAGCTACATTTTTGCCTTCAGTTGATATGGTTTCTCGGTGCTGATAGAAAGGGGTTGAAAAGACTGGTATCGGGATAAAGTTATGAGATGATGCTGTGAGGGAGGTTGCTGTGGCTAATGATTATGGCATCGGCATAACTATGGCTTTCATAATTTGTGCTATTGCTGAGTGACATGTCTATGGTTGCCTATCGATGTTATTGCAAGGTCAAAAGCTTAAAATTGAATGTGGACTGTTTGTCGATAAAAAACTTTTTACATGCTTGTTATGGCTTTTTTTCATATTTGGTGTTAGATTTAACATGACTGACTTTTTTTATTGGAGTTATCAGATCTTTTATTAATAAGCTCCAATTCCATGTTGCTTCTGATTTTTGTTTTGTATATTCTTCAATAATTTAAGCTGTCCTTGAAATAGCTCTTCCATAACATACTATGAAGCAAAAACAAGACACAAACACACTAAATTCTACAAATGGTAGTACTCTGACACAACACATGCACACATTACAATATCTTAAAGATTTACAATATCTTTATATATATTGTTATATTTGCCAATATTTGCTATTTTGTAAGCCCCTTCAAAAAACCATGGGGCTTCGTATGTATTCATTACTTCCTATCCCTTGGGGTTTCTATTAACTTCCTTCCTTGTATTAGGGTATATTGGTTTGTTTTACTTTTCTTCCTTTGCCATGGCTGTGGAGTCTGTTACTCTGTTTTGCTCTCTGGTCATTTCCTCTTGTTTGCTGCTGAAAGTGGTCACTGACTAATGTTTGCTATACTTTATTCTTCCTTGTCTCTCTAGCTATGTTTGTTTCTTGTTATGTATACTTGTATATTCATAAAAATTGACTTGCTTTGTTGAATCAAATGTAATGCTCTGTCAATTATTACTATTGTAATAATTAGATCTTCCAAGCTGCTGATGTGCCAATAGAATGGGAAGAGCACTATGTAGGGACCGAAATTGACCCTAGGACACAGAGCTTTCTGACATGGGAAAGTTTAGAATCAGTGAGGCGAAATAGGGTTGGATTGAAAGGGCCAATGGCCACCCCTATTGGAAAAGGGCATCGTTCATTAAACCTTACTCTGAGAAAGGAACTTAATTTATATGCCAATGTTCGACCTTGCTACAGCCTTCCTGGCTACAAAACTCGATATGATAATGTAAATCTCATCACAATCCGTGAAAATACGGAAGGAGAGTACAGTGGACTTGAGCATCAGGTAAATTTTACAACAATCAATATTACATATTATCATCCAAATTCTGATAAATATGATTCATTTAGCATTTTTGGGTTACAGGTTGTGAGGGGTGTAGTAGAAAGTCTCAAAATCATTACACGTCAAGCAAGTTTAAGGGTGGCTGAGTATGCTTTTCACTATGCCAAGGCACATGGAAGAGAGAGGGTGTCTGCTATACACAAAGCCAACATTATGCAAAAGACCGATGGTCTTTTCCTCAAGGTCCGCTAATACATGCAAATGCCTATAAATATTTGGTCTCAACTTTGATTCATGAATACAAATATTGACTGTTTATTTTGGATTCTTTTTTAGTGTTGTCGTGAGGTTGCAGAGAAATATCCAGAGATAACGTACGAGGAAGTTGTCATTGACAATTGCTGCATGATGGTAATATTGGTGAACTGGATGTAGGATACAATCATACAAATGCATTTGGAAATTCTTTTTGACTATCTGAAAATGATACATTGGTTAATTTTGTACCATCCACAGCTTGTAAAGAATCCTGCACTTTTTGATGTATTGGTGATGCCTAACCTTTATGGTGATATAATCAGTGACCTCTGTGCTGGCTTGATTGGGGGATTGGGCTTGACACCAAGGTTTTCTTTTCTTTCTTTTCTTTTTATTTTTAATTTTGGGCAAAGAAATGTAGAAGTCACAATTATATCATCTCACACCATTTTATGTATTTTGCAGCTGCAACATTGGTGAGGGAGGTATTGCACTTGCTGAGGCTGTACATGGTTCAGCACCTGACATTGCTGGAAAGGTTAGTTGTGAAAGTACTTTTCAACTGTATATTTTCTGTTCTAAACCATTTTGCCTTGTTTTCATGGAATGTATGGTTTTTTGGGTGTGCCTGTTTTGTACTCGTGCACCATATGCCCTTTGTAACGCATCCTGCACCATACTCTGTAGCATCTTCTATCCCCATGATATCCACTCTTACCATCCAGCCTCAACATTTAAATTGGGATTTAGAGCAAGGAAAGAGAGCTCAAACCGAAACATGAACAATGATACATGTATGATCATTTCCTTTCATTGTACCATACAACACATTGTTCCACCATCTATTTTTGGCGACCTGGGACAACCTCGGGTTTGCACACATTCAAGGCCACATAGGATTGTCTACAAAAAAAAGAAAAAATCCTTTGAACAGAACACTAAAGTGACCAATGCTAATAAATGCAATAGGCCGATAACAAACACAACAGGGAGAACAACTACAGGTTAAGAACTGATGTAATACAACAGTTGTAGAACCAATAGGAATAAACAAAATAAAGAAATATTTTTGTCCATCAATGGCAAATATTGGGAAAATAGAGCCCCAAGTAATATAAGATGCAATCGCTTTAGCTTTAGGTAATAGTTGCATATTCAATGTAAACACGTGAATCAGAAGCTTTCACTTGAGCACATGCATGCACCTTCACCAACCATGCAAGTGGAGAGCCACTATTTTTTACTATTTACATTTCCATTGATTTTTCTTTACAACTTGTTTTGATTACCCATTGTATTCCAGTAGATTACAGCCTGTATCTAGCTAAGATTTGGCTCATAGAAATGCTATAAATAGGAGCAAGAACCTCATGTATTGGCATCTTGAAGTTTATGAGAAATTGAGTATTTTGAGTTGGAGAGTTTTTCTCTCTTGTTCCTGAGCCAATTTGGCATCAGAGCAAGTTCTTAGATCCCGGAGTTGAGTTTGAGTGACAAAATCAACGGAAAGTTGAGTGTTTTTGGTGAGCAAGAGAGTTGTCCGCCCAGAAACTCCACTTTGCGGCCATTTTTTCGCAAAACTAACGCCGCCGCCATCGCGTCAGGAAGGGCCAAAACCTTGGGAACCAAAGTTTCGCGACCAACGGAGCCTCCACGCCGCCACGAGCGTCGCCGGAAAGTTCACGGAAGCTGTTCGCCCGTTGCGGTGTTGCAGAACCACCGTCGGAATTTCGTAACCACCGTCTGGAGTTGCATCGTCGCCGGAAAATCGAGGTTGAAGACGACCACGTCGGCGTGCCACGTCACGCACACGTGTCACCTTCACCACTCTCTTCGCGCCACGTGTCAAGCGGAGCCACATCACTAGTCAAAGTCTACCTTTGACTCAGCCACCTCACCACCACGTCATTCTACCAACCAACCAACCAGAAATCGCCACGCCCGCACGCTGACCACCAACTGCCTCGTCCAAAGTTACTAAAATTACAGATAAGCCCCTATACTTTTTGTATTTACAGCTTTACTCCTGAACTTTTGTATAATTGTTATTTGACCCTGAACTTTTAAAAATTGCATTTTGACCCCTAAACTTTTGTATAATTGCAATTTGACCCTAAACTTTCAAAAATTGTATTTTGACCCCTAACCTTTTGTAAATTGCAATTTGACCCTATAAAATTGTAAAATTACCCTCTTTATATTTTTCCCACACAAAGTACCAAATTGTTCTTTGTTATTGGAAAAGAAATTGTGGAATTATAAAAGGTGCATTTCAAGAAAAGTCCGCTAAGGAAAGACAAGGTTATTAAATGCGCTTAGCGACACCTCTCTTTCCGGGAACTTCCTTGGTGTTCTAATTATAAAACTACAATCTCTAATCCCAGAACCCGATTTCAAATTTTCTCCTACATCCAAAATGCCTCCTAGAAGACAACCAAAGGTGCATGACCTTACTATGGAAGACATGCGAGACAAATAGAGGAATTACAAAACAATCTGACAGCCCAACAAGCTCAGTTGAATGAACGTAACTTAAGCATTCGGCGATGAATCCAGTACTTCAGTGATTCCTCATCACCCGTAACTGCATCGATCCCAGAGACAACCGGTCAGGCGTGATGACATCAAAGTAGACATTCCAGATTTTGAAGGAAGACTTCAACCGTAAGAATTTATTGATTGGCTTGGTCGTTGAAAGGGTGTTCGAATACAAGGAGATTCCTGAAGAAAAGAAGGTAAAAATTATTGCTGTGAAGCTAAAGAAATATGCTTCCACTTGGTGGGAAAATCTTAAAAAAGCGAACGAGAAGGGAAGAGTAGGATCGTAACATGGGAGAAAATGGCGAGAACTATCCAGAAAGTTCTTACCTCCTCAATATTATCAACAAACTTTCATTCAACTACAAAATCTTCGTCAAAAAGAATTTGTCGGTTGAAGAAAGTACGTCAGAATTTGAGAAGTTGATGATGCAATGTGATGTTCAAGAGAGAGGAGCGCATAATTGCGTTTCCTTGGAGGACTAAACCACGATATTGCCAACCCTGTTGAACTTCAACAATATTGGACATTAGAAGATGTTATTAGCCTTGCTACAAAAGTGGAGAAGCGATTACCGTAAAGTCTAGCTACGTAAACTTCTCCTCCGCTAATAATCCTCCTTACCCCATAAAACACCCACAGATCAACCCACTCATCGAGTAAGCCTCCATCCAAACCCATCACAACCAAAACAAAACCAAGGCCATCAAATGTTTCAAGTGCCAAGGTTTTGGTCATATAGCCTCCAATTGCCCAACACGGAGAACCATTACCATCATCAAAGGAGAAGCTTATGAAGTATCGTAACAAGAAGAGGTTCCGTAAGGACCTGAAGGAGAAGAGGAGTTCGAGCCAAGATATGATGAAGAACTCACTATTGCCGACCATGGTGAATCTTTAGTGATCGACGAAGCTTGCATACAATATCGATCAAGAAGAACCTTGGTTAAGGCACAATATTTTCCACACTCGTTGCACTTCATTTGGAAAAGTTTGTGATGTTATTATAGACAGAGGAAGTTGTGAAAATGTAGTTTCCAACTACATGGTGGAGAAATTGGAACTTCCTACCCAGACGCATCCACACCCTTACAAGGTGCATTGGCTCAAAGAAAGGAAGTGAAGTGAAGGTTGACAAGCGATGCCTTGTGACCTTTTCCATTGGCGTGTACAAGGATCAGGTTTGGTGTGATGTTGTACCTATGGATGGTTGTCATCTTCTCCTTGGAAGACCCTGGCAATATGATCGTCATGCATTATATGATGGTTATTCCAACACCTACTCCTTTGTCAAAGATGGAGTAAAGGTCAAGCTAACTCCCTTACCACCGAGTGAGCTTGATAAAGGCAAAAAAGAAGTCAAGCCATTGGTGTCCTTAATCACAAAGGAACAACTTAAAGAAGTTGCAGAGGAAATTCAGACCATGAGTTTTATTCTCTTTGTTGAGTCAAATGAGGAGACAATTATTCCAAAGAGAAATTAAGAAGCTACTTGCGTAATTTCCAGATGTTGTTCCGTAAGAAATTCCATCCGACTACCACCAATGCGAGATATCCAAAGACGCTATTGACTTTATTCCTGGAGCGGTCATTCCAATGCAGACCGACCTACGTAATGAGTCCTCAGGAGCATCTTTGAGATCCAACCAAGTTGAAGGATTATTGAAGAAAGGATTGATACAGAAAGCATTAGTCCGTGTGCGGTTCCTCGCCATCCTAGTGCCCAAGAAAGATGGAAGTCGAGAATGTGTGTTGATAGTCAGTGTCAACAAGATTACCATCAAGTATCGGTTTCCCATACCGGACTTGATGATTTATTAGATCGATTACATGGTGCCACTATCTTTTCAAAGATTGATCTTCGTAGTGGATACCATCGATCGTGCTAAGGCCCGAGATGAATGGAAGATCGCCTTCAAAACCAGAGATGGCCTTTATGAATGGTATTATGCCTTTTGGGTTGTCCAATGCCCCAAGTACATTTATGCGTCTGATGAACCAAGTCCTTCGACCTTTTATTGGTAAATTTGTTGTCGTCTATTTTGATGATATTCTAATCTTCAGCAAGGACAAAGAAGAACATTTAGAGCACCTTCAACAAGTGCTGCAGACTCTCCGTGAGCAGAAACTCTATGCCAACTTAAAGAAATGTTCTTTCTTAACTAATGAAGTTACTTTTCTTGGTTATATTATCACATCCGAAGGCATACAAGTCGACCCAGAAAAGATAGAAGCAATCAACAGTTGGGCCATTCCAAAATCAATCCATGATGTGAGAAGTTTCCATGGATTAGCCTCCTTTTACAGAAGATTCATCAAGAACTTTAGCTCGATTCTTTGCTCCACTCACAATCGCATTAAAGGAGACAAGTTTCAATGGACTCGAGGCCGCATGAAAAGTTTTGATGAACTAAAAGGTGTTTGGTCAAGCACCAGATTAGGCCTTCCCAATTTTGATCAAGTATTTGAAGTTAGTTGTGATGCTTCCAACACCGAATTGTGTCGTGTTCTAAGTCAAGAAGGTCATCCCATAGCCTTCTTCAAAGGAAAAGCTCAACGATGCTAAACTCCGATATTCTACATATGACAAGGAGTTCTATGCAATTGTTCGTGCTTTGCAACATTGGAGCCATCATTTCTTTGAATAAGGAATTCATTCTTTATTCGATCATGAAGCATTAAAGCATTTGAACTCTCAATGTAAGATTAATCGCAGCATGCTTTGGTTGGAGTGAGTTTTTACAACCTTACCCTTTTCGATCAAGCATAAGGTCGAGTTCAAAATGTCGCTGCAGATGCCCTCGATGACGTTATACTTTGCTTTCCTCATTACGCACAAAAGTCATCGGCTTTGAGACTATCAAGGAGTTATATCCGGATGACCCGATTTTCGTAAGTTACGGAATGCCATCAATTACAATCCTCACAAGACTACTACCGGCATGAAGGATTTTTGTTCAAAGGAAAGACTTTGTGCATTCCTCAATGCTCATTACGACAAGCTATCATTTGGGAAGCACATGGTGGAGGGTTAGCAGCCATTTTGGCGAGATAAAGCGTGGCCTTAGTAAAGGAGAATTTTTATTGGCCAAGACTGAAAGAGATATAAATCGGCATATTCAAAGATGCAGAATCTGTCACTTGGCTAAGTCTAAAAGCCAAAACACCCGATTGTATATGCCACTACCAGTTCCAGAATCACCCGGCGAAGATGGTAGCATGGATTTTGTCTTAGGACTACCACGAACTCGGCGTCGGAAGGATTCCATAATGGTAGTGGTAGGCAGATTTTCAAAGATGGCCCATTTCATTCCTTGCCGGAAGATCAACGATGCCGCTCAAGTTCATTGATCCAGATTTCAAAGAAATTGTTCGCCTACATGGAATTCCAAAACCATCACTTAAAGCGAGATGTGAAATTCTTAAGCCACTTTTGGAGAACCTTGTGGAAGAAGATGGGTACTAAGCTTCAATTCAAGAGTGCAGTCATCCCAGGCGATGGGCAAAGCGTAATCTATCAACAGACTTTTGGGAAATCTACTTGAAGCTTTGTCGGTAAAAATCAAGCGGTGGGATCTTATTCTTGCACAAGTTGAATTTGCTTACAACAATTCGACTAATCAAGCCACCGGAAAATGCCCTTTGAAGTAGTATACGGCACCGTCCGCTAAGTCCGCTTGACTTGACTCCTCTACCGATAAGCAACAATATAGTTCAGATGCAGAAAGTAGAGCCAAGGAGATCAAGAAGTCGCATGAACACGCTCGAGAGCCGGATTCAAAGCGTAATTCAAGGTATAAAGCTCAACGTGACAAACATAGGAAGCGACAAATTTTTAAAGTTGGAGATTTGGTTTGGATACATCTACGAAAGGAACGATTTCCAAATCAACCAAATGCTAAGTTGTCCCTAGAGTCGATGGACCATTCAAAATTGTGCGTAAAATCAACGACAATGCTTACAAGGTAGAATCGCCAGAACATATGGTGTCTCTGCAACTTTCAACGTCGCTGACATTTCACCATATTTAGATGATGAAGCAGAATTAAACTCGAGGGCGAGTTCTCTCCAACCCGGGGAGTATGAATCAGAAGCTTCCACTTGAGCACATGCATGCACCTTCACCAACCATGCAAGTGGAGAGCCACTATTTTTGACTATTTACATTTCCATTGATTTTTCTTTACAACTTGTTTTGATTACCCATTGTATTCCAGTAGATTACAGCCTGTATCTAGCTAAGATTTGGCTCATAGAAATGCTATAAATAGGAACAAGAACCTCATGTATTGGCATCTTGAAGTTTATGAGAAATTGAGTATTTTGAGTTGGAGAGTTTTTCTCTCTTGTTCCTGAGCCAACACGTCTGTTAGATAATCTCACTTGAGAATAGCACTGGAGCTGCCAATTGTGACATCTGAAACAAAATTAAAAAATAATGTGAAAGACAAAATAATATATGAATGTGAAAGATAAATAAAATATAATCCCCAAAGATGTCAGCAATCTAAATTTTTTCACTTTTATTTAATTATTACAAATCTAATATAAATAATTGATTATGTCTCCCAGATTTTTCCCTAACATATCAGCCAATCTCAGATTTGGTCAATTCTATGCCCTCTAAGAAAGTGGCCACAAATATCATATTCTCTTGAAACATTATCATTCATAGATGATTGTTCCATATGCACATAATGTTGGCGTTCATATTTCTGTGATGTGATTGTTGCAATAGAATAAAATACGGTATTAGTCCACAAGTAGAAGTGATTTTCGAATATCCACATGTATCAAAAACAAAATAGATAAATTGATTCCAGTAAATTTATAGCTACAATCAGACCAAACCGATAATCATGGAAAATAGAAATTGGAACCAAATCTGTCACAAAGACTTGCAGAGTGGAAGAATAAATCAGAACCAAAGTACGTGAACCCCAGCCTTTGTTAGCTTCAACCTTGAGACACCTCCTTCAAACCTTGAGCCTTCTCTATAGAATTTGTAAGAACAAATAACACCATGAACACAAAAAAAGAATTAAAAAGCAACAGTGATGGGAGGAAGGAGGTTGCCAATTGCCATCTCCTTCGCTGCCGGGTGCGCGCCCCTCTCATAGTGGATAGAGAAAAGAAATATTAAAAATTCAAAAGCCACTGTTGAAAATGATGTGCGATTGACAGCACAATAGACAAAGCCAAAAGCCACCGTTGAAAATGCTGCGTGATTGACAACACAAGAGACAAAGACAAAAAAAATACAAAGTCAGAGAGGTAATTAATTCATTAATTAATAAATAGTATTTTTTTTTATAGAAAAAAATTAGGGTGGGGGATGGTGTCCCGGTACAAGGTAATAAAGAGCACTTTCAAAAGGGAACTAGTGGGGATTGTTTTGAGAGCGGAAGAAAGATTTTGTTGAAGGAGAAAGGTGGGTGGGAGAAGCAATTGTGGGTAGAGTGACACGTAGTCGAGGTTTAATTTTCTCAAAATAGATAGAATAGATTTGATATTTCTGTTTAGCCAATTTTCCTGTGGTTTTATGCAGAATTTGGCTAATCCAACTGCTTTGCTGCTGAGTGGTGTTACAATGTTGCGCCATTTGGATCTCCATGACAAAGCGGATAGGATTCAAAATGCCATCCTCAACACAATTGCAGAAGGGAAGTACCGAACTGCTGATCTTGGTGGCAGTTCAAAGACTACTGAATTTACAAAAGCAATTATTGATCATCTTTAAATTTTGCTTTGCAGTCAGCAAGAAATTGTTAATTATAATTTTGTTTCAGTCAATTTCCATTTATTTCCCCAAGTTTTCCGGAGTAGGATTACTGGATAAATCATCTACGTGTGACATTACAACCAAAGATAAGGAACGGGCAAGCATTCAAATTTTCGCTGCCCACTGCAGTCTTATGACATTGAGAGGGGCCCCTTCAAAATGCACATGTATTGATAACCCTCGCTAGTCCATTTTAGTATTCTTTGTCAATAATATAGCTAAATAAAAGTGCCAGATGATGTTTCATTCCTTCGCGATTATCACCATTTTTATTTGTGCAGGCTATTGTTTGCTTGCTTTAATTTTTGAAAAATTCCTATTGATAATAGCAACTTGTTTGTGTTCCTTAGAGACGAAGTTGTTTGGCGACTCCCATTAATTCAATCAAGCAGTGGTTGGGTTTTGTACTACATTTCTATTTCTTTTTTTTTTCGGGTGCTATATACTACATTTCTATTTCTATTCGTGTTTGAAAACGTTTTGTGCCAAATGTCATTGGCCTGACAAAAACGCAAAAAATAGCAATATTTTGTAATATAGTCCGGGAGAGGACAAGATAAGACAAGACAATAGATGCATAACCTAAGCCCCGTTTATTTTCTAAAACCATTTTATGTTTTTATTTTTTAAAATCCGTACTCATTTTATATTGTTAACGAAAAAATAGAAAACTCTTGTAATAAATAGTTGTTATAGAGAGAAGATGGAAGACTAGTTATGGAGAATGTATTTTTATAACAATAAAAATAATTTTTTGGCATTTTTAAAATTTGTTATAGTCAAATCTCTGATACTTCTTAGTTTAAGTGGAAATGGAAACAGAAAACAAGGAAATGAAAGTAAATGGATCCTTAATTTCCAACCTCAAACATGATTTCCAATACATTTGGTGGTTATCTATACTAAACCATATTTTATTAAAATATTCATAAGGTAACAAATATGCATGGAAGGGGTTATTCCACTATTTTTCTAAAATCAAATAAAACCAAATCAATCACGTTTGATTTGTTTAATTTAAAATTTCTCTTAACTCTGCCTCTAATCAACCAATATGTGGCACGGGCATCTACACTTTGTGAGCATTGAACCTTTACCGTTGAGGTATTAAAAAAACCTAATGCCGAATGAGATATTTGCTAATTTGATTTTTTTTTTATAGATGCTAATTTGATATGTTTTTAATGTATCCATCTATATAACGATATAAATAAGATGTACTCCTTCCGTAACAAAATATAAGAAAAAAAGTACATATATTTGGTCTAAATACATATACTTTTTTGCTCAAATACATATATATTTTTTGCTTATATTTTATTACTCACATAGTATTTGTTAAAGTTTTGATTGGGTTATCAATTAATGATGCATTACTCGTACTAAAGTCCCCGAGTAATTTGACTACCTACCGTTAGGTGGAGTATTACTTGTTATTTATTTTTTTCTCATGAGTTCCTTCATCGAGGTAATCATATTCCATATGTATATGTGGGCTCGAATCCGGCACAGAGAAGACAAAATGAAAAATACCACACCGTTCTTTTTTACGTGTCTTTTAAAGTTGTTTTACACAAACTAACGAAATCAATAAATTTTGTTGGTTTGGATACAGTTATTAGTTTTTTTTTATGATATCTTTTCTTTTATTGTTTATTCTCTATCACACTTATTTTTCTCTTTACAATAAATAATTAAGGGTATAATTGAGAAACAAATAATTAATATAACCTTTAACTATCAAAATGACAAATAAAAAAAAATAAAACTATCAAAATAACAAATAAAAAAGAATAAATTTTTTCTCAAAAATCGATAAGTAAAGAGAAACAGAGGGAGCATACGATAAAAAAAAATAATAGAGAACGTGAGAGTAAAATAATGTGAATATAGGAAGGAACAATAGCATGATTAAGACCATTTCCTGGGTTTGAGGACAGGGTCAAAGAAGGAAAGCGCAGGTGTAACAAACACTAATCCTGCAAAGATGGACGCACGTGTCTCACATTGTACGGAAGCGGCAATCTTGACATGGAAAAAATTCCGAAAACGGAAAATCACAGTAAACAGAAATTACCCGTCGTGGATATGACGATACACGTGTCACAGAGGACGGTGTCCACGTCACCAACCGGGTCACTGTGAGTCGGTTGGTAACCCCAGCTGCAGTCACATAATTCAGCTAGGAAACAAAACCAACGGACCCATCATCCTCATCGTTTTTTCTTTTCACTACGAAAACCAACGAAATATCCAAACTCACATTTCATTCGTTCTCTCATTTTCCCTCAAAACCGTTTCTTCACGATTTTCTGCCTTAACGAATACGGAAAATCGTTTCTCTCCGCCGAATGAAAAATTTCCGGTTCGCAAAATCCATCCCGTGCGATATGTAGGGTTGTCGTCGTTTGGTAGAGTAAAGCGAAAACCTGAACCTCAAGCTTCGCGGACATGGCTATGCTCCGCAAATTGTTCTTTCGTAAACCCCCCGATGGTCTCCTCGAGATCTGCGAGAGAGTTTACGGTACTTTCTCCCTTCCTCTCTGTTTCTCTTAATTCCTTCGATTACACGCTTCCGTTGAAAATAACCGCGAAAAATGATTTCGTTATGCTATTGCGTAATTCACAATTCAAGGAACAATTGGTCTCTGTTTGATTCTTTGGAAAATGCGGGAAAGAGATACGAATGGAATTTGAAAGGGAATAATGATATTCATTTTGAATTTACTTTATTATTACGATTTACGAGTAAGTAGTCACTGATTGTTTATTGGAATTGAAACTGAAATTAAAGTAAAATTAATCTTGGTGTGTGAATGTAGTTTTTGATTGCTGCTTCACCAAGGATGCTTGGAATGAAGAGAATTACAAAGTGTATATGGATGGTATAGTTGGTCAACTCAGAGAGAATGTGCCCGATGCTTCGATTCTGGTTTTCAATTTTCGTGAGGAAGAGACGAAGAGTTTGATGGCAAACATCATGTCTGATTATGACATTACTATAATGGACTATCCTAGGCACTATGAGGGTTGTCCTGTACTCAAAATGGAGCTCATTCACCACTTTTTAAGGTCTGGTGAAAGCTGGCTCTCGCTTGGTCACCATAATGTGTTGTTGATGCATTGTGAACGTGGTGGTTGGCCCGTTTTGGCTTTCATGTTGGCTGCGTTGTTGATTTATAGAAAGGTTTATACCGGGGAGCAGAGGACTTTGGATATAGTTTATAGGCAGGCTCCGCATGAGCTTTTGCATTTGTTGACGCCGTTGAATCCGATCCCTTCCCAGCTGAGGTATCTGCAGTATGTTTCCAGGAGGAATGTGGCCTTGGATTGGCCTCCACTGGACAGGGCACTCATGTTGGACTGCATCATTCTCAGATTCATCCCAAACTTTGATGAGGAAGGTGGTTGCCATCCCTTGTTTAGAATTTACGGACAGGATCCTTTTAGTGCAGATAAAAGTCCTAAGATGTTGTACTCAATGCCAAAGAGAAGCAAAAATGTCCGGACTTACAAGCAGGTGAATTTACCTCATGCTTTTTCACACTGGTTGTTGTAGTTACTCCTGGATCGTCTTTTGGCATTTTCAGTTTATTGATGATGTTATTGAAGCCTGTGCTTTTTAGGAGGCATGCACTCATTGCATTGTGTTATGAAATCTCAAGACAATTTGGCAGATAATCATTTTTAACATATAAAAAACTATGGTGTTACTGTTTGCAAAATAAATGTTGAAACCTGTAAGTAGCTATATTCTTGAGGTTACTTGCAACCTCATAAATTGTGGCAAACACTTACTGAAATGAAATGGGGGAAAATCTCTTATTTTACTTTCTTCCTTCAATGCTAGTTTTATTTTCAGCCATTTTGACTTGCTGAGTACTTTATAGATTATGTTGCATAGTTTTCGATACTTTAAACTTTAAATACTTCATAAACCATTCAATTGCAGCTCAAACTTGTTTTCCTGCTTACTAATTTGAGCTTGAGTAATTATGTTTTGGTAGCTTGAGCCTTGGAACGTAAATGTTGGGCATATGCATGTACCTATATGATGAAGTGCATGTAGTTCTTTATTCCTCATTGACAAATACAGGGCATAATTAAGATGATTCTTACACTTGATCTAAGAAGCTGCACTTGATCCCAGAAATGTAAAAGGAAAAAGAGAGGGATAATACTTAAAAGAAGGAAGGGAAAATAAATTCATATAATCTATGTTCAGCATTTAACAGATCCTAGTCAAATAATTTCAACATTCCTTATGCTTCCAGGCTTCATAAGGACACAATTGAGTTCAGGATGGGCCCGTTCTAGTTAAATTTTAGTAAATATGTTAAATATGATGATATGTTTATTGTTCTGGTAAATATTGTTTGTAAACTTACTTATTCCTGTGTGTAAGATGCATCAGGAACTGATCTGATTTATGTAATTATTATGGAATTCATTGCTACTGTGTTGCAGGGAGAGTGTGAACTAGTTAAAATTGATATCAATTGCCATATTCAAGGTGATGTCGTGATCGAGGGCATTAACTTGAATTGTGACATGGAACATGAAATGATGATGTTCCGAGTCATGTTCAACACGGCTTTTGTTAGATCTAATATTCTGATGCTTAATCGGGATGAAATTGATGTTTTATGGGATGCTAAAGATCACTTTCCAAAAGATTTCAGAGCTGAGGTACAACTTATTTTTCATCTATAATCATGTTGTTTTAGTTTAAATATTTCTAACATTGAATTTTTGTTGTTGTTGTTGTTGTTGTTGTTTATATTTGTATTAAGATCCTTTTCTCAGAGATGGATGCTGCTGCAGCAGTTATTGCGGATGGTGCATTATGCTTTGAAGAGAAGGAGGGACTGCCAATAGAAGCATTTGCCAAGGTTCAAGAGATCTTTAGCCATGTGGACTGGATGAACCCCAAGGCAGATGCTGCACTGAATGTGCTCCAACAGATGAGTGCTTCAGCTATCACGAACGACAAGTTGGATAAAGTTTCTGATAAGTATGTGGAAGCTGGCACTTCATTGCATGAAACAGGTCCTAAAATGCCTCGGGGGAATTCCAATGAAGTGATGCAGTTTTTATCCTCAACTAAGCGATCCCCAAATAATGATATGAGAAGAAGAGAGGATAAGACAAACAAGGTAGATGCTATTCCACAGCGGGCTAGTACATCTGACATAATTTGTCAAGAGACACCCAGCTCATCTGAAAGAACATTGGAATCCAGTAAATGTCCAACAGGGTCTACAAATCTTGACATAAAATTGCAGGCATCCGATCTTGCCTCATCTGGTTCTGTGGATCCTTCTTTTTCCCCTCGAACGCCTCCTCTGCGGCCTCCCTCAACTTGTCGTGCTAAAGATGCTCATGATTCTCCTCCCCACACAGAATCACCTCCTTATCATATTTTGCCTTTGCAATCACAAGACAGAAGTCATTCACCTATTTCTAGCTCTACGCCTGGGACCCAATTGTTATCTACTTTTCACTCTAAGTCACCAGCTGACACTACTTCCCATCCTTTAGTTTCACAAGTTTCTTCGAGTCAGCCACCCCCTTCACTTTCTTCCAAGACACCTTTGAATGAGATTCCACCTGTCAAAACAAGACTTGAGTCTTCCCCTTTACAACCTCCAACTCCACCTCCTCCTCCTACCCCTCCACTAAAAGATCACAAAGCAGTTAGAGCTGGACCCCCACCCCCACCCCCACCACCTCCTCCAAAGAAGGAACTACATGTTGAAGCTGGACGTCCACCACCACCACCACCTCCTCCTCCTCCTACTGCTGCTGTTGTTCCATCTCCTATGAATGAAGAGCCACGTGTTAGAGATGGACCCCCTCCTCCCCCTCCACCTCCAGTCAAAGAGGAGCAACTTGCAAGGTTTAAGCCCCCACCACCACCTCATCTTTCAGGGGAAGCTGCAAGTCCTACTATAGCACCACCACCACCCCCCGTACCACCACCACTTCCAACTTCAGCACTTTCCTCCGGTCAACCTAATACTTCATTGCAAAAGTCTCCACCTACTCCTCTCGCACCAGCTGCTCCACCACCCCCAATTCCCTTTGGTAAAGGAGGTCTAAAACCAGGTAGTGCTTTTCCAAGGTCTCTTTCTGTGGGCAGTGATGAAAATAATGTCTCAGGCACAACGGGACCGCGATCAAGTTCACCAACAGGCTCAAAGGGACGAATTCTATCACGTACGATTGGCTCAAAGAATAACACCAAAAAGTTGAAACCTTTGCATTGGTTGAAACTATCTAGAGCAGTGCAAGGAAGTTTGTGGGCTGAGACACAAAAATCTGGCGAAGCTTCCAAGTAATGTTTATTGACTTTGGTGTTCCATTTTTTGGGACAAATTGTCCTTCAATTATTCTAGTGTCTCACCTCCCTCTGCTTCTATTATCTTGATGCAGAGCCCCAGAGATTGATATATCTGAGCTTGAGAGTCTCTTCTCTGCAGCAGGCCCAAGTTCAGGCCCTGCCAAGAAGTCAAATGTCCAAAGCTCAGTTAAACCTAAATCTGATAAAGTGCAACTGGTAATTTAGCTTCAGTGTGTATTAGCAAAGAGATTGTTTTTGGATATTTACATAATCTAGTTGTTTATATCTGAATATGATAGGAAAATACTAAAAAATAATTACTAGGAACTGTATCTATTAACTGGTATAACCTTAAAGTTGTGAGTTTTGTCATCAGTCAGCTTGTCATTGACAGAAACTTATCGAGATGACAAAGTGAACTATCAAAATTGAAGTGCAAAAAGTAATTTAGAAAGTTTAAGGATGATACTGCAAAATAACTAAACCATCTTGAAACTAGTCGTGTCTGTGGTATTTTGTTCCCTTACTCATAATACGGAACTATGAGAGTTCACTTGTATAGTCCAGTGTGTGAGGTAATGAATGTTTATCATTATTATCTCGCTGATACATATCTTTTTGGCCATGACATAAAGGCAGTGTTATCATCTATTTTATTTTGATTTAGACTGCTGTTATTACTCCTTGCAGATTGAGCATAGGCGAGCATATAATTGTGAAATCATGCTTTCCAAAGTGAAGGTGCCGTTGCATGATTTAATGGTAGGCTTGATATTACATTTATCATCTCTGAAAAAGTAGCAAACGAAACCAACTATTTTTGAAAAAATATGGAGTGCTATTTAATAAGAAAACTATGCTTTGATTGGAAAATGGTTCTGGAAAATGCATGATTTTCAGTTCTGTTTGACACAAATGAATATCATAATAGTACAATGTAATTTATTTCTTTAAGACAGACAAATTGATACTTTTTACAAAAAAGAAAAGAAAACTGTTTTTTTTTTTAATTTAAAGATATGCATCAAATATTATAACAGTTATTGTTTTTTGAAAAAAAATAAAAATAAACTGTTTTAAATTTCTGTTTTCAAAATCTGAAGACAGTAACTTTTAAAGAAAAACTATAAAAAGAATGTTTCATAGAATCACCTTTTTTTCATCCCAAACAGTATACTGAAATTAGTAACTTAACTGGAATTATTACTTTATTGTGGGAAAGAATGTATGAGGCAATTGTCCTATGCTTTGGTTAAACGAGATAATTGCTATTGAGGAGCATATTATGTTAGATTAAAGGGAAAGAAATGTGTCCATGGTATCATGCGAAATATCTGCAGAATTTTTTAGAATTTTGTTAAAACATTTACTGTGTTCTAGAATCCAAGTCCATAATCTGATTTCTGATAGCATGGTCTTCATTAGTAACAAAATCAACTTTAAAAAAAATTATGATGAGATAAGAAAGTGTACTATCTATTTGTTCAGAAAACCTTCATCATCGAGTTCTTTTTTTGGGTAGGAATAAAGGTTGAGCTGGGTTGAATTGATCTTTCAACTGTATTACAGAAATAATAATCCAGATATCTGTTTAACCCAATAATGAAATGAAGTAATGACACTGTGCCTCTACCCTCTAGTTAATGCTTCAAAGCAAGAGTAGAAAATTATATAATCTAAGGATGCAATGCAACTATCCATCAACATATTTCTGTTTTTGGTGTGCCATAGTCCATAAGAATAATCTGGGACTTGTGCTGCATAATATGCTCATTTCTATTCTTTTCTTTTCCTAGTCTTGTTCATGAAGTGGAATCATCTAGTTGACTTGATAAGTGATATGAGTTTTTATTCTTTATTAATGGCTTTTTTTAAAAATTTACAGAGCTCAGTGCTAGCACTGGAAGAGTCAGCGCTAGACACTGATCAGGTTGAGAACCTCATCAAGTTTTGTCCTACAAAAGAGGAGATGGAAGTAATCAAGGTTAGTAGATAATGATGGTTAATAATTATGCTGTGTTCAAGTACCCTAACAGGATGAGTCTTTTTCTTTCTTACAAAATTTTATTTATTCTGGCAGAGTTATAACGGGGAAAAGGAGAAGTTAGGGAGGTGTGAACAGGTATACAAGGTTTTATGATTTTTGGATTAGGGATTTTAGATCTCTTCTGCTAGGTCAAGAGATGTATCTGTATGAATATTTAAATTTTAGCATTGCTTACACAGATGTAACTGTTATCTTCAGTGGTGGAGACTGCATTTCTACTTTCTCTGGCATGAATATGAATTATACCTTCCTAAATTTTTTATCACAGTTCTTCATGGAGTTGATGAAAGTACCACGAGTAGAATCCAAGCTCAGAGTTTTTTCATTCAAGATTCAGTTCCACTCTCAGGTTGAAAGATTTCCATTTACCAGCGTCGGTAGAAAAAATTGGTTGATTTCCAGTCTGACCCTGTTAATATTTTCTTGTAGGTTTCTGACCTTAGAAATAGCCTGAATGTTGTGAATTCTGCTTCAGATGAGGCATGATATCTTCCTTCTACTTTAACAGCATTTGGCAAATTGGTTTCTTATTTTTCTTTTATTTTTTAGTGAGATACAACATTTTGGATGCTGGGATGATATTTTTTTTCTTTTTCAGATCAGAAATTCTGTCAAATTAAAGAGAATTATGCAAACAATACTTTCTCTAGGGAATGCTTTGAATCAAGGAACTGCTCGGGGTATGTTGAAACAAATGTATATAGAAGTAGATAGATGCAACATGAATCATAATTGCAAAGAAAAGTATCACATTTTTTAGAACATGTCTGTGATTTATAGCCTTCATGCCTGGTACACCCGTTTCTTTTTTAAATTTTTTTAGTGTGTGATATTGTATGTGCAAATATAACACACCACCTTATTTTTGTTTTCTTTCCCTTTAGCCTCTTGGTGTTTTTTTTTCTCCTTGTGTAGTCTTCTTTTTCTCTTGGAGGGTAAGGCTAATGACCCCTTTGTTTGTTAGTTAATTTGCAAGAATTTCCATTTGTGATCTGAAGCTTTCATTATTCCTTAATAAATATTATTTTTATGAATTCGGAGATAAATAATTTCTTTTCTAATCCTCTGTATCAGCCATTTCAATATTGAGAACATCATGTTCATCAATATTGTTGCTACATCAATTAATGATTTCACCCCTTACCAATGAAGACCATTTCAGAGAAAAACTAGACAAAAATAGATGAGTACATTTCTTATACCTCAGACATTATCGGTATAATTATGCTAACTCTTGGGTTGGGTGTTTTGTCTCTCCCTACTGTGTATGTTTTACACTGAAAAGTGGGAACCTACAGTTAGTGGGATATTATTCTATTTTTTTTACTCTCATTATAGAGATGAAAAAAAATGGGGGAATCGGAAAGTGGGTTGTCATGCACTAATTTAAAAAATTTTAAACGCTAACTTTACAATATTTAAATAAAAACTGTAGATTGTAAAACCCAGATGGTGATAAATAAGTTCGATTCGAACCACTGTCTTCTTTCTAAGTGTAGATACTGAGAACTGAATAATTCACATTTTGAATCATTTCTTCATATTATTGTTTTAGCTTAAAACTGATATCATTGTTCATTTCCTTTTAAAAATTTCACGTGTTTCCTATAACCAATTGCATGAGGTCATATTGTAGCACATTACATTTGACACTATCTTTAGAGTTTAGTCTGAAAGTTGAGATACGTCTATACTCCAATCTTTGTTTAGGTTCGGCTATTGGATTCAGATTAGATAGCCTTCTTAAACTCACTGAGACACGCGCACGGAACAACAAGATGACTCTCATGCATTATCTTTGTAAGGTACATGTCCCTATTTATTCCTTCTTTTTTGCATTTTTTTTCTTTCCTTTTTCTATTGATTATGAGTTTGTTCTGTTCTATGGAGCCAATTCTGATATTAAGTTGGGGCTATATTTTGGATAACTTCTCTTGTACTTGCATTTGGAGAATTTTCCATCTTTAACGCATCGATCTGGTACTGCGCTCGCACATAGGTGTTAGCTGACAAATTATCAGAAGTTTTAGACTTCTCTAAGGATCTTGCTAACCTAGAGCCAGCAGCAAAGGTTGTGAACTTCTCCAATGCTCATCAGTTTATTATACTGATAGCCATTGTATATTTACCAACACTGACTGGAATAATTTGATCCAGATCCAATTGAAGTTTCTGGCAGAGGAGATGCAAGCTATAAACAAAGGATTAGAGAAAGTTGTAACGGAATTATCAACTTCTGAAAATGATGGTCCTATATCAGAAGCGTTCCGCAAGGTGTAGGCATCATCCCTTTACAACTATAAGACTATTATAAGTTTTGAAGTTGTTTATTCACTAACTCGTTATCTTCTTGTTCCTTTTTTTTTTTAAATTGCCCTTGTTCATTTTCACTTCTTCATGTTTTAGATTTCCACAAAAAAAAAAATGCTGCAATTATTTGTGAATCTTTTATATATCCACACTAATTGGAGCCAATTGGGTTTGCAATCATGTCTGCGGAAAACGACCACTTTCTTTTTTTTGTCCCCATTTTGTTTAGGCAGACACCGAGGCTTGTTTGTGATTGGTCTAATATGAGATTTTGTATGTTCTGACTTTAAGAGAATGAGGGAAATACTGAAAATGTGCATACCTTTTCTGTAGGCTAAAATTTCCTGATTTCATATAATTAAATTTATACATTGTCGGTCTTTAATTTCTTTTCTTTTCCCTCCAGAAATTGAAAGGGTTCCTCTGTTCTGCTGAAGCTGAAGTCCGTTCATTGGCTTCACTATATTCTGGCGTGGTAGGTCCTCTATGATATAGTCAGAGCTTTTAAAACCATATAAAGGCTATGCTTTACTTAGAGTCTGCATTTACAGGGTAGGAATGTCGATGCATTGATTCTTTATTTTGGTGAAGATCCATCTCGCTGTCCATTTGAGCAAGGTGTGCGACTGTTTAAACTTTAGACATAATATTCATTTCTGGTAGCTGATTTAGTGAGCACCCTCTCCTTGGTTTATGCTAATGATATTTTTAGCTTTGTACTTTAATTTTTGGTTGTTGCTGTCATACTTGAAATAAAGTTATGCTTTCCAAACACCAAGTTGGTGCATGAGTTTTTCACTTCTTCTAGGGTGCATATATATGAATGTTCAGGATTTCAGTGTCAATATTTTTTATGAACTACGTCTATTTGAAACTTTCCAACTATAAATTGAATTTTTCTTTATGAAATGAGAAATTATTAGTTTCATTTTGTACTCAAATTCTTTAAGTCTATTCATGTCCTGAGATTTCATTAATATTGGATATGCTATGCTTTATAACTAATCTTCCTCCGCGATGTCAATTTCTAGCAAAGTTTCGGCAATTCCATGTTGAAGAAAGGAAGTTGTCACTTTGTTGACTTTACTGTAATTCCTTTAATGGGGAGAAATCACAAGTGCACTTTTCCCCCTCTTCCATTTACTTGACTTTGCGTTTTGTGTTAGAGATACTTATATGGAAGCCTATTATGCTGTTCGGTTGAGGAACAAACACACATTTTTTCTCTACTGGTTCTTCTATACAACTAATTTTTGTTATGATTCTGAATTTTCTGCAGTGGTCACAACTTTGCTCAACTTCACTCGAATGTTCAACAAAGCTCATGAAGAAAACTGCAAGCAGCTAGAGCTTGAAATGAAGAAAACAGCAGAAAGTGAGAAAAACAAATGTGAATCAGAAAGGATATTACCTACAGCAATCAGGACTGGCAATGTCAAATAAGTAATAATTAGACAATACTAGCTTTGAGAATCAGTATATATTCTAGCATGATTAGGAATATGACCAGACAAAAAGGGTTCTGGTGTTTGGTGATTTTGAGGAGCATGTATAGTAGTGCATGTAGGAGTAGCTGACATTGAAAACCGAGACGAAGTACTGCATTACACTGCATAGCTGAGGTAACTCTTTGAACCAATAGTTTTCTCACTTTGGTTGCACATTCCTTTTTTCCCCTTGATTGTCAACCTCCTACCTTACACTAGTTATTCTATTTGATAATTGTGAACTATAACAGAGATGGTGGAGTTTGCATGAGCTGTGTTATTTGCCAGTCAACTTGTATACATCTTCCCCCTCCGCTCGGAAACTGTATGATTGTAAGTATATCCAAGGAACCAGGGCATTAGTTATTATTTTCTCTCTCCCCCTGGGGCTTGGTTCTCTTCGCTATCCAACACTAATTTCACATCTGTAATGCAAAGCTTGAATATCTTACTGTATAGCTTATATGATATAGTGTTTTCAATTAACTATTTGTACTACGTTTCAATTGAATATCTTCTTTGGTGCTCCAAGAGCAAGAAATTTTGATGGAACCCGTGAGGAGAGTGTGGGCTTGGAGGATCATAGTAGGCCCAAAGTGTGGAGAGTCTATGTGAGGAAAGGAAAGAGGCAGCAAACTGCTGGTGACATGGCAGAGAGAGAGAAAGGGAATGAGAATTAGTGGAATTCGGTTATATGGGATCGTGGGTGAGTGGTGTGAGATCATGATGATTATTCTGTTTTTCTTGTGGGCAGAGAAATTGTGAATTCTCTGAGGAGTGGGTAGAAGGGGGAGTGTCCCTTTTGCATTTTATCTTCATCATCAATAATACATTCTATTTTCATCCTTTTTCTTACCCTGTTTTACTTACTCTGCTTACTGCTTCATCTGCTTATTTTTCTGGTTTGCAACATTGGTCCGACCTGCCGGATCGTCCGATTCAGGGAAATTCACGCGGATCTCAGTCTACATTCCCAGGAACCAGTGTTTGAATGCCACCAAAGAAGATGGACAATAGGGTTGCTGCGTTGGAGAACAGGATGGCTTCTCTCGAAGTTACCCTGGCGGAAATGAGAGAGCAAGCCGCTCTTGACCAAGAGCGCCTAATCTCGCTTATCACGCAGAGCAAAGAGCCCAGTGAGAGCGAGAAATCTGCGACGAAACAACTTCACGGAGATGCGCTTGATGAGTTCAGGCGTTCCGTTAAGAAGATAGAACTTCCGATGTTTACCGGTGAGGATCCCGCTGGGTGGATCGCTAGGGCTGAAGTTTACTTTCGAGTTCAGGATACTAGGCCGGAGTTGAAAGTGAATTTAGCGCAGCTTTGTATGGATGGTCATACCATTCATTTTTTCAAAGCTCTGTCTGATGAAGATGATGATCTCACATGGGAAAAATTGAAGGATGCGTTGTTGGAGAGGTATGGCAGAATTGGCGAAGGCAATGTCTTCGAGCAACTCGCGGCGCTGCGACAAGAAGGAAGTGTGGAGGAGTATATCAGAGAATTCGAACGGTTGGTGTCTCAGGTGCCAAAGATGCCTGACGAGCAATTAGTGGGTTACTTTGTCCATGGATTGAAGGATGGGATACGAGGCAAGGTGCGAAGCTTGAAAACCACCGGAGCGATTTCTCGTTCGCGGTTGATGAATCTAGCTAGGGCGGTGGAGGTCGAGTTACAGGAGAAGAAGAGAAGAAGAGCTCGTGGGTTGGGCCTCGTCAAAATGGGCCCAAGGGGCACAGTGGCTATGGATCCGGTTATAGATCCAACCCGCACTCAGGATCCGGTTCTCATAACCCGGGTCGAACTCAAAATAGCGATTGGGTTTATGTGAAGGGAACCAAAGACGGCCCAGATAAAGGTGGAACTGGGTCTAGCCCAAAAAATGAGCCCAGAATGGATAGGAGGGGCTGCAGCGTGATGTAGGGTGCGTCACTTATCGTCCCAGGAGATCGTGGAGAGGCGACAGAAAGGCCTGTGTTTCAAGTGTGGAGGACCGTTCCACTCGCGACACCTGTGCCCTGATAAACAGCTCAGAGTGATGGTCACTGAGGAAGAGGATGAAATCGAAGGAGAAGCACACGACGCATTAGAGGCCGAGACGAAGAGAGGAGGAGGAAGTAGGAGAGCTGAGTGTGATGAGCCTCAGAAGCCTTCTCGCAGAGAAGAGGGAGAAGCCGCGAACCATTAAATTAAAAGGGAAGGTGCAAGGGGTACCGATACTATTGTTGGTAGATAGTGGGGCTACCCACAACTTCGTTTCCAGGAAATTGGTGCAAATGCTTGGGTGGAACACTGAGACAACACCTCCGTTGAACATTAAGTTGGGTGATGGCCACAAGACCCAGACACAGGGGGTATGCAAGGGGCTCGCACTAGGGCTCGGAAAGATACAGGTAACCATTGATGCATTTCTTTTTGACCTAGATGGCATAGATATGGTGTTGGGCATGGCTTGGTTGACCTCCATTGGGGGAATGTGGGTGGACTGGATTAAGCAGGAGCTCTGTTTCAAATTCAATCAAGAGTGGGTTGTGTTGAAAGGAGAGGAAGATCAGGGTTTGCGACTCATGGCGCTGCAGAGTTTATTGGGGAGACCCAAACAGGGGATGGAGGATTTCTTCATGTCCACAGAGGGGAGAAAGGCGAGCGACAAAGGTAGGGAGAAACCGGATGTGTTGAAAGCTCAGATAGCAGGAGTGCAAGCTGTCTTGCATCAATATTCTAAGGTTTTTCAGGAGCCTAGAGGGCTACATCCCAAGCGTAAACAAGAGCACGCCATTCATCTTTTGGAAGGGAAAGGGCCAGTTAATGTGAGGCCCTATCGTTATCCTCATCACCATAAGAATGAAATAGAGAAGCAAGTCAAGGAGATGCTGCAAACAGGAGTAATACAACCAAGCCAAAGCGCTTTCTCGAGTCCGGTAATTCTAGTCAAGAAGAAAGATGGCTCATGGCGTATGTGCGTGGACTATCGAGCTTTAAATAAGGTGACGATCCCGGATAAATTCCCCATACCTGTGATTGATGAGCTTTTGGATGAGTTGCATGGTGCTAGTTTTTTCTCCAAGCTTGATCTCAAATCGGGGTATCATCAAGTTCGAGTCCGGAAGGAAGATGTGCACAAAAGCGACTTTCCGCACTCATGAGGACATTACGAATACCTTGTGATGCCGTTCGGGTTGATGAATGCTCCTTCAACATTCCAATCACTTATGAATGAGGTATTCAAGCCTATGTTACGCAAATTTGTGTTAGTTTTTTTTGATGATATTTTGGTGTATAGTGCTAGCTTAGAGGAGCATCTCCAGCACCTCAAAATTGTGTTGCAAGTCCTGTGTGAGCAGCAGCTCGTTGCCAATCACAAGAAATGCACTTTTGCCCAACCTTCAGTGGAGTACCTTGGGCACATTATCTCTAATGAAGGAGTGGCAATGGATCCAAGCAAAGTAAGCAGTGTGTTGAATTGGCCCACTCCCAAACATGTCAAAGGGGTGCGCGGGTTCCTAGGACTAACCGGCTACTACCGGAAATTTATTAGAGACTATGGCAAAATTGCACGCCCTCTCACGGCCCTTACCAAAAAAGATGGGTTCAAATGGGGTACTGAAGAGCAACGAGCTTTTGAAGTTCTCAAAGAGAAGGTAACAACAGCCCCGGTCTTGGCTCTTCCTGACTTTCACCAAGAGTTCATAATAGAAAGTGATGCCTCCGGTTTTGGTCTTGGTGCCATTTTAATTCAAAAGGGAAGGCCAATTGCTTTTTTCAGCAAGGCTTTGAGTGACAGGAACCTCACCAAATCGGCATATGAAAAGGAGTTGATGGCCGTAGCTTTGGCAATTCAACATTGGCGCCCCTATCTTTTGGGACGCAAATTTCTGGTGTGCACCGACCAAAAGAGTCTCAAACAGCTGCTGTTACAGAGGGTTACCACTATGGATCAACAAAATTGGGCAGCCAAGCTTTTGGGTTATCGTTTTGATATTGTTTACAAGCCGGGTTTGGAGAACAAGGGGGCCGATGCGCTTTCCCGCATGTATGATAAGGGCGAACTCAGTACTTTAATTCACTATCCTGAGTGGGCTGGGAGCAAAGAGGTCCTGAAGGAGGTTCATACGGATCCTGTTTTACAAAAAATCATCTCGGAACTGCGGCGGCGACAACCATTACGGTTTCACATACAGAATGGTGTCTGGGTATCATAACCGCTTGGTTATTTACGCTACTTCACTTGGATTCCCACACTGCTGCAAGAGTTTCATTCAACACCACAGGAGGACATTCGGTTTTACCGCACCTATCGCCGGTGGTCGCCAACTTGTATTGGATTGGGATGAAGAAAAGCATTCAGCGGTTTATTCAAGAGTGTGATGTTTGTCGATTGCGAAATATGTGGCAAGATCCCCTGAGGCCTCCTACACCCTTGAAATTCCTAAGCGATTTGGGACGAATTATCCATGGATTTCATCAATGCTCCCAAATCTAGGGGATTTGAAGCAATCTTCGTCATTGTGGACCGTCTGTCAAAATATAGTCATTTTGTCCCTTTGAAACACCCTTATACAGCTAGAGGCCTTGCTGAAATTTTTACCAAGGAGGTTATTCGTTTACATGGAATTCCTACCTCCATTGTTAGTGATCGGGACCCCATTTTTGTGAGTAATTTCTGGCGTGAGATGTTCATGTTGCAAGGCACCCAACTCAAGATGAGTACGGCGTACCACCCTCAAACAGACGGCCAAACTGAGGTCGTCAACCGCTGTTTGGAGACTTTCCTCCGTTGTTTCATTGCTGACCAGCCTAAGACTTGGGTTTTGTGGCTTCCTTGGGCGGAGTATTGGTATAATACTACTTTTCATTCATCTACCGGCGTGTCTCCCTTTGAGGCTGTGTATGGGAGGCCACCCCCTACTCTTACTCGATTCTTGCCAGGTGAAACCAAGTTTGAGGCTGTCCAGAGGGATTTGGCTGACAGGGATGAGGCGTTGCGCCAATTGAAATATCATCTCCAAAGAGCCCAAAATAGGATGAAGGGTCAAGCAAACAAGCACCGGGTGGACAAACACTTTGAAGTGGGTGAATGGGTGTTTCTCAAGTTACGCCCTCATGTGCAGCAATCAGTAGAGGCTCGCATCAACCCCAAGCTTGCTCCTCGGTATTATGGCCCCTTTGAGATCATAGCCAAGGTGGGTGCCGTCGCATACAAGCTCCTATTGCCGGACACGACCAAAATTCACCCAGTCTTTCATGTCTCTTTGCTGAAGAAAGCTGTAGGCAATTACAAGGTTGAGAAGGAACTGCCCAAAGGCATGGAGGGTGATTATTCATGCCGCCAGGAGCCTCTTTGCGATCTTTGGCTTCAATTGTTACGAGGAGGGAGAGTGCGTGAAACAAAGGGCGATACATTGGAAAGGAAAGCGATTGAAGAGGCTACATGGGAGGAGGACTTCACAATTAGGAGTCAATATCCCCGGTCGGCCTTGAGGACAAGTCTGTTTTTCAAGGGGTGGGTAGTGATGGAACCCGTGAGGAGAGTGTGGGCTTGGAGGATCATAGTAGGCCCAAAGTGTGGAGAGTCTATGTGAGGAAAGGAAAGAGGCAGCAAACTGCTGGTGACATGGCAGAGAGAGAGAGAAATGGAATGAGAATTAGTGGAATTCGGTTATATGGGATCGTGGGTGAGTGGTGTGAGATCATGATGATTATTCTGTTTTTCTTGTGGGCAGAGAAATTGTGAATTCTCTGAGGAGCCTAGCTCTGTGGGTAGAAGGGGGAGTGTCCCTTCTGCATTTTATCTTCATCATCAATAATACATTCTATTTTCATCCTTTTTCTTACCCTGTTTTACTTACTCTGCTTACTGCTTCATCTGCTTATTTTTCTGGTTTGCAACAAATTTCTTGCTCTGTATTATTGAATATGTACTACCTTAGTTATGATATTAAAAATATTGTTGAAGTTGGAGTTAGTATCGGCTCACATCATGGAGGTTATTAGTATTAACAGACTAATATTTAGATAGCTAGTAAGATGTCATTTGTTCTATGGTCCTCTTAATAAGGGAAAGTTCCATTAATTAATTTAAACATTTTGAATTAACAGGAACCACAACAGATCGTCTCAAAGCATTTTTGTATTAGTGTTTAATATGTTTTTTAACCAAAAAATTTATATTTTTGTTATCTTGTTAAATTTTACTGTATTTAATTGTTATATTCTTTAATTTTTTTTGTTTTTTAATTTTATAAACATATATTGATAAAATATAACTAAAATATAATACCCTATTATTAATTAAGTAATAAAAGGGGCAACAAACTGAAAACTCAATATGCAATCAAAAACTCAATATAAAATATACCTAATCCCAAAATAGAAACATTTCTTACACGCTAATAACACCAACTTTTTTGTTTTTTCTTATTATTTTTTTTATTGAAAAATAGTACTCATTCATAATGTAGTAAAAAATAGAATTGGGAATTTCCTCAAAGACCTGAGAGCTAGCCATACATGCAGCCACCCCTGCTAAGGTGTGAGCAACTACATTAGTCTCTCTCCTAGTAAACTCTACCGAAGAGTTGCAAAAAAAGGAGGACATCGCTAGTTTGCAGTCCATAATGATAGCTCCTAATTTTGAATGGTCCTCCATACTAGTATTAAAATTGTCCACCACTAACTTGGAATCTAATTCAAAAATAACATCTGTGTATCCCAGCTCCCGGACCCAATTAATAGCAGTTAGAAGGCCCAAAGCCTCACCAACTGGCACTGCCAAAGCTGGTGAAAAACAAGTGGTTTTTGCTCTCAGGAAAGTTCTGGAATCATCACGAAGGCAAAGGTCGATACCAGTCTTCTGCTCATGAGTTCAAAAAGTTGCGTCAATATTGCACTCGACCACACCACCGTGCGGTCGTCTCCACCGAGTCTCTGACAGGGAAGCTGTAGCACGACGATTGGGGTTTGTCGCAAAGGCCTGATTGAAGCTCTCCAAATAAACCTCAGCTCTCAGAACAACCTGGTCCGGTCTTTCTTTAATGGCATCCCACAGAAGTTGGTTGCGGCTCCACCAGATGCTCCATAGCAGGGTGCTCCATTTATAAGCTCTTGGGGCACTTAGGGTTTGCAGCATTCCAAAGATAAACTCAGTTATGTCATCCGCCTCCATGGTCCATCTGTCTATTTCCAAATCAAAACCCGCTAAGCCCCAACACTTGCGATTAAAGGGGCAAGGCACAAAGCAATGCCATGAATTCTCCATATATCTTTCACAACGAAGACATCGAGGGGGGCAATTAACTCCACGCAGCCAAAGTGCCTCTCTAGTAGGAAGGCAATCTCGAGCAAGCTACCAGAGAAAAACCTTGTGAACGTGGCAAAAACACAAGAAAGGGGGGGTTTGAATTGGGTTTTTAAAAAACTTTTTCGCAAATACAAATGTTTAAGAAAAATAACTATTGAATGAATTGTGCAAGGAATAAAGAGTAGAGAGAAGAAAGAGATACAGAGATTTATACTAGTTCACTATCACCTGATAGCTACGTCTAGTCCCTTCACTCACTTGAAGGATTTCTCCACTATAATCAACTGATTACACTTGAGAGTATATTTACGCCAATCGGCTATACTCACAACTTCTTAGAAACGACTCGATGCAGTTGAGCCTCTAAGGTATACGAGCCCTTCTTGGGCTAAGTACAGATTCAAATAAGAGTTTTGAAACAATATAGAGATAACTCTCTTCAGAGAGGATTTACAATGAAAATACTTTTAGCACAAAATAACTTTCTTAAAGAAAGAATAAAATAGTAAGTGCCTTGTTCAAAGATCTCAGAGACTTGGATGAATTCTTGATTGCTCACTATCTCTTGATTGGGTAGTGTTTGAGAAGATAGATGTTGATGCTCTCACTACTCAGAAAAATATTCAAGTTGCTAGCTTGCGTACAACTATGTTGAAAATCGTTTGTTGTTCACTTCTTGTCTTACTTCAGTGTATGAGGTAGGATATATAGCTAGGGTTGAAAAAGTGCCGTTGTAAGTGCTGTTGTGACACAACGTCTCTTTTTGTCCGAAGTCAAAGCTTCAGATCCTGGAACTTTGGCTTTGCGGGTTACGTCGCTTTCAAGACGAAAAGCATTCTGAGTATTATACGCAATGTCAGTAACTTTGTCCTTAGTGAGCTTTTCAAAATATAGACACTTCAAGCACAAGTTTCCTTGATGATTTTATCCTTTGACATTCTTCTTGTCCTCGTATAACAGGGTACTTCAATTTCACTATCAGAGCTCTTCGTTCAAAGACTTCACTGCTCACCGTAATCAAGTATTCTTCAATACAGAAATGAGAGGGCTATCACATAGCGATTCTTGTTGAAGCACAATAAGTCTTCATAGAGTGCACTAAGTAGAATCATGTATTGTTGACTTGCACGGAGAGTTGACCAACCAGATTGTGACTATGCTCTAACAGAGCGTTGACCAAACAGATTCTGAGTCTTGAAAGAGCGAGTCACCAACAGATTTGACCGAGTCAAATCATGTCTTGCATCATATACCAGTGTTGACCAACAATGTAATGTTGACTAACTCCAGGCGTTGACCAAACATATTCTATGTGCCAAGAATCAGAGCCAGAGCCGGACTTTGATGAGTGAAGTTCAAGATTTCACTAAGTCTTCTGAAGCAAATTTCTCTGAGTATAAATACTTTCTGCACACTTATAACCATGTTAGAGAATAAATTGTTCTCTTAATCTTTTGTTATCATCAAAACAATTAAGGGTTATTGTTTCTGAATCCACTTGATTCCAACAATCTCCCCCTTTTTGATGATGACAAATACATATATTGATGAACAATTTTTCTTTAAAAAAATATTTATTCAGATGATTTCAGAGGCTCCCCCTGAATTTAGCACATATAAATATTTCTAAGTGTAACAGAGCATAAGATATTACAGCATATAAGTTTCAGAGCATACAGAATATATTAATCGTAACACATAATGTATGCATGATGACACTTGGTTGATACACTAGGTTCATCAATTGCTTTATACTCTATATTCTTCTCCCCTTTTGTCATCGGATAAAAAGGTTAAGACAGAAATAAAGAACATCACAGTCAAAGCAAGATAAAGAAAGATAAAGAGAAAACTTTTAAGTGTCATAAATAAATTTCATTAGAAATAATCACAGAGTGAGTAAATAAACAAAAACAAACTCAAAGAAAATCTATCAAAAGGGAGAAAACTAAAAAGGTAAAAAGCCTAAGGTTTTCTAGGGCTTGTCCATCTTCTCCAAAACTTGCTGTAGTAAAGTTGTCGTGAAGTCAAGCCTCACGATCGATAGTTTGAGTGTTGTTGAGAGGCTTCCATAAACCTGTTGAATTTGTTGCTATCATCCACAAGTTTGTCATACACTTCCTTCGGTATCACTCTTGATTGGCTTGTAGAGGCAGAGCTGGATGAGGATGGTTGAACAACCATTGCGATAGGATCTGGAGGAGGTGTTCTGTGTTCTCTTGGAGGAGTAGGAGGGCGAGGAGGAGGAGGAGGTTCGGGTTCCCAAACAACATTGACCTCTTCTCTTGGAGGAACTCTCCATTTCAGGCAAAGATGCCATCTCCTATTTCTTTCTTCTTGTTCTTGCCTTTGCTTGTCAAACCAAGTGTTCACAGACACCCGGTTCTCATACCGATCTTCTTCAAAGAAGATCATTGACTACTTCATCAATTTCGTCTTCTCCAAGGAAACCCCGAACGAGATTCCTGTATCTTGCGGCTTTGAAGTATTCAATGCTACCAATTAGATTTGGAAGAACGTTGGGCACAATTCTTGGTTCCCAAGACCAGGCTCGGAGGTCCAGGGGTGCAGTGAGGAGAAGTGGCGGTTGGCTCAATGATCTCTACCTCAAGGTCGATTCAAGAAAGATTCTGAACCGGTTCTAAGAACAGATTCTGTTCTCCTTGGAGAGGAGAATTTGGAGGAGAGAACAATGAGACATGAAGGGTACCATTATGGGAAGTCCAAAGAGGGTCGTGAGAGGTTGCAAAATGCGAAGAGGTTGAGCTTCACACACAACCATATTGCAGATTCAAGAGATGAAGACTCTTGAACCACGGACTCGGTCGAGTTCCTCGAGAAATGGGCTCGATCTCACGAGGGTATGTTGAGGTGCAGTGGTTGGTGAGGGGTGAAGCGGGTCTAGGTGGAGAAGGCTGGTTTGGGTGGTGATTTAGGTGGTGAAGGTGTTTGGGTTTGTAGAGGAGATGATGGAGGTGTAGTTTCAGCTGAGGTATAGTGGAGTTTGGGGGTAAAGAGGCTAAAGGTTCAATATAGGAATTTGAACTGTGGTTGAGGTCTTTGTCTAGTCCTCGAGGAGCAACATCATCTTCATCGGATGAAGAGGAGTCCGAGGGTAAAGTGGGCAAGGGCTTTTTGGTAGGTATATATGGTTGTTTCGCTGTGGTGTGGGTTTTGGTTTAGGTGCAAAAGCAGTTGGGGTGTTGGATTAATGGGTCGAGATGGAGGGTTCAACAACAAGTAGAGGCGAGAATGAACCAGTTGATAAGTAGTATCATATAAATCAACTACCTTATCAAGTACCTTCTTCCTTTTTGCAGCAGGGCATCTCCAACCTTGTGTATCCTTTTCAAAGGTGGTTTCTGAGCAGGATCAACAGAGGCGGGCTCAGGAAGAATAGCCACTCGAGGGTCGGTAGGTAGAGCACGAACCGGGGTGCAAAGGTCTCACGCTGGACAAGGCCTGCAGCCAAGCTTGCTTCATGATACAGTCGTGTTTCCTCCATCCTTTCCCTTATCATTTGATCAATCTCCATTTTCTTCTCTTCTTGTTCCTCTGTAAGCGTAGAGGGCATGCATGCAGGTCTTACTGGGAGAGTGAGTGAGGGGTTACGAGGCAATGTGAATGCACTTAGCTTGAGTGACCCTTCCGGTTGGTCCGGAGAGACACCGTGAGTCCACCACAATCTTCTTCCCTTCTTCACAACTTTCTTCCTTGCTCCTTCTTCACCTTCTTTGAATTGCAAAGCAATAGCCTTCTTGGAAAGGAGTCTCATTCTCCTTAGATTGTCTCAAGAGAGAATAGGAATCACCATCGCTTTCGAGGGCAAGCCACCTTCCAAGGTGTTGAGACCTTGAAGAAGATTTATAAGCCCTCGATTCTCCATGATTCTTGACAACGACTTTCCATAAGGGATATTCATATATTTCCCTTTTCTGGAGTACATTAAGTCTCTTCGCAGATGTTCAAAAATTATCTATTGAAGGTTGGTCTTAGGTTTTGGTTTATAATTCCACATTATGAACTTGTGGTATTTGACAGATCCACAGAGCCGATTGGGCACCAAGCAATTCATGATGATTACGAAAAGTGCTCGAAATCGTTTCTTCATTTCCACGGCCTTGGTCCTCCAGGCTTCTCATAGATAGTCTCATTTACAACATCCCACCACCAAAGATCCTTTTTCCCAACCAATGGTTTCAACCGCTCCATCATTAGGGCAATGGGTGATTTCGGAATTAGGTCCTGAGTGACCACAATGCTTTGCCTTGAACATGACTCGTAATGGTCTTATCTTTACTCCAAGCATAAGTCCGTAACTCCTTCACCAGATTCTCATAGACTGAGTTGGTCATGTAGAAGAAATCCATTATCCCCATGTCAATGAAGTCCGCTCAAGTCGTATCCTTCATTTGCCATATCCTCAAACCTTACTTCGTGTTCCACCAACACCTTGAGGTCGAGGGTTGAAGATTTTCCAGCGTTACCTACGCTCTTCTTCAGGAACTTGAACTTGCGGTGGTTGTGGAGCGACCATTGTTGAAATCGGAGAAACACAGAGTGCGAAGATGAAAGGGGTTTAGGGTTCAAAAGTGTAGACTTCTTTTTGAGAGATAGAGTGGGTAGTGGGTGATGTGAGTGAGTGAGTGAGTGGGTTATAAACGTGTTCGAGAAGTTTAAGCATTATCTTGCCGGATTTGAAATGAATTTTTGAAAAAATTTGTCTTTTTCAAACGTGTAGTCATCCAAAATTAAAGAGGCGCGATAAAATTGTCATTTCCAGAAAAGCAATTATGACTCAGTAAAAGCAAATGTCAATCACTAACGCATCAACCAGTCTCAGAGAGACACGTGTACTTAAGATTCCCAGAGACAGCTATGTAATGATCATACGAACAGTTAATGAAAAGAATATAACGAGATAAGATAATCAACAGATTTAACTACGACATAGCCAACACACTCAAGCAGAGTCAACAAGTCAAACACATCAAACAGAGTCAATTAGTCAAATAGAGTCAACTATATTCAAATAGAGTCAACATAGTCAAACATAGTCAACTATATTCAAACAGAGTCAACTTAGTCAAACAGAGTCAACTATATTAAAAAAGAGTCAACTTAGTCAAACAGAGTCAACTATATTCAAACAGAGTCAACTTGTCAAACAGAGTCATCTATATTCAGATCAAACACCTATTCCTTTATAAGAAGGAAATTCAAGTTCTTTCTTATAAAGTTGAATCTATCTTCAGCAAGGGGTTTTGTAAAGATATCTGCCCATTGATGGTCAGTATCAATAAATTTAATTTCAAGAATCCTTTCAACATAGTCTCTAATAAAATGATGTTTAATTTCAATATGTTTGGCTCGAGAATGCAAAATAGGGTTTTTAGTCAAGCATATAGCGTAAGTATTATCACAAAGTATATAGGATTTTACTCTCTTTGTCGATAGTCCTCAAGTTGATACTTCATCCAAAGTAGTTGTGAGCTACGACTGCGGCGGATATGTACTAAACCTGCTGATAGTGCAATTGTGCTTTGTCTTTTCTTTGGACCAAGAGACAAGATTTGCTCCAAGAAATTGGCACCACCACTTGTGCTTTTCCTTTCAATTCGTCTCCAAGAAAGTCAAGATCACGAGAAACCTACTAACTTGTAATCATCTGAGTTCTTATAAAGCAAAGCAAGATTAGTAGTTCCTTTAAGATACCTAAATATCCTTTTAACCGCAGCTAAGTGAGATTCTCTAGGATCGATTGAAATCTTGCACATAAGCACACACTAAACATAATATCGTGCCTTGAGGTCGTAAGATAGAGGAGTGAACCAATCATACCTCTATATACCTTTTAGTCTACCTTTTTACTTGATTCATCTTTGCCAAGAGCACATGTTGGATGCATTGGTGTGCTCATAGGTTTGGTTTCCTCTAGCTTGAACTTCTTCAAATAGCTTCTTTCACATACTTAGTCGATGGATATAAGTTCCATCTTGACATTGTTTTATTTGAATGCCAAGGAAGAATTTTAGTTCTCCCATCATACTCATCTCAAATTCATTCTGCATAAGCTTAGAGAATTCTTTGCAAAGAGACTCATTAGTAGCACCAAAGATAATATCATCTACATAAATTTGAACTACAATGAAATGCTTTTTAGATGATTTTCTAAAGAGGGTTGTATCCACCTGTCCTCTTTCAAAACCATTTGACATTAAAAAGGAACTCAATCTATCATACCAGGCTCTTGGAGCTTGTTTAAGACCATAAAGTGCCTTTTTAAGTTTGAAAACATGTTCAAGAAACTCAGTATCTTCAAAACCAGGTGGTTGTTTCACAAACACTTCCTCATTTATGAAACCATTTAAAAATGCACTTTTTACATCCATTTGGTACAAGTAATGCCATGATGTGCAAAGATAAGATAGTAGTATTCTAATAGCTTCAAGTCTAGCTACAGGAGCAAAGGTTTCAAGATAATCAATACCTTCCTCTTGTGAGTAACCTTGTGCAACAAGTCTAGCCTTGTTCCTTACCACTTTGCCATCTTCATCAAGTTTGTTTCGAAAACCCACTTGGTTCCAATGGCTAACTTGTCCTCCTGGAGGAGGCACAAGCTTCCACACATCGTTCCTTTGAAATTGATTTAGCTCTTCTTGCATAGCAATGATCCAACCATCATCGATGGGGCTTCATCAATTGTTTTTGGCTCTATCTCGCAGAGTAAGGCCAGGTCGAGTGTTCTCTCGCAGAGGATCTTGTTCGACTTTATCACTAGGTTCACCAATGATTTGGTCTTTTGGGTGATGTGGTTTGAACTTCCACCGATATGATTATTTCCTTATCACCAGAATCAGCACCAGAGACTTCACCAGAGATCACACCTAAACATCACCAGAGTCGGCACTTGTGATATCAACTCTTGTTTCCTTGTTTATCTGTAAATCATGCAAAAACTTCATCTAGCTCGACGTATCATTGTCGGGCTTTTTATCATCAAATATTACATGCATAGATTCATCAACAACTAATGTTTCTTTGTTGTATATTACGTATGCTTTAGAGCGTTAATATCCCAAAAAGATAGCTCTATGTGATTTAGAGTCAAATTTTCCTAGACTGTCCTTTGTATTGAGAACAAAGCAATACACCCAAATTGATGAAAATATGAAATGTTGGGTTTTCTTCCTTTCCACAATTCATAAGGAGTCTTATTCAAGATAGGTCTAATATAGATTCTATTTTGAATGTAACATGCAGTTGTTTACCGCTTCGCCAAAAGTGCTTAGCAATATTTGTTTCGTGAATCATGGTTACGGCCATTTCTTGCAAAGATCTATTTTTCATTTCTACAACACCATTTTGTTGTGGTGTTCTAGGGGATGAAAAGTTATGAAAAATACCATTTTCTTCACGAAGTTTTGAAAGGATTCATTTTCAAATTCACCACCATGATCACTTCTAATAGTAGTAATACAAAAACCTTTTTCATTTTGCACTTGTTTGCGAATCACGTAAAACACCGTAAAAACTCATCCTTGTGGGTTAAGAATTTTACCCATGTCCATCTAGTATAGTCATCGACAATGACTAGACCATATTTCTTTCCAGACAGCGAGTTACGGTTGGTCCAAATAAATCTAAATGTAAAAGCTCGAGGGCCTTGAGGTGGAAACAATATTTTGGAATTAAAAGAAGATTTCGTTTGTTTCCACTTTTTGACATGCTTCACAAAGAGCATCGATTTGTACTTGAGATTTGGTAAGCCTTTAACAAGTCCTTTCTTGTTAAGCTTTGAGATTAACCTCAAGCTAGCATGACCAAGTCTCTTGTGCCAGATCCATTGCTCTTCATCAATTGACAAAAAGCATTTTACATTTTGATCAGCCAACTCAGAAAGTTTGATTTTATAAATATTGTTCTTTCTCTTTGCTCTAAAGAAAATGGATCCATCCTTTTTGCTTTTGGCTATACATTCATTATTGTTAAAGGCAACATCATAACCACTATCGCATAATTGACTTATACTCGATGAAGTTATGGTTGGTAAATCGACCAATAAAACATTATCAATAGAGGGTAGAAATTTCTCACCAATTTTTCCACAACCAATGATTTTACCATTTTGGTTTCCTCCAAAACCAACATTTCCACCTTCTTTAAGTTGAAGATCTTGGAACATACGCCTTTCTCCCGTCATGTGTCGTGAGCACCCACTGTCTGAGAACCAGGACTGGTGTCTTAACTCTGTTGCTAAACAAATCTGCAACATAGACAATCTTGTCCTTAGGTACCCAAATCTTTTTGGGTCCTCTTTTGTTAGTTCTAGAAGGAGACTTGTCCTTCTCATTTTTCAGTTCATAACATGCATTTCTAATGTGTCCCTTCTGATTGCAGAAAGTACAAAGCAAACAGTCACTATGATTATTAGTATCCTTGGTTTCCAAATGTATATTTTGAAAGGTGGGTTCTTCTGGTTTGTAACCAAGACCCTTTTTACCATTTTGGCTTACGCCCCAAATCATAGATGCTTGTTTACTACGTGTGACACATTCAAGAAGAAATTTTTGAAATCCTCTTCATATTTTGAAGAGTTGCATTCTCTTGATTCTCATTACTGTGGGCTGTTACTCACCAATCGGTGGTTTTCGCTTTGAGTTTTTCATTCTCCTCGGTGAGTATTTGAAATTGTTTTTGAAGATTTGAAAATTTCTTTTCAAGGATTTATACTCATTGTTGAGTTTGGAAGACTCGTCTAACGATTCATCAAAGGCTAATTGAATATTAGAAGAAATGTTAGAATCTACCTCTTCTTGTTCTTCTTCTTCACTGTCTGACTCTATATTGGCCATAAGAGCCATGTTGGCTGTTCTTCATCATCATCATCGATGATGACTCGTAATCATCCCATGTAGCCATGAGACTCTTCTTCTTCTTACCCTTAAAGCCACCTTTCCTTGATTTCTCAAGTTGTGGACATTCGACTTGTAGTGGCCAGGTTTCTTGCATTCATAGCAAGTAACTTGGCTTTTGTCCTCAAGTCCTTCTTTTCTTTTGAGTCGTGTTTTCCCTTGAGTCCTTCTTAGGAACTTTCTTCTAAACCTTCCTTTGCTTTTCATCATGCGTTGAATCTTCCTTGATATTAAGGAAATTTCATCGTCGATATCTTCACTACTCTCTTGAGATGAATCTTTGTCGTTGTCAAGTTCACTTGGAGAGCTTTAGAAGTAGATGCTTTGTGTGAGGATTTTAAAGCAATGGTCTTAGTTTTCTTGGGAGGTTCTTCTTCATCAAGCTCAAGCTCGTGAGCTCTTAGTGAACTCAAAAGATCTTCAAGTCGTAATTCATTCAAGTCCTTGGCTTCTTGAATAGCCGTGACTTTGGGTCTCCATCTCTTTGGCGGACTTGTTAAGGTTTTCTTAACATGGTCAGCAGTAGTATAGCTTTTCTTGAGAACCTTCAAGCCATGAACTAATGTTTGAAATCTTCCAAACATAGTTTCGATGCTTTCATCCTCTTCCATCTTGAAGAGTTCATATTGTCTAACCAAGATATTAGCCTTGGTTTCTTGTACTTGGGAAGTACCGTCATAGGCTAAAGCCAGTGAGTCCCAAATTTCTTTGGCAGTGCTGTTATTACCGCATTTCTCAAACTCTTTTTCAGAGATAGCACATACAAGAAAGTATCTTGCTTTTTGGTGCAAGGTATATTCCTTTTTATGATCATCAATCCAAGACTCCCTAGGAATAGGATTTCTTTTGGAGTCAATCGTTCTGTGTCTTGTTTTGAACCATATCCCAAAGTTCAAACTGTTGAGATTCGAAAAAGTTTTTCACTTTATCTTTCCAGAGTCATAGTTAGATCCAGTGAACAAAGGGGGACGGTTAACGTGACCACCGTTCGTTGCTTGCCATAGGATAGTATAGGATCTTTTCCTCTCACCTTTGTTAAGTGCTCAACCAAGAGGCCGAGCTCGTACCAATTGAACGTGGCAAAAACACAAGAAAGGGGGTTTGAATTGGGTTTTTAAAAACTTTTTCGCAAATACAAATGTTTAAGAAAAATAACTATTGAATGAACTGTGCAAGGAATAAAGAGTAGAGAGAAGAAAGAGACACAGAGATTTATACTAGTTCACTATCACCTGATAGCTACGTTTAGTCCCTTCACTCACTTGAAGGATTTCTCCACTATAATCAACTGATTACACTTGAGAGTATATTTACGCGCTGGCTATACTCACAACTTCTTAAACGACTCAAGACAGTTGAGCCTCTAAGGTATACAACCCATCTTGGGCTAAGTACAGATTCAAATAAGAGTTTTGAAACAATATAGAGATAACTCTCTTCAGAGAGGATTTACAATGAAAATACTTTTAGCACAAAATAACTTTCTTAAAGAAAGAATAAAACAGTAAGTGCCTTGTTCAAAGATCTCAGAGACTTGGATGAATTCTTGATTGCTCACTGTCTCTTGATTGGGTAGTGTTTGAGAAGATAGATGTTGATGCTCTCACTACTCAGAAAAATATTCAAGTTGCTAGCTTGCGTACAACTATGTTGAAAATCGTTTGTTGTTCACTTCTTGTCTTACTTCAGTGTATGAGGTAGGATATATAGCTAGGGTTGAAAAAGTGCCGTTGTAAGTGCTGTTGTGACACAACGTCTCTTTTTGTCCGAAGTCAAAGCTTCAGATCCTGGAACTTTGGCTTTTGCAGGTTACGTCGCTTTCAAGACGAAAAGCATTCTGAGTATTATACGCAATGTCAGTAACTTTGTCCTTAGTGAGCTTTTCAAAATATAGACACTTCAAGCACAAGTTTCCTTGATGATTTTATCCTTTGACATTCTTCTTGTCCTCGTATAACAGGGTACTTCAATTTCACTATCAGAGCTCTTCGTTCAAAGACTTCACTGTTCACCAGAATCAAGTATTCTTCAATACAGAGCTGAGAGGGCTATCACATAGCAGATTCTTGTTGAAGCACAATAAGTCTTCATAGAGTGCACTAAGTAGAATCTGTTGTATTGTTGACTTGCACCAGAGAGTTGACCAACCAGATTGTGACTATGCTCTAACAGAGCGTTGACCAAACAGATTCGGAGTCTTCGAAAGAGCAGGTCACCAACAGATTTGACCGAGTCAAATCATGTCTTGCATCATATACCAGAGTGTTGACCAACAACAGAATGTTGACTAACTCCAGAGCGTTGACCAAACAGATTCTATGTGCCAAGAATCAGAGCCAGAGCCGGACTTTGATGAGTGAAGTTCAAGATTTCACTAAGTCTTCTGAAGCAAATTTCTCCGAGTATAAATACTTTCTGCACACTTATAACCATGTTAGAGAATAAATTGTTCTCTTAATCTTTTGTTATCATCAAAACAATTAAGGGTTATTGTTTCTGAATCCACTTGATTCCAACACCTTGATCTTGGGCGGTATCTTGAGATTCCAAAGCTGTTTCCAATTGCCCCATTTCCTCAGATGCGAAGAATCAATCATGGATTCCATACAATGCCTATAAGCAGACTTGACCGTGTAGATGCCTCGAGAATCTGGGCCCCAGTAACGATGATCCTCCCTTACTGATTCGAGCAACGGCACCGCCATAACCCTCCTCACATAAGCTTCCGAGAGTATACTAGTTAGGAGATTGTAGTTCCACTACTTTAGACCAGGGAGAATTAGCTCACTTACTCTTAAAGGAAGGGTTTGCAGATTCACATGTGGCAGAGCCGTAAGTCTCTGATTGTCTCTAAGCCAACAATCTCCCCAAACATTTATGTCTTCACCTGAACCAATTCTCCAGCGAGAGCCTTCAGCAACCACTTCCAAATACTACGCCAAGTAAAGCTAGGTTTATTACCAAGGGGCGCCTCTAGGAAAGAACATCTAGGAAAGTATTTAGCTTTGAGGATTCTAGATGTGAGGGAATCCGGGTTTTTCATGAGTCTCCACCCTTGCTTGCCTAGCATAGACAAATTGAAGGCGTATAGATTACGAAATCCCATGCCTCCGTGTTCCTTTCTTATAGACAATTTATCCCATGACAACCAGTTAATACCTCTATTACCAGCACGAGAGGAACCCCACCAGAAAGAATTCATCATTCTTTGCATTTCCTCTCCCAAATATTCAAGGATTAAGAAGAGGCTCATAACATAAGTCGGGATAGCTTGAAGGACAGATTTAATCATCACTTCCCTTCCCGCTCTCTCGAGAGACCTACCACTCCAAGAGTTGATCTTCCGCCAGACTCTATCCTTAATGAAGTTGAAAATAACCTTCTTGCTCTTCCCCACCATTGAGGGAAGACCAAGATACTTGTCAGTTCCTAAGCACGCCTGAACTCCGAGGATAGATGTCACTGTTGCTTTGCACGTAATGGTTGTATTCTTGCTATAGAAGACTTCAGACTTCTGATAGTTGATCTTTTGCCCTGAAGCTTTCTCATAAGTTTGGAGAATATCCTTCATCATTTTTGCCTCTCTCTCCATTGCCCTGAAAAATAAAAAACAGTCATCTGCAAAAAGAAGGTGAGTAGTTGAGGGTGCTCCTCGGCAAATTCTGATCCCATGCAAATCACCCTGCTGTTCAGCTTTGTTAACAAGAGCTGTAAGGCCCTCCGCACACAAAATAAAAAGATATGGCGAAAGTGAATCCCCTTGTCTGAGCCCTCGTCCTGGAATGATAGAATCAATTGGTTCCTGATTAACTAGAACCCTATAGGAAACAGATTCAACACACATCATTATCCACCCAATCCATTTATCATCAAAGCGCATTCTTCTCATAACTTCTCGAAGATACCCCCAATCAATCCGGTCATAAGCTTTACTAATATCGATTTTCAAAGTCACATCTCCCACCTTCCCTGAAGATTTGTTCTTCATGTAATGAATGGTTTCAAAGGCTATGAGGGCATTATCTAGAATAGACCTCCCACTCACAAAGGCAGATTGATTATCAGAAATATACTTAGGAAGGAGGCGTTTGAGTCTATTAGCAAGTACCTTAGACAAGAGTTTATATACCACATTACACAAAAATATTGGTCTCCAATCTTGCATAGAGAGAGGATTCTCACCTTTGGGAATGGGAGCAATATGTGTGTCATTGATGGGGTCTTCAATATATTCGTGGTCTAGCCACAGGTTGTAGGCTTGCAAAATTTCAGGACCAAACAAGTCCCAATAGCGGGCGTAAAATGCCGAGTTGAGCCCATATGGGCCAGGGGTCTTATTTGGGCTTGTCTGATGGAGAGCTTCCTTCAGTTCATCTAGCGCTATGGGTGCCAACAACATCACATTATCTTCTGGTGTCACACGCGGGGTCATGGCTTCAATAACTGGGCCATTATCACTATCAATGGGCTGAAATAATTCTGAGAAATAATGGGTCGCTGCTGCCTTTATGTCTTATTGGGTTTCCACGATCAAATTATCCGACCCAACAAGCTTCTTGATTCTATTCCTTCGCTTGCGAGTAGTGGTTGAGGCATGAAATAGGGCTTTATTTTGATCTCCTTCGCGCATCCAGTGCACTTTGACACGCTGACTCCAATAACTTTCTTCTTGGGCCAAAAGAAAACCAAGCCTTTTCCAGATGACTTCAAAATCTAAAGCATTGGGCCGGTCTCGTATATCCCGTGTTTCCTCCAAAAGCCTTTTACAATTTGCTGTTTCTTTTTTGAAGTTGGGCCGGATGTTTTTAGCCCACCTTGCCAACTTATCTATGCACTCTTGGATTCTAGCTACAAGACTACTACCACTTTGTCCAGCCCAATTACTACGAATCAGATCAACAAGCCCATATTCCTTGAGCCAAGAATTTTCAAATTTGAATCGATTTATGTACACATGGGCTCTCATGGGATGGCATCGAAGTAAAATGGGAGAATGGTCCGAGATGGTGGCCACAAGATTTTCCAGGGAAGCCTGCTGGTACAAATTCAACCATTCTTGGGTAGCCATGGCTCTATCAAGCCTCTCTTCAACTTCATTATCCTTACCTTTGCTCTTCCACCAAGTGTAAGGGTGTCCTTGCAAAGGAATGTCAATAAGACCCGCATCAGAAACTGCTTCTCTAAAGCCACGAATCCTCCAACTGGAATGTTCATGCAGGCCTCTCTTATCTTCATTAGAAAGAATATCATTGAAATTACCCAACACACACCATGGGGTGAGCATTTGATTAGCTAAATTACAGAGCATTTTCCTAGAGTCCCTACGTCTACCACTGCCGGGATATCCGTAAAAACCTGTCATCTTCCACTTGCCTTTCTTCTCATCCTCCACTTCAATGTTTATGAAATTCAAAGAGTAGCTAATGATTTCACAATGAAAATTTGTCTTCCAAAGAAGAGCCACTCGTCCCCCTCTTCCCTCTCTATCCACTGAGAAGCAGTGATCAAAACCTAAACTTCTACGTAACTGTTCGACTTTATTCGAGTGAGCCAAAGTCTCAAAAAGAAAAATTGCATCCGGTATGTAACGCCGAATGAGGTGACGAAGATCTGGAACTACGCGCAGATCACCCAGGCCTCGGCAGTTCCAATTGATGATATTCATGGGTCCTGGCAGGCCTGGGGGCCAGGACCTGCCAAAAAAAATGATGCTCGAAAATTAGGTTGTGGTGCAATTGGACTGCCTCATCCTTGTTCTTTGCATGGTCACACGTAACCAAGTGCATATCATTGTCACTCATAGGAAGTAGTTGCTGAGAAGGTGTCTCCCTGCGCCTCTTTTTTGGATCTAGTGGGCCCTCTATGCTATTAATTGTCAGCGCGTGTATCTCAGCACTTTTATTTGTTGGCTTTATTACGGGTACAATATGTTTGTTCCGAGATTGTTGTGATAGATGATTTCCTATATTGATAGCCCTTGTCTCATTATCTCCTGAATTTGAGCCATCATTAAAAGTAAAAACCATATATTTGCTCTTTGACCCCGTTGACCCATTAGGATTTGAAAATTGCGCGTAATTGTTGCGCGTATCTCGTCCTTGATGCGGCAACCCTGGACCTGCCAAATTAGGATTCGCTTGCCCTCCCACCTGAGTAGCCCTACCGCCGCCAGGTTTCTCCTCTCTCAGCCAACGCCCTGTACCTTTGCTACTAGATCTTCGTGTTTCAGCTCTCAGTTCCACACCCCAGTCTCGGCTATCATCATCTTGCTCTACCATAAACAGGGATTCGCATGAGGCAACCACAGAAGAAACATAATGTGCCCAATTGTTGATACATAAAAGTGACCACAGACCATTCTTCTCTATCGCACCTAACCTTCCTCTCTTTCTTGAGTGGTTTTGTCACATCAACGCTTACCCGGATACACATATAGTTTCTCCATATGATGGTATTGTTGGATTGATCATAAGCCACGAATGATCCAATGTAGTTACCCAGCGACTTTCCAACAATTTCTAACATAAGACCTACAGGGAGATTATGTACTTGTACCCAGAACTCAACAGTGTTCAGTTGGATGTTTTGCAGTGGGACACCGATAACCATTCTCCCCAGGATAAGTATGTGATTATCAAAAGACCAAGGCCCTCCCTTCAGAACATTCTCCATATCCATTTGGTGGAAAAATTGAAACAAAAATATACCTGGAGTGGCTTTCTTTATAGCAACACCTTTGACTGGACTCCAAACCCCAGCCATTCTTTCCTTCATCATCATGACACGGATCGGCCTATCCGTGAGAAAACGTCCCATTAGGCATAGTTGTAGATCGCTAGAGTTGTTGCTCTCCTCTTCTACATGAAAACTCAGCCCTTCTTCTTCATCTCCCACGATCGATAAACCGCTAAGGTTGAGTTGCTCCATCTCACAATCCTTTCCAAAGAGGTTGGAAAAACAAAAGTACACCGCCATACCTGTCTCACAAAGATAGGGCATCTCACAAGGAGAAGAAAAAGTTGGGTTAATACAATTATTTTACTTTTGAATCTCTAAGAAATCATTAATACTTTTTTCCTATTGTGGTTTTTTTTTAATGCCAAATTTTATAAAAAAATAGTAAACAAATATTTTAATAAAAAATTATATTAAGATATAATATATTATGTTATAAATTTAAACCTTAGTTTGTTACTAGTTATTCATTTAAAAAATATTGTGTTGATAATTGATTTCCGATATAAATATTATGGGATAATTAATTTCTTGATATTTTGAATTTGAAATTTGAAATGTTGATATTAGAAAATAATTAGTTTATGGACAAAAAAGAAGATAATTAGTTTGATAATTGATTTTAAATTAAATATACTGATATTATGGAATAATTAAGATTTTTTTAAGGTGGTATAATTGAGAGATGAAAACCAGATAAGTGAACATTGAATTTTGTCAAAGCCTTTTCTTAATTTATTTTTTACTTTTACCTTTATTTCTACAATTTTATTTTCATTAGAAATTAAAGATTAAAATTTGAAAAGAAAAAGCAAAAGGTAAAAATTAAAAAGAGAAAAATTTAAATTGATGGTCTGGCAAATAAAAGTATTGATGATTTAGCCCAATTATTTGTAGGCCTTAGATATAACAAAATCAAGCAAAGCATCACTGCAAATAAAAATAATCCCCCCTCTCGCTAACAAGAGCTTGAATTACGCTCCACTTCCTTTTTATGTTAAATCTACACTCTCCTCTGTTGAGAAGTAAACATGTAGAGTAAATTTTACTCTCATCCCTTAATGATTAAATATGTATTACATTTTAATTCATTTTAACATAAACAGATCTTTTAATGGTAGCAAATAACTTTAAACCATCATTTTGGAATTTTCCCCTTTTTTATAACTTTCAGTGTAAATGATAATTAATTTTGAATACTTTACTGTTAATTTTATGACTTTAGAAGATTTTTTATGACTTTAGAAGATAAAATTTAGTTTTAAATATCCTTTTTATTATTAGCTTTATTAATTTGCCCAAGATTTTTATTTTGTCTTTTATTGCTCTATAGTCGATAATAGGGTTTAAAACAACATGTTAATAATATTGCAAATCAAAATTAGAGAAAAAAAACATGCATAAGAAGTTTTTTTGGTCAGCTAGTAGAAATGATAAACAACAAACACACACACACACACACACACGTCTAAACGGTAACACCCGGGTTCGAACACGGTCCCGACGTCCCCATGTCGCTGAAATTGCCAAAACAACCAACAGTGGGGCACACATGCATAAGAAGTTTGATTACAATAAGATTAACTAAAACATAATACATATTTACTTCTCAAGAAAGTGAGTTGTATATTTTAACATGAGAGAGGAGAAAAATGTAACCCTGTCATCTTTTTGGGAAGAAAAGCATAATTAGGGGAAATGAGTGTATATTTTGACATAAGAGGGAAAAAATATGTAATTTAAGCGTATCTAAAGTGGAGGCAAAATGTAATTTTATCAAATAATAATAAATAAATGAAAAAGAAAGGAAAAGGCAAGCGCAAGGTGCGCATGAACATGGTGGACTGAAGGCTGGAGAGTGATGTTTTTACAACTTCTAACAAATTTGAAGTCTTTACGCTTTGTGCACCATCATGTTATTTAACATAAGCTCTTCATGAATAAAATGAGGATTTATTCTTCATATATCATTCATTTTTACAAACACCATTTCATGTTCATCACACATAGTGTCTCCCCTCTCTCCTCTATTTCTCTAACAAAGCTGTAATATTTTTCTCTCTTTAAATCATTTTATCAAAACTTTCATATGTGATTCTCCTTTCCAGTAAAGTTGTTCTCTTTAAATAAATTTCTTTTTTGTAATTAGCCAATTTTTAGTTAAATCAGAATTTTATTGATAACTTTTCATTAATATTCACAATTAATATTTGCATTCATTAATGTTAATTCCCTATAGCCAACCACTTTTTCAACATTTATTTTCATTTTATTATCAACAAAATACATTTTTTTTATTAAAAACCAACAAATAAGTTAATAACTACAAAGAGTTGTAATCATACATTTTCTCATTTACTCTTAAGCAAGAAAACAATCAAAATACATCATACAAAATTACAAAAGCCAACCCACTTTCTTAACACTTATTTTCATTTATTACCAACCAATTAATTATTTTTATTAAAAACTAACCACTAATTTAATAACTACAAAAATTGGTAACTATAGATTTACTTATTTATCCTTAACTTAAGGAGGAGAAACAATCAAAATACCCCGAACAACATTCCTTTATACATAGATAGATAATATAATAATATACATATTACATACAATATATAAAACTTATGTATATAAAACCTGTATCTATACATTTTATAAAGGCAATAGTCTTGCTTAACCAGTTTTTTCGTGTCCTACTTTTTTAGCCTGATCCAACTGGATCTGAGTTGGATCTTACTCACGCCCACTAGTGTTATAAAAAATATATTTATTAAAATAAGAATATATATTACTCCACAACTGTTTTTATGATAATATAATAATAAGACGTATTCCATTGTTTCTATGTATTTTTTTTACAAGTGTTTCTATTAAGATTATAATTTAGACTATGCATGTATATTTGTAAAACAAATTCTTGATTGATGTAAAATTGAATTTAAAATCTATTTATCACAAAATTTGAATTTAAAATCTTAACAATTGTTTTGCTAACCTAACTTGTTGAAGACTTTTTCATATAAACAAATTTAAATTTCCTTTTAAATATTAATATATGTTTTTTTAACAAGATTTTGAATATCCGTTAATTAATTGTTATATAAACTATTTCTTTAAGTTATTATATTTATATCTAATTAATATATTAAAAAAATTATCAATGGAAAATTTCCAATAACCTATGAAATATATTATATTTTCAGATAGTATTTTATTTCTCATAGGATTTAGCCCCTTATCAATTAGTTATTATGATGATCGATTTCATTATTCTATTAGGATTAGAACTAGTCTTGTATCTATAAATAAGGGTTAGTGGTTGACCTTTTGTATCATCTCATTATCATCAATTGCAATCATAAGTATTAATTCTTTCTCTTCTCTCTATCTAAAGCTCATTTACTTCAACGTGTTGTATGTGTTGTTCTTCTATGCCATGCAATGCAATGTATAGGGCCTACATCTACTCCATGGAGAGATTCTAAAACAATCAAGAGGAGCGATCGGGAGTACATGTTCCGTTTCAATATTCTTATGAGTACTTATCTCATATTATAATTCATATGTTTGTACTGGAACACTCTACACTGATCTTGAGTTCTTGCAGCGTCTCGTCGGGCTCATCACTGTCACGACACAGGTGAGTTACCACCTGGCCGCATGTGGGGTCTCGCACCGTGATGCCCCCAAGGTTATTGCAACCTTCACTTATGCACTCTCGCTTGTACCAAAACGTGGCTCTCTCTCTTTTGGACTTATGTCAAAATTCCTTATGCCAATCATCAATGTACTACCACCAGAGGCAGAAGCTGCACCAGACGTAAAAGCTGCCATAAAAGCTACCACAGAAGCTGCACCAAAGGCAGATTCTACCTGAGACGACTATGTCCCATTTTCCCAAATTCCTAAGTATATAGATCTTAAACGTATTTGAACAAAAATATTAGTGTAAAAATTATTATATTGTCGCATGCGAAAGTGTACAGATATACCTAAAGGTACCCTTCCATAGGGCCCCAGCTATACAGGGTGTATAGTGATAGTAACTTGGATTCCTCGTCTATTGACTCTGACTCACTGGCTGTAGATCAACTCAAATGATCTCACTTCCAGAAATCGTTAGGTACCTGATAAGAACACATTATACGCACCATTAAATGGGAAAGCAAGATTAGAACTCGTGTATAAAAAGGCAAGTATACACAAGCAGATCAACCACTCTCGCTCTCATGCACCTAGGGTTCTATATGCTTACGAGCCACACAGCTTATAAGGATGGCAGAAGCGGCCCCACCTTAGCCACCTTAGCCTTTATAGATAACAGCTCAGCAACCTCCCACCTGCGTTTGGGTAGGTCAAGTCAGTTGTCCATCCCCATATCCCGCTCATCGTATCCCTAAGAGTGCATCCATCCTCCCCAATTACAGCTGATAGGAACAGGTGTCGGGACAACACTCAGGATCGGCACTATGGACAGTGACGCAACAGTACCCCGTCAGGATGACCAGGCTACCCGACGTCCCGACAGGATGGTCGCGAGTCATACGTTACCTGTGGACTTGTCGGACCTAGACTATCTTCAAGGACCAACGTGTCCTATATTGACTGCATCGTACCCGCACTCTGGTACCCGACCTCGTACACAGCCTATGTGCACGACGGTGGATTACAATAATGAATATGAAACCTCCCCACGTGATGTTTCATTATATAACATCTCATTCAACACTTCTCAGCTTATCATTTCAGCCATCATTAACATCTTATTTCAGCACTTATCAGCAAATCTTAGAACAATCATTTAACACATTAATCAGCATGAGGCTAATATCATCATCGTATACACAACACAATGTCAATCATCAGCCATCCTTGATCAATATAGGGATACAACATCAATTATCATTCATCCTCGATCAACATACTGATCAACCCTAGTGTCGCTCAGGCGACCTACTACTGACATGTTATCAATCAGCACACCAGCAATCACACACATAATCATAAAGCCATCATATGAAATCAGCATCATATCAATCAACATCCATCCAGAGATATCAATAGGTCATTCATATGGTTGACAGACCTTTGACAACTGTCCTCAACTATCACAGGTCACAGCCCCTCTCCTGGGGTGCTGCTGTTATCAACCGCTAGTAGGGCTTGGGTCACCCTATGCCTAGTTATACACTTATTCTAATCCTACAATCCCTAGTGGATAGGGTTCAGATCTCCCACCTGGTTAGAAGATCGCTGCAGCTACAGCCACTCTCTGCACCCTCGCCGCACCCGCTATTCGTACTCCTATCTCTGGACACTCCTACCTTGCCTAGTTGCCTGCTAGGCCGCACTCAACTCTTTTCCTCTCCTCTTTGAGGATTACCTACTAAGAGCTTTCTGATGCACAAGATCCTAACTTGAGGCAAGTGCAGAGATACTTGTTCCTTAGTGGCCCTCTAAGTCTCATTCCCTTCTCAATCTCAAGGATTGCCTACTAAAGGTTTTCTGATGCACCAGATCCTCATTGGAGACAAGTGTAGAGCATACTTACTCCTTAGAAGTTCCTAAAGAGAGAAAGCTAGAGAGAGAAGAGGTTTTGTCACGAATGGAAATGAAGGGGTGATGGGGTATTTATAGGCGAGCCTCACCCTCCATCGCGTCGCGATGGAAGCTTCTGGTCCTTTCTAGACGCACAAGTGGCGCAAATCTAGTGGCTTGATTTTTACCTTCGTCGCGTCGCGAGGGACACTATGTAAATCCTGTCGCGTCGCGACCTGTTTAAGGGGAAAGATCTATTTTTTTCTCCTTCTAGAAACTTCTGGGGTGATCCGCACCCTTTCCAGGGGCATTTTCATCTTATTAAGTGTTTTTATGACTTTCCTAAGATTTATGGGTCCAACTTAAGCCCAATTTATCCCTAATTAAAGTTTTTAATACCGGTTTATCAATCTAATTACACTTTAAAATATTATTTGAAAAATAGGATGTTACACTACCACCAGAGGCATCTAGTGTTCTAACAAAATATGTCTAATACTCCCTTCAACAAGTTTTCAAAGTATCCGCTTAACACAAGGAACAAACTCAATAATAGAAAGAATGTCCAGCAACAGTAAAGAAACTCATAGAAAATCAAAGCTAAGGGTAACATCCAACACATGTAACATAAAGAAATACTCAAATTTCCTCTTTCACTATTCTAAGATTAGTGCATCGGAAAAATAAGAATTATAGAAGGGATAGGGCCACCCTTGACTCAAATGATTCACCTCCGACTCTACCACCATTATTGAAGTTCCTCACTCTCCATTACCTGAAGTTTTTTTTTTTCTAGTTGGTAAAGGCTCCTCCTTCGAAATCTCCACAAGCTACAAATTTAAAAATCCCCACAAAATGAGTGATGTAATTTAAAAGAAAAGAGAAAAGAAAGAAAAAGAAGAAAAATCCCACCTTTACAACCTGAATAAAAGATGAAAACTTTCTCTTTTATGTTTGAGGTAGAGGTGAAAGGAAGCAGAAGTGAGGGGTAAAAGGCTTGTGGGTGGTAGATTTTAGTAGGAAAAAACATAGAATAGAAATCAGAAAGTGAAAAACAACTTCATGGTTTTCAACGTGAGAGTATTTTCACCCAGGAATAAAGTGGTTGGTTGTGTATGAGAGAGTGGAGTGATTGGAGGGAGTATTTAAAGAGAGCTATTATTTAGCTGATACATTATTAAATAAAATTAGAAATTATCATAAAATCTTGGAATAGATCAGATTAAATGTGGTAGTAGATTTTATTTTTTTTTTGACTAAATTCATTGTATATTTGCCTAAATTACCAATTGACAGAGTAAAAAAAATCTGCATCCTACAGTTAATAACTTCTCCAGGTGTCAAATATTTTGTTTTACAAAAATTACAAATTAAAAAAATATAATCATGAAAAGGATAAACCTAAATCTGTCAGAAAGTTGTAAAAAGATTCGCAGAAGCAAATTCATTGTACATGTGATCAAAATAATCAATCCTGGTTGTTTGCTTCATTATTTATTATATATTTTTTCTAATATCATTTACATTAATTACACAACGTAACTAGTTACGTAGCATATCTATATTTATATTATTATTGTTTTTAGCAAGATTATAAGATGATAGTATTATATCTCAATTCAATCAAAAATTTTAGTTAACGTCAGCGTAACAAAAACATTTCCTTATTATTTTTAATATTTTATTTACAATTATAAACTTAATTTCTAATTGAAAAAAAGTAGAATGTTATATCCTGCCCAAACGGACCCTGTCAAATAATGCTGTATGTTTTCAATACATGCAGAACATGCACCACATTTTCATGGACTTTTTTTTTTGGGGGGTGGAGGTGATTCTAGTTTAATAAATTACACTTTAAGTTTTTGCTCTTTTCCTTCTAAAAAGTTCTTTAACAAGTATAATTTGCAAGATGTTTGTGTGTGCTTAAGCGAAGGGGTGGCCCTAAGGGTGTGTAGGATGTGCGACCGCACAAGGTCTTATTTTTTAGGGAGCACCAATTTTTTTTTTACTTAGTGTATATATATATTAAAATAAAAAATTATATAATTAATAGACCCAGTCGCATCATATAAAAAAAAAGACCTAGTCAGATACGTCAATTCACTTCTCGTACTACTCTAATTTGATAACAGTAAAAACATTTCATAGGCTTGTGTGTAATTGAAATGAGCACTCTAATTGATTACTCATTACTCAGTCAAAAAAATATTGATTACTTATTACAAGTTTGGGCCAAAATTGGAATTATAATGAGCCTAATTTTTTGCACATGTCGTTAGGAATAAAAGGCTTTTCTGCATTAGAGTTGAGTCTCCCACTAATACAACAATTTACATTTCTTATTTTATGAAAGTTTAAACTTGCACTCAGTTAGTTCTGAATCTCTTATCTATTGAGCTCCCAAAATTCCTTTTCATCTTGATTAAAAATTTCCTTGCGTGAGATACTGTCATACTGAGATACCAAATTGACCAAACAACAAAAATTTATTTAATATTCCCTTATTTGTGTGACTTATTTCTATTGATAAGGTAAACGTTTTACAATTTCTTTTTTTATTTATTTATAAAATTTCGGTTCTTCTTTATCCTCTTTCTTTTTGTTTTTGTTTTTATGTGTATTTGAGTAATATATTTTTATATTTTATAGATTATTAAATTTTAACTTATTTTTTGTTTAGGAAAAAACTTATTTTTTGTGTGTGCAGTGTGCTTCAAATATGCTAGGGACTAATAATTTCTTTTTTGGTGGGAACATGACTTTGAAGAAATTTTTATCATCTGAATATCTTTCGAGTCAAACCTTGTGGCACTTATTGCTATTTTTTCAGTATATTTGCGATCTACAATGTCGCAAAGTAGATTAAATAGTCTTGCCATGATTTCAATTGCAAATGATTTTTAAAGAATCTTGATTATGAACATATTATTAATGATTTTGCAGCAAAAAATGCAAGGAGGATGATATTCAAAGATTAATAGGGCATCACTTTTTTTTTCTTTAGCCCTTGTGATTCATGTACTATCGGTGGATGTTGTTGCTAGTGTGGGATGCTATTACTACATGTTCGGGTTGATAGATACATGTATAACTACTTTTGCTATAATTCTATTGTAGTTTTGGTTTGGTTGAACTTTTCAATATTGATGTAATCTTTAACTTTTCTTCTACAATATTTTATTTCACTTAAGGTTATATTAAAACTATTAATGACTAGCTTTTTACAGCTCTTATATGTTGAAAGCTATCTGCATTTGATAATCAATATAAATAAATATACATATACATATATATATATATGACTTATAAAAAAAGGATACCAAGTTCATACTTCGTATAGGGCACCCAAAATCTCAGGGACGGTCTGCTTAAACGTAGACCTTCTTGTTTAAACATGAAAAAAATAAATTTGATCTGCATTACGTGCATTTGCCCAAATTTCTTGGTCCATTATTCTTTTTTGTCAAGATTGTTTCAATTTTTTTGTTATTGAGCTCAAGTTTTGTTGAAAAGTTAATAAAACAAATAGTCGCTGTATATAAAAAAGATATTTGAATTATTTGTCTCATTGCGTTCTATTGTTTTTCCTTTTTTTTTTTGGCATTTGTATCGCTAGTAGGGATGGCAATTTCCACCTGTGTATGGGGATCCTCATGACTACCCCATTTGGGCATGGTGAATTTTTCCCGTGGAGACCGGGGAGAAAATCCCGGTCGGGGATGGGGACGGGGATCCCACCCCCGCCCCGAACATATTACATAACTATCCCTAAAAAATACATATATATATGTATTATAATGATTGGTTTTTTGGTCTTTTTATGTCTTTTTTTAATTTTTAAAAACTATAATGGTTTTAGTAAAATAAAACAAAAGAAATGTCATCACTCATCAGATTCACAAATCATGATCATAATAACTTCACATGTTGGACTAGACATAGAAAATTGATTTTGATATTGTAATTTTGAAACTTTTTCATACTTTTATATTTTTTTTTCAATTTTAGTGTTTTTTTTTTATTTTTTTAAATTTTCGGGGTCCCCGTGGGGACCTGCGGGGATCCGTGGGAATGGGGATGGGGGAGAAAAACTCCCCATGGCGGCGATCGGGGACGTAGACGGGGGAAAATCTGGGGGACGGGGCGGGGAGCGGGGGAGCACTCCCCGGTACCGCCCCGCCCCATTGCCATCCCTAATCGCTAGCTTGAGAATTTCCTAATTCAGTTGGATTTTCCCATTAGTGTATTATCAATCACTACGGTGCACTTCCTTGCCCTTTGAGCCTATTGACACGTAATCATAAAAAAAAACGTCAAGAAAGAAACATGCTAGACTATATCAAACATCAACGAGGAAGTAAGTTATAAATGCAGGTAATCCAGCAAAATTGTCCTGCCTGCGTACTAATTACATGCGGTAGGTACTCCCAAAGTAGGGCCATATTTGGCCAGTTCCTTGCTATAAGCTACCTTGGCTTTTTCCTTATTGCAATTTCTCTGATCATGACCGAGAACTCCACAGTTGTAACAAGATCTTGCACTTTTTCTTACTTAAAAAGGATCCACATTCTTGGCAATTCTTTCCTAGGAACCAAGATCCTGTTGGTAAGGTTTTTTTAACATTGACATTAACTCTTGCCCTTATAAAATTCCTAATCATCTATCCCTCCACAGTAGGTATTAAAGCATTAAGGTCAGGATGTAGGACTGGGCTGGCATCCCCAATTCAAAATAAAAAGAGAAACGGGTAATAACTACCAGATAAAAATAAGATTTCAGTAATGAAAGACCAGAAATATTGGGTTTGGATGATCTATGGAAAAGGAAACAAACCTAAAGAAAACAAGGGAGAAATATAGAGGTGGAGGCGCGAGAAAGAAACAAGATTAAACGAAGCCCCAAATGAGCTTATACGCACTCTAGCACATGACTGAAAAGGTTAAGGTTAAACCATGGCATAGGTATCAAACAAACCCTACCCTCTCAATAAGGCTACAAACCTGTGCACAAGGAAAGGTTCCAGCAGTCCTTGATACAAAATCCTAGCAGAGTATTCTAGAGAACATGATAATAGGGGGAATTTTAAACTGATTATATAATTTGTTGCTCCCTCCGTCTAATATTAAATTTGTCTAATATTAAATTTCGTTTAAGGTAATGCACACGAGATACGAAAATAATTAGTTGTGCTTATTTCCAATATAAAATAATATATTTTGACTAAAATACCCTTATTATAATAGGAGTTAGGTAGAAAAACTAGCTAATACTACTATAAAGTAGTTGAGATACTAATAAATAAGGGCGTTATTGAAAAAAGTAATTAATATTCTCTTGATATTCTAAAATGACAAATAATTTGATACAAACCAATATTTCAAACATGCCACTTAATATGAGACGAAGTGAGTAGTAATCCATTTATAAACTTTTCTGTTTTACTCCATACAATCCTTTTTATAAGGAATGAAATAGTCTATTTTTTGTCCTAATTATAAGAAATAACATTAATTTTTAAAATTATTAAATATCTAATTTCTATTTATACCATTATTTATAGTGAGACTTATATTAATGAGATATACTTATTTTCTATACAAGTGGGTTGGTTTATAAAAGGGATATTTTTGGAGAAAAAAATAAATGTCTAGAAATATTAATTAAAAAAACTATTTTCAAAACTTTTCTTTGATTTGTGTGAATTAGGGTTTTACTAGTAGAATGACCCGTGCATTCGCACGGGTCAGTTGCGTTGCTCAATATAATAAATTGTAATAAAAATATATAAACAAAAAAGTTTTGTCTACTTTTTTTATTCATTTTGCTTCAAGTAGATAAATCAACGATATTAAACAATAATAGAAGAAAAATAAAACCTTAATAAGACAAGTCACATTTGGACAAAGCAAAATAGTCGGTTACCCGTGCATTCGCATGGGTCGCGTTGTGTTGCATTTTTGCCATGTTTGTAAATTATAAAGTTGATACTCCATAGTTACAATTATTGATATAGACTTAGCAAGATAAAAAACCAAGACATGTGCATGATTTACAAATCCTTAAAGATGTTGTGAATATTCAGTTTATGTTGCCAATGTTGGTTAATTTACAAAGCAATTCTAAAATTTGCTTAAGCATCCAAAGCCTACCCTTAAAAATACCACGAGTTTTGTACCATTAAAAACTCTATTAGCAAGTTAGCAGTCATGACCTGGACAATGACATAATAGTCTCGTCAGATTTTGAATGAAAACTAATCCAAACTTTACTGGACAATTTGGCAGTCATGTTAGCAATGTGCCAATCCACTCATTTGCTACGTTGTCCTTAATATCTATCTTTTTTCAAGGTTTTGAGGAAAAGATTGTGAAATTTCTTAGTCACAGAATAAAGCTGATCAAGTATTTTGTAGCCATTTGTCAAAAAAAAAAGTATTTTCTAGCCAGGTTTAAGTGGCCATCAAGTAACATGTACGCCCCAGAATGAATTAAGCTTGAAAAATATAAAATGTATATGGTTGATTTCATTCATTCACAAATGATAATAACAGGCTGATAATAAGCAGTATCTCCCTGCTGAAATTGACCCTACGCGCTATGCTGGATAAAACAATCCAAATAGTCATTCAATGAGTACATGTTAAGGAAACATAACATAATGTCGGCATGAGATTTTTGATATGTATTAACTTTCAAAATACTATAGGTATGTAGCTGAGACTATTTATTCAGTAAGCTCAAACAGAGGGGCACATGCTTTTTGGAGTAAGGGTTCAACAACATACCTCAAGGATTCAAGCGAATCAGTACAGCATTTTAAAAAAAGAATAGTGAATTAAGGAACTGGCTTTTTATCTAACAATCAATTGAAACCAATCATGCACTCAAATGCCCACATATGATGTTAACAATCAATTGAACCCTTAGTTGCACAAATGCAAAGCTAACATCTAATAATAAGCATTCATGTGTTTATATACAATCAATTGAATCCTTTGGATCTTATCCAATCAAATAGAGTGCTAACCTAAATACGGTAATAGAAAATTCTATTTTCAGAAATTGAGAGGGTCAATATTACCCCCAGAACACAACTAAAAAGGATACTTTGAGAAGAAGAATCCTTGTATAAAAAGATTATTGTCAATTACGACGTCCCCCTTTGACATAAAAACCAACAACCCTGTTACACCAAGAAACGACCTCCTGTGTTTCATCTTGAAGACAAATAATGCTTTCATTTAACTTTATTTCAAATGCTGTCGAAGCTAAAAATGAAGAAAAGAGAAGAGGGGAAAGGTGAAAGGATGTTTGAATAATAAATAATATCTCTCAAAATGGCAACAACATCATAATTTAGTGCGACAGCCATAGTCATCAATCATCCCATAGAAGGTAAAATATAACATGCTTAAAATACATGAAGAATAAGTACCAAATGAGGTGGGGGAGACATGTTTGGAGATATGACATATTGAAGAGTATATTTCAAAAGGAATAAATAGTTTGCACATTTTTATAAAAAGTAGCTTTTCCTATTCTGATGGGTAGTAGTAGTATACAGTACACTTGGGAATACTACTGGTCTATTGTAGATCAGCCAAATCAAAGTTGCTAGCTTTGCAGAAGACATGTTTGGCTGCTGGCCTAGTAATTAACTTCACCTATAGTCTTCATCTTTTCAACCATCTCCAGCGAACCTGTGAACAAAGAAAGGCAGAAGGTAAATATAGAAGAAAACAGAAGCAAAAAAAGGAAGATTAGAAGAAAAAGTGGAAGAAGGGGAGAATAGGGATCTACTGCTAATTCTATACGCATTTGCTGTTCGTTCCTTATTCATCAGGGCACTCTCTTGAGGAAATGTGAATATTACAATGATGAATGGAAAGAATCACCAAAGATGGCAATAAAGAAAAGCAATCCATCCTGCAGTGAAGAATGAAGGTGTTAAGTTACAATATGCTTGTGCTAAAAGGCACAAAAAATAAAATCCAAAATCAGAATTTCTCCTATCATTACCAATAACTTATGTTATATGAAAGGAAACTCATTAGTCTTATAAGTAGCTATTTATAACAATGCTAAACTATTTCACAAAACGAAAAGAGCAGTCACTTCATAAACAATAGTTATAATTGGATGCTCAATACAACTAGTTATTAACACTTTTATTTTGGTTTTATGAAATTCGAAGTGAGTTCATCAAACTATATTTGTATACATATAATCATTTGGATTTACAAAATATCAAGTTCATATTAAAAATTAGATCACCCAATTATCATTTCCTTTTACACTGGATTCCCTATCTATTGTGTCAGGGTAGAATTTGGTTCCACTGTTGTTTCCTCGGCTGGTTCATTGATTTTAGTTTCCTTTGAAGGTTGTTCAGATTCTTATGTTTCTATCTTCACAGTTTCCTCGATTGGATTACTGTCTTCCAAAACATGTAATACAATCCACATATGAAAAAAAAATTATATGTCTTCCAAAACATATAATACAATTCACAGTAAAATGGATGATTTCTAAGTGAGTTCTAATCTTAAATTTGTCTGGAAAAAGATTTGAGAAGCGGCGTTGAATGGAAAATTAGTAGTTCACTTGAACACTAACTTATCTAGGCTAATTCATGTCAATATAGTATAGTAACTATAAATAACCCTTATTTAGTGCAGTTTTAATTGTTTCTCTGAGCCTAATTGGTTTTAGATAAGGGACTTAATTGATAGATTTGGGTAAGATAGATAGCTGGAAGGCCTAAACATTGATTTAAGATGTCAGGATGCAAGGCATGTTTTAACGTAGGTGATCTCTAAGTAGTAGATTTGAATTACAAAGGCTTTTAAACCAAACTCTCTCCCTTACTGTTTTAGGATGGGAAATGTGAATATACTACAAAATATAGGATCAAAAATATGAATACATAGCATTTGTTCTGTTTTAGATTTGATGGCAGCACACTAATATGGTACACATTTTGGGTGTCTCTATAAGTTCTTTTGTGCTCTATGATAATTATATGTGAGTATGTGTGTCAATGATTGTCAAAGTAGAATGTATGTATATGTTTTTGTGTTAGATGTTTTGTGATGAGTGAAACGTGTTGTGTTAGTGTAACTGTGCAAGTGGCTGTGTTGTGTATATTTTGTGCTTGTGCGTTGTACCAATGCTTGTGAGCTCTATTGAAGTGGTAGCAATAGTAGATTAGATTAAAGTGGAAACTATGTATTGATTAGATAGATGTTGATTCTACATTTAAAATTTGATAGGTTAGTAGTTACTTTATGCTGACTTAACTACCTGGTGGCTGTGACTTGTGCAGAAAATTCTGCAATAGAATCTGGTTGTTAGGAATCTATCTTAATTTAGATGGCTAGCAGCAAAATTTGTTCAAGGGAAGTTAATTTTGCATCTCATCCAATTATTGATTTTGTATTGCATGACAAAAAGGAAATAGAAAACTACATTTTCGAACAGATTACATGCATCACATACTATGCTGAACTTCTTTTAGCATATTGTCCTCATCTAAATGGTTGCTGTTCATTCTTTCATAACTTAAGCTAGATATGGTAAATTTGGATGTCTTTTGCTTTGTTGAAAAGCTAACAAACCAATTTAACTATTATAAAGATTCATAGTAAAAGCATAAAAGAAGACCAAAGAAGGGCAAAAAAAATCTCATACCTTCAATGTTGCTAGTTTCAAAATCCCCAAATGCTCTCAAAGATGTGAATAAGTTTCCTGGTTTAACAGAAAGCACAAATAGTAATCAATAAAAGCTGAACTTGGTATAAGGACTAATAGACAACTCTCAAAAATATGAAAAAGAACTGCACGGTACACGTTAAAAATGGAAGGGAGCTAACTAATAAGAAGAAATACCACACAGCTAAAGCTATCAAAGCTCTGCAGCGTAAAATAAAAAATAGAGTTATTTTAGTAGGTAATAGAGTTTGATAATAGAGTTATTTTACCCAATCACTGCACTCAATCATCTTTATCTACAATCATTGCTCTCAAGCATATTAACTCATTTATCTTTCTCTACCAATCATCTTCCTCTCAAAAAAGCAATTCCCTTTCCTGCAAATTTAAAACAAAAGGGTTAAAAGTAAGTAATCATATTACTAACCATAAAGCAATAGAGCATGAACAAAACTATAGGAAATACCAAACCTTGTATGCCAGTTTTAGTGTGATCTCAAAACAAGTTTTCTTAATAAAATAGGAAAAGTAAGCTAAGAAATAAAATAGATCTTTCTCTCTAGAAATGTATACCCATAGTAAGTATTATTCATTAATATTCAACCAATACAATTAACTTCAAGATAGAATGTCATTATAGGATGTGAACTTGTGCAGCCAAATACATCATTATAGGATGTGATTGAAATAATTTGACCAAATTGCTATTATATTCTACCCCTCTAGCAATTCATATCCACAGATCAAGCAAACATGTTCTCCCCCATTTACAACCAAGCTATCCTTCCCAGCCAAGAAGGCAGTGCAATAGTAAACAAATATCAGAAAAATGGAAAGAGGAAGAAAATAAAAATTGGAAAACAAATTTGAAAAAGAAGACAAAGGTAGCAGTAACTTGAAAGAGAGAAGATTGAGAGAGAAAGAGACTTTTTCATGCTGCAAGCACCATCATTAAGGTAGAAGCATTACCAATGAACTCACCTAAATGGTCTGTCTGTGTTGCTCTTATATATATTGATCCTTACAGTAGCCATCTTCAACTCAAGATTCACACTTTTCACCACAATAAAATAAATTTGTTCCTATTCACATTGGAAATGGTAACACTCTTAAACAACCATATAGTGTATGAGTACAAAGACTTCTGAAAGCATAAGAAATTAAGAATAAATGATAAGCTTATAATTGCTCATAACTGACCTCTAAAACAGCAGACATTCACATGCAATAGTAAACAATTTAAAAGCTGAGAGAAAAAAAACACATATATATTCCTAGATATATTCCACATAAAACCTATTTCTCTAGAAGCATCAATGCAGAAAAATAGAAGGAGGGAAATGTTTCTAATACTTTGCTTGTTTGGTGTAAGGTTTTGAGTAATATATGTTCATCATCACTAACATGTAAAAATGCTAACTGAAATCACAAACTTCCATATAGACACCCCCCCAAGAATCATTAAGATTATATTATTAATTAGCCCTTTGATTGGTGTTTTTAAACACATATCTACTCTAATGGTGGTTACCTGATGAAATAACTCCACATATATTATAAATACAAATAATAACAAAATAACTCCAGATATATTATAAATACAAATAATACACAAATACCATTGCAAACCAAAAAAAACAATTTAGATACACTTATCCATGGTATTAAAGAGTGCAAGGGAGAAAAACTTACTTCCACTTTTCTACCTTGCTTTCCCAATGTATGTCTTCTCAACTACCTTGGAAATTAGAGATGAAACTTATAATTTGTTGCTTACATGAGGTTTTTGAAAAACCTCCTTAAAAACAACATTGGTAGTTGTGTTCAATTGTTTTTTGTCTTTGTCATGTATTAATATCTTCAACCCATTCTTACTTTGTACCCTTGAAAATGCCACATATAATTGCCCATGACTAAAAACAGGTTTTGGAAGATATAAGCCAACATGTGCCAGTGATTGACCTTGTGATTTGTTAATGGTCATAGCATATGAAACAATCAAAGGGAATTGTCTTCTCACGAGCTTAAATGGCCATGGTGATTGGGAGGGAGACAAAGACATCCTAGCAATGTAGACCAAATTACCAATATTCTTCCCCGATATTATCTTTGCTTCTATAACATGATTTGCCAATCTCGCAATGACTAATCTCGTTCCATTGCATAATCCCGCTGCTTGATCCAGATTCCTCATTAACATGACTGGTGTGCCAATTTTGAGTTTGATCTTATGATTTGGAAGCCCTGATGTTCTTAGTGTGTTGAGGAATTCTGGAGTAAGTGCATCAAGTCTTGCGCGTCTGCCACGATGTCGAGCTATCTACGTAGTCCGAGCTAAGATAATCCCTTTCATCACCAGGAATCAAAGAAAGAACATAATCATTAAGTTCATCAACTGTTTCAATTGTTGATGCCAGGATAGCTCTCGATCGCAAAGTCTTCATTCTTATAATTCGCACTAAATTAGGATAAGTGTTTTGCACTATCGCATCTATGGGATCGTTGAATTGATTATCGTAAAATCATCAGGAATTATGATATCATCATAACCATCATTTGGTTCTGATATTTTGCCATCACCTACAGACAACAACCACTCTGAAAATTCTCTGAGATCCTCTGCATTTGTATTTGTTGCTCCGTTTTGGAGACGCATGTTTTTTGTTAGTATTAACACACGACAACTATCCCAAAGATATGAAGAATTAATAGTAGCATTGATAATGTCTGAACGACCTCCTTGTGGAATGACAGGGAGAATCTGTCTAAAATCTCCACCAAAGACAATAACTTTACCTCCAAATGGCAAGTCTGCATCATTAGTACCACTCATAATGTCTCTGAGAGTTTTGTCCAATGCCTCAAAGCAATACTTATGCGACATTGGAGCTTCATCCCAGATGATAAGCTTTGTTTCTTTCAACAATTCTGCAAGCTCACTTCCCTGATGTATATTGCAAGTTGAATTTTCTTGAGTAGGAACAAGAATTGCAAACTTAGAATGTGCAGTTCTTCCTCCAGGCAGCAGTAAAGATGCTATGCCACTTGATGCTACAGTCAATACAATATAACCTTTTGAACGCAAAGCAGCAGCCAATGTTTTCCACATATAAGTCTTGCCAGTTCCTCCATAACCGTATAGGAAGAAAACACCACCATGCTGGTCATGGACAACTTTCATTATTTTATCAAAAATTCTCCTTTGTTCATCTGTATAAAGAATAAGATCAGTAAGACTTGAAAATGTAGCAAATATACAACCATGAAAATGTTATCAATACCCTTATTAACAATTTAGTAAACATGCATTATCACATTACCAGTAAGAGAAGAATAACAATTTTCAAACTGATCCTTCAGATAACTTAAGTCATAATCACGCTTGGCATAGATCAGCCTATTACCCAACTGTCTTGTTATACTTCCTTTTGGGTATGGCATACTTGGATAATCTTTCAAACTTTTTCTATTTGCTTGCAATTGCTCTTCTATTTCCATGAGTGCTAAATTTTGTAATTCCAGATCAGTAAGTTGCAAGTCTAAAAACAAACAAAGAGAGAGTTAAGTGGAGACCATGTTTAGTATAATCAGATTTTGTTTCGAATAAAGTGAACATCACAATTGTTTAGTAAGTACCATTTACCTTGAATGTTTGATAACTTTCTCTGTCGATATAGTATCCCATCTACTAAACACTGCCATGTTTCTTTCCATACATGTTCTGGTCTGCTAATGCTATTAGAGATAAGCATTGTGACAAACAATTTCCTCAAATAATGACCCGAGCCCCAGTTGTTAGCTTCTTTAATAGCTTCAATGTATTCTCTATCATCTTGAAGAAAACCCATAGCAAAGCATGCTTCTCTATAAGTTGAATATTGAATGCCACCAACATTTCTAATTTCCTCATAACTACATGGCCCTTTGACAACTGTGAGCATCATTCTGAGGTGAAACAATTCACCAGTTGTTGGTGGAACCCAATTAAGCCTACCGATGGTGTAACCTTGTTTCCGCGGTTTCCAACATCTTTGCCTACCATGATAGACAAACTTGGACACATAGTGTGCATAAGTAAGATTTCTACCTTCAGGGTATATCTTGTTAGACTCCATCCACGACGTAAACATTGACTCGTTCACACTCGGCTTATTCAGCAGTGAGTCAATATCTTCATCATCGCCAAACATAACAGACTGCTCTCCTGGAAGATGGAAGAATAATCTCTCAACAGCAGGCATCCTTCCATTCAATGGAAAAGAATAAATCCTCCAAATTGCCTCACATGGGGAGACGTATCTGCAATCTAGATATTGTTTTATTTCGTCGACAACTTGAACCTGATTTCCATTTTCATCTTCTGTTGGACCAATACCGGCTGTGATTCGATCATAACCTTTATTAATGTACTTAAATAAGTACTTGATTGAAGTACATTGATTGCACCATTCAACATTTAGATGTGCTCTGTACTTCAACAAAAGCTTGGGATTATATGGAACCACATATCGATTGTCAAGAATTATACCACTTTTTTCAATGAAATTTCCATTATCCCTTCTCCTGTATACAGGATATCCTTCCTGATCAACAATAGTTGAGGGTTGAAAGCTTTTAGGATAGAACTTTGAGCACTTTTCATCTTTCATGCAAGGGTTGTTTCTGTTAGCTGATCTACAAGGACCATGTGTCATGTGATTCATGACACAGTCATATAAATCTTTTTCCTTGTGTGGATCTGGTATTTCAGTTGAAATGATTTTATCAATATCATCAGGATTTGGATACTTATTTGAAGGCTGCAGAAACAAAAGTATGTGTGCATGGGGTAGTCCTCTTTTTTGAATTTCTATTGTGTACATATCTGCATGACACGAAGGGAATATTAATATATATGAATACTAATAAGTGTTATTCAAATATGGGTTATGAAAGTAATATTCTAATGAAAGATTTAATTCAATAAATTTGAATGAATGAACTTACATGCAAGAAGTTTGCCAAATATTTCATTTTTCTTCAAGTCTGTTAGGAGTTCATCCAACTTCATTTTGAAAACTCTTGATATTATATCAGAACGATCGTGTGCCTTCAAATTCATTGGCCTCACTAACCTTTGAATTTCTGGCCAGTTGGGATTACAGGTGAATGTCAGAAATAGATCAGGGAATCCAACAAAACCACAAATGGCCATCCCATCATAGTATAGTTGATCCATATACCTACGTGCTCCAACAAAGGATGATGGGAGAACAATTCTTTTTCCTTTACTTGCTCCTTGAATTTGAGTTTGATTAGTAGACTGGTGCAAGCTGTTGTATTTATCCACTCTTAGTTTTTTTTGATTTCTTCTGACCCATAACAATCTTTCAGACTCCATCATTGTATAACCATCAACTATAAATTGTTGGAAAAGTCTCCGTGACCTTAATAGAGTTTGGGCTTCATCTCCTCTGCTTTGTAGTCTAAAAGAAAACCATTCTCTTATGGTAACTTTATTTCTCTTGTTTTGCTCCGATGTACCTTGATCTCTATGTGACACATCATGCCTGTATTCATCTTCACCATAAGGAAATAACAGTGGGTACTGGTAGGCCAAATAACTTGCATGCAATTCATCTATTCTCTGTAGCCTACTATTTTGTTTCTCAAGTAATATGTCTCTTATAGAAGCATTTTCTATATCACCAGTATGAGAGCAGCGACTTCAGAAACACTTGGTAAATTGTTTGTTCTCCCATCAGTAGTTCTATCAGAAATAAGCCTCAACCTAAAATCTGACATATTTGATGATTCATACCTTTCCTTAGCCATTCTAAAAGATTTGGCATGTGAGTTTTTCTCATCAAGCATAACCTTCAAATTTTCTACTATCTGTGGATTAAGATTGTCTTTGGATCTGTAGATAAAGATAAGATACAAAATTATTACTACCATGTGGTATGAATAAAATCTCACATTGGAATTGATAAAATTGCCTAAAAAAAATACCTTAATCCTGCAAGCCTGTTTTGTATCTCATTTTCTGTGTCATAAATATAAAGTTGTGCAAACTTCGGTGTTTGACCAGGCATAGGCAAGAGACTACCAATAAGGTGACATGATTGTCCTTGTATTCTAAAAGTTGGTGGTCCTCTACCATTCATGAGTGATCTGTCCAGTTTATGTCCTGGTGAAGTGAAGGCAAACATCATGTTGTACGAACGTATGTGCTTCTGAAAATTGTTGCTCTCAGGTGAATCATGATCAAATAAGAGATGCTTAAGAACATCAGGTGGATCACCAAGAAGTGGAAGTTGGATCTTCCCATCACCACAACAGAGAGTAAATTTTGGATTTCTTGTGGCTGTGCGCTTTATAGTTCTTTCTCCAAACCACATGTTGGCACCACAATGTTGACATTGATATATAGGATCTCCAATATCATAATATCCTATAAAAGCAATATGAATAACCTAAATCCTAATAGTATATTCATGGATAAATTGGTAATGTGAAACAGTTGATAATGATGTAAACAATACCATTGCCCTGAGGAACATCATTGTTGTCAACTCCATTTTGATAGTCATAGTAAGTGTCTGAAGCAGAATGCTCATCTAGCAGTAAAATGCAATTATGTGTAAGTAAATAAACAGAATAGAATGCTTCATATAAATTAACAGTTTTGATAGTCATAATACCTTCAACTTCATCACTAAATGTTGCAAATTGGATTTCTGAATCCTCATGTGAGCGAAACTGATTATCAAAGTCAGTACCTGCTCTCATGGGATAACTTTCCCCAGTAGACATTACTTTCTCACCAGAAACTGAAACTCTTTGATTGTTAGCATTGATTTCAACATTTGCATTATCCTTGATATGATTGATATCACCAAATTTACTCATTAGATTGACATGTATTAAGCTGAGGAACCCAATTTCTTCTTGGTGTACGTATGAGATTGCTAGATGGTAAAGTATAAGCATTGGCACTGGAACTGCCTATCATAGTAGTTGCTGGCCGGTTTTGGTCTCTGTCATTAAGAATATTTGAAGAAATGTTTGACAGAGGAGTGCCACTAATAACTCTTTTTCCTCTTGATTGGCTAGCAATACTTTGTGTCATAAAAGGCGTCCCCATATTGTGCTCTGTGCAATTAACACAGATGATTTAATATTCCAGAACTTTATATGTGTTACAAACATTGCAAAGGAAAAGGGTATGAGTAATAGTGATACTAAAAAAATTACCATCATTGTGTTGTTGTGGCAAAAATTGATTTTCATTATTAGCTCTGAATTTCTTTGTATTTTTTTGATGGATAAGTAATTTCCGCTTCCGGCGAGCTTCTGCAGCTTCATCTTTGCAGTGTTGTTGTTTGCCCATGATGTGGCAAATATAATAAATATTTCATAAACTGAAATCACTACTGCATTCTCATGTAAGTTCTAAATAGTATATTCTAGCTAAGTGAATTTGGACAGTTTCTTCTACTTTGATTTGAACCTTATGTAATTTTTTGCTAATTCAATGAATCTAATACAAATTAGCTTTAGCCATCACTGTCTTCTATAACAGTCCCTATTTTTTTTTTCATAAAAAAAATTCCCTAATTTTTATCAACCACTTGCAACTAATCAGTATATTAATTCACATAATGCAAAAAAGACATAAACATACACAATCTAGAAAACATATTTTTCAAGAAGAGGAATATATATATATATATATGAAAAATGACAAGAAGAAGAAGAGGGACATTTTTATTAAGAAAAAAAATGATGAAAGTGAGATGAAACGGTTCAACAAATGTAACCGGTGCAAATGAAAATGAATGACGTAGCCATTAGTAGACAATAAAACATGTTGATGAAAGGGGAAAATTCAATGTTAGCTTAATTAACTATAAATGAATGCCTCAAATACATTAAGACCACAATGCACCCCACTCACATATCCTCCTGCTTTGACTCGTGACAAGATTCAATGTGGAAAATATGTTGAAACGAAGCAATCAAGGGTTAAAACATACCCGTTTCTGTCGCAAGCTGCCACACTTCCTTAACAGAGTGAATAATTCTTTCATGCGGAGCATGCAAAACAATAGTTGTAGATCCCACCATGCAAAGAACACATCCAAGCACGCCAAAGATGTGCAATCTCTCTTCCTAGATAAAGTGAGCTAATAACTGCATTGCACCATGATACGAGTTTGTAACTATATTTTTTCATGCAGGCATCCAGATTAAGATTTGATGGCAGAAATCCACATTTGTGTTATCGAAAAAATAAAAATGAAAACGAAAAATGAGAAGAAGAAGTCGTAGCAAGTTGCAAAGGATATATGGAAGTCAATGACGTTTCCATTTGAGTGTGAAATTTTGAAATAGAAAAAAAAAATTGCAGAAGAATATATGGAATAGAAATTGCAAAGAAGAATATATGGAATAGAAGTATTGGGGAACATCACCTTTGATAAAGTGAAGATGTTTCAGTTGCCACTTCAATGGGAAATTACATTGCATGAAACCATAAAAAATGGAAGAACCTTTATGCAGCACTCTCTTGGACAGAATTCAGGAGCTGACAGAGTTGCTTCTGCAACTGATTCTTGCAAAATGTTTCATGCCATGACACTGGTTTGCTTCTTCACTGGTTTTGTGTTTTTGTGATGACAACACACGTTTCCCAGATTCCCGCCACAAATAAACCTCAGTTATGTAACCTTATATGATCTTTGATGACCAGCCCATTTAGGAAATATATGACTGATGGGCTAACATGGGCCTGTCACTTCTTTTTTTTGTTGAACAATTATCTATGTGTCAATAACAAACTGATCCAATAAAAGGATTATAGTTTTAGTTCTAACAACATAGGCCCATTTTCTATGTGTGACTTCTGAAGCTATCGACTTATCTATTTGTGAGTTTTAACACAGGCCATTTTTTAGAGTTAAGTGATTGAAATCAACTCTAATTAGAAAATTGGATTTTTCAGTCAAATAGTAATATTACTTAAGCCCATTTTAGCTCCATGCAAAATGTATAGTATAGTGATGACATTACACATTAAGCATAATATATTAGAGTTAACTGATTAAGTTGATATCATTTTCTTAAGCCCATTTAGCAAAATGTATAGGTAATAATGAAAGTGAATTTGTTTGATTTTCAAAATTTGTCTATCAAATAAAATTGCCATATAGCTTATAAACTTTCAAAATTTGTCTATCAAATAAAACGTTTAGGTAATAATGAAAGGGTATAAGAAATCATTAATTTAGGAACTTTTTTTGGAAATATATAATGTTGCAGTTGCCAATTCTGTGTGATATGGCTTTTGTGAAGGTTGACAATCAAGCATGTAAATAAAAAAAAATACTCCTTCATTTTGACTATAGCTTGCACTTTCAATTGCTCAATATTTACTCAGCTAATCTTTCATCCAATTTGTCTAACTCCAATTAAAGTGATTCATTCAAATTTTGTACTGTAATTAATGATAACCATGTAATAGATTAAGCTGATAGATAAGTAAATAAGAGATTGAAATTGCAGAAAATGTTCTTGTACTCTTTTAAATATCAATGACATAACACATACTATCCAAAACACATATCCACATTAGTAAAATATACACATTATGAGATGCGGATATGAATTGTTAACCATGTCAGTATCTCAAAACACATACTGCTTATATACAAAGAATGCACAAACCGTAACAACTTTAAGCATAAGTCATATATATCATGTCCAAGAGACCATCTCAGAATGATCCAAAATCTCATAAGGCAGCAAAAATCAACAAAATATATGAAACTGCTTTTGTGGCCACATATGTCACTCTGTCTTAATGTGTTTGGCCAGTTTTGTAGAAGATAGCTGAGTAGATGCCAAGTATTGGGTAGGGATTTCCTCAAAATGCGAGTCGTGTGAGGCTCTCTTAGTCGGGTGTTTTAGCTTGTCGATCACACAGTTCGGGATCAAAATCATTGTGGCGTATAAAGATCTTTGCACAATAAAGCACATAATAAACTATTTCAGTCATCAACCATGAATTGTATCTCAAATGAATAACAATGTAAATAAATTATTACTCACACTTTCACATGTATGCTCATCTTTCTCAACAGAACACACTGACTTCCCCTTATCATTGGTGCATGGATCCTAGCAAATGTGTGCATAAAAATAATTAATAAGATGGTTATAAGACATCTAGGTGAATAGTTTTTTATAGTATTTAAGGATGATACCTTGTCAGTTGGCATTTTCTTTAGTACTTCTTCAATTATAGCTTCATATTCTTTCACACTAACAACAGATGAACGCCTAAACCTTGGTTGCACTTTGATCTTGAAAGCTAGAGTTTTTCCCTCAAGATTATCAACAGGTTGTGGAATTGACATTGGATCCAATTCACCATCCTGGAAAATGTGAAAAGAAGTAATCTAACTATTGATAAATGCAACAAAGTAAACAATATTAAGACACTTTATATAGAAATACGTATTGCTATCATATCATTCCTAAGATCAACCGCCTTTTTTTTCAGAAGATCCTTGCATTCATTGTCCCAGAGTACAAACTTTGCACTGTCACCCTTGTGAGACACCAACACCTCCACTCTAAACCTGATCAGATAATCAACTTCACACTATGAAATAACTATTGATAAACTTATCTATTACTAATAGTAAAGATAAACAGCGCAGTAAAGGTAAAGTTAATAACCTTGTTTCAACCCTTGGATTTGCATCCCCACATCCACAAGTGCGCGCGTTCTTATTGCACTTGATACAATGCTCATAGCTCCAACCATTTGCCGCCAAAACAGTTTCAATTGTTGCAACAGTGCAACATTGTGTATCCTAATTCAGATGTCATCGTTAAAATTTAAATCGTACCAATAAAATAAAGAAAACCGATGACAAACTCTTGTCATACCTGTGACAGATTAATGATGTCAAATATGGACATGACATCGGCTTTATAGAAAAACCTTTCATGGTCAGAAAACTGAGAAGAACCAGAACTTTGACTCATGACTTGACTGCTGCCTAATTCATTAAAATCAGTTGAATCCAAACTGCAAGTACTCATAAGTAAATGAAAATTGTTAGAATATGTAAACCTTTAGTATGACTGTCCCAAATATTATTTGACAAAGAACACAAACCTGCTTTTAAACTCTTGAATCTCTTTCACATTTTCATTAATGAGAAGTGTTGAACCCCACTTGCTATTTGATATGGTTAAAGGATAGTTATCTAGGAACAAAATGCAATTAGCATAGTAAATTTTATTAAAAATAACTAACTGTACAAATGAAAAAGTGCTATTTAACTATACAAATAACTAAGTGATTGAATGACACAGCACTATGTCATCACCTATTGCCTCATGGATCTTTGCAAGCATAAGGATGATAACTATAGGACCACTACTGTGGTTATTATCAATGAAATTAACGATTTTTTCAGCATATGCTTCCCACAAAGTACATCACAGTATTTTTCCACTGCAGTATGAAGAAAATAGTGTGAAGCAACAGATATTGTGATACACAGCAAAACATGCTAACAAAAAATAATAAACACAATGTAATTTTATATACTTACAATTGATCTTTCAAAGTTACAACAACCTTCTTTCGAGTAGCACCAGGATAGTACTTCCCTCGCTCAATTATCTGTCTAATCACATCTAGTCAACGGTGAAGACTAACTTAGTTGCAACTCACAAAAAGATAAATTAAAAAAATGAATTGAATGAACCTTGAAGTGAAACGATATATAATTAACATTACCTACTAAAATATCGTTAGATGCCTTGCCACTCAATATTTCATCGAATGATATGAAGCGATATATATTTGGAGGAACTTCAGGAAGATCAATCTCTTTGACAATTGTTCCATTGCTAAAGTTCAATTTGAAGGGATGGGGACTGTTCCTAAAGTGTCCATCAGCACGTTGGACAACAAAATTTTGCATTTCGTAGCACTGACCCTCCTTCAAGATCGGCTTCCATTTACTGCATAAGTCTTTGTCTCTGATGGTGGCATTTATCTTATCTCCCTAATGAAAAGCTCATAGATTTGTTTAGTGTTGTGTTATATTTCAAAATTTTAATTGAAATGATAAGCATATGAGAAAAAAAATACAATTATACCTTTGCATCCATGAATACCATTTCTATGGCAGGAGTGTAAGCAGAATTTTCGACATACCAAAGACGTGTTATTCTGAATGCAAGTCTCAAACACTGTTTTAGTGTTTTTATATCACCAATCATGCTGCATGGCCGTGCCATTTGTACCACGACAACTGACAATTGCAAATAAAATTAAATCTTATGATTAAAAGTCAAACAATTGACAAAAGCTAACATTGATGGTGAGGACTAAAGTAAAGCTGAAATAATAAATACATGAGGTGAATTTCACGTCTAGATGAAAAAAAGACGCCTAGTAGCATGAAATTTTAAATAAGAAACTTAGCAAAGAAACACAACAGAGAAGGGAACAAAGTCAGACAAAGAAGGGGAAATAAAACCAAAACCAACAAAAGTTAAACAATTCACAATAGTTCACATTCAAGGTGATAACTATCACAAAGTTGAAATTCTGAATAAATTAGGTGAAGCTTCACAGAGAAACCAAGGATCAAATTTTATGAAAAATTATAGCACTATATAGCACCAACTATTATAGTATTACTTCAAAGATTCAAATATAGCTTGTTCACAAATAGTCTTCAAATTGACTGGTATATTTACTTCATTAAAGTTTGCTGAAACTGACCAAGGATTAACTAACAGTCAAACAATTGACAAAAGCTAACATTGATGGTGAGGACTAAAGTAAAGCTGAAATAATAAATACATGAGGTGAATTTCACGCCTAGATGAAAAAAAGACACGTAGAAGCATAAAATTTTAAATAAGAAACTTAGCAAAGAAACACAACAGAGAAGGGAACAAAGTCAGACAAAGAAGGGGAAATAAAACCAAAACCAACAAAAGTTAAACAATTCACAATAGTTCACATTCAAGGTGATAACTATCACAAAGTTGAAATACTGAATAAATTAGGTGAAGCTTCACAGAGAAACCAAGGATCAAATTTTATGAAAAATTATAGCACTATATAGCACCAACTATTATAGTACTACTTCAAATATTCAAATATAGCTTGTTCACAAATATGTTATCTTAACATATCATAGTTACCTTCACATTTGAGCCAAACTTATATTGCAGGGTTAAAAGTAGTATAACCGCAATGCCAAACAGAATGCCAAAAAATGAAAAAAAATATGCCAAAAAATGCTTCATAGTTACCTTCATATCTTAACATATCAAAAAATGCCCTACAGAATGCCAAAAAATGCCCTACATATGCCCTACAGAATGCCAAAAAAATGCCCTACAGAATGCCAAACCTTCATACCTTCATATGCCCTACAGAATGCCAAAAAATGCACAAACACAAAGGATCTATCAAAAACAGAGGAAAGATGAAACCCAGTAAAAAAAAATACCTCAAAATGACCTATAAGCAAGATAAAACCCAGATGACCACCGACATGCAACAACAAATTGAAAATGCACGGGTAATAAATCAACGAAACAAAAGAATCAAAATGCAAGTACGAATCAGCAGAAATGCATCTTTAACAAAAGGAAGGTCACAAAGTCAGAAAAAGAAGGAGAAATAAAAAAAAACCAAAACCAACAAAACTTGCATTGAACCAAACTTTACATGAAACCCAGAAAAAACCAACCTCCAAATGACCAGCAACGAAGAAGAAACCCAGCTGACCAGCAACCTGCAATTTGGAAATAAAAAATTTTAGCCATGGAAGAGGAAGAATAGAAGACAGGAATAAGAGAAGAGAACAAAACCGAAAATGAAAAAACGATGCGAAACACAGGGCTCACACAAACCGGCGAGAGAGAAGAAGAAGAAGAAGAGAGCAACGAATGTGAAATACTGAGTGTGTTTTGTGCCCTCTGAAAATGAGATATTTTACTCATCGAAAGGAAATAAATAAAAAAATATAATGTGTGTTTCATTTTTCAAAAATCCCCTCTCTGAGAGGGCAGATTTTGTATTTTTTAATTTTTTGTTTTTGTTGGAAAAGATGGCAGATGAGAGCAGAGTAGCAGGTCTCACACTATCTATCAGCCGAATTTGTCAGGCTGAAAGTGTACAGTCTGCGATTATTTGAATAAGTTAAAAGTTGAATTGTGCTGAGGAAGCAATTGACTTTGCATTTAGATAGAGCTTCTTTGCGTTTTGTTTAATGAGTTATGCGTTTAAATGCGAATTTGACACGTGTAATTAGAAATCAAAGCTATATTATTAGTAATAGATTTTTAATATCAATACCCATTCGTCCACCTTTCGGATTATCAAGTGTATAGCCATTTTTTTTTAGGGTCTAACAATTGAAATCAAGCGCGAGGCCGAAAAGGCGGAAACTTAGCACACCAGGCCTAAGTTGCGAGCCCAAATGATCAAAGCCCACTACCCATAATAGCCAGTTGAAATTCCCGGCACACTTTTTACGTATCCATTACCATACCCCTGAATTCCTGAGTGTTGGTCCTCCTTTACCCGACCCCACTCGTCGTACGGAAACATTGTTCGTTGAGGTTCTCTCTGCTCCGTCGAGGTTGCAGTTTTTCCTTATGATTTTGCATAGATAGTATACTACTCGCAGCCTTCATCCATTTTGTTCTCCCTCATTCAATTGACACACTCGCAGGACACAGGTACCTTCCTTACTTCCTTTTCTTCCCTTCTTTCTTAGGGAAAAAAAAAATCCATTAAGGGCAAGTCGAACTAATATCATGTCCCCCATTTGCTCTTTCTCACCAATTTTAACTAACACAACAGTAATAGTAACCACTATTCTTGTTCTTATTAAGCTCCTTTGAAAGTTGAACCCTAGGGATTCATCCATTCATATGCTTAATTTTATATATATATTGAAGACACTGCTTTTGATGTTATTTCTTGTTTCATTTTCCAGTTGATTGTGGTTTCTAGCTGTTATTTATGGATATTGCTTCCTGATTTGGTTTTATTGGATGGCAGTGATACATACAGATGAGTGTTGTGACAGATTCTCCTGTACATTCATCCAGCAGTGATGACTTCATTGCATATCTTGATGATGCACTGGATGCAAGTTCACCCAACTCATCACCAGATAAAGAAGCTGTAAACCATGATGGGTTTGAAAGTATCAGGTGCTCTCCATCACCTGTTTCATATTATATGCGTCATGGTATTAGTTAAGCTGTTGCCTGTTGGTTTTATAAATTTATTGTAACTTATTAGGTATGACATTTTCATATATCAGGCTAAATATTGTTTAGATACAGAGTACTGTGGTGCTTATATAAATGGATTTATCTGAAAATTTGGATTTTGATAGAGTGCATTGTCATTTGATTGATTGATCGATGTAGCTGGCCCTATTTAGTAGCGACAAAGTTGGTTCTTGTTGTTGTTGTGGGGCACTGTGATGGTTCAGAATTCAATTGTAGTTTAGCAAGTTGCTTGCTAGCTACTTTCTAACTGTTTTAAACAGATTTTCTTTTAACGTGGATCATTATCAAGAATTGGCAGTTTTTTATGTTTTAGGAGTGATTACTTGTGTTCCTGGAAAAATCATAAAAGATCATAACATAGTGCAAGGTTTTAACCACATTTACGGCATTGCTTTTACTATAGGTAAAGGCACACTGAAATGATGGTCTGGATATTGGATCCTTACAGCATCATTCTTTCCCAATTGACTATATAACAGAATGAATATTACTACTAGTTATGCCTTTTCTTCCTAACTACTCACATGGCAGTGTGCTTTATCTATGTTTTGCTTTATGTGTCTTCATTGTTGTGTGAAAACTTATTTTTCTGGTTTGTGGAATTATGAACCACTCAAGCTTAATGGAAAATTTTTCCGTGCAATTTTAAGATCTGAAGTGTTGTATGAGTGGTTACGCAAGATATCATTGGAGAGAAAGTTGCATTCACTTCCATTGAATAAAGTATGGTAGAGTCTCATCTTAACTGGTTTGTGGATAAGTGGAAAAGACCTGTTGAAGCATTGGTAAGAGACATTTTGGTAGAAGAACCCAATAGTTAAAGGTAGATGGAGACTAACGAAAAGTATAAGCCAAACTATTGAAAGAGATTCAGATTTAAATGGCCTATTTTTACACATGGTTCATGATTGAACATTTTTGTATCGTTTGATTTGATCATGTAGCTGACTCCATCTATTGCAAAAAGGCTTTGGTTATTGTTGTTATTGTGGAATTGTGAACCAATTAGTATAAACCTACGTGAGAGACGGGTTATAGGGTTCGTCTTTTGGTGCCTATTTATGTTGCAGATTCATTCTAAGAGATAACTAGGTATTGCTTTGATATTTTTCTTGTTTCATTTTTTTTATCAAATTTCACTTTGTTAACACTTTAATTTATGGAATAAAGCAGAATTAAAAAACGCAAGCTTGGAAGCACAGTGGAAAATGAGGGGCCTACTTCAGAAGGAACCATGGAACAGAAATTAGGTAATTTTGATTGTTTTTAGTTGTTTCTCTCATTATCTTTGCTGGGAACCAGAATCACCACATGTGCTTGCACAGATTCTCTTTTACAGCAAGTAAACCAAAGCAATTTCTTAGAAGGGATGTGATAACGTCTTTTAGTTTATATGCCTCTAACGCTCTCTCAAACTACTTCATTGGTACAGTCTAAGTTTGTTAGACTTGCATTACTATATGTAATTTGCTTTTCCTGAACCATTCCCCCCCCCCCCAACCAAGAAACAGGGTTGATTGTTTATTCACTGATGCTGTCAGTTCTTATAGAGGAATGAACTAATGACACATACACAACTAGATGTCGTACACTTTTTTATGAGCCACTGGATAACAACCTGACCTTAAATTTACTTGTGAAGGCTCTCATTAAACGCAATCTTTTCACATGTTTATGAAAATATGATTACGAATCTTATACAACTTTATCATTTTGTCTTGAAAGTGCTATAACTCTCTCTCTCTCTCTCTCAGTTGCAGAGTCATCTGTTGAAGTAGATGTATGTACACATCCTGGTTCATTTGGAGACATGTGTATACGTTGTGGGCAAAAGTTGGATGGGGAATCTGGCGTGACATTTGGGTACATACACAAGGTATACATTGTTTCTGATGACTGTCTTGTGGAATTACTAATTGAGCTTTGTATATTTGTTGTTGCAGCATGTCATTGTTTTCAAATAATTGTTATACAACTTAAATAAGTTATAGCTTGTTAGAAAGTTATTTTCTGGTTTAATGGTTGTTATCAATTATGACCAACAAGTGTAGTGGCAAGCCTGTAGCACCACTCACTTGGGATATATTTCTGTTTACTGGAAGTAATTATCTCTATAAGAAATAAAATATGTTGTGCTGCTGCAGTATATATTTGAATGGTTCATATGTGCTGTCAGAGTTTGATAATGTGTGGATTGTCTTGGTTTTATACACATTATAAAATACTCTATTCTTTTAATCGTACATTCGTTTTCATGATTTAGTTAGCATGATAGTTAGGCTGGTGGCATGGTACACACAACCCTGTTAATCTACATATTACATAATTTAGCCAAACAATAGCTTATTAAATATGATAGAAAATTTTGTATTTGCAGGGACTGAGACTTCATACTGAGGAAATTTCTAGATTGCGCAATACAGACATGAAGACTTTGTTATGTCGTAAAAAGCTTTACTTGGTTCTTGACCTGGATCACACACTGCTAAATTCCACCCACCTTGCTCATTTGAGCTCAGAAGAGTTGTATTTACTTAACCAGACAGATTCTCTAGGAGGTATATGTAAACCAATGTGCTTTTGCTTTTGGTAATCAGCATTTTATATTATAAGTTTTGGTTAATGCATACCCTTTTTTTTGCTGTTTTAATCACATACCAATTCATCTATTTTGTCGTTGCAACTTTATCTTATTATGAAACAACAGACCCGTATTCAGCATAAATGTTAGATGTGTGCTAGTTCTATTGTGTTGTGTCATCAGATCATATGTTGGTGAAATGTTGGCACTATAGACCTTTCTTGGTTAGTGCCTGAAGATATTGTAGTAAAAGTGTGATAGAGGAATGAATGGGTAGATTCCAATCTATATTACAGTTGTGTTTCTTGAATGATTTTTAATAGCTTACAACAGGCTTTATGCACTTTTGTCTTTGATTCTGTTATGAAATTTCTTGCTGAATAAAGATCGATTTGTTCATGTTTTCTTTGGTATCTAAAAGATAAAGATATCATGTGTTATTCTACAATTGCAAGTACCATGCTGTGTGTCATCACACAGAACAACAGAAGTACATTTGGAATAGATTTATGTTGTCCTAAAAATGACGTCTCATATATCGATGAGAATTCTTTAAAATGGATTGGCATGCTAACTCAATTTCTTGTATTTTGATAAAATTCGAGTCTCTTAGACTCACTTGTATACTTTATCATCATGTGTGTAGTTTCAGACAATGAATTCTTGATTTCACCTTTGATGTCTGGGTTTTTATATATGTTGTCTTTCTGAACTTATATATGATGAAACAATAGATGTCTCCAAAGGTAGCCTCTTCAAATTGGAGTATATGCATATGATGACCAAGTTGAGGCCCTTTGTTCGTACATTTTTAAAAGAAGCAAGTGAAATGTTTGAGATGTACATATACACCATGGGTGATCGGCCTTATGCATTAGAGATGGCCAAGCTGCTTGATCCTCAAGGAGAATACTTCAATGCAAAGGTGATCTCTCGAGATGATGGGACTCAAAAGCATCAAAAGGGTCTTGATATTGTGTTGGGGCAAGAAAGCGCTGTCCTAATTCTTGACGATACAGAACACGTGAGTGCATTGCTAGTTTCTGACTTGTATTGCTGAATTACGTAATTGAAATGTTTGTTTAATGATAATTATTTTATGTGGAAGACAATCCCAGAATATTCTTCTTTTTACCAAAGTATGAAAAAATGAAACGCCATTTTATTTTATAATATAATACGAATCAAAGAAATCTATAGCTATATGAAATATGATGTGCGAGATAGGGCATAAGAAGTAAGAAATTAGTTATTTTTGAAGGATCTAAGTGCTAGAATGGCTAGCAGTCCTAGTTTCTTATTGAAAAAAGGTGGCCTTGCCAGCATCCTGATTTTTATTAGGTCTTCTGAAAACCATGTTACAAAGTGGTCTACATTAAAATGTCATGGAACATGTTAAACTGGTTGTTTATATTTTTTGATAAATAAAAAAAAAAAGTTTATTTTGAAGTTTAGTTAGGCTCAAATCAGTCTTACTTTGCAATGTTGCTTTCAATAAAATTTAAGAGAGGTTAGGAAATATGACTCAACTCATTTTCAGTGGCTGGTGTCTATTGAATTATGTATTTGTTTTTGGAAATAAAATACTTTCGTTTCCATTTATACTTCGATGCATACATATTCATACTGTGTTAATAGATTTTCTTTTCCATTCTAGATGAACGTTTTAGTCTATCTATCTTCATATGAGTACATGTTTGAATGTGAGATGTGTCTGAAGATGGTGCAGCATGACCCCTCCCAGTAGGTTTTGGAGACACTTTAGATGGCAATTTTGGTTACGCATGATCAATCTATTTATAATGCTTGCATAGTTGCATTGCGTTACTTCTACCAGCTTGGTATTTTGTTTTCTCTTGTCAGGGTTTTATTGTGGTGATCAAATCATTCCTATAAATTTATTCTCTATTTAGTGAGCTCAAAGTTTGAAGTGTGCTAAGATCTATCCATTTAATGTTTGGGAATACATTCTCTGTCATTTGGGAATCTATGGACTAAAATCATCTTTTAATGAGATGTATGAAAATGTTGCTACCAAATTTTGTAGGCATGGATGAAGCACAAAGATAATCTAATATTGATGGAAAGATACCATTTTTTCGCTTCAAGTTGTCGACAGTTTGGCTTCAATTGCAAATCTCTTGCTGAATCGAAGAGTGATGAAAATGAAACTGATGGAGCACTTGCAAAGATACTCAAAGTGCTCAAGCAAATTCATTGCATATTCTTTGATGTATGTCACTTCTCATTATCTCATATCTTAATAAAAAGTTGGTTATTTCTGATATAATGCTAAAATTATGTCGTGGGGAACCTTTTGTAGAAACTTCAAGAAGATCTTGTTGACCGAGATGTGAGACAGGTAGTTATGTTGATATTTGTTTGTCCTCTAGCTCTAGCATTTGATTAATAGAACTAATTTTTTCATCCTAGTGTGAGATTCTGTTAATGTAGTTCTTGCAATCGATTCTTTTTTTCTTCCCAGGTTTTGTCATCAATTCGACGTGGCGTCTTAGGTGGATGTGTAATAATTTTCAGCCGTATTTCTCATGATGCATTACCAAATCTCAGGAAGATGACTGAGCAGATGGGAGCCACTTGTTTGACAGAACTTGACCCCAATGTGACACATGTAGTTGCTACTGATGCTGGAACTGAGAAGTCTCGTTGGGCAGTGAAAGAAAACAAGTTTTTGGTTCATCCCCGATGGATAGAGGCTGCAAATTATTTTTGGCAAAAGCAGCCTGAGGAGAACTTTGTTGTCAAAAAATAGTCACTTGTAGGCTTGTAGCATAATATTGCTCTGTTCATAGTTTGTTTAGATGTTATAGTGGGTACAAGGTTTTGAAAGGATATTTAATTCATGCCTAATCAATTAACAACCTTTTTCTGATTGTGAACTGTCATATCACCATTTGAGTAGAAAATGAAGCTTATGTTTAACGTGCTTCTTGGCATGCTTGTATTCATGCTTACAGTAAATTAAATTCCACCTAGGCTGTTTTCTTTAAATTTTATCCTACCTTCTTTTCTCTTTGCAATTTATTTTTTAAAGAATTGGACTGCTCTAAAATTGAGATGTTTGATTTGGGGGGAAAAATTACAATGTCATAAGTTGTCGTGTGTAAAATCTAAAATGTATGATGATTTCAATCACCAATTGTCTTTCCTTCAATGCCTCTAATTATATTTATTATTTTATTTTTCTTTAACGTGAACTCTATTTCGCATGGACCAAATCTAAACTAAGAGAGATCAGAGAACAAATATTGTCCAGAAATATCTTTGTGAGAGAAATAACATCAACCACACCTGGAGAATTTCACCTAAATTTTATCCATAATATAATTAAAAAAATCTATAGACAAGACTTGGCAGTTAAAACAAAGTTCGAAACATGGTGGTTTGAGGGAGCGACCTTTCTAGGCAATACTTGGCAGAGAGAGATTTTTCCTTAACAAGGAATAAAACGTGCATCGAAGAGTTAAGCAGAAGCAAAGATAAACTTTTCCCATAACATGTGCGATAAGTGCGGTGTGTCTGGACAAATCTAAACATGCACATGGCAGATGCTCATGCTGCAGTCTTGACCATTCTTTAAAAAACAGTAACTACTATAACTAGTGAGAATCATACCGCAAATGAAGGAAAATATATGTAAGTTTAATTGGAAAACTATGAGATACTAATACTTGCAGTAATACTATTATGCTACTTATAAAAATGCGCAAATTTTCTTAGTATGCTTTGTCGGGTGGGATCTTAATTATACATATAAAATAATTCAACTTTAATTTTTTCACACCATTCTTACTTACATAATTTTCTAGTTGTCTCTTTTTATTCTTCCCGTCAAATCTTTTATTTTCTCTCTCTTTTCTTTGCATCTCCCCCTCCCCCCCCCCCCCAAAAGAGGTGTGTTGAGCAAGGGTCTGATAAATTAGAAAGTTTCCCCCATGAATTGAGTGTCTGATAAACTCCTCTTTTTAATGTTCACGTAATCGCTATATATCTTGTCATAATCACTTACCAGTCATCACTATTCTTTGCCTCTTTTTCGATGGGACACAATTAATACTTGAAGTCTTCGTTGAGCCAATTAAGGAATAAAAACCTAGAAGATTTCTCAAGATGCCTAATTGAATGGCTGAATGTATGTATGTGACAACGAAAGACAGTGTCCTCTACGTGGTAGTATGTCACAATATTGAAAGATAATGATGTGTTGTATCTTACCAAAAATATTACTCAATTAACATTAATCGTAATCATGAAAAAGATTAATACGTTTTGAATCTTCTAGAAATTAATACAAGATTAACTTTTTTTTTATATACACGCACACGCAAGCTTGCAAATTATTATACTTCCTCCGGTCCACTATATAAGTAATAACACCTTTTTAGGTTTATTGGATAACTAATGTATTTGGCCTATAATATAGACCAAATGTATTAATTACCAATGAACCTAAAAAGGTATTGTTGCTTATATAGTGGACCGGAGGGAGTATTGTTAAGTAAGCTGATGTGGGAAAGACTTCCAAGTGTTGCATTAGCTAGAATGAGACATCTGGCAAATGTGACCACCTATCCATCCATTAAATGTCTGATCCATATGGCGAATTTGGCAAAATTGATTTGAATGAATGGACATAGGAAGTTACTAGGAGACTGTGTCGGGGACCATGAGAAGCTGCCAAAATTTGACATCCTTTGGGAAATCATATGTAAAATATAGGAATTTGAATTTGTCTTTCATGAAGTGAATTTTCACTTTAAATTCATTATTATTATTATTATTATTAAGGATGATGGCGATAAAAAAAATTAATAATATTACATTCATATATGTGATGTTAATTATAAATTTTTAAAATTTACTCTATTCAATGGAAGGGGCAAATATGCATAGAGAATTTTGACATATTTTTTGGGTGAACCACAATAGCGAACCCTATGTTGTCACTCAGTACCACTATTTTGAAAATCTAATCGGATCAACTGTTTGAACTGAAAATTAGTTAGATTCGATTCATTCAACCAAAAAAAAAAAAAAAGCTGCCGCTATCCACACCCCTTGTCAGGTTTTTAAACAAGTAAAGCGACCAAATTACCCCTAGTCTTATATTTAATTTTCAAAACCCACTCAACCCTCATTTTTCCCTCTGTCATTCGTCTCTCCTGCACCCCCATCTCTCTCCCTCATTTGACAAAAGTTCTGAAGAAAAACAGCTCGTAATTGTAATGGAAATCTGAACACTATTATTTGGGTACCACAGTATTTAGATAAGATTGAAATCCAGTGCTTCTTGTGAAAAAAGTTGGGCGAACAACATTCCTTTGTACGAACAATTTAAGCCCCAAATTAAAATAATGGGGGAAAATTCCTATATTGGTTACCAGATTTGTGTTTTTTTTATTCAGATTTGTGCTCTTTTACATGAAATTAATAATGTTGATACGAAAAAAACAGCTCGTCAGTGTCTGAGTGAAGATGGTGTACGTGAACTCAATTCACGTGTCTTGCGTGAATTGAGACCACGTAAGTCTATATGATTTGAGTTCACGTAACATCTAAAAAATTGGTTTTTATTTACATGATTTGAGATTACGTAGCAACAAAAAATTATTTTTTACCTACGTGAATTAAAATCACGTAGCAACAAAAAATTAGTTTTTACTTACATGAATTAAAATCACGTAAGGATACGTGATTTGAGATCACGTAGTACCTAAAAAATTAGTCTTTTATTTACGTGATTTGAGATCACGTAGCAACAAAAAATTAATTTTTACCTACGTGAATTAAAATCAGGGTGCGTGATTTAACATCCGATAGTACCTAAAAAATTAGTTTTTACTTACGTGATTTGAGATCACGTAATACTAAAAAAATTAATTTTTACTTACGTGAATTAAAATCACGTAGTACCAATTTTTTAAGTGTTACGTGATATCAAATCACATAACCTCGTGATTTTAAATCACGTATACCTTTTTCGATGAGAAAAAAGGGGCAGAAACGACGCGCAATGCCGGTTCTGAAATCTGCGTTTGCAGAAACGACGCTCAAAAATAAAAAGGCCGGTCGATTATCATGGTGTCAGGGTGTGTTGCAAAAATTGAAGGGAAGATTATCTGCAAGACGCACAAAACAGCTCGTTGCAAAAATTGAAGAAACAGTTCTGCGACGGAATAGCAAAAAAAAAAAAAAAACTTTTTTCTTCCTTTGATGTGGAAAGGGTATTTTTGGTATTTAGAAAAATCATAATGTGTCAGGGGTGTGAATAGCAAACTAGGGGGTGTCGTTAGCAGCACCCAAAAAAAATCGGTATATCTCAAAAGCGGTCAAACGGTTCAAAATGGGCAGTCCGAACCGGTTTGAACTGCTCATTTTTCTTGAAATTTTTATTTTTTCTTCTATTTTTTGGTTTTAGTTCAAAATAAATATTAGTTTAATCAAATAAAGTTTCAATGACAAGTCATAAATATCCATAGACACATGTTTTTATTATTGATCCTTTAATATTATTTTTTGTTTTATAAAACATATATTATGAATTTTTATGCTAATTTAAAATTAAATTTGTATAAATTCTAAATATTTTATATTAAATTATTTCTTGATAAATTATATAACATTAAAATATAAATTTAATTATTATCCGTTGGACCACAATTCAACATTAAAATATTAAATTATGTCGTCTTGAATTCAATTATCAATTCGGTTTTAAAAATAATGGTCAGTACAATGATAAAGCGAAAAATGCCTAAACAATGGATTAAGCACACAAAACTAGAATAAGTGAAAATCAAACATGAGTAGTGTTAAACAAAAAAATTTATATAATAGCGCTAGGTACGCCTAAATTAATTGTCCATGCTTAGCACCATGCCGAGGTATTATGTCGAGGTATGCCTAAATTACACCTAAATTAATATTAAACTTGAAAAAGTCGTTGGGCGTCAGCCCTCTTCTGTACCGAAAATAAATAAAAAATAAACTAGAAAAAATCGTAATTTAATAAGGAGTAAGGACATATTTAATCCTAAGAAATAAATGACATAGAAACTAAAAATAATGGTAAATTCTTTCATACCCAGGAAAAAAAATGGGTATCGATACCTATCCGTTAAACAAACAAACATAATCTCAATAAAAATAAAAAAATTATAATTCAAATATAAATTATAAATAACAAAACAAATAAAACCTACTAAAAAAATTCGAAATAAAAAAATAAATTGAAATATCAAAAGAAATTGAAATCGTGTATGAAATAAGTAAAACAATAGAAAAAATTAATAAAAATATAATTTTATTATTATGAATGAAATAAGAAAAGAAGAAAAAGCTAAGAGTGAAATTAAATAGTTTACACAAATATTAGAATATTATTTAAGCAGTAATCCAAATAACAAAAATAGAGAAATTTTTTTTATAAAAAATAAAATAGAAAAAGAATAAAAAGACTCCTTAGAGAAAGTCAAAATTTATTAATAAATATAAAAAAAATTTCAGGAAATTTATCATATACACTTACACTAACAACAAATATGAAAACTAAACATTTAATTTCACTTTAAAAAAGCTAAAAAATAATGTGACATCACATAATTAGTCATTGGGTATTCATACCCAATAAAACTCCTGGGTATGGGAGTTCTCACAAAAAATAATTGTGTGTGTATCGTTTCGAGTCCTTCTAAGCCCGGATATATTTGCCTACCAAATTAGTTGTAAAACAAAACAAAAGTTGTTATTGTATGAATCTCAATTTATATTCTTTTTATGTCTTAATTTATTTGTCTTGTATAGTCTTAAATATTAATGTTTGTCAAACCCTGTGGTAGATCAATGTTACTATATACAAATACACACAGTTGAGAAATTGAATTGTATATAACATGTAACCCCCAAAAAAAAAAAAAGAATTGTATATAACAAAGACGGTGGACGTCGAAACGGATGACGTTACCATATCATCTTATTCATTATTGGTTGCTATGATCCCTCTCATCATTTGAATCAGCAATTTGTGGCTCTCAGTTACCTTTATTCATTACTTGTATTTCAACATTGCCCCACTTCATATCATAGTCCATAACTGCACATTCAACAATTAGTATTCCTTCTGTCAAAAAAAAAATGTATTCCTCCAAAAAATTGTAAAATAAAAAGCTCAACATATTATTATAATAGTTACTTATAATATTCACAATGATTGTGATTATTTTGGTAATTATGGCATAATAATTAATTAGATCTTTTCCAATTTTATGAGAATATTTTAAACATATCTTGGCACTTAGTTAAGATGAGACAAACAGAACGACTTAGTACCTGTTTGTTTTACATTTTGGAGGGCCAAAATGTTGTTTGCGGTAAAAGAAATGGAGTTTAATTATTTCATGGTCGTTTGGTCAAGATTTTCGGTTGGTAGAATTGTGTTTGACCAACTCAAGATCCATTTTAGTGACAGTAACTCTCACGTTGCTTTTCCGATTCATAAACTCGGTTTGCGTTTTCATATTTGTGTGCAACCCATGTTGTACATGCTGGGCCCCCACCCATATAACTCTAACTTAAAGTAAAATATAATATTTATTAATATATGTGTATTTTTTTTTGGTAATTTTAACATTAAAAGTGATTTTATTATATTCTATCCAAATACAAATCAATTTTTTTGAATTCATTTTTAGACTATCATTATCAAATATAAATCGATTTTTTTTAAACTAAGTCGTGAGTTTTTTTAATTAAAAAAACCTAAGTAATGAAAATAAGGTTTTTTTAATTAAAACATAATTTTTTTAAAATGGTGCGACCAAAGAATGCAAAAAAAACTTACTTTTTTTTTATTTTTTTGAAAAATTAGGACAAAGTCAAGTACTACTAAAGGATACAAAATATAAATTTTGAGAATTTTTTGATAAACTTTGGGTCTGAAAAACAGTCCAATTAGTACTGTTGGGTGCACAATGCTGTCCGAAATTCGGTAAAATTTTAAATCCAAATTTTAATCATAACCTATTACGATATAATAGGTTTGATCTATTAATCTACTTTTGTGAAATTCACTCACTTGATCATAGTTTAAAAATGGTAAAATTCAGACGATTTATATTTAAAAAAAAACATGTGCCGTGAGTAACGGAATATTTACCTCAATGGTATATTTTAACACCAAAATTACCGATTTGGTGTACTGAAAAAAAATTCCCTGTCTGATAGTCTCGACTTACTTTTTTTTATATTTTTTATAAAGGAGTCGTAAACCACAGTCACAACCTATATTTTTTTTACTAAGTCGTGAATAACAATCACGACATATTTTTTTTTTAACTAAGTCGTGAGTGTAACACTCACGACAAATGTTTTTTTTAAATATAAATCGTCTGAATTTTACCATTTTTAAACTATGATCAAGTGAGTGAATTTCATAAAAGTAAATAAATAGATCAAACCTACTATATCGTAATAGATTATGATTAAAATTTTGATTTAAAATTTTACCGAATTCCGAACAGCGTTCTGCATCCGATAGTACTAATTGGATTGTTTTCAGACCCAAAGTTTATCAAAAAATTCTCAAAATTTATATTTTGCATCATTTAGTAGTACATGACTTTGTCCTAAAATATAGGTCGTGACTGTGGTTCACGACTCCTTTATTAAAAAAAAAAAAAAAGTAAGTCGAGACTGTCAATCTCGACTTATATCATACAGGGAAATTTTTTTTACAGTACACCAAATTGGTAGTTTTTGTGTTAAAATACAGGGTAAATATCCCTAAAGCTGATGAACGGAGTTCCCCCATGTAGCCAAGTTTTTTTTTAAATCAAAATTATTGGGCCTTTTATTACAGCCAAACTTATTGGACGGATTATTACGTAAATAAGAAATTAATTTACACGAAATATTTTTTTTGCATCACGCAAAAAGATAGCTACCAGATGAGTTATCTCGTGTTTTTTTTGGGTGAAAGATTAGATTGGGTTCTCCCAACCTATGAATGAGCATGATACAAAACCTGGGGCAAAATAGAAAAGATGGGGCACAACTCGAAATTAGATGGAGTTATGGGGAGGAAAGTTTAAAATATGAGAAACAGAGATATACTTGATATTTGGGTCAGACACTCACTCATTTGACCACAATGAGAAAATTAACCCATTTTCCCGCCATAAAAGGACCCTTGAATTTAAGTAAGCACCAACTAGTGTGTACAATATCATAGTATATCAAACCCTCCAATCCAATGCTGTCATTTTCATATCCCCAATTAGTGTGTATAAATTAGTAAAGGAATAAAAAAAAATTATTTGTTTTTATTGGTTGGGTCCACTATTTTTCTCTGTCAATTATGGCAGGTACATTTCAAACTTAAATTCCTAGTAGGTACATATAACCAAAACCAATTGAGAACTGCTCCAGATGGTGACTTCCCAAGGCAATGCATGTGAGTGATATCAAATGCCTGGAAAGGACACCCTCAGCTCATCACACCAACAAGTTATACTACTCAATAAAACATAACCATTATTCGGACAGAAAATGGCTATGAAATGAAGACAAGCAAACAGGTCACTTAATGTATCATTTCACATGGTGATTGATGGTGGCATCTCCATCAGTGCCCATCCCTAGTTTGCAACTTCAGATCCCATCATATGCCAGAATAATTATTCCAAAAATTTGTTGTTACTGGCTATTATTGATCAGCTAGCTAGCAAGCAAAATCTCTGCATATCTATAAGATCGAGAATTATGATTGAAACAAATTGAGCTTCACAATTTTCTCCTAGAAACCGGTTGCAAATTGGGGGTCTCAGGGTCTGTAAAGAACATAAATACATAGATAAAATGTAGACTTTGAAACTTCAACTAATACCCCAGTGGGGATTTTTAAATTAGAGGGAAAAATATATTTTTTTTTAAAAAACGTAAATGATAAATTGAGGAAAGAAAATCGATCTTGGATAGATTACGAAGTCAACTAAAATACTCTTTCTTGTTGACTTTAATCAAGCTTGGTAGAGTGTGGAAGATGCTTTTTTTCTTTACTACCTCCTGGCTCCGCTCGTAATTATAAGAGGATTTTTGGAGATTTTTTGGTCCTAATTATAAAAGAAAGAGACATGTTTTTAGATGTATTAATTGTTAAAATACATTTTATACCCCTATTTTAATAGACTTATATATTTAATAGACGTGTATATTTTCTATGCACCTAGTTACTGATATTGGGGGTATATTTAAAAATAGAGATCAATTTTGGAGCATTAAATATGTCCCTTGGTTTTTGTATTTTTTGTAATTTCTTCTTATAATTAGGACTAAAGATAGCATTAAAGAGTGGACCGGAAGATACTATCTTTAAAGTTGCATTTAACCACAATTAACAGTAAAGAAAAAAAAAACACAAATACTCGTGTGTTTGATTTTACTATCGCAAAAATTAATTTTGAATGAATTGGCTTTATAAAACTAATTTTAGTTAAAAGTGAGTTGAATGTAAAGTGATTTATGTTTGGATATATTTACATAAAAGTGAGTTGAAAAATGAATTTGAGAGTAAAAATCACGTTTAGAGACAAAGAGTCCAAATCCTAGTTTCGAGTTATAATCAATTCTAGAGGTAAAATCAATTATACTTGAGAATAAATAGTTAGGTAACGTTTGAGAATAATTCTCACCCCAAATTTAAACTCAAACTTGATCTTAACACAATAATAGGTATAGTACAATAATTAGACTCACGAACAAGATTACATGGAAGAGAAATTGACAGACAAACGAACAAGCTAAACTTGTATCAAACCAAGCCAACGCCAACTCACCTAAACTCATGGTTGCAAGCAAGTCCATTTTTATAATGTAATTAAGGAGAATCAAAAGTTGCACAAATTTTCCTTGACTAACTATTTCGTTACTTTTTGTACAAGAAATTAGAAGAAACTGATCATTCAGTTTTTTTTTACATCAAAAAAGAAAAAAGAAAAAGTGCAACAAAAAAAACTAACTCTTAGAGAAAAATACACCTAAAGCATCAGCTAAAAGAGCAAAAAACATACAAGAAAACGGAAAATCAACCATAACAAGAGAATCACTACAATGAATTGTTCATTCGGATTTGACTATATGAGACGCTTAACGGTGAACACTATTACACTACGTTCAGTCCAAATATAAAGAAAAAATAATTTGTCAATAATAGATTATTAATAGATAAAACTAGTGGAAAGAAATGGGTACATTTAACATCTTAAATAATAAATATAATTTGAGTATTTACAAAAGCAAAATAAAATGCATATTATTATTTAATGAATTATAGAATAATGTATAAAATGTGAATATAAATAATTATTTAAAACATGTTAACAATTGTTAACATAATTGTTTATTATTTTAATCATTATGGATGGGGAGATAGAAATAATTTTATTGGATTTTATCTTTCTTTATTATTTTATTAACTCAATATTAATGACCTTTCTTCTCCTGTTTTACATCATTTTGCAAGGAATAAGATAATAATGAGTTATTGATATATTAATATTTTAAATTTTAAATATAAAATAATTATTTATTATATTTTTGTAACAAACTGACCACCCTCTCGTGCTACCAATCTGTCACTTATAGGATTATCTACTAACCCTATGTGGTATTTCTTTCGCATCTCACAAGGATTCGAACCCATGACATAGGGCTTAAGTACATGGAAGCATCCTTGTGTCTCACCACTTGAGCTATTGTAACACCTCTCCCCAGCTCTTTTTACTTGTTCTGGGTGTGTCACTCATAGGACAATCTACCAACCCCATGTGGTATTTATTTCGAGCTATATAAAACGCGCCTTTATTGTAACAGTCTGACCACCCTCTTGTGCTATCAATCTGTCACTTATAAGAATATCTACCACCCCATGTGGTATTTCTTTCACCTCCCACAAAGATTCGAACCTGTGACCTGAGGCTTAAGTACACGAAAGCATCCTTGTGTCTCACCACTTGAGCTATGATTCATATAATTTGTTGTCATCAGATGTTATAATGTGTCCTTGAGAAACTAATTAAGATTTTAAAATTAACAAGTATATAATAAAAATAGTCCCTTTTCTTTTTTTGGTCACTTAGTAGAAATGGTAAACAACAAACACACACACACACGCTCCAAACGACAACACTCAGGTTTGAACCCCGGTCCCGGTGTCCCCATGTCGCTAAAATTGCCAAAGCAACCAACAGTGGAGGACAAAATAGTCCCTTTTCAAATACTCATACATTCAACAGTGTGTTCTTTAATCAATAATTTTAGTTATTTTTCTTAACTAGCATTCTTAAGATATATTTGGAAAGCCTTCCATAGAGAGTTGGAGAATACGCGATTTTATGGCATCCCCCAAAGGTGGTCGAAGGGATTTGTGGAGCTTGCTTAAAAGTCTCTTTAATATGTCATATCTATCGTGGAATATTATTGGAGATTTCAATGACATTTTGAGTTTTGAGAGTAAATGTTGAGCATTCTCCATAGTTGACGAGGGGATTTAGAGAAGCAGCTAATGTCTGTAATTTAACTGATTCACCTCTGGAGGGGTGTCCTTTCACTTGGTCTCAATGTAGGGGTACCGATAGAGCTGTGAAAGAGAGACTTGATAGAGCCATGACCTCATCTTCTTGGCTCCAAATGTTCCTTGAGATGAGATTACGCAATCTGATGGCTCCCTCCCACTACAATAATTTGTGGCATTTCCTACGGCATATTTCTGGCGGCCATTGAGTCGTTGGTATTTTCAACGGCCAAAGCCCTCGAAAACATTAAATTTGATTTTCGGCAACAATTTTGGCAGCGAAGGCCCTCGAAAAGTTCCGATGTCATTACCGAGGGCCTCGACCCTTGAAAATTTTGCGTGCTAAAAAATTAAATTTGAATTTTGAAGCTTACCGAGGGCATTGGCCCTCAAAAATTCCCTAGCATATTACTGGTAGTAACACACCCATGAAATTTTTGAGGGCTTTTTGCCTTTTTCCGAGGGGTGTGGCCCTCAGTAATGTTCAATAAGATCACCGACTTCGTCTTCTTCCTTCCATTTTCCCTTTTTTCTCATTCTTCCTCCATCTCTCCCTCTCATCTCTCTCACGATCTCTGTCTCTCTCACCGCCACACCATCACTTTTCAGCCTCTTACTTTGTTCACCTTCACCGTGAGTATCCCTCTTTTATTGTGCTCACATTTTCATTCCTTTTTGGTGTCTCTAAATCTCACTTCCACCGGTTATTTTGCATGGAGCGTCACACCACCACCGGAGCTACCGCCACCACCACAGGGTGGCAAAACTCACCACGACCCGCCCCGTTGTCATTCCTACTTGAGTAGTTTCCCTCCAAGCGTGATCTCGAGGGTGTCAAGGTATACAATGAGGTAAGAGATCATCTAGCCCATTTGCTTACTCAAGAGGAGAATTTTTAGCTTCAAATAGCGAAGTCGCATTGGCTTTGAGAGAGGGAACTTGAATACTAAGTTCTTCCATGCCACTACCACGATGACGAGGAAAATGAATACAATTGAGAGATAGAGATGCTGGCGATAATATACCGGGGTCTCAAGAAGGGCTTTGTTAGGTAGAAAAAGTTTATTTTGATTATTTATTTACTGAGTGCCTAGGGGTGTATGGCCCCACCCATAATGTGGTATAAGTTTGCGTGACGCGGGATAAAAATGCTAAGTGCTTTGTCCTTTCACAAAGGAGGAATTTATTGTGGCCCTTACTCAGATGCATCTGGGCAAGGCTCCTGGTCCCGATGGTCTTAATCCGGGTTTTTACTACAGGTTTTGGGGTTTAAGTGGTGATGATATATTTTTAGGCTTGTTGTTTTTGGTTGGGTTGTGGCTCGTTTATGATGGCTCTAAATAATACTAACATTGCTCTTATACCTAAATGTGATAACCTATCTTCCTTGTCTGATTTGCGGCCTATCTCCCTTTGTAATGTCTTGTACAAATTGGTCTCGAAGACGTAGGCAAATTGGCTTGAGAAGGTAATCTCTAAATGCATCTCTCAAATTCAAGCTTTCATTGAAGGAAGGTCTATTACTGACAATGTTATCATGTGGGTACCCAGCGGGTATGGTCCAAGTTGTCATCCCTATAACAAACTATACCACATAGTTTGGTTCAGACTCTAAAATGTCCCTACAGCCAAAAATAATTGACTCAAATTCAAAAAAAGAACAAGGTGTAGTAGTAGATGAAGATGATGCTCATCATACTCATCCTTATGCTCCTATCATTGGTGGTATTCAAAACTTCAAGTCCTTCTCTTGGAAGCTGTCCTTTATGCACACCTTACGTGAAGAAAACTTTTATGCGGATTAGCCAGCCAAATTTGGTGCTAATTCAAATAGTAGTTTCTCTGTGTCGAATCTTTGCCCCCCGATTTTGTCTAATTTTGTTTTTGCAGATACTATGGGATTAAGACTTTAAGACTTTAGCTTATTTCCGTTTTTTTTCTCTCACACTGATAAAAAAAATGTGAAAGAGATAAAATCAATTCATTACAAAACAAAAAAGAGATAAAATCATTTTCGTCATATCCCAATTTATTTTATTTTATCTTGAATAATTTAAACAATAAAATTCTTATAATTAAATATCTTTTCAACAATTCATACATAGGTGACACTAACAACCATTAACACAATATAAAATTATAAAAATAATAAACAAAGAAGAGCATGCAGGTTGTCCTGACTCCTCTCAGTTCTGAGTGATGAAGCCACTTGGAGCTGAACGCCAAACTTCAGCAACTGATTTTGATTTTTGAGATCGACAGTCGCTCCCACATCTAAGAAAAGAGTTGCTGGTAAAAGGAAAACCGTGTATGGTTTAATGATTGAGTTTTGCAACTTGCGTATTTGTTTTTTTATATTAGTGGAAAACTTGCATATTTTCTGAATGAATGAATTGACAGTAAAAGAGGAAAGCTGTTTAATGGGATCCGATGTGTGTGAGAGACTGAGAGAGTAATGTTAAGTTGGTTTTAGAATATAAAAATTAAAAAATTAAAATTGCACAAACGATATTTCACGTCAAGATTTTGATCTGAGTATTTCCACCACCGGCTGAGTTCACCGGTTAGGCTAGGCCAAGCACAATTCACAACCCAAGCACTGATAAATCAGTGGCTGAGGATAACTCAGTGGGAGAGGATCCAAACGCGAAAAATTAATGGATCCAAACGCGATAAAGTGATGGACCCCACGGATATATGTTCTCTCTTCGACGTTTAACAGCCAAACCAATCAATGGAAATACTCTATTTCTTGGACGCATCACTCTCCAATACTTCTCTTTTCAACGTTTCACTTGTTCGAATCACAGCGTAAATTATCGTATAGTACTTCAAAATATTAACAAAAACTCTTTTATTTCCTCAATAAAAGCAGCTTATTAAGTAAATTATAAATCCACATATCTTCTAAAGTAATTCTTTAGCATAAAATTTATAAAATAATTTAATGAAAAACAATATTTTGCCACTATTGAGATAAATCTGAATGATAATTCTTTTAAGAAGAGATTCTCTAACTTTAGAGAGGGAAAAATGTCTTACTTTCTCCCATCTCTCTTTCTTTACTCTCTCATCCTTATCTTCTTATTACCCACCATTCTCTATGCTCTACACACGCAAAGACACAATGTCTTTCCCTCTTTAAAGTGAGGAAATCCATTTTCCAATTTTTCATAAAAAATAGAACAAAGCGCCTTACGACAAATATTTGTACTTTTTTTTTTGGTATTTTTATTTGTACATATGTTTTTTGCCTAAATAAGTAAACATAGACTAGCATTGTATTTGGGGAATGCGTAAGGTAAGAGTCTAACATACATTCATGAAAAGGTAACGAGTGTAATTTTTCTGTTTACAACTTTAGAATTTGTGCTAAAGTTGAAAAGGAAAAACTTTAAAATTTGTCCGAATGATAAACAAATACACACTTAAATCAATTGATAGTAAACACATATTATTATTAGGTTTAATACATTTTTAGTCCCAAACTTTTTCAATTTTGTGATTTTGATCCCTCAATATATTAACACCCTCAAAATTATGGTTTTTTTTTCCACACTTTTGGTAACCAAAAATCTTTGGACTTTAGGAAAGTGGAGATAAAAAAAAGCACAATCTAAATTTTTTGGAACCAAAAGTGCAATTAAAAAACATAGGAACCAATATTGCCAAATTGAGAAAATTAGGGGGACCAAAATCGCAAAAAATAAAATAGGAGAATCGAAATTGTTAAATTGAGAAAGCTAGAGACCAAAAGTGCAATTAAGCCTTATTATTATTATTAAATGGTTACCTTTGTGTCGTGTGATAATTGTGTTATTAATTGTTGATTTTTTATTTTTTTGGTCAAGGTGTAATAGGTTTCAACTGGGAAAAGTCCCAAACCAGCTACACAGAGTAGAACAAACAGGCCCAACAATGGCCAGGTAGAAGACACAAACACTACTAAGTATCATTCAGACACTACACGCTAACAGGAACTATTAAAAAACAACAACAGCAACACCAACAAAAGCAATAGCAAACAGCTATCTCTATAGCCAAGCTTCCAGCACAGACAGAAACAAACGGAAAACAAAGTCGGTGAAAATCCCTGGTTGTCTTAAGGCGGTGCAATTTGATTTTCTGAGGTCGTGCGATTTGGATGTCTGAGGCGGAACTCGCTGTTTCACGGCAACAGTAAGGAAGAAGATGGAGAACCACCGGTGAAACACTGAAAACCGCCCCTACTTCATTGGCCTGCACTATGACCTGCACCGACGTCGCTCCATCAACGATCACCACCATCGCTTGCCTTCGCCATTGTTTAGAACACCGCCGTGAAAAGTTGCTTCACCTCCACTGTGTCGCGTTGCTGTACCGCAGCAGCTCAACCGCGTCGCACCAAACCCGAACTCGAGAGAAACAGAGGAGGTCCAAACCACGCCGAGGAAGGAAAACGAACAACACCGATTGAGCCGACCACCGCGGCGCAAAACCTGCCGACCAAAACCCTAGGAAACCCTAACTTGAGAGAAGGTAGCAGCGAGAGAAAGAGTTTCTCTCTCTAATTCCCTCACTTACAAGTTCATTTGACGTATTTTTTTTTAGGTGTAGTACATAAATAAATAAAAGGAGAAAAACCCAAGGCAGGAAAACTAAGCAAGCCCGGAGCCTAGCCTATCCTTCTGTTGATTTTTATTTTGTATATTACAAATATTTGTAGACGCTCGGGACGGACCACGCCTTGTTTGTTTGTTTTGTTTTGTTTTGGTTGCAGGCCAATGGGCCATGGCCACGAGATCAAGATTCCGTGACTGTCACAAATTTAAAAACTGACCCTCCAAGTTTTAATTGGTTATTACTTATTACTCGTAGCCCCACAGCCAGAGACCCCACTGCATGTCCTGTCCCATTCCACCCTCGACCCGCAAACACGATAACATAATTCGAGCGCTATTATACGCAACGATAAATCAAACACACACATCCTTCACAAAAGGGAATTCTCTTGCGAGCGGCACACCATACAATGATACGATACATGGACTTGTCGCCCCTGTTTTCTCTTTGCGGTTTCGGTTTCGTTGCACTTCCCTTTACAAATCAATCAAAGCAGTATTTTACTCCCTCCTGTTCTCAATGTAAGAGAAAAAAAAATGTTTTTTAGGGTTTCAAAATATAAGAGATATATGAGATAAAAATGTGTTTTTCATTGGAAAAAAGAGTGTTTTTCTTGGTTTTAATGAATTAGGGTTTTGTCTCTTATATTTAGGACCGGAGGGAGTATTATTTTTCTTAATTAATATAGTTATTAATAATTATAAAATAGTTACCTTATTTTTCTTTTACTTCCCATTTAAGATATTATAAAAGAAATACAATAAATACTCAGATTATGGTGACCAATTTTGTGCATGAGAAATAAAAATATCAATTTAGTCCTTAAAAATCTTTAAATATGGGTTAAATAAGTCTTTTTTAGGATAATTTTTAGAAATATTTTAATTCCTATCAATGACTAATTTGACCCATATTTAAGATGGCTGAGGATTAAATTGATACTTTTTATTTCTCAGAAACTACATTGAACTATGTAATTTTTGTTAGGGACCAATTTTAGTATTTTTTCAGAGAAGTAATACTAAAATAAAGAATAGAAAAAATAGAAAACAAATCAAAACAGAGGTCTTATGATTTCACCGTTTTAGTAGTTATCGTGAAATAATAGGCGGCGTTGAGCCACAATGTGCATCATACGGTAGATGAGTTGGTGAAAAGGAAAAGACAAAGTCCATGATGCAAGTTCACGATGGTCCATACACGTGTCCATCATCACCTACCTTGAGAACCGTCGGATCAATTTAAAGACGAAACCAAAGGCAGAGAGAGCGCTATATAGACCCAAACCTAGGGCCGGTACGCTGTATTGGTCGAAAACCGAACCGAATTGAATTGAATTGAATAGAGTTTGTTAGCAATAATTCTCTTCTCTGTGGCTGTCTGCAGCGAAGGAATGCAGAGAGATGAGAGGCCATTGGTTCACTCCAATTGAGGTTGGTCGCCTTGCCAAACGCCGAATCGGCGGCAGAAATTGCCACCGCAAACACGTCGAAGACGGGTGATCGATTTTCTCCCCCATTTCTCTTTCCAAAACCCCCTCCTCATCCTAGTTTAGTTTGTATTGTACCACCATACAACTGCACAGTACGTATATACAAAGCACTAGTACTAGTAACCATGTGTGAGAAAGAAAAGGGTAGCAGCGTCAGCGAGGGTCTCTCTCATTCGGCTCTGCTGGATGGGAAATACGAGCTGGGTCGGGTTTTAGGTCATGGAACATTCGCGAAGGTGTATCACGCGAGGAACTTACAGACGGGGAAGAACGTGGCGATGAAGGTAGTTGGGAAGGAAAAAGTGATAAAGGTTGGGATGATGGAGCAGATAAAGAGAGAGATCTCGGTGATGAAGATGGTGAAGCATTCCAACATCGTCGAACTCCACGAGGTGATGGCAAGTAAATCCAAGATCTACATCGCCATGGAGCTCGTTCGCGGCGGCGAGCTTTTCAACAAGGTAGCAAAAGGTCGTCTCAAGGAAGACGTAGCCAGGGTGTATTTTCAGCAATTGATCTCCGCCGTCGATTTCTGCCACAGCCGCGGCGTTTACCACCGTGATCTCAAGCCGGAGAATCTCCTCCTCGACGAAGACGGTAACCTCAAGGTCTCCGATTTCGGACTCAGCACGTTCTCGGAGCACTTGAGGCATGACGGGTTGCTGCACACCACGTGCGGTACTCCGGCGTACGTTTCGCCGGAGGTGATTGCGAAGAAAGGCTACGATGGTGCTAAGGCGGATATTTGGTCCTGTGGTGTCATCCTCTACGTGCTTCTCGCTGGGTTTTTACCCTTTCAAGATGATAATTTGGTTGCTATGTATAAGAAGATTTACAGGGGTGACTTTAAATGTCCACCGTGGTTTTCTTTAGAAGCTCGCAGGTTAATAACCAAGCTTCTAGATCCGAACCCGAATACCCGAATCAGCATATCCAAGATCATGGATTCGTCTTGGTTCAAGAAACCAGTTCCGAGGAACATGGCGAGGAGGAAAGAGAAAGAGGAGAAGGAGGAGTTGGAGTTTGATTTGGAGTGCGAGAAATCGAAGCAGCCGGCGACGATGAATGCTTTTCATATAATTTCGTTGTCGGAAGGGTTCGATTTGTCGCCGTTGTTTGAGGAGAAGAAGAGGGAAGAGAGGGAGGAGATGAGATTCGCGACCGCGGGGACGCCGAGCAGGGTGATATCGAAGTTGGAGCAAGTGGCGAAGGCGGTGAAGTTTGACGTGAAGAGCAGTGACAGCAAGGTGAGGCTTCAGGGGCAGGAACGTGGGAGGAAGGGGAAATTGTCTATTGCGGCGGATATTTACGCCGTTACGCCGTCGTTTCTGGTGGTGGAGGTGAAGAAGGATAAAGGGGATACGTTGGAGTACAATCAGTTCTGTAGCAAAGAGCTTCGTCCTGCGCTCAAAGACATCTTCTGGACTTCAACTGAGAATTCCACACCGGCTGCTTGATTGTCATTGAGATGTCTGATTCTGATTCTGCTTTGTTGTTGTTGTTGTTGTTGTTGTTATTCTTGTTTAGGAACTTCCATGTTTTTAAGACATGAGATTTGTATTCTTGTTTTAATTCTCAATTTGGGTAACTTGTCTTCTGCCTTTGTGGTATGTCTGTTGTCTAAAGTGATAAATGCCAGAGCCCGGGATTTATAAAAAAAAAAAAAACCTACGGAATCGAAATCAGCAACTAAGTTGTTGATGATTCGGTGTCTGTGGGTAGATTAATGTCTTGTTTGTGTGTGATATAATGTTTCTGTAAGTATAATTAGACTTCGGGGCTTATGGTTGTGTTGGTGTTGCTATTCTCCTTTGCAACTTTCTGTAGTGCTTTGGTTTTGTTTATTTACTATTACTTTATCCGTCTAGATTTGTTTAATTTGAATTCTGATCCGGAGTGGATCTCAGATTAGGAGGAAGGTGATACCTCGTGGTGGTGGAACGAAGGAAGACGTCGGACCGCTCCATGCTCCGGTGGAGGATGTGAGTGGTGGCCACCTGCAAATACTCCGACGCTCAAGTCAGTACATGAATGAGGTGGGTGTTAGGGTTAAAAGAGACATACCTATAGAGGTGACGACATTAGGCTTATATAGCCTTCAAGCTAGGGTTAGTCATGTCAATTATGCTAAGCTTCTTGGAGCTCATTAAATGGTACTTGGGCCTAGGATAGATTCTGATCATAAGCCCCTTAAGTCGGTTGCTCGTGAAATGTGGAGCCGACTTAGAAGCGTAGTTAACCCTTATAGAGTTGTTGTCCTGCATGTGTTAGTCAAGAAATACAATATGTGCACATTGTAAACACACATGTTTTGATTGTATTGCCCACATACTGAGCTAGCCAGTGTGTTGGGGATGTACGTTTGGGAGTGAACCCCTTTGCGAGTTTATCGCGATTATTTGCCAATTGGCATCAAGTGCCGCTTAATTTCAGAAAATGATAAGCACAAAGCATGAAAATGTATACCTCGTCAAAAGACCAACATGTGATGTCGAAGTTTTCATCTGAGCTTAAGAGCTTTAACAAGGAAACCCGATGGGATGTCGAGATTCATCCTCAATCAAGCGTAGGAGTTCGGAAAGGGAATCTTGGTATCCTGAAATCCTTAGTCGTACAAAACAGGAGACAAACAGTCTAGAATATGTATGTATACACTAAAGGAAATCATATTAGCGGATTAGGTTGCTGTAGCATCTTTGAGATTGATTAATACTCAGGTGTTTTTAATAAACACTATTATAAGGCTCAGTTTATTCAATTGAGGTGTGCAGTCTTCATGAAGTTGCTTTTGCTGCTCTTGGAGGTAGCAATTTGCCCAAGTTGGGACGAATTTCATATGTTTCTCATGCTACTAATCATTTAGCTAAGGAGAAATGGAAATAGGTGTGCCTAATCAAGCCTTAATCTCACCAGTTTAATGGAATTATATGATAGACAATAGGTGTTGTCCTCTTTAGACAACAAATTTCCCACTATTGAGAGAATGTGGCTTGATTGAAGTATGAAGATGTATACCTCGTCGGAAGACTGAGGTGCGATGTCTATATACCGAAGTTCTCCTCATCCGAGCTTAAGAGCTCAGTGGGTAAATCTACTGAGACGTCGAGGTTCGATCTCAACAAAGTGTAAGAGCTCGGAGGTGGAATCCGATCTTGTTGATGCTGAAGTAATCGCTTTTGAATTGGCGGTGCCATTTACTTCGGAGAAACAGCCCGGCCAAGGGAGTTTCTCCTCTACCCCGGCGGTCAGAGTGGACATCGTAACCTCGGGTGGATGTGACCGCGAAATGACCCTTAGCGACCTGATGGCTAGGCAAGTCGAGGGCCTACCGAAATCCTCTGAAATCAGATTTTCTCAGGACCAAGCGTAGGAGCTCGGAAGGTGAATCTCGACGTTTCTGGAGTCGAGGTTGTCATGTGAAGCTGTGTCACTTTGCCGATTTGGGCGTCATCTAGTTCCTGCGTAAGAGGATCATGTGCAACTCCGATTGGAGAAATCATTAGTAATTATATAGAAATAATCTACTAGATGTAATGGATTTTCATGTTATCCGATGTGTCGGACTTCGGTTTTCGGTGGTTACTGGGTTCTCTTGAACCCCAGCTCTTAATTTAGAATAGATTTCACTCCTTGAGGTGGAGTGCACATGTTTTATACATACTCTTTGGAGTGTAATTCATGGTATATATTTCCTGCCCAATGAAAATACAGGAATTCCTGAAACATGAAAGTATAATCATATAGGAGTAAGATTTAATTGTTAGAGATTTCTCTTTACTTTGTTGGTGTTGAACCCTCATCAGATAGGTTGAGATAACCTTGATGTTACCCATTGTGGGCAAATGTGAATCATGCCGATTTAGTCCGGCAAATGCATTCCGAGAAAGTGGATATGAAGTTGATCCAACCAGATTATATTAATTTAGATGTGCAACTCGTGATCATTTCCACTGAGTTCAGGGGCTCTGATAATAGAGAGAGCATCTACAATAGTAGCTTTCGAGCGCTTGACATAAAATCTATCTAAGACTGAATGTTTGCTTGCAAATGGAAAATACTTGTTTTCATGAGGATTAGAGGTCGCACAAAGGTGCTGCAGCCGTGGCAGCCTTTGTTTTGGGGAAACCGCCAACTCAAGAGATTGATAATGTCATATAATTGACTTCTTCAGTGTGGAGAAGGAGTTTTAACCACAAGAGACTCACGAGGCCATATCCAAGTCTTTGCAATCATCTGGAATCATGTAAAACACTGCACAGGGATATCATGTCACATGAGAAGTATTAGACTTTCAGACTATCCGAAGTGTTAGACTTCGGTTTCTTTGAAGTTGCAAGTATCCGAAGTGTTAGACTTAGGTTTCTTTGAAGTTGCAAGTATCCGAAGTGTTGGACTTCAATTTCTTTGTTATGCTAAACAGAATTTTGCAAGATTGGCATCAGCCTCTGCAACTCAATCATGTCTTCATCTGAATTGTAGAAATAGTTCTACTGAAATTGCCTTGATAGTTGTTTTTAGAGAAAATGGCTCATATGTTGCCGATTTGGATTGTTAATAACTCAGCTTTGTGTTAGTCTTCTTTTGCCAAGGTAAAAGAAGAAATTGCAGTGACATAGCTGGGGGAGCAGGCCCTAAATAAGGCATTTGCTGACCAGAGCCCCCAGCATCCGATAATAATGAAAGATAGCAGCGTGCAAATGTGGTCCTTGGTTATGGACAATTGTTGCCATATCTGCTTTGATTCCAACTTTCCATCTAATCTGAGGTGGAAAGTCACGATTACAGGTTTTGCTATTCCTTTTTTTTTATTGAGAAAGGAAAAGGGTTTTGCTATTCCTGCAGTGAAATCTTTGCACAAGGAAACAAACAAGTCTCACAATTTAAGAGCATAATTATATAGAAACAGATTATACTCATCAATTGTTGCTCTGATTGTGAAGACCAAAAAGCATGATTGCAAGGGAATCCTTTATGCCTTGGTGCAGTGACAATTCCAGCAGAAGGATTTCGGTTTGTACTGCAACAAATATTTCCAAGAGTTTCTTGCTGAAGCATATCTGATTTGGGGTCTCAATGGCTCCTGCCTTTCATTTCCTGCAAGAGGAAAATATATACAAACTCCAAAGAGGCATGTTGTTATAAAAGCAATATGTGTTGTGCTAGTTGGAGTGATATCCATGTTAATCGGAGTGTGTGAACCCCTAATAGTGGTCATGCCCTTTCATCTGGGCTAGCTCATTTGGAGTACATGCTGCTGGATGTCTCCTAGCAGCTCCTCGTTTTTGTCATGCACTGCCATATTTTCAACAGAGATAACAAATATCATTGTAGATTTAAAATAGCAATAGGGAAATTGACTTATACTGCTACTTCTATGCCATCTCCGGTTGTTGAGAGGGAAGAGTCAACAACTTATATTAGGTAAATGCTTTCTCCCTACATTATATGCAGAACACAAAGCGGTTAGCAAAGTGGAACTAGAATAAGCTTACATTCAAATTTCAGTCAAGGTGACATAACAAGTCGAGGAAATTTGAATTTGAATCAATCATAAAAATCGAGTTTGGTCCAATGACAAGCCTAAGGTCGTTGGAAATTGGAAATCCATGATTTCAGGAAGGTATGACATACTATTTTGAACTCATATGCATATGAACAAGCATTCATGACAGTGAGTTCTACAATGCCACAGATGATACCTAGCCGCATAATGCATGCTTTATGCTTCCATGCAAGTTTCTAAAGTGGTGCATAATAGGCAATAACGACTATAGTGACGATGCCGCGACATATGAGGGTCACACCCTGATATAGTGCATGTTTGATCGTTTTTGAATAATAAAATTGATGCATGCAAGCAAGATTGCAAATAGGAATGAACACATATCGGTCCTTGAACCCATTAAAACCATGCAAGTTGATTACTAGTCAATGCATAAAATTCAGCAAATGCCACATCGCAAAATTGGGGTGATTCAATTTAGCATCCGTGCTTCTGTCGATGCTGAGTTACCAAGAGGGTGGGTGCAAAATAAACCCACTTACCTGCAAAATCTTGGTGTGTAGCAATATGTGAAAATGCCATATTTGATTTCAGGTAATGAAATATAATAATAATCTGAATGCAACAGTGACTAATGATATGTCAAATTTGCTTCAAACAATGAGACAAATGCGATTCTAACAAATGATGCATAAGAAGTCAGTTCCGGTGGTAGTCATCCTTGTGTCCGGTGGCGGTGAGCTTCGAAACACTGGGGTCCATGAAATTGGTAACGCGGGTGATCAAGACATCGGCATTTCTGAAGTCAGGACATCGGTGAGAACGTGCCAGGGGAACTTCAGTCGTAGTGCTCTTTTGGCATTGATCTTGATATTCGGATCAGTACTCGATCATGGATTCTTGTGAGCATGATCCTTGTTGAAGAAGGAATAAGAGTCAGAAGCTCTATCCTCTCCCAATGGAATAATCCCTAAGTTGTTGGGGGTGCCAAAACGAGGTCAGAACAGAGCCTAAGGATGACGCCGGGACATCGGTATGGTGCCTCCGGCTCAATTCGGATTGACCTTCCCCCTCTTGGCCTTGTTGCTGACATCCGAATTCGTTTAATACTTCATCGGCTGCCTCCATCTTCGTTGACATTGGCGCTCGAATCCATCATAAACAAACATTAGCAAAAATAATGAATGAAAGGTTTGGAACCTTAACTCAGATTTGGTGGGAGGACTTCGGAATCTCAAAATTGTGTCCTACGGTGAGCTAAAGGGATCTGTTGTAATCCCAAAATTGCTGGGCCTTTCCCTTTATCAACCGACCTGACTTTAAGCAAATCAGGGAGATTCGGATTTGGAATCGACGAATTATTAAAGATTAAAGTGGATTGGCCACAGTAGGAGTGAGATAAGAGTGTCCTCCGTCGGGCACTACCACAAATATACAGACCAGTAATATAAGGATAATAGCAAGGTTAGGGCTCGAATCAGGTTGCTGGTGTACCAATTCGGAGATTGGACATGCGCCCGAACTCGGGAGTGGTCATTACGGGAAGATGAACCCAATTTGAATAGAATTCAGGTCGGCAGTAACCAAGGTATTGCGTTGTGATGATTCGAAGCAGGTCGGAGGAATACAAATTCATCCCACGCTTCAACAGCGACCTTCGTCTTCTTTGACATCGGCGTCGGAATTCAAATTTTGCTCAGAGCTTCATTGGCCTTTGTCTCGTCCGACATCGGCGCTTGAAGTCACTATAAACAAACAGATCAGTAAAAAGATATAAAAGAAAGGCTTGAACCTTCCCTTGGACCCGATGGTGGCATCGGTATCTCAAAATCGTGCGCTGCAGCGAGCTAATCAATCCTCCGTGGGCCGAAGTTGGTTTGCTGGTAAACTGTCGAGGTTCAGAATTTTGGAAAAGAAGTCGCGATTGGAGACCTCTTTGTCAACATCTTCCTCGCAATATTGTAAGCTGTAGCGAGCCAAAGGATTCTGATGTGAGCTGAAGTTGGCTTGTCAGAAGGTATTGCGTTGTGCGCCAGTGGTCGTTGCGAGCGTTGTAAGACTCCGTCACTAACTATTCTCCAGGACCTCGGTCCCCTCATGAATCGCAAGGCTTCGCCGGAAGCTTGGCAATGGCTTAGCGTTGCGCTCGAGGTTTCTCGGGTCGAGTTAGGGTTTTGCGCACGGATCGGGTCGACATTTGGTGGAGCTTTGCCAGCTACCTGATCTTGGTTCCGAACCTAAGAAAATCCCCCAATCTTCACCAGAATCGAAGACACTAAAGGCCAAGATGGTGGTAGATCGTGTTTCTTGGTTTAATGGAGTGTGCGATCCAAACAAATCCGATTTGTACAGTTTTTTTTCCTGAGATCTGCTGCGTGAATGCTTTCCCCTCATATCTCATGCCATCCACCATGAGTGTGAAGCAAGAATTGTTAAGAACGAAAATCGTCCCCACGCATACTAGAGTCAAAATGGGTGGCCGACCGGCCGGCAAGCTAGCCCGATAAATGATAGGGCTTGGGTAGCATACTTTGAACCCATTTTTGCAACCGGGCTTTTTGGCCCGGCCCGATAAAGCCCGAGCCCGTGTCGGGCTAGCCCGGCCGGGTTTCGGGCAGCCCGCAACCCGCATAGTATAATCCATATAGTACTTTAAATATAAAAATAATATGCTGCTCCAATTAAAAATATGGGCCACTAGTTAAAAAAATTTAAAAAACCACTGCAGCCAGCAGCCCATATGTTCTTTTTTTTTATTTTTTACTGGCTCCACCGCTCCAGGACAGGATCCAGCCCACTGAGCCCAGTAACCATCTTCTTTCAGATTCACACTAACAACAAAAGAACCCTATTTTTTCTTTCACAACGGCGCAACAAGCAGTGAAGCAGAGAAGGCAAAGGGAAACTCCGCTGTTTGCGTGCTGCTCCTCATCCGTTTGCGCAACCGTTTGCAGTCGTGCTTTGTAGTCTCCTCGCATCTCCTCGGCCGCTGACTCCACCGCGCGTGCTTTGCGCCTCTCTCGCATCTCCTCATCGCGTCGCAGTTACCGGTGACACCGCGAGCACCACCTCCGAGTGCATCCACCACTAGTAACGCCTCCCTTGCTTCCCTTCATTTGCTTGGGTGATGATCCATTCTTTTGGAACTAAGTTCTGGTCAGGTCACTCACCGTTTTTGGATCTGAGTTTTTGATTGTTAGCATTTGGGTCACTAGATTGTTATGTTGTTTTTTTTTGTTAAGTTTTGATTGCCGATTGCTTAAGTTTCCTCATTCTCTCAGTTTCGATTTTATGTTATTTTCTGCTCTGTCCAATTTATGTTGCATTTCTTGTATTTTCACTTCCAGATTGTTTTCTTGCAATATGAATGCTTGTTGTGATGATGATATTCAAATTTTGGAAACCCCACCCCCACCATGCAGTCAAAATAATTTAATTAGGAACAATGAAGGACTAGATGAAACTGTGACTTCTCTACCAAAGAAGTCAAAGACCCTAACATCTGATGTGTGGAACTATTTTGAAAAGATCGGTGTTAATAAGGATAGGATAGAAAAATGTAGATGCAAGGGTCAGGAAAAGAATTGGGCTGTGCACCTAAAAATGGAACTAGTCATTTACTCCGTCATAAGGATGGGTGTAAGTTCATTGCTGCTAAATACCGTGATGTGGGGGATATGCTTCTTGATGCTGATGGAAGATTGCAAAGGAGAAAATTTGACCCTCAAGGTAATCGTGAAATTTTAGCTGAAATGATTGTCACACATGGTGCACCATTTAATATGGTTGAGTGGAGGGTCTTTAGAAAATACCAAAATTTTTTGAATGAGGAGTGTAAGTTTATTACTAGAAATACCATGAAGGCCGATGTAATGGAAACTTATAGGGTTGAGAAAGAAAGGTTAAAATTACAGTTGGCTCAAATTCCTGGGAGAGTTTGCTTGACTTCTGATTGTTGGACTGCATGCACAAATCATGGTTACATTTCTTTGACTGCTCATTATATTGATAAAAATTGGAAGTTGAATAATAAGATTCTAGCATTTGCTCACATGAAACCCCCACATAGCGGGCCGGAACTAGCATTGAAGGCACTAGAATTTTTAATGGATTGGGGCATAGATAGAAAAGTTTTTTCCCTCACTTTGGATAATGCCACTTCAAATGACAGCATGGAGGATGCAAAGCTTTCTGGAGAAGGCTCGAATGTCACGCCCGTTGTGGTCTGATCATGGTGAGCTCTTGTGTCTCTTATTGTTAAGACATTAGTGACATGCATTGGACTTTGAGCTCTTGTTTCAACTTTCAAGTGCTGCCATTTAATGTTATTGTTGATTTCTTTTGCAGGTGCTGGCATCATGGCATGCATTGGGTATTTATAGTTGTTTTGTACTTTCATGGTATCTGAATGGATGGATGTTTTATTTTATAGTTGTTTTGTTTAAACACCGCACAAACAAAATTTGTATTCTTTGTTTCAAAGTGGATGGTTGCGTAATTTGTGTTATTTGTATTGCAGAATCTGTATTGCTTTGTATTGCAGAATTTGTGTTCTTTATTCGAATCTGTATTCTGTATTGTAGAATTTGTTGCGTTTGTATTCTTTGTATTCATGAATTTGTGTTCTTGTTTGTATTGCTTCAGTATTGCGAGTGCAGAATCTGTATTGTTGTATTGCTGTATTGCAGAATTTGTATTGCTTTTTTTTTAGTCAAAGCAGAATTTGTATTGCTGTATCGTGTTGCTGTTTTTTTTAATCCGGGCCGACCCGGAAGCCCGTGGGTCTGTAGGGCTGGGCTGGGCTCTAAATTACGAGCCCGAATTTCACCCAGGGCTTTTTGGCCCGGCCCTATAAAGCCCGAGCCCGATACGGGCCGGCCCGATGCGGGCCGGGTAGCCCGTTTTGACAGCTCTACAGACAGCACCAATGATCCGGAATGGATCTCAGATTAGGAGGAAGGTGATACCTCGGGGTGGTGGAATGAAGGAAGACGTCGGTCGGACCGCTCCATGCTCCGGTGGAGGATGTGGGTGGTGGCCACCTGCAAACACTCCGACACTCAAGTCAGTACATGAATGAGGTGGGTGTTAGGGTTAGAAGAGGCATACCCGTAGAGGTGACTACATTAGGCTTATATAGCCTTCAAGCTAGGGTTAGCCATGTCAATTGGGCTAGCTTGTTGAAGCCCATTAAATGGTACTTAGGCCTAGGATAGGTCCGGATCAAATTCAGTTTAAGTCACAACATGCAGTCACTCACAGTACACATCTCAACTTCGTAAAACAAGTATAGATTGCAAAAAAGTGAAACGTGATCCGTTTGATCTCGATTGCTCAGTCGAGATCACCGACCCAATGTGGCTTCATCAAATTTTGACTATAGTAAATCTGGATTTGGATTTATTAGATTATGTCCTAAAGCTCACTGCGAATTCTTGTGAAATTTATGTATGTTAAGCTTCACGTCAATACTGAGGAATTGATTATTTGGTTCATTGTGGACATGAAAAAGAAATTGAATTGTTAAGAGGCTTGACGAACATGGTGTATGCGTCGCTAATGTAGTAGCTTGTTGAGCATTTGACAAACACACACCATCCATTTCAAACAGGACTTTTCCCGCGGACACTCGAGCAATCCAACCCATAGGATTTCCTTTTCCTCTGTAGGTTTCCCCAAAAATGTCATTTGATGCAGTAAGAAAAACCTGAAGTTGATGTAGTCGGTCGATCCGAATCGTTCGATTGATATCCGACAACTTACATTTTAAGATGAGGAAATCAGATTTAAAAATGCAACTTTGAAAAGTAAGTCATCTAATCTCATCAGACGACCCAAATTGGCCAACGACATCAACTTCAGGCTGTTATTACGGCAATAAAAATCCTAATCTCTGGAGATCAAATCGTATTAACTACAGAGCAGATTGTTGGGGCTAAACTTACTTTTTTTTTGGTCTTATGGCCCAGCGGCCTACTACGCACTACAAAGAGCGCTGAAAGGGGGGCGTAGCGGGTTCGAACCTGCGCCCAAGCGTCCAAGCGGCAAATACCTTGCCAGTTGTGCTAAGCACCACAGACAGGGCTAAACTTACTTTAAACGTGTGTGTCATATTTTCTTGATAAATTTATCCATTAAACATTACCAAAAATAATTTATCTAATAGACAGATTTTTAAAGTTATGTCTAGTCTAAATTTATTTGCTAAATATTTCATAGAAATGTAAATAAATATTCACCAAAATAATATTTAAAGAATTTTAATTTATTAGTGACAAAAAAATTTATGGAAATTAAAACTCGTCGAAATTTTTTACAAATTATGAAAAATTTAAAACTTATTTAATGTTGATGGGTAAATATATTATATGTATTGTGGAATGAAGAAAATCAAATACTGATTAAAAAATTAAGAAATAAAAATATCCTTTCTTGAATAACTGTTTATATTAGAGGAAATTATTAATTTAATTTAATTTGACATAAAGAATTTGAAATTAAATACATATTCCCTGTCATGTCTGATCTCATTTCACTGTTTTACTGAATCACCATATTACTTTTCAAAACTTATTTATATTATGGTAAAATAGTAAAATACGATAAGACGTATTTGTAAAATCTGTTCACAATCTCGATTTATAATTATTAAACTTCACAAAAAATATATATTTCTATAAAATGAGCTTGTTTTCAATGTGTACTAATAAGCATTTGAATTTCAGTAAGATCAAATTGCTATTTGTCTATTTATCAAAAAAATTAATACTGTCTAACTAAATAAGTTACTATTTGTCTTGTGAAAAAGTAAATTACTATTTTTCAAAAAATACTTTAATTTTAACTTATTATTATATTCCTATTTGTTCAATTCAAATTTAAAAGTTCTTTTTATTTTATTTTATTTTTTGACAAACAAATTCTTTTTATTATTCTTATAAAAAAGAACTTTTTATTATATTTCAAAGTCCAGCAGAAATACAATGGTATAATTACAAGTCAAATCGTGCAACGCTCTGGACGAGGCTTTTGGTAATCTCATCAATCAACCTTTTCGGCGAGAGTGGAAAATTAATTCCCTCCGTTCATTTCCAAATGATCTACCATTCAATTATGGCTCAACTCTTTATTTTTTTTTGGTCAACAATTATGGCTCAACTCAACCAATAATTAGGTCATGGTTGGGTTGATACCTTATGCAAACAAAATCCAGTCTCTTAATATATAATTCTTTTTTGACCATTTCACGCTTCTTAAAAAAATGAGTTTTATTAGTTATTAACATTAAATTTGTACAAAATATGTGTTATTTTTTCAAAGTCACCCTTCTCATCTTTCAATACTATTAAGGGAGAGAGAATTAATACACCTTGGTATAGGGAGTAATTTTGTGAAAAAATAATTAATACACTTTAGTCTTTAAAAAAAGTCTTATATTAAGGGATAATTTTTTTTTACAAAAGAATCTTATATTAAGGGACAGATGGAGTAATTTATTTTTTACACTACGCAAACAAAATATTAATATTTAAATAATTATGTATAATTCGGCCATTGTATTTTTGAGAGTAAAACAATTATAATTGTGATAATTTATAACATGTATTTTTTAAAAAATATCAAACAAAAATACAATCGGATCAATATCAATTTTAGCTAATGAATCTTATAAGTTATAACTAATTTTAAAATAGTGTGTAAGAATAAATCAGGCAACTCGTCAATTATGGCTCAACCAATAATTAGGTCATGGTCGGGTTGATACCATATCCAAACAAAATATTAGTATTTAAATATTATGTATAATTCAGTCATTGTATTTTTTAAAGTAAAACAATTATCTTGTTAAAAAACGTAAAACAATTATAATTGTGATATAATTTATAACATGTAGTTTCAAAATAATAATATCACATAAATATCAATTTTAGCTAATGAATCTTATAACTTAATTTTAAAAAGGTATAAATTTTAAAATATTGTGTGAGAATAAATCAGGCAACTCGTTAAGGGTTCATGGGGTAATGCCAACTTCAAAATAGTGAATTCAATAGAGATTGATTGGGTTGTATAACAGAATAAGTACGATAAAAATACAAATATTGTTAAGCAGTGCTCTACAGGAGTACTCCCATCAGACTCTTTTTTTTATAAAAAAAAAACTGAAATGTAACTAAGAAAGTTTGTTAAATATATTAATTTTTCTTAATTTCAGCTAAAAATAAAATTCATTCCCAAAATTGCCCTTGATGGCATTTAATGCAGAGGACAAAGAAGACACATTAAAAATAGAATTTGAATTAAATAAAGATATTTTTTAAATGGATTCAATAAAGAGATAAATGTAGTTAAAATTATTTATATTTTAAACCACAATACATAAATTTTTTTTCTTATAATCAAGTCCGGATGGAGCATGGATTAAGATTATAAAAAAAGAGTACTCCGGAATGAAATATACCAAATTCACGCATATTAAAAATAGTTGTTAATTTCATTTAATTTTCTTAATATAATCACAAAACTAATTTCATTTCCTAAAGTGCATTTTTTTTATTTAATTTTCTATGGAAACTTGTTTTATGGGAATAAAAAGGGTTATTGAAAAAATATAATATATATTAATTCAAGAATATTTTAGGAATGATAGTATTAAATGAGGTAAAATTAGTTAGATTTGCTTATACTACTATTTTAGACAAAAAAATAGTATTTTTTTGCTTATATTTCATTCCGGAAGGAGTATTGATTAAGAAATCAATAAATAAAATATTTTTATTAGAAATCACATCATTTAGATTTCTTAATCAACGTCTTTTAGATTGTACAAAACACATTGATTAATTAATAATTAATCAATTTTTATTACAAAACACATAAATTTATAATCATGCATCATAGTATTTTTTTTTTTGTCTTATGGCCCAGCGGCCTACTACGCACTTCAAAGAGCGCTGAAAGAGGGGCGTAGCGGGTTCGAACCCGCGCCCAAGCGTCCAAGCGGCAAATACCTTGCCAGTTGTGCTAAACACCACGGATAATCATGCATCATAGTATATAGGAGTATGGCTTTAACAGTGATTACACGATCTAAATAACATAAATCAATGTCTTTTAGATTTCATAAATTTGACGTCATTAACATTGTTTTCAATTAGATAATCATGCATCATAACATATTAAATCACAATATTTAGATTTCTTAATCAATGTCTTCATGACAGTGGTTAACATTATGATGCATGATTATCTAATTGAAAACAATGTTAATGACGGATCCTATACATGGTTTCAATTTCAACCCAAGTTCACCTTTTCAACTGAATCACTACTCCTTCTCCGCCAAAGGTCCATCATGCGGAAGCCTACGATACTTTACTCAATCTCACAAAGTCAAATACGCTAACATCATTAGCTTCACCTGCAGCCATCTAAAAAAACGCTTTTCAATAATTTAGGAATCAAATATCCTCTGATCTTTTTGAAAAATGAACTAAAGAAATTGTTGTTTAACATTTCTTTTTCCCACTAACAAATCCATAACCTCGTTGTCCTGCCAGGCTGTAGTAAAAACAAGCTTGTGCATTTTCTTCTACAGTTTTAGGAGAGAGAAAAAAAAAACAAACAAACAAACAAAGCATTTGGGGGATTATCGATCAACTTCTCTACTAGAGAACCCCCTTATTTGATGCATCATGTAACAAGCAGCGAGTCACCACTCACCACTCATCAGAAAACTCCACTAACCTGAGTTGGTAACATGTGTGAACCATCATTTCATCATATATATCATTGACTTTGAAAATCATGATAGTCCCCAAACATGATAGCTGTACTATTATAGCCACAACTGAACACTATTACCATCACGACATATTTGTGCAACACAGTTCCCCTTTTTTCAGATCAGATGTAAAAGACTCGTTAAATTTGAAAGGGATTAATTGCCATATTTTCAGTTGAAATTAGGGGCATCTGAATATGCATCCTCTGTGCTCGCATTGGCATCATGCTTAACATGTACTCTTCCATTATAAGATTCTGCAGCAAAAAAACTTAAATGTCAAATTTCTTCATTTTGAGGGCGTGCCTTTGTGTGTGAATTATCAGAATTTTCTTGCCTTCTTTCTTTTTTGTTTTTTTTTTTTTTGACAAAAGTGTATTCCAGTCAAAATATATACTAAAATATAACCAAAACATTGTCTACTATGCGAATACAATTGCTAACTATGAAACTAACATATCTGAAACCAGTTATGTATAACGCAATTCAATCGAAAAATTTCGACCACAGACTTGAACTCTTATACATATTGTGATTGAAATATAGGGGCACTAGTAGAGAAATCCAGGAGGAAAGGGGTTATCGAAGATATTTATCTTAAAACAGGCCATAAGCCATACAGCAAACAAATTAAAATGGCACACATACACGCTCACACAAACAAATTCACACCTACAAAATAGTATGTTATATTCTGATTTTAACACAATTCTCCTAAGCCAAAATCTATGAAGCAATAAAAGTCAAATGTATGAAAATGCAAACCTGTGAATTCAAATTCTATCAGCGAATGCACATAACAGTTTCAAGAAGCTGAACGATAACATTATCAACATTCAACAACAACAAACAATAACAAGTTATAGTACTAGCAGTACTATTCGAAACAAACAAACTGCAAAATATACAGAACAGCCAACTAGAATTCAAAACTCATTTTGAAAGACAAATCACGCAATAAATGTAAGAAAAATGAATAAGAAATTACATCTGTCAAAATGTCTCAACCGTAAGACTTGAGTGTTCATGTGAGAGATACATGTGACATGTAATGGTTTTAACAAATAAATAAATTGATAAGGCCTAATTCATAATTACGAAAAAGAGGAGCAATTTCAAAAAATAACTATTATTAGATGAGGTTAGCAGTTTTTTTCAATGGCAAATTAGTTATATATATTAGTAAGGGAGTACAAGGGGTACTTCAACCCAATACAAGTAGCAAAGTAGCCATGCAAAGAACACTGATACAAAACAAGTGGGGAACAATCACCTCACACCTAGCATGCTCCACTATACATCAAAAAGTCAGTACAATACATCAAGTAAGACAGCACACCTACCTACCCAAGCAATCGAGGGGATCCGTGTACCACTCATAGTAGAGGCATGCTCCAGATTTACCCCTAGCCAGTAACCAGCGCCAAGACACAACCTGAATCATCTCCAAAAGCTCATCCCTAACTAACCTCCGGTTAGCGAAGATCGCATCATTACGTGCCTCTCAGATAGTCTACAATACTGAATGCCAGATCAAGACAAGGCCTGATCTACACTGTGAGTTACAACCAACGGACCCAAGAAGTAGGTACAACTGATAGAAATCCCGAGGTAGTACCAACTCGCGCCCCAACCATCTGAAGATGTCATACCACACTCTAGAAGAAACATCACATGATAGGAATAAATGGAGCCTTGATTCCTGGTGGTCCCCACATAGAGCACAAGTAATCCCCAAAGCATCTGTGATAACCCTCCTACGTAGAAGATTCATGCGACTAGGTAGCCTATCCAAGAGTAGTCGCCAAGAGAATGCAATCACCTTGGTAGGTGCAAAACTCTTCCAGATCTTCCCTAGCATGGAGACCTCTAAATCCTGTTTAGTAGTTGAAAAGGGAAAACATGGAATGACTCATTTACTTCTTTTGTTTCCTGTTTTCATTTCTATTGGAACTAAGAAACATTAGAGAAAACAAATTATGTATTTCCATCTCCATTTTCTTTTTCAATTTTTGAAAACAGATCCATTATTTTTAGAAACTTTGAAAATGTCAAAAAAACTGTTTTCATTGTTTTCGAAAATGCATTCTCCCTATCTACCATTCCATCTTCTTTTTGTCACAATTGTTCACAGCAATAGCCTTCCATATTCTTGTTACCAATTTAAAATGAATACAAATTTTAGAAAATGAAAACTAAAAAAGTTTTTAGACAGTAAACAGAATTTTCAAATAAAGGAAAACAAGAAATCATAATTTTTCAATTAATGTGAAACAGATCCTTTTACGGAAGTAATAGCATTCTCTTCATCTCACCATCATAAGCACAGAAGGAATAAAAAGGGCAAGCCAATGGATAGAAATCGGTTTCTTCCTCTCTCTTGAGGAATGAAGGGCATCAAAGAATTATCTCAATCTTTAGCAATAGATAGAGATAAGCAACCAATTTCTCCCTATGATAGTGTAATTTGTAAGAATCATGAAATTCCAAGATACTTTGAACCCTAGAAAACTAACTTTTATCAACATATTATGCCATAATGTCAATATAGTGGCATTCAGTCATATAATTCAAAATGAAATTCAAGTTGACAATGTTTTTCATTCCAAGTTAAATTGAAGAAAACAGGAAATTAACTGTAAAGCCTGATAAAATTGCTTAAACTCTTATAAGCAACCAAAAAAGGGTATAGATAATTAGATTCAATCCACCATATTATGACTTTCCAATGGCAATAATTGCTCAATTTTGTTGCATATGGAACCAAGTTAATTAACCTTAAAATAAGAGAAAAGCTTATATTCTTGTTCCACTCCTAGTCAAATCTGGTGGACATTTATAGAAATGTTTCAATCTGGCAGCAAACTGGTTTTGTTTATATCCCTTTGATAAAGGTGCACAGTGCACAGTACTCCTTTACCAAAACCAATAGCTATGGCCACAACCTGGTAAATTAAACTGCACCAATTTTTTCAAATCCTATGTCCTTGTTTACTTTAAAATAAGATAAAAGCTTATATTCTTGTTCCACTCCTAGTCAAATCTGGTGGACATTTATAGAAATGTTTCCATCTGGCAGCAAACTGGTTTTGTTTATATCACTTTGATAAAGGTGCACAGTGCACAGTACTCCTTTTTTGAACAAACTGTCGACCGAATTATATCCTTGTCCTAGAGGTGGTTCTTGACTAGAGGGTTTGTAGACCCTATTTATTTTATGAGTGATTTGTAGACCCTTTCAGTTGTATTGTTAGGTGCTAGTAGAATGATCTTCTAAGATTGAAGTGTTTGCTTTTAGTTTTTGGTGGGATTAAGTCCTCCCACCGTGTCCTTGTATTGGTAACCTTGGTTGGGTGGGTGTACTTCTAATACTCCCCATTCAAAAAAAAAAAAAATGCTCAATGATGTCACCATCATCAGAGGTACCTGAACACTACCATTACACTGACCAGCATTTTCTTCACTTCTCAACTCCAATCGCCTATATATGCTCACTAGTTCTACAATTTTTTTTGTCCAACCTAAAGGAAAGAGATTAATCAAACTTTAACTTTGATTAGTGAAGAAACCATTCATTTTTAGTAGTTTTAGACTTTTATCTTTTCTCCTACCTTTAAAATAATAAAGCATCCGCATCTACACTTTCATTATTAAGTTTGAATACTAATACAATGAAGGAACAAAATTCCCTCACCGTGTGAAACAAATTAAATATAAAGAATATTAAAAAAAAAAAAAACTGGGAACTTTGAAACACTTCATCCATTAAATCCTAAGCAAACATGAATTCTATTCTCCCTAGCCTGCTTCATTTGTTGGTTAAATTAATGCATGATGAATAATCAATGAATCATCGCATTCACTTCAATCTAGAAGTCCTTAATTAGTGACTATTTGCTGAGTATTTCAGGCAAAAAATGTGACCAAGATAATTCAATTTCAAGTTTGCATGATTTTAAGACATCATCCTGGCCAGATTCCCTCTCAGTTTTACATTTTTCAGTGTTACCACTTACCACATGATTTACTTGCAGCAAACATTCACAGCACACACAAAACAATTTCAATATTTTTGTTTTTATGAAATGAATGGTGATTTTTGTACATATGTTGTCCGTCTGCCATAGATTTATTTAGCAGTAGATTAGATGCTACACTTTTCTTGGATAAATATTGTAGCATCCATATGAAGGGGTTTCTCAACCATGCCCATGTCACTCAATCAACTTTGCTTCCAGGAGTTATTGTAACATTTAACACTAACATTTGCCACTAGAAAAATACTTGGTCCTCCGCTCCCTTGTTCCCTCTCCCCTCGATTAAACTCAGACAATAAAAAAGAAATGGCTACCTGAGGGATTATTGTGCTTCAAGTTCTTTCTATTTGCAGTGGTAATTTACACCAACCAACTTCTTAGACAGAGATTTTCCTGAGCTTTCCCTTTTACACGCTACTCGCATAAATTATGGATCCAAATAGCGAAGCTGAAAAGGAATATACTTTCTCAGCTAAAAATTAAAAGACAGAAAGTACAAAATCTCTGAGAATCTGCTGATTTGGGAAAACACCAAACCTGTGTAAGGAAGGAAGGTCGCTGCTTGAATTCCTGCAATCAAATGCATAGCCTCCCACAAAGCCATATTTATCTGCCCGATGCACCCTTTGATTACGACATTTCAAATTCAAAGCCTAAAAAATATATATACCATAATTTAAACCCCTTATAGAAGATCAGAAAGGGTCAAGCACAAATTGAGGGCAAGCATGGTCGACAAGGAAGGAGAGAAAGGGAAGGAGATAAAAGAGAAGGGTTTGATGAAACCTTATCCAAAATACACACTATTCTGTTAAATAATGAATAGTAAGAAGGCGTACCTTTTCTTCTGGAACTCCATTTGGGTTTCGTGTTCAACACCAGGTAAGGTACCATAAAAAGTCACGCTTAATTTGAATCACCTCCATATCAATTGCATAAATATATATATAGTATTATTATGTGATATAATAGTATAGAATATGAGAAATATTAGGGAAACAAATAAAATAAAGCAGAAACAGATAAAGGGCACTTGCAAGTTGAAACAGCTAGCAAAAGATAACAGGCTGCATATGATAGAGTGGTTTGTGCCGCAGCACCCTTACCACCAAAACTGGATCAACCTTGAAACAAAGAAGGTATAATAGCATATCATATATCATGTTCCTCAAGCACAGTACAATTGACACAAAAGAATTAAGGATCAAAATGTAATATGCGTCATTTGAAAGTATCATCCGTTGACTCAAAAAGGGAGAATGGAGAGACAAGTATGCACCATAAACGAAACTACTAATAAAATTAATTAAAATTAAAAACAAGGTGGAAGAGTCAGAAAACATAATAAAGAAAAGATGATCGATGAGGAGAGGAAACAGACAGACACAGGGAAAGAAAATGGATGAGAAGGTGACAGAAAGAGAAGTGAGCACGCACCCGCAATTGTATGCCCTCATACAATCATCATCAGCATGTGCTCACTCTCTTCTGTCACTCTCTCTACTATCCGTGTGTGTGTGTGTGTCTCCCCTCCCCTTTTTTTCAATAATTCTGCACTGCACTCCAACTTGAAGCTATGTAGATATATATTTTGAATTCTGATGAGATGACTGAGTCACTCAGATCTATTTGATCTCTCCTATTTTTGGCAAACTAACTGCAGTTCAGTTCTGCACTCAGCTACATACATATACATGTATGCATTATGCAGCACCCTTAACTCCAACTATATTGAGTATTTTGATCTATTAGAGATGAACGAACTAGGGTTCTAGGTTCTTATTTTGCTCTCTTGCTTGCTTTCTGTCCCTGTTCCCTTTATTCCTTTTCTCTAACAACCCGCGTTGCTCAACCTTTATACCAAAGTCCTTTTAGATTTTTCATTTCTTTAGTAGTAGTATTTCCTTCAATTTAAAAAAAATAAAAAAAAATACTTTTTGACTTCCTGTGCAACTCTATAGCTACCACCATCACCTCTACATGATTTAGTGATTATTTTTTTTTAATGACTTCCAACGGTAGGTACTGCTCACATACGTTAATAACTGTGGTGGAGGTGATCATAATTGGTGGTGATGACATGAGGTCATTTCATTTCATTTGGTGCAAGCAAAGTGTATGCTTCTTTTCTCCAACGACTTTTTGTTTGTGAGGTTCCTGTTTTGAAAGAGGCCCGGCAAACAGAACAACGACAACAGCAACAACACAACCCAAACACCTGCAGTGCATTGCAGTGGAAGAAGGACAAAGAGGGAACGGTAGCAATAAGAATGTGTCGAATATCTATTGGTACAGATGCATGTAGCTGAGGTCATGTGGCAGGACATTATTAATTGGATTTGACTCTGCTTCGGCATCATCAGATAATTAACGGTGAATCTAGACAATTACCAAATCAATGAAGTATTAGTAGTAGTACTATTAATTAAGTACTAGTACTATTAATTAAGTACTTTAAGCATAGTAAAAGGTCGTAGTAGTGTACTAGTACATACATGGGGTTTGAGTGAGTGGCAAAGTGGTCCTTTGGTTGGAGAGCCGGACATCGGAAAAGGCATATTGGCCGTATAATGGTCATTGTGGGTGCGGGGGACCCCTGTGTGTGTCCTTTGGGTGCTCGGGATGGGACTGCCTGCGTCCCCACCACACGGATAACATACAGGTGAAAATTAATTACAAAAAAAAAATTACTATAAATTAATAATAACAAAAAAATTCTTCTTAAATTATTTTAATATTATCCTGGACTTTTGATTAATTGTGGTTACTCACACAACCACCCTCTACCCCTTTCTTTTTTAATTAAAATATCTTGCTCCTTAAAATTGCTTATCTTTTCCATTTGACTAGAAAAAAGAGGAAAGGCTGAAAAAAAAAATTATCGTTAGATTATGAAGTACAATAATTTGGTCTGCTCATTATTGTTCTTTTGATTAATCATCAACCACTATGTGCTTCAGTGCATGCATTTGGCTTTCGCTTAACCGTGTAATCGCTTTGGGTCAAAATTATCGGGCACACCGGAAGGACCTCACATCACAGGCAACAATAAATTACACTCCGAAGAAAAACAAAACAGAACTACAGGAGTACTTCAACTTGCGCTGGTTCAGGGCGGGTTTGTCTCTAACCATGAAGTGCATCCCTTTAGTGGATAGTGCACATATTTGACCAATGCCCAAATAACAGATGGTGGCAACTTTACAAGATGTAATAATCTCCAGCTATTCTCATGTCGAAGGATGATTGCCAAATATAGAAATCAACCACGATTTGGATGAATAACAAATCTTAAGATTTACACATATGTTTTGTACACAATCAATCGTTAAACTTGAGTCCTTATTTTTGAATCCGATAAAGTTAGGTCGTAGTCGGTTGCGTATCTGTTACCTTGATCATCGGGGGATAAACTATTTAACTTCAATTAATAATTATTATCATACATATTTAAATAAAGACATAAATGTTAAAATTAATTTTTTTTAATATATTTAATTAAATATATACCTTATAATTGTCATCTACGCAATTTTATATTTTGAAATTATTGAATATTCAACTCATCAGCAATAAATTTAATTTTATAACAAACTATAAGAGTCGACATGATTCCTCTATAAATATAACACACAATTGTAAGCTCCAATTCAAATAAGTCATCATCCAAAACTGTTCCAACAAAAGATACAGTATCCTTGTTGACTTCTTAAGTCTTTTTTTTTTGAACAGCAAAAAAGGATTACTTATATTAATGAATTAGGAGTATTTAAGAGGTCCTCCAACCCGTTTACACAGAGTACAAAGGGATACTCGAACTCATCCTACTGAGTACAATAGGGTACTTTAACCCATTAACATATGGCATCCACTCACCTCGTTAGTCGTCTAGAAGCCCAACACTAGCATACAAGAAAAAAGAACCCTACCCTACCTCCTCGAGATGCAATCTAACGGCGCCACCTTCCACTCATAAAATAGGCAACTGCCCCTACCTGACCTAGCCAGAAACAACTTCCACGAGTTGACCTTGACCAGATCCACTACTTCTTGTACTATAGGTTCTTTCCCTAAGAAAATACGCCTATTCCGACATCCCCATAGAGCCCACAGAACCGAATGCCAGATCATACACCGCCCCTTCTTACTAGACCCAGATGGCCCATTACTATAGAATACTGGGAATAGGTTTATCAGATCCTGAGGCATTATCAGCACCCATCCAAGCCAGTTGAAGACCCCATACCAGACACGTATGGCGAAATCGCAATGGCAGAATAGATGGGTACTCAACTCGCGGGCACTACTGCAAAGTACACATACCGCCGCCTCGGGGTCCACTATGACACCCCGGTGGAAAAGGTTAGCACGAGTAGGTATCCTGTCCCATATCAACTGCTAGGCGAAAGCCGCTACCTTTAATGGAGCATAGCTCCTCCATTGACGTTCCAGCACCGAGGTTCCTAACTCGGATAAACCCTCCTGGACAAGAAGTGACGAGCACAGGAAAGAATAAGTTGATTTGACAGAAAAGGATCCGCCGCTATCTGGTTCCCAGATCCAGCTGTCCTCCCCCTGCGAGACAACGACAACTGAGAGCGACTGTAGCAGTTCCCGAACCAGGTCCTCCTCCCATGAGAAAAGACGTCTCCTCCAGGAGCAGACCCACACCCAGACTCCATCCACCCAACTACCCATATCTGCTGCTACAGATTCTTTCTGTAGAGAAATAGAAAAGAGCCTAGGGAAAGACTAGCGGAGAGTGGTGGTACCCAACCACTGATGGTTCAAAATGATGTAGCCCTCCTGTTTCCTAGTTTTATACCTACCTAATCTACAAACCAATCACCTCCAAGACCACTACGGACCCCAAGACCACATATATCTTTCCACTAAACTGATGCCCAGTGGGGATTCCTCAGGGCCCCTAAATTTGGATTACGCACCACCCCCTCCCCATACTTTCCCACCAAAACCTCCTGCCATACCCCCTCAGTCCCAGAAAGCAGCCGCCACCGCCACTTACCCAACAAGGCTAGATTCATCAATCTAAGGTCTTTTACTCCTAATCCCCCTTCCTCCTTTGGTCGACACACTACGAACCACTTAACGCACGACATTTTTCGTAAACCCGATGCCCCACCCCATAGAAAAGCCCTTTGCAATTTAACCACCTCCTCTTGACTGAACCGACATTTTAAAGATAGATAAGAAGAATATGGGGATACTACTGAGCACCGAGTTAAGAAGAATAATCCTACCCCCAAAGCTTACATATCTATTCCACCACGCCCCCAGCCTACTTCGCAAGACATCCAACAATGGCTACCAAGTCGCCACCCTACGGGGGGAGGCACCAATCGAAAGACCAAGGTACTTGAATGGCACTGCCCCAAGCTTACAATTGAGAAAGTCCAATGCCAAATCGAGGAAAGACGGGGGCACACGAGTCCCCATGAGGCAGCTCTTATGGAAGTTGACTCTCAGTCCCGACACCAGCTCAAAGCACCTGAGGACAGCCTTCATAGTCCATAAATTCTGCACACAGGCCTCCCCGATCAACAGAGTGGCATCTGCGTATTATAGGTGTGATATAACCACATCAGAGTTCTCCATTTTAAACCCCGAGAACTTTCCTTGATCTACTGCCTGCCGCATAAGCTCACCGAGCCCCTTGGCCACTAACAAGAACAAGAATGGTGCTAGGGGGTCCCCTTGCTTAAGCCCTTTTTGAATGGTCACCTCCTCAGTGGGACAACCATTAACTAGTACTGAAAGGCTCCCAGAAAAGACACATGCAGGGATCCACGACCTCCATTTGCCATTAAAACCGAATCTGCCCGACATGTAGTCCAGGAACCCCCAATCAACTAAATCATATGCCATTTCAAAGTCTACCTTAAAGATCAGGCACTCCCTCCCCCTCTTCTTTGCCATATCTACCACTTCATTAGCCACCACCACCCCATCCACCAAATGACGCGCCCGTATAAAATCCGATTGATTAGGAGACACTATTGACTCCATCACCTATCTCAGTCTTGTCGTGAGAACCTTGGCCACTAGCTTGTAAAGACATCCTAGCAGTGAGATTGGCCTGTAGTCCCCCAACCGTTGGGGGCTATCCACCTTCGGGATTAGAGCCAAAAAATGGGATGAGAGACCCTTTGGGAGCTTCGCATTCAACTGAAACTCCTCGAACAGAACACCGATTACCTCTTTAATCAGAGACCAGAATGTCTTCAAAAAGGTGAAGTTGAAACCATCCGGCCCCGGATTTTTCTTAAGTCTTAAATGGCTTCAGGGGGAAAAAAAGCTATTACCCATTATATTTTCAACAAACATATAGCCACAATATTCAACATCCAGAGATTATTGACAACAACCCCATTCAACAAAGTCATGTGCAAAGCAAAGACTTTTTAGCAAAGGGAAAGAAGAAGAATTTATAATGCTTCAAAGTCCCTACTCTAACCCGTACTTTTTGAAACCATAATCATACCTTATTGAACTTATTCTTAGTATATTACCCGATTAAATTAGTTGCAAGTTAGCTATTGTCGAGTCAGTTTGTTATAAGTTAATTAACTTATAACAACCTGACTCAGCAATAACTAACTTGCAAATCTGTTATTGTCTAGTACGCTGTGGCCAGGTGGTTAGGTTAGGTCCCCGTGATGCCCCCGAATCTTGCTCACCCTTTCTCTGTTTTTAGCTCATTTTCAAAAGCGGGGAAGGGAAGGGAAGGGGTTGCCTTGATCTGGCATACCGTTGTTTAGGGGATTTGAATTTCTCGAAACGGGTGCATTTCTTATAGGAAGGAGGTCTCTCCCTGGACCTGGTGGAGATTATAAAGGCGATGTCATGGAAATGGTTCCTGGGGAGAGCGGGTAGGGGTCGTTATTTGTTTTATGAATGGTGTGTCAATTCGTTGGACTGTATCTCTAGGAGGTAGTTGGGTTGTCTTGGTGGTGATGTGAGGTGCTGGATCGAGTAAGGTGGGTCTCGTGCTGGTCGGAGATTGCCATCGGTGTCCGCGTGGTGGTTGGTCGGAGCAGGGCAGCGACGATTTTTTGTGTGTAGAGGTGAGAGAGATAGTGCATGGTTCTGTTTTGAGAGAGAGAGAGAGAGAGAGAGAGAGTCGAGAGAGTTGAGATGAGAGTGTGGACAGTGGGTGTAGAATAGTAGAGTCAGATGGGTCAAATAAAAACTTTATAGGAGTAAGTGAGATTTTTAAAATCCGAAAGGGTGTATGTGGGTCCGCGCCCAATTGTACTCTTAGTATTAAACCGATCATCAACCATGATATTGGATGGATAGCAAATCTTACTTATGAACACAATTAGTTATGCACATGTGTGTGTGTTGAATTTGAATCCTCATTCTTGAACATCATGAAATCACAAGGAAGGCTCAATATTACATATTTTCTTAAATTTTATTTTTTAATTAAAGATATACCTTTATACTTGAATATATTCACTTGTGTATATATTAAATTTGAGTTTTTTATTTTCATATTTTATTTTCCATCCCTTTGGTGGATAGAATAGTGCTCGTATTAGACATATCTTTTACACATATCTTTTTATAGTGCTCGCCTCGTATTAGACACATAGCTATTTAGCTAGCTTTAGTTCAGTTGCAGTTGTAATTTTATTAAACTAAGGCAATAGATTCGGTTACTTGAAGTTAGTATTTAGTTAGAGTTGGTTTGAATAGTTAGCTTAACTTAAAGCTGAACTCATCAGTATATAAGGTAGTTGCCTTGCTATGTAATGTACTTGTATTCATTTTTACAATTTCACTGAAATGAAAATGAGATTTTTCTCTGCACTTTCTTTGAATCAAGCTCTACATAGCTCATATTGATATGGTATCTGTAGTCTATTCTCTTCTTCCGCACAAATCTCTTCAATTTCAGCGACTCTGATTCTCGCATTTCATCTTCTTTCAATCGCAATTCCTGCAATTCCTTCTTTCTTCTCTTTTGATCTTCAAAACATAAAACCATACTCTTCTTTTTATGAGGTTGGGTGTCTTCTATATATTGTGATACTTATATATACTATGAGTCTTCGTATTATATCAAATCAATTCATTATTAATTCTTTATTTGATTAATTATTCAATAATATGATATTTTCACATTTCTTAAATTTTAGTTAATACCTAAATTTCTTTAGTTTACATTAAATATAATAATATTTTTTTACAGAATAATAATATATTTGTAGATCATAGTTAATATAGAGACTAGTTTTTTATTTTTGAAAAAAATAAATATTTAAAATATCTATATTGATATAATTTATTTTTATTACTATTAAATATTTCATACCCATTTTTTGATTTTTAATTTAATTTATTTATTTTAAAATTATTTTATAATATAGGGACATACATACATATACACACATACATACATAAGGCCAACTTTGGGGGAAGCTGCCAAAGCAACAACCTTAGCCCCCCTCCCCCCAAAAACCAAAAAAAACCAACCCCACCCTTAAGTCTCGAATTTTGCAAGGATTTTAAACCTCAAAAAATCTCAAACAATAGGACGCGTAATAAATTAATTTTTAATTGAAGGAAGTGGTTTTTCTTCGAGTGTGTAAACATTCATTTATTATTTTTATTAAATATTAAAGTCTATCCTTTGAGGTAGGGGTGGACAAAGATCCGGAAACCGACCTGAACCCGGCTTAACTGAGCAGAAATGGAAGATTGCGGGCGGGTCGAAACGGGTACACGGGTAGGCGGGTGGGAGGAACAGCTCTAAAGGGGTTGAAGTGGGCGGGTTCGGTTCGCATAATGAGAACCAGCGGAACCCGAACCCGACCGGACCATTGTTAGCGAAATTTTTGTTCCGCGTATGGTGAGTCGCAAGCCCACCACTCTCACTTCACTCACTCTCATTTTGTAACCCTGACACAGCAGAGCGCAGCTTCTCCCCCTCAACTCAACAACAGAAACCCTAGCACAGCAGCGCTGCTGCTCTCTCGTATCTCCCTTCCTTCTTCTTCCATTCGCTTCCCTTCCTCGTTCCTTCTTCCATTCTCGTCCTCCTTCTTCCTTAGTTCTCTTCCTCGATTTTCACTTAGCCTTCATCTTAAAACACAAGCACGCCTCTCGATTTACGCAACTAACGGCTTAGCGTTTGGGAACGCATGACTGGCAGCGTTTGGGGACATAAAGGTTAGGGTTTTTTCTTGCAAAAAGGTCTATGTTTTATTTCTTGTTTTCTCTTTTTTTTATTTTCATTTTCACTAACTCTGGTTGATTGTGGATATATTACAGAACGAGCTTTAGGTTTGTTGATTGGGATAGCTCCAAAGGTTTAGGGTTTTTTCTCGTTGAAGGTTAGGGTTTTAATTTTCATTTTCTAGCTTTGTTCATTTTATAGTTTATTTTTGTTTGATTTTGATTATTTTCACTAACATCATGATTTTGTTGTAGGCATTTCGATTTTGTTGGAGCAAGCAAGTGGTAAGGAAGGATGAACCGGACTTGTGAGTTGGAGGCTTGGAGGTTTTGTATTATTAGGCTATGTATGTGTTTCTGTTGGAGGTTTTATGTGTGTTTCTGGATAAATGTTTGAACTTGTATGATTATTGGTTCTGAGTTTTTAATGTGTTTATGCTTTTAAAGGTTTTGTATTATAAGGCTATGTATGTTGAGTTGTATTCTGAGTTGTATGCTGAGTTGTATTCTGAACTTGTATTATAGGGTTTGTTGTATGGTGAGTTATATTCTGAGTTGCTGAATGTGTTTAAGGTCTATGCATGATTAGTCAATCTGTTAATTAAATTGTATGCTTACTTGCTCATATGTATGCTTATATGATCATTGTTCTTGTATGCTTACTGCCAGTTCTGCTCATTTGTATGCTTATATGATCACTTGATGGTATGCTTACTTATATGATCATGCTTATATGTATGATTATTGTTACAATTAATTAGTTTAAACTTACACTTAGTTAACATTAGTTTAAACTTGTAATAGAACTTAAACTTTAAAAATTTAAACTTAGTTTAAAACTGAAGCTTAAATATTAAATGTTATACACAAATGTTAAACTTGAAATGTTAAATGTTAAACTTAAATCTTAAATGTTAAATGTTAAACTTAAATGTTAAATGTTAAATGTTAAACTTAAATTGTTAACAGACCAGATCTGTTAAGGACCTTAGAAATATACTGTTAATATATCACAAATCTGTTGCTCATGTCTCTTGGTTTTATTTGTAGGGGGTTGATTTAATGAAGTGTTGTTGTTGCTGTTGTATCTTTATGCTGGACTTAGATAGGGGGAAATTATGCTTCTGTTTGACAGCTTGTGAGTGGTAACATAATTTGTTGTTTTACTTCTATAGCAAGTGTCATCTTTTCTCATTTGGTAACATGTTTTATTTTCTCTGTAGCCTGGTGTGAATGTGAGATTGCAAAAGGCTCGGTCCAAGTTCAAAAATGAAGAAGATAAATCTCCTTTAGTGGTATATACATGCCTCCCTTTCACAACTCTGACTCCCTCTTTGTTTATGTTTGTATTTGTTTTATGCATATTATTGTGAAGGCTTACATAAGCTATAACTGTGAATAAAGGATTTTAATTTATTCTCTTAACATGTTCACAGGTGCAAGTAGAAGTGTATCAAATTGGAAGGATCATACTTAATGTAATTTGTATACTTATTCATGTGTCAAGTAGAAGTGTAACAAGTTGTTGTGTTGTTGGTTTATTGTTGAAGATGTTAAAGCATACTTATTCATATTAAGTTGTTGTGATGGTAGTTTATTGTTTAAGTTGTTAAGTACTAATCTATTATTAAGTTGTTGTGTTGGTAGTTTATTGAATGATTTGAAGCTTAAAAATTAGTTTGAACAGATGTAATTTTGTGTTGGTATCTTACAGTGACCAGCTTAAACAATTAGCACCTTACAGATGTGTTGGTACTTAATGTAATTTTATTGAATGATTTGAACAACACATTTAGTATGCTGAATATTTGATTTTGAATATTGGCCCAATCGTAGAAAATTAACTTTTTTTGTCAAAATAAAAATATAACTAGAAAAAGGCTCAAACCTTATTAGTGAAATTACACCTACTTCAATATGGGCCTAAACCGCTGACACCCAAACCGACCAACCGAACTGACTAATCAAGCAGAGCCAATTTGTAGACTGTCTTGGGCGGAATTGGGCCTCTTAAATGCAACCGTGGGTTCGGCTGGATTGGGATTCTTGGGCCCGAACCCGCCCGAACCCACCCGCTGTCCAGCCCTACTTTGAGGTATGTGAAGATTGAATGTATTTTCAATATTAAAAATATATTTCATTTGCATTTGTTTTGTTATCTATAAGTCTATCTTGAATTTGTTGGATTTTTGTTCTTAATGACGAAAGGCGTGGAACGTGAGTTGAATTTGCAATATATTTTCCCCCACACCTTAAGTATGGTTGCTTATGCACATACAACAAATATTTACATCAACCATTATAATTTCTCTTTAAAAGTATAAAAATTACAATAAAAATAATTTTTAAATATAATATAATAACTTTTTAAAAATATTTTATTAGTTTAAAAAAGGCCTCAATGAAAATTTGCTTTAGGCATCAATATATGTTGAGTCGGCCTTGTGCATACATACATCCCTCCATACAGATATACATATATGATAATTTGTATATTAGATACTAATTAATTACTAATAAACAAGTTTATGGATGCAAGGCTTACATGTCCTTCTCCATAATGTGTGAGAGTGGAACATGAACTTCTTCCACTCTCCCTCTTCCACCCATAGGCTTTTCACTCTAGTGGAATAATTAGATGTTAAAATTCTTTTATTGGTGTAATTTATAAAACATTGTCAAACATTGGTGTAATTTCAATCATTTTTAGTAGTTTTAGACTTTTATCTTTTCTCCTACCTTTAAAATAATATAGCATCCGCATCTACACTTTCATTATAAGTTTGAATACTAATGCAATGAAGGAACAAAATTCCCTCACCGTATGACTTTGAACAACCTTGAATAAACAAATCAAATATAAAGAATATTAAAATGAAACTGGGAACTTTGAAACACTTCATCCATTAAATCCTAAGCAAACATGAATTATATTCCCCCTAGCCTGCTTCATTTCTTGGTTAAACTCATGCATGAGGAATAATCAATGTCATCACATTCACTTCAATCTAGAAGTCCTTAATTAGTGACTACTTACTGAGTATTTCAGGCAAAAAATGTGACCATGATATAATTCAATTTCAAGTTTGCATGATTTTAAGACATCATCCTGGCCAGTTTCCCTCTCAGTTTTACATTTTTCAGTGTTACCACATGATTTACTTGCAGCAAACATTTACATTACACACAAAACATTTTCAATATTTTTGTTTTTATGAAATGAATGGCGATTTTTGTACATATGTTGTGTGTCTACCATAGGTTTATTTAGCAGTAGATGCTACCCTTTTCTTGGATAAATATTGTAGCATCCATATGAAGGGGTTTCTCAACCATGCCCATGTCACTCAATTAATTTTGTTTCTAGGAGTTATAAGATTGGTTCGGTGGTTGGGGTGTCGGAGGGAGTGTTCAAACCTTACCTACTAACAAAATAGTATCATTTAACACTAACATTTTGCCTTTTCGGAAAAAAAAAAAAAGTAACATTTAACATTAACATTTGCCGCTAAAAAAAAAAAACTTGGTTCTCCGATCCCATGTTCCGTCTCTCCCTCGATTAAACTAAAACTCAGACAATAAAAAGAAATGGCTACCTGAGTGATTATTGTGGTTCAAGTTCTTTCTATTTGCAGTGGTAATTAGCACCAACCAACTTCTGAGATAAAGATTTTCCTGAGCTTTCCCTTTTACATGCTACTCCCATAAATCATGGATCCAAATAGCGAGACCGAAAAAGAATATATATATATATATATTTTCTCAACTAAGAATTAAAGGAAATAAAGCACAAAATTTCTGAGAAATCTGCTTGAATTCACGTTAGCAAACAATTGCATATTCACCCACAAAGGGAAAGAACAAACCTCACCAGATTTAGCTGCCCGATGCACTTTCCCACTTGCTCCCTTTACCTACAAAGAAAACGCCATTCAAGGAGATACAAAAATACAGTTAAATATGTGTAATTTAAATCCATTATTTTCCCATTTGCTACTGGCTTCTTCCTAATAGAAGATCAGCAAATAAGAACGAAAAGGGTCAACTCAAGCACACAAATTGTGGACCAGATTGAGGGCAAGCAAGCATCAACAGTAACGAAAGGGAAGGGTTTGATGAAACCTCATCCAAAATGAAATACATTTTTTCTGTTAAATAATGAACAGTAACGGAAAACCGTAGCAAGGCGTACCTTCTCTTCTGGAACTCCATTTGGGTCTCGTGTTCAACACCATGAAAGATTAAGGAAGTACCATAAAAAGTCACGCTGATATAGTGCAAATGGATAAGGATGAGAATACGGCACTTGAAACAGCAATATCAAACTGGCAGATATATACATTGTTCCTGTCCATTATTTGTCAAGCACATGCACACATACAGTTCACACAAAAGAAGATAATATTCCCTCCATCACAAATTATAAGAATCTTTTAGCCCTTTTATTTGTCTCATTTTACAAAATTCTTTTAAAATTTGTCTTTAGTATTAATTATTTTTTTCCTATTATTCTTATTTAATTTACCTTTGTTTTAATCAATAAGTTAATTAAATAAAGTGTAATCTAATTTACCTTTTTAATGAATTTAAGGATAGTTAAGGTAAAACAATAATAATTATAGATAAATTTATTATTTTTAACAATATTAATTATATTTCTTGGTGAAAAAAAATTTATCAAAAAAAACTCTTATAGTTTGACACCGGTATAATATAATATAATATGCGTCATTTCAAGGGCTAAAATTATCATATGTTGACTCAGAGAGACGATCAACTCAGAGAATGAGATTTTTACAAAAAGAGCCTCTAAAGGGTCGAAATAACAAACAAAAGAAAATAAGAGACTCCTACTTACTTTCTTCTGCAGCCTTCAAGCTCGATCACCACAACTTCTTCCTTTAGCTTATTAGACTTTCAAAGAGCATCTCAGGTTCCCTTTTTTCCTCTTCAAGGCTATTATGCATTTCATCATCAAGTCTTTGCTTTTCATCGTAAAATTAAAGCTTCTTCTTCTCATCCTCGAGATGTGGTTTTAGGCGATCCCTCTCCATGACAGAAGGCTCTTCATGAGTTCATGCTTCTGCCTTGCAACTTCTTTCTGCTAGCTAGATGGTATGGTAAGGTTAGTTTCTTCCATCCAAAATTTAAAATTCTGTGCAAGAAGAACTTCATTTGCATCAATTTTGACTATTGTTTGATCTTGCAACTAAGTTTGATTTAACAACCACCTTTGAATCTATCCAATCAAATTTGCATATTGTTCACTAGGAATGCCACCAAACACACTTTTTTTTGACACATTCTTTGAATATACTTTTTGTGATGATTGATCTATTTTTTGAAAACTCAATGGTGGGGTTGCAAGCGGGGCTACCTCACGACTGGGTTACTAACAGTTTAGTTAGGAAAGTCGGGAATGGGGCCTCTACTGGCTAGATTTCTGGGTGGGGGAGTCCAACCTCTGCTCGCTCATTCCACGTCTATTCTCGGTATCTGACCAGCAGCAAGCGGTGATTTCGGACATGGGGCGCTGGGTCGAAAACGATTGGGTATGGGACCTAAGGTGGAGAAGGGGCTTTTTGTCTGGGAGGAGGAGTTGGTCAATCAGCTCATGGATCGACTAAGCTTGGTTCGGCTGACTCAGGAGGATGATCAGTGGCTCTGGTTACATCATGTAGAGGGTGTCTATTCGGTCCGCTCGGCCTACCAGTTCCTTACTGCTGAAAACTCACGAATATCTAGGCTGTCGGTTGAAGATGTTAAGGTCCTCGCTAGTCTGTGGTCGAGTCTAGCTCCATCTAAGGTTATTGCCTTCTCCTGGCAACTGCTACTGGATAGGATTCCTACTCGGGATAACTTATTCTGTAGGCGGGTGATTTCTGAAGTAGGAGGGGCTATATGTGCCCTATGTGGGGCTCCCAGGGAGACAAGTCTACATCTGTTTCTCACCTGCGATCTGGCATGTTCCGTCTGGTATGATGTGTTTAAGTGGTTGGGGTCGGATTTAGTGCTACCGCACGACTTATGTCAAATATACCTCATTCTGACCTCACTGGGTGAGAGGAGCAGGAGGATTGGGCTTGCCTTGATCTGGCATGCGGTGGTTTGGGTTATTTGGGAGGCACGTAATTTGAGAATCTTCTCTGATAAGGTGGCGGAGCGGGCAACCCTTCTTGAGAAATTCCAGGTGATTTCTTGGAGGTGGCTGTTGGTAAGGGGGAGATCGCATATCTGTCTCTTCTATGAGTGGTTCACTGATCCATTAAATTGTCTGTCTAGGTGATGGGGATTTAGGTGCGTCTTAGGGTGGAGTGCCAATTGGGATTCTTGTTCATGAGGAATTGGGTTGGAGTACCCATTTGTACTTAGTTTAAAGGGTTTGAGTGCCCCTTTTGCAATTGTTGTATATGGGTTGAAGTACCCCTGAAGTACTTCTAATTATTAATATATTCTTTTTTACTGTTCAAAAAAAATTTAATTGCCTCATAAATTGATCCCTCTTTAAAAAAATATGATGACTTTTTTCAAAAAAAAAAAAAAAAAGGATCAATAGCAAAAAGTATGTCCAAAAGAATATGTTGCTAACACTCTTCTTGTATCCATTGCAGAAACAGTTTGCTAACAATGATAGTTTAAAACTCTTTAATTGTGCAACAGTACTGTCCATATTATGAACTTTACACACAACTCTTTAAAACTCTTTAGGTAACAATGAGTGGTCTGCTAACATTATCAAATGTTGTAATGCATAGAAGCAAAACTCTTTAATTGTGCAAACAAACAATATGCTTACCATCAGAAATAGCTATGGTCTCAATCAACCTAATAAAATTAATGGAACCACATCTTTTATGCAACACCTTCCACGTATATATATTTTGTCAGTTTTTTCGTTCTAATTTATCCATTTGGGTTAACTTTTCATTGTTCATCATATCCTTCTTTTTACTACCGATTTTATAAAATAAAATAAAATGAGATACTCTATTTTATTGTTTGTTTTCCCTTCTTTAGAAAATAGATGGGCAAAGGTTGATGGATTGTAATATTGTATATCAAGATAGGGATCATAATTCACAAAGAAAGATCAAACATTTGAGTATTAGGAGGGGGGAAAAAACGAAAAATGCATTAAGTCATTAGTCAATTGTATCAATATCGACATCATTGTGTAACAAGGGAGACTGGGAGAGGAGAGGGACCATATATGTTGATAACTTCATTCTATGTTAATTTGAGGAGCATGAATTAACTGTTATTCTATACTAGCAAAAAATTTTGGAGATATGCAGAATCCGAAACGTGAAATTATTTATTCCAGCCAGATAAAAACAATAATTTTAAATGTGATTGCATTCTCATGCCAATTGCTTTTGGGTAGAGTTCCTACTCGGACAAATTTACTCCATCGCGGTGTTATTTCAGATCCGTCTGCCACAATGTGTGTCCTCTGTGGTAGTGACCAGGAATCGACTCTCCATCTCTTCGTCAGGTGTACCTTTGCCTCTGCGGTTTGGTGTGTGGTAGCTAGGTGGTTAGGCCAGCAGTGGGTAATACCTAGTGACCTCTTTACCTTATTCCCGGTCTTCTGTTCCTTTGCAAGGGGGCCTCACAACTGGCGGGCTATGGCCCTTATATGGCATATGGTCCTGTGGGATTGTCAGAATGGGTGTATTTTTCGGGGTAGAACTCCAGATGTCTCTGAGGTCGTTGATTGGATTATCTCCCTCTCCTAGCTGTGGATGCTGTTTAGAGGAAATTCCGGAACATTTTTGCTCTATGAGTGGACTGTAGATCCCTTTGACTGTATTGGTAAGAAATAGTCCTTTGGTTACTGACCTATCGCCCTATCGGGGCTTAGTCCCTAGGTTACTGACCTATCTGGTCTTACCGCCCCTTTGGAGTGTTGGGTGAGTTTTTTTGCTGTTGTATTTGGGTTGGAGCACTCTTAGTGCTCCCTTATATATATAGATTTTGCCTTTTCAAAAAAAAAAAAAATTTGAATGCGAAGAAAGACTTCTTTTCTCATTTGTCATAGTGACAGCAAGTTTGAGCTTAATTCTAACCTTCTGCAATTGTCCATGCCCTCGCACCACTAACCCAGTGGCTTAAGACAGAAAGGTTCAGTTTAGGATAAGTGATGCAAGGAGGTAAAAGGAGTCAATGAAAACTTAAGTGGAGAATATCCAAGGAAAAGGAAAAGGAAAAGAGGTCCAATGAATTCAATGGAAAAGAGTTGAAAAGGTTGAGATTTGGAATTCATTATGGAAACATGTCCCTTCAAATGCATAGTACTACTACTTTCCTTGAGCAAAGTTAGATCTATATTTATTTTCCGGGCAATAGAAAAAGTGCTTTTGAGAGACGAGGGGTTAACTTTAAACAGCTACTAGAAGAAATTATATCTGAGTAAATATGGTGCCACGAGTTCAACAACTACTAGAAGAAAATATATCTGAGTAAATATAGTGCCACAAGAAGTGAATTTTTTTTTTCCTTATAGACATTAATATGCTTATTAGATGCAATCATATATATGTTTCAATATGTTCGAACGCACATCAAACAGGCTCTAACATTAATACTAAATACTAAATACTAAATTATAATAAACAATAATATTTCAAAAATTGAACAATCCAAATGATGAGGAATTTGCTGATTTCAAGCTACGGATTTTTCAAGTTCATGCATGATGAATAATCAATGAATCATAACATTGATCAGTTCAAAGTTTAAACTTCAAGTCCTTAATTAGCGACTACTTACTGAGTATTTCAGGCATAAAATGTGACCAAAATTTAATTCAATTTCAAGCCTGCATGATTTCAATACATCATCCATTCCTGGCTAGTTTCCCTCTCAGTTTTACATTTTTCAGTGTTACTTAACACTTATCACATGATTTAATTGCAGCAAACATTCATGATTTCATGATACATACAAAACAATTTCCATATATATCTTCTTCATGAAATGAATGGTGATTTTTCTACATGTGTTTGTGCTTCTGCAATAGATTTATTTAGCAGTAGATGCCACACTTTTCTAAGATAAATATTATAGCATCCATGAAGGGGTTTCTCAACCATGCCCATGTCACTCAATCAAATTTGTTTCTCCTCCCTCCATTAAACAAAAAGTCAAACCATAAAAATAAAATAAAAAAGGCTACCTGAGTGATTATCATTATAGTGCTTCAAGTTCTTCTATTTGCAGTTCTGTGGTAACCCCGACCAACTTCATAGACAAGATTTTCCTGAGCTTTCCCTTTTATACGCTACTCGCATAAATTACGGATCCAAATAGCGAGGCTGAAAAGGAATATACTTTCTCAGCTAAAAATTAAAAGACAAGTACAAAATCTCCGAGAATCTGCTAATTTTTGAAAACACCAAACCTGAGTAATGAAGGAAGGTCGCTGCTTGAATTCCTGCAATCAAATGTATAGCCACCCACAAAGGGAAAGAAAGAACAAACCAATTGCCATATTTATTTGCCCGATGCAGTGAGTGCCCTTTGATTACGACCTTTCAAATTCAAAACCTAAAAAATGTATATACCATAATTTAAACCCCTTATATAGAAGATCAGAAAGGGTCAAGCACAAATTGAGAGCAAGCATGGTCAAGAAGGAAGGAGAGAAAGGGAAGAAGATAAAAGAGAAGGGTTTGATGAAACCTCATCCAAAATACACACTATTCTGTTAGATAATGAACAGTAAGAAGGCGTACCTTTTCTTCTGGAACTCCATTTGGGTTTCATGTTCAACGCCAGGTAAGGTACCATAAAAAGTCACGCTTAATTTGAATCACCTCCATAACAATTGCATAAATATATATAGTATTATTATGTGATATAATAGTATAGAATATGAGAAATATTAGGGAAACAAATAAAAATAAAGCAGAAATAGATAAATGGCATTTGAAACAGCTAGCAAAAGATAACAGGCTGCAGATAATAGAGTGGTTTGTGCAGCACCCTCCTTACCACCAAAACTGGATCGAACTTGAAACAAAGAAGGTATAATAGCATATCATATATCTTGTTCCTCAAGCACAGTACAATTGACACAAACGAATTGAGGATCAAAACGTAATATGCGTCATTTGAAAGTATCATCCGTTGACTCAAAAAGGGAGAATGGAGAGACAAGTATGCACCATAAACGAAACTACTAATAAAATTAATTAAAATTAAAAACAAGGTGGAAGAGTCAGAAAACATAATAAAGAAAAGATGATCGATGAGGAGAGGAAACAGACAGACACAGGGAAAGAAAATGGATGAGAAGGTGACAGAAAGAGAAGTGAGCACGCACCCGCAATTGTATGCCCTCATACAATCATCACCAGCATGTGCTCACTCTCTTCTGTCACTCTCTCTATTGTCTTTGTGTGTGTGTCTCCCCTCCCCTTTTTTCAATAATTCTGCAGTACTCCGCTCCAACTTCAAGCTATGTATATATATTTTCTGAATTCTGATGACTGAGTCAGATCTCTCCTATTTCGGGCAAACTAACTGCTGTTCAGTTCAGTTCAGTTCAGTTCTGCACTCAGCTACATACATATACATATATGCATTATGCTATACAGCACCCTTAACTCCAACTATATTGGGTATTTTGATCTATTAGAGATGAGCGAACTAGGGTTCTAGGTTCCTATTTTCCTCTCTTGCTTGCTTTCTGTCCCTGTCCCCTTTTTTCCTTTTCTCTAACAACCCACGTTGCTCAACCTTTATACCAAAGTCCTTTTGGATTTTCCATTTCTTTAGTTGTAGTATTTCCTTCAATTTTAAAAAAAAAAAAAAAAAAAAAAACTTTTTGACTTCCTGTGCAACTCTATAGCTACCATCATCACCTGATCCACATGGTTTAGATTTTTTTTTTTATCACTTCCAACGGTAGGTACTGCTCACATACGTTAATAACTGAGAAGGGATAGATAGATGATGATGGTGGAGGGGATAATTGGTGGTGATGACATGAGGTCATTTCATTTCATTTGGTGCAAGCAAAGTGTATGCTTCTTTTCTCCAACGACTTTTTGTTTGTGAGGTTCCTGTTTTGAAAGAGGCACGGCAAACAGAACAACAACAACAGCAACAACACAACCCAAACGTCAGTGCACTGCAAATAATAATAATAATAAAGTAAAAAATCAAAGCGTCCAAAGTCCAAACACCTGCAGTGCAATGCAGTGGAAGAAGGACAAAAAGGGAACGGTAGCAATAAGAAGGTGTCGAATATCTATTGGTTCAGATGCATGTAGCTTAGGTCATGTGGCAGGACATTATTAGTTGGATTTGACTCTGCTTCAGCATTATCATCCGATAATTAACAGTGAATCTAGACAATTACCAAATCAATGAAGATATTGTTAGTAGTAGTACTATTAATTAAGTACTTTAAGCATAGTAAAAGGTAGTGTACTAGTACATACATGGGGTTTTTCCTATCAAAAAAAAAATACATACATGGGGTTTGAGTGAGTGGCAAAGTGGTCCTTTGGTTGGAGAGCTGGACATCAGAAAAGGCGTATTGGCCGTATAATGGTCACTGTGGGTGGGAGGGACCCCCTGTGTGTGTCCTTTGGGTGCTCGGGATGCGACTGCCTGCGTCCCCATCAAACGGGTAACATAAACAAGTACCCTCTGTTACCCAATAAGTATAAACAAAAAAATATATATGAATTTAGAATAAATATATTGACTTTTTTGTTATACTGAATAACTAGCCCAAACAATATCTTCCTATTGTATGAGTGTTTTTTTCTTACCCACATCTTTAGCGGAAGAGATTGAACGCATGATCAATTCTTTTTTGTGGAGTTCGAACAAGGGGGATAGGAGGGGTATAAAGTAGATGTGTTGGGACAAGTTGAGTATGAGGAAGGAGTGGGGTGGAATGGGTTTCCGCGATTTGCATGGCTTTAATCTAGCAATGTTAGGGAAGCAAGGTTGGAATTTTTTGACCAACCCCGATACTATTGGTAGCTCGTGTTTTCAAAGTCAAATACTTCCCAACGGGGGATTTTTTGGGGGCCTCTATAGGACATAACCCCAGTTATACTTTGCGTAGTATCTGGTCTTCTCGAAGATTGATAGAGGAGGGTCACCGGTGGAGAGTTGGAAACGGGATGTTTATTGATATATGGAATGCACCTTGGCTGAGATGTGAGGATGAGCTTCGTATTCGTACTATCACCCAATTTAGTGGGCATGTCCATATGGTTAGGGATCTCATGCTTGAGGGGCGTGGTGAGTGGAATGTGCCCCTTATTCAAAATTGTTTTGAAGCACGAGATGCATCTGAAATTATTAAGATTCCCCTTCATGATGTAGCTGAGCCAGATACTATTATTTGGCGGTTTGATAAAATGGGAGTTTATACTGTGAGAAGTGCTTATAGGGTTTGCATGGAGAGGTTGGTTGACATAGAGGATTTAAAGGTCCCAGGAGATTGGAACCTTATTTGGTCTATGAAGGTTCCCCCAAAGGTCCGTACTTTCCTTTGGCGTGCTTGCCGTGATTGTCTCCCAAATAGAACAAACCTTAGAAGGAAAGTGTTAATTGCTATGATATGTGTGTTTGTTGTGGTGAATCGATGGAGAATAATTGGCACGTCCTCCTTGGGTGCCCAATTAGTGAAGCATGTTGGCGGAAGACAAGAATATGGAGCACATTAGAAGGAGCTATGCTCCAGGCTAACAGTTTTTGTGACTTAATTTTTCAAGTTAGCAAGCAACTTGATAGAGATAATTTGACCCACTTTGGCATGCTACTTTGGAGCCTTTGGAAACACCGCAATTCCATGCTTTGGGACAATAAGCAAGAGACAGTGGAGCAAATAAATACTAGGGCCGAGGAGGTCTTGAGAACATGGGCCTTGGCGAGAAAGACTGCGCAACACCACCCAAACTCGTCTAGCAACACGCCTGATCACATGTCATGGGCCGCACCTCCATTGGGCTAGACAAAATGCAACATAGATGCTTCTGTTTGGAAGGACCGCAACTGTATTGGAACTGGGGCCTGCATGCGCGACCACGAGGGACGTTTTTTGCACGCAAGAACAAGCTGGCAGCATGCGGTTATGACAATAATGGAAGCAGAAATTCGGGGTCTCATGCAAGCATTGAAATGGATTACAAATGAAGGACTCACAAATGTTATATTAGAGATGGATTGCAATCAAGTAGATGATGTGCTTAATGTCAAATTAGATGTATCAGAATATGGTTGCCTCCTTCGTGAGTGCCAACAATTCTTAGCCTCTAACAACTCTTTAAAAGTTGTCTTTGTGAAGCGATAAACAAATGGTAGCGCTCATGTTCTTGCACAAGCGTCTACTTGTTATACTCCTCGCACTATTTTTTCTTCTATTCCGTAGTGTATTTGGAACATTATTATTAGTGAAATGAAATGAGTTTATTTGTGTCAAAAAAAATTATAAAAACAAAATTTAATATAAATTAATAATAACAAAATAAAATTCAAAAATCCTACTTAAATTATTTTAATATTATCCTGAACTTTTGATTAATTGTGGTTACTCACACAACCCCCTCTACCCCTTTATTTTTTAATTAAAATATCTTGCTCCTTAAAATTGCTTATCTTTTCCCTTTGACTAGAAAAAAGAGGAAAGGCTCAAAAATTAATTATTGTTAGATTATGAAGTACAATAATTTGGTCTGCTCATTATTGTTCTTTTGATTAATCATCAACCACTATGTGCTTCAGTGCATGCATTTGGTTTTTGCTTAACCATGTGATCGCTTTGGGTCAAAATTATCGGGCACACCGGAAGGACCGCACATCACAGGCAACAATAAATTACACCCCGAAGAAAAACAAAACAGAACTATAGGGGTACTTCAACTTGAGCTGGTTCAGTTGGGGTTTGTCTCTAACCATGAAGTGCATCCCTTTAGTGGATAGTGCACATATTTGACCACTGCCCAAATATCAGATGGTGACAACTTTACAGGATGTATTATTGTGTGTTTTCCGCGTTGAAATCACGGTGGATACCCTGTCACTGTGAAAGCTACAACTATGAGTTTCTGTCATTCGCGCATTTGATACTGTCTCGCCATGGTTCCAAACAGACTATTAGTCTCCAGCTATTCTCAGGTAGAAGGATGATTGCCAAATATAGAAATCAACCATGATTTGGATGAATAACAAATTTTAAGATTTACACGTTTTTGTACACAATCAATTTTTAAACTTGAGTCCTTATTTTTTAATCCGATAAAGTTAGGTCGTAGTCGGTGGCATATCTGTTACCTTGGTTATCGGGGGGTAAACTATTTAACTTCAACTAATAATTATTATCATACATATTTAAATAAAGGCATAAATGTTAAAATCAAAATTTTTAATATATTTAATCAAATAAATTAAATATATATCTTATAATTGTCATCTACGCGATTTCATGTTTTAAATTTGTTCAACTCATTAAGGGTTAATACCCCTTTTGGTCCTTGTAATTTAAGCAAAATTCAGTTTTAGTCCCCGTAAAAAATTTTGTTTCGATTTAGTCCTTGTAATTTAAGATTCTTCCACTTTTAGTCATTGTCGTCAAATCCCTATTAAATTACAGGGACTAAAAGTGAAAGATTCTTAAAATTACAGCTACTAAAAGTGGAAGAATCTTAAAATACAAGGACAAAAAGTGGAAGAAAAACTCAACGTCTTTAATAAGGATTTGACGGCAGGGACTAAAATTGGAAGAATCTTAAATTACAAGGACTAAATCGAAACAAATTTTTTTACAAGTACTAAATCCGAATTTCGCTCAAATTACAGGGACTAAAAGCGGTATTAACCCACTCATCAACAATAAATTTAATTTTATAACATACTATAAGAGTCAACATGATTCCTCTATAAATATAACACACAATTGTAAGCTCAAACAAGTGGTAAGCTCCAATTCAAATAAGTCATCGTCCAAAACTGTTCCAACAAAAGATACAGTATCCTTGTTGACTTTTTAAATCTTAAATGGCTTCAGAAAGGATAAAAAAAAGATATTACCCATTATATTTTCAGTAAACATATAGCCACAACATTCAACATCCAAAGATTATTGACAACAACCCCATTCAACAAAGTCATGTGCAGAGCAAATAATTTTTAGCAAAGGGAAAGAAAAAGAATTTATAATACTTCAATGTCCCTACTCTAACCCGTACTTTTTGGAACCATAATCATACCTTATTGAACTTATTCTTAGTATATTACCCGGTTAAATTAGTTGCAAGTTAGTTATTGTCGAGTCACGTTGTTATAAGTTAATTAACTTATAATAACATGACTCATCAATAACTAACTTGCAAATCTGTTAAGTGTCTAGTACGTTGTGGACAGGTGGTTAGGTTAGGTCCTCATGATGCCCCTGGATCTTGCTCACATTTTCTCTGTTTTTAGCTCATTTTCTAAAGCAGGGAAGGGGAGGAAAAGGGGTTGTCTTGATCTGGCATGCCGTTGTATGGGGGATTTGAATTTCTCAAAACGAGTGCATTTTTTCTCGGGAGGAGGTCTCCCCCTGGACCTGGTGGAGATTATAAAGGCGATATCGTGGAAATGATTCTTGGGGAGAGCGAATAGGGGTCGCTCTTTGTTTTATGAATGGTGTGTCGATCCGTTGGATTGTATCTCTAGGAGGTAGTTGGGTTGTCTCGGTGGTGATGTTAGGTGCTGGATCGAGTTAGGTGGGTCTCGTGTTGGTCGGAGAATGCCATCGGTGTCCGTGTGGTGGTTGGTCGGGGCAGGGCAACGAAGACTTTTTGTGTGTAGAGGTGAGAGAGATAGTGCATGGTTCTGTTTTGAGAGAGAGAGAGAGAGGGCGAGAGAAAGAGACAGTCAAGAGATGAGATGAGAGTTTTTTATTTGAATAGCAAAAATATATTCAAGTATATGGAGTACTAGGGGTACTCCAACCCGTATAAGCATCCAAAACGGCAGGAAAATTGGACCGAAAAGGGCAACCCCCATACAATCAAACCTAGATCCCGCCGACAACAAGGATAACTCCCTAAGTATTCTACCTACGGATACACCCAAGCGCATTTGCAAACCACTCATAATAAAGACACACTCCAGGCTTTTCCCTAGTCAGGAATCATCTCCATGACACCACTATAACTTTCTCTAGTACCTGCGCACGATCGACCGAGGCATTTAGGAAGATGCAATTATTGCGCACCTCCCAAATGGCCCAAACGACCGAATGCCAGATCATCGCCAACCCCCTTTTCCCTTGGGCATCCCTACCAATGGAGCAAAATAGTTGGAACAGGTAGGAGAGATCTCGTGGTACCACGCACATCCGCCCCAGCCATCTAGCTACATCATACTACAGAGAGATAAAGAAGTCACATGTAGCAAATAAATGGAGTGAAAAACTCCTGGTACGTACCATAAAGCGGGAAGAGCACCCCTGCCATATCAGTGACAACACCTCTCTGGAGGAGGTTTACCCTGGAAGGGATCCTATCCAAGAACAGCTGCCACGAGAAAGCTATTGCCTTTGAGGGGGCAAGGCTTTTCCATAGCAACCCAAATACCACCGACTGCGACTCCGATAAACTAGAGCCAGACTGTGAGGTTCTAGACAAGAAGGCATACGCGAATATAACTGAGTAGACTCCATCTGGTTGCTTACTCCAGACCCATCTATCCTCCTCTGTAACCAATGCAATCGTAGCAAGTATATCCCGCAGTTGGAGCACCAATTCCTCCTCCCAAACAAAGAGTCTTCTCCTCCAGGTAAAGTCACACACCCATGAGCCATCCTTCCACCTGACTACGTCCCCCATCCGACCCTCTCGCTGATCTAAAATAGAAAATAGCCTCGGGAAGGCCTAGCTGAGGGGTGAGGAACCTATCCAGTGATCATACCAAAAAGCAATGGCCCAACCATTGCCAATATTTCGAACCACGCTATCAGCAAACCAATCAGAGCAAGCATCGCCAGTGATACCCATCGTACTCACATCTCTCCACCATGTTGAAGCATATGTTGGAACCCGCATCTAGTCAAGCGAGGTGGAGCCAACAGCCTCCTCCCCAATTTTGCCACGATGACTTCCTTCCAAAGCGTCGGGGACTTCGCTAATAGTTTCCACCTCCATTTCCTAAGTAGACTCAGGTTAAAGACCCTGAGATCTCGCACCCCAAGCCTACCCCAAAAATCTCCTCTGAATTTGAACCACCGAGCGCCACACCTTCACTGGCATCTTCATAAACGACTTGTAAAAAATAGGTATACTACTCAAGATAGAATTGATGAGAACAATCCGTCCACCCAGACTTACAAACCTATTCCTCCAAGATCCCAATCTACAGTGTAAGACATACAGTAGTGGTTCCCAAGTGGTAGCTCGCCTTGGATTGGCCCCAACCGGTAACCCAAGGTACCTAAACGGCACAGATCCAACCCTATAGTTTAGGAACCCCGCCGCCAGCAACATAAAAGAACTTTCTACGTTCACCCCCATCAAACTACTCTTCGAGAAATTCACCCTCAAGCCAGATACCAACTCAAAGCATCGCAGAATTGCCTTCATAGCCCATAAATTTTCCAATGTAGCCTCCCCAAAGAATAATGTATCATCGCCATACTGTATCTGGGAGATCACTGTGTCAGAGTTACGAATCCGAAAGCCCCTAAACAATCCAAGGGAAACTGCCTGCCACGCTGAATGTCAATCTCCTCTGTTGGACAGCCATTGACAAGCACCGAAAGACTACCAGAGAAAGCATAGGCCTGGATCCAACATCTCCATGAATCTGAGAATCCAAACCTCCTCATAATGTAGTCCAAGAAGTCCCAACTCACCGAATCATACGCTTTCTCGAAGTCCACTTTGAATATCAGACATTCCTTCTTTGACTTCTTAGCTAAGTCCACTACCTCGTTAACAACAACAACACCATCTACCAACTGGCGACCTCAAATAAATGCTGACTGACAAGGTGAAATAATAGAATCCATTACTCTACCTAGTCTACCTGCCAGAACTTTTGCCACTAACTTATACAAGCAACCCAGGAGAGAGATAGGCCTAAAGTCCCCAAGGCCCAATGGGCACGGTACCTTTGGGATTAAGCTCAGCAAATATGAAGTAAATGACCTCGGTAGCCTGGCATTAGTGTGGAACTCCTGAAAGAGGACACCAACCTCCCTTTTGTTCCCATCACTCAAGGTAACCACCTCCTCAATCTCCGCCATGTAAAGCCTGTTGTAAGCAAAAAGTTATCTAACAAAGAAATAACTGGGAAATCAATGTGGACAATGAGTGCAAAATAGTAGAGTTAGATGGGTCAAAATAAAAACTTTACAAGAGTAAGTAAGATTTTTAAAATGCGAAAGGGTGCATATACACACCCTAGGGTGTTTGTGGGTCCGCCCCTGGTTGTACTCTTAGTATTAAACCGATCATCAACCATGATATTGGATGGATAGAAAATCTTGCTTATGAACACAATTAGTTATGCATATATGTGTGTTGAATTTGAATCCTTATTCTTGAACATCATGAAATCACAAGGAAGGCTCAGTATTACATATTTTCTTAAATTTTATTTTTTAATTAATTATACACCTTTATACTTGAATATATTCACTTGTGTATATATTAAATTTGAGTTTTTATTTTCATATTTTATTTTCCATCCCTTTGGTGGATAGAATAGTGCTCGTATTAGACACACAGCTATTTAGCTAGCTTTAGTTGCAGTTGTAATTTTATTAAACTAAGGCAATAACATTCGGTTACTTGAAGTTAGTATTTAGTTAGAGTAGGTTGGGATAGTTAGCTTAACATAAAGCTAAACTCATCCGTATATAAGGTAGTTGCCTTGCTATTTAATGTACTTGTATTCATTTTTACAATTTCACTGAAATGAAAATGAGATTTTTTTCTGCACTTTCTTTGAATCAAGCTCTCTAGAGCTCACATTGATATGGTATCTGTAGTCTATTCTCTTCTTCTGCACAAATCTCATCAATTTCAGCGACTCTGATTCTCGCATTCATCTTCTTTCAATCGCAATTTCTGCGATTCCTTCTTTCTTCTCTTTTGATCTTCAAACAATAAAACCATACTCTTCTTTTTAAGAGGTTGGGTGTCTTGCTATATATTGTGATACTTATATACTATGAGTTTTCGTATTATATCAAATCAATTCATTATTAATTCGTTATTTGATTAATTATTCAATAATATGATAATTTCACTTTTCTTAAATTTTTGTTAATACCTAAATTTCTTTAGTTTATATTAAATATAATAATATTTTTACAGAATAATAATATATTTGTAGATCATAATTAATATAGAGACTAGTTTTTTATATTTTAAAAAATTAAATATTTAAAATATCTATATTTGTTGATATAATTTATTTTTATTACTATTAAATATTTCATACTCATTTATTTGATTTTTAATTTGATTTATTTATTTTAAAATTATTTTATAACATACATACATACATAAGGCTAACTTTGGGGGAAGCTGCCAAAGCAACAGTCTTAGGCCCCCGAAAGTCTCAAATTTTGCAAGGATTTTAGACTCCAAAAAATCTCAAACGACCGGACGCGTAATAAATTAATTCCCAATTGGAGGAAGTGATTTTTCTTCGGGTGTGTAAACATTCATTTATTATATTTATTAAATAATAAAGTCTATCCTTTTGAGGTATGTGAAGATTGAATGTGCTCTTCTGCTGCTGTATTTTCAATATTAAAATATATTTCATTTGCATTTGTTTTGTTATCTATAAGTCTATTTTTAATTTGTTGGATTTTTGTTCTTAATGACAAAAGGTATGGAACGTGAATTGAATTTGCAATATATTTTCCCCACACCTTAAGTATAGTTGTTTATGCACATACAACAAATATTTACATCAACCATTATAATTTCTCTTTAAAAGTATAAAAATTACAATAAAAATAATTTTTAAATATAATATAATATAATAACTTTTTAAAAATATTTTCGTGGTTTAAAAAAGGCCTCAATCAAAATTTGCTTTAGACATCAATACATGTTGAGTCGGCCTTGTACATCCATCCATTCACATATACATATATGATAATTTGTATATTAGATACTAATATACAAGTTTGTATATTAGATACTAATTAATTACTAATAAACAAGTTTATGGATGCAAGGCTTACATGTCCTTCTCCCATAATGTGTGAGAGTGGAACATGAACTTCTTCCACTCCCCCTCTTCCGCCCTTAGGCTTTTCACTCTAGTGGAATAATTAGATGTTAAAATTCTTTTATTGGTGTAATTTATAAAACATTGTCAAACTAGTGAGCAAGTCGGATATTCATTACTTCAATACAGAGACAAATCCATGGAGGGACGAGCATGGGCTCTAGCCCCTCTCTCCCTCACACCTTTTTGTTAAAAAATGATTGAATATTCAATATTGACTTTTTATTTTAAAGCACCTATGTAATACTTAAAATATTGCTAATTTAATTTTAAGTTTTGAAAAGAAAAAAATAAATGTAAAAAAATAACATAATGAGTGACATAATTTTTTTTAAATCTATTACTCAATAATGATTATTAATTTTTTTTGCTCTTGTTTGATAGATTTATGGATTCATCCTTGTTTCAATATGCAAAAAATATTATTATTTTTATTTTATACAAAGTCGTATACAAAGTATTTAATATGACTTTTATGAATTTTTAATTTTTTTCTTAACAAATAATAGTGAATCATGTACATAATATACGACTTGTATTTTTTAAGATAAAGTACGGCAAATTATATATTCATATAATACTTATATAATTTTCAAAAATAAATATAAAAAGCTAACGAAACTTGGTTCAGTTAGTAAAGATTCAGCTCATATCTCACGAGGATACCGGATCCAGCTCACCTAAACTTTTCATTATAAAAAAAATATTAACAAGTCATACAGTTTTTTTTTTCCCTTATCATGAATAAGTGAATATGGAAGGATAACAAGGAAGGAAAGACCCATCTGGGATTTTGTTATGGTCCAAAACAAATAGCTCAAGGATTATGATATCCCCTAAATAATGACAACAAGGATTATGAGCTCCCCTGAATAATGACAACAAGGATTAGAAAGTGAATGGTCTAGAAGCTTTCTTTGTTTTTGTTATGACGAGTCACTACACTAGTCATCAATTTTGTTTCGCATTGTTATTAGATTCAATTGCATATGCTGATTGAGCTTACTTTCTGTTATGCTCATTGTGTTATATATGTAGATATCTGGTGAATGAAAGGACACAGAAGAAAAATATGAAAGAAAGTTTAGTTTTCTCTTTAGCATTTTCTTTTAATCCCTTTAGTTAACTACTGCATAATTTAGTTCTTTTCATTTGGTGCTTTCATTGCCATGGCCTCGTCTCCCCATTCCCTTGCAAACATCGAGTCCCTTCTCCATCAAATTTTACATAGCCAACAGATCTTTCAACACACCTTCTCAGTTTTTTTCTACTAAATTTTCCTACCTCAAGACTGCACTCACACCTCTCTTTTTCATCCAACATCAACCAATCCATATTCCCAATGACCTAAATCATCACCGATGTTACCACCATGACCATGACCTGATTTATCGACCAACACTTTTAGGGGTATTCATGGGTCGGTTTGGATCGGTTTTGACCAAATTTGTTACTCGAACCAATCAAAATTCTTCGGTTCGGGTTGGGTTGGATTTTTGTATTTTTTTTTTCAAATCCGAACCAAATCAATCCGATGAAGAACAGGTTGGTTCGGGTTGGGTCAACGGGTCTTGTAATATAATTTTTTTTTTTATAAATTCTAAAAAAAAACTTTACTTTTTTTACAACATTCAACACTTTATATAGCCAAAAAATAAAATGTAAAACATTGAAATATAAAATAAGAAATTATTAATTCATCATTAGTAAGTTAATTCGAGTTAACGTAAAAAGTTATTTATAAAAATAAACCATCACATTAATAAGACATATAAAAAATCAATTTCCACGTCATTGGGTTGGGCAAATGGGTTCGCGGGTTTGAAATAAAAAATCCGTTACCCGAACCAAACCACGTTGGATTTGAATGGGTTGGTTTGGGTTCGACCCAAACTATGAAAAAACCCGAACCAAATGCTTTGGTTTGGATTGGATCGCCGGGTTGATTGGGCCGACCCGTACTCGTGAACACCTCTAAACACTTTCTCTCACCAATGATTCTATTTCTACCCAATTGTTCTTCGCTCTAGCAAAGAAGGGTGAAGAAAAAATCGTTAAATCTCGGGCATTCATAGCCCATGAGAGTAAATATTCTGCCATTGCTGATCTCGTTGAAGCCACAGAGAAACCGACAAATCTAGTTACCAAGGCCCTCACAGATCCAGCGAATCAGGTACCAAATCATTCAATGTTTTCTGATAACATCGTTTCTGGCCTGGATACTCACGATGACGACACCGTCTTTGTGGATCTGCGAACCAAATTGCTCCCTCCTTTTTATGCTATCTTTACCGTCAAACTGTGTCTTTCAAATTTCTGTGTTGATTTCACCTTCCTTGCTTCAGATTTGGTCCATCATTCATGTTTCGAGTTCAAGATGCTTGTTTCGGCAACAACCATGCCATCACCGGATATCGTCGCCGTTCAATGCTGCATTTTCTGTTGACAGTAGCGCACTTTGCGCACCACCATTTCTTCGGGATTCGTTTGCGCCTCTTCTCACCCTCATCACCGGTGGTAGGGGTGGCACCACCCTGCTTTCCAAGATTCTCGGTTGGCTTCTTGCTTGTCTTATGCAACACAGAGAAATTGGGGATTGGAAAGACGTTTCAAGTTTGCATAGAATCAAAGAAAGGGATAATCAATGGAAAGAAGTTCAGGTTTCAAATGGACTCCGAGAATGGGATTCCTGACTTAGGCCTCGTAATTTTTTTTCTTTACTTTGGGCCACTGGACTTTTTTTTTCAACCTTCATGGCCGACTTTATTAACTCTGTTATTTTCACCATGTCCCCTACCTGCAGAAAATACTTGTGTTGGTACCAGTCTTGGGAAGACTTGTTGCACTTTTTATTTTGTTGGGCCGAACCATTTTATTTTTTAGGTTTTGGACTTCAATACACCTTGAGGTGCATGATCAGTGGATTGTTATGGCCCAAAACAAATAGCTCAAGGATTATGATATCCACTAAATAATGACAACAAGGATTATGAGTTCCCCTGAATAATGACAAAGTATTAGAGAGGGAATGGTCTAGAAGCTTTTTTTGTTTCCGTTACGATGAGTCACTACACTAGTCATCAATTCTATTTCGCATTGTTATTAAATTCGGTTGCATATACTGATTAGGCTTATTTTCTGTTATGCTCATTGTGCTATATATGTAGATATCTGATTAATGAAAGGACACAGAAAAAAATATAAAAGAAAGTTTAGTTTTTTTTTTAGCATTTTCTTTTGATCCCTTTAGTAAACTACGGCATAATTTAGTTCCTTTTAGATTTGGTTACCTTTTGAAGAAAAACGTATAGACATGTGGATTTATGATCAAAATAGCATACCAAAAAACAAGAAAGTGACATATCATTGTAGACCTATAGGAAGTACTTCGTCAGTTGAATCCCATGGTCCATATTGGAGGCAAATTTGTAGTTGGCTTCTCATGTCCTTTCAAGGCGGCGAGATATGTTCTATCACAAGTTCACAAACATGTGATAATGTACTGCCTCCACAAAATAATTAATGGCAAGTATTGAATACACAACTTGATATTATCTATTTAAAAAAAATGCAAGTTGTATATTTATATAATTTTTTGTAATCTACTTAAAAAAAAATCATACAAGTCGTACTTAATGTATAACTTTGTATAAATTTCCTAAAGTGTTTAATAACTATGTACCGATAGTGTAAAAAAAAATTATACAGATGTCTAATCATATTTCACCGTTGTGGTCATGTCATAATATTATTTTCTAAAATAACTGCACAAATATTTATTTGGTGAGATATAATTGGATATTTGTGTAAAACTTTTTTACACTGCACAATAATTAAATTCATATAAAAAATAAAAATAATATCTCATATATTGAATTGTTGATTTTGTTTTCGAGTCATTAATCCAAATAGTTTCACTAGTTTATAATTTTTTTTTAAAAGTTATATTAGTGAAGAAATTAAATTTTCACATGTAATTACTTTATTGGGTGAAAAAGCCCTGGCCTTGAACTTTTTGCTCACTTATAATGTGGGTATTTTGTTATAATTGTCGTGAAGAAATATGTATGCATGCATGTTTGTGTACGCTAACAAGCTTTGTTTTTTTGGGTCAAGACATCCTTGCAAGCTTCTACGCAGCGAGTTATACGAATGGACCGAATTCTATGAGGACTAGAGAGATCCTGAGACTATTTGGATATGAGACTATACAATTGAGAGATTTCAAGACTACAAAGGTATAAGACGATACAAATGAGGAACACTTAAAATAATTGATTGGTGCTACATATACCAACAAGATACATCATCTTTTTTATAAGTCATAACCTAGGAACTCTAAGGTTAAGCATGCCTTACATGGATAAATCCTAGGATGAGTGACCTCGTAGTAATCTTTTAGGCAATAGAACAAATGAATAAATCGAAATCACATCAAAACATCAAAACAAGAGGAATCTCGAGACTTGTGTTGGTTTGTGAGGACAATCGTTAATTCAAAAAGCAACCTGGTAGCTACAACTTTCTCTTAGAAAATACTACTTCCGGTCCCTATTATAAGAAATTTTTTTGCGTACTTTATCGTCCGAATTATAGGAAAAATAAACTCATTTCAAGATGCATTAATTGCTAGAATTCTATTTATACCCATATTTAATGAGAGATGTATCTTTACTAGAAACTTATTTTTTTATACACACTATTTATGTCAGGGTATATTTGGGATAACATTTTAATTTTATATCATTAAATAAGCTTTATTATTATTGGTAATTTTTATTTTTTCTTCTTATTAATATTCTTATATTAATAGGGACCAGATGTAGTATCGCATATCAATTTAACTTCTTTTTGTTTTAAAATTTAAACTAAAAAAAAATTAAGCCAATTGAGTATAAATTAAATTAATTATGCATATCCCTTATAATTTCTTTTTTTTTTTGGTTGAAAAAAATCCCTTATAATTTTTATTTTGTTTATTTAATTGATATTTTTCCCAAAGTTAAAATACCTGCATAGCGCACACTGATTTGTTTTTACTTGGATTCTCTCCCGTCTACCATTGAAATGTCTGAATTTAATGCTAATACACACATATAGAGCAATTATCAGTCAAAATATTGCATATGAATATAGGATTGAGAAACCTTTTATATTGTCAATAAACTCCAACAACTAAGACAAGTTTAATTCAAGCTTTTGCTTCTGAAAATTTTGAGTCAATTTCTGTGGCTGCACACAATAATTCAAAATTGCAAATGCAACTTGCAGTACTTTTGATTTCTATTTCCGTTAAAATTGACCGAGTAGCATTATTCTTTCCACTATCTCCCGAATGGGAAAGTCCCCATCAAGTCAAACTATAGAGATATCTACTGATCAAAAAAAAAAAAAGGAATAATGCTAAATGTCACGAAGAATTGACCCATGAAACACTGTAAGAATGACGTGGCTGAACTTATGCAAATTTCCTTTTATTTTTCAACTACCCACTTATGGTTTTAAAATCCCAAATTGGTTCAAACCTCTTCGTAAATTTTTCGTAGTTGACTCTTTCATAATAAATAGCAGTGCTAAAAAAAACTATCGAGTTAACTAATGCTTTCGCCAAAAACAAATAGTTATCCATTGCATCAACTTCCTCCACAACAACTCATAACACAGTGATACTACTAAAATCATCACAGCCCCATTAACAAACCCCTTCATTCGCCAATGGTGCACCACTTGACATTGCAATTGGTCTTCAGTCGGGTCCATGATAAGTTAGAATCTAAGCAAAATTATTTCATAGGTCATTTATCTTAATTTAAAGTTTCAAGTTAGTCTGTTATCTTTTTTTTTTGTTTTAATTTAGTCCTGCATATTTTGAAACGTTAATTTCAAGACAAATTGTTGTCTGATCTGTAACGAGAAATGCATGTGTGCCATAAGCACAATCTGCAGTATTAATTGTGTCACAAATCAAAATCCAAAAAACCGTTGCAAAAAGCCAAAAACAGACCAATTTGACTGATATTGTCAATATTTTAGAACATGTGAGACTAAACTAAAACTAAAATTAACTTTAAAAGACCAATTTAACACAAAACAAAGATAAATAACTGAAGTAAAATTTTAAATTAAGATAAAAGACCTTTAGTGTAATTTTGCCTAGAATCTATCATAAAATCAATTGGTGTCAAGTGGAGTAGTCAATTAGCTCCGACTCTGATACTAAGTTAGAACTCATTCTAAAACTAATTGGTTAGAACTTATTTTAAAATAATTGGTGTCTAAGTGGACTAACCTATCAGATATATAAACCACACTCGAGATTTGAGGCAAATGACGTGAATCTTCCGATAAAGTCTAGTCTATTGCTATGTGCAAATGGGAAACGACGACAAGATGCACACCACATATAATTGTGCCCCAACGCGGCACGCGCATGGCGATTATGTTCGTACAATTTCCCAGGGTCACGTACATTATCACACACTGTTATCGTGGATGTAACGCGGTACAGTTCCTTCATTGCATACATCATAGTGCACTGGATATATATTGGTGACTTATAGCCACATTTTAATCATAGTAGAACAAGAGTGCTAGTTCCACAAAAAATGAAGAGATAAAAAGTTCATAGTCAACTCCTAATTTGAAATAATAATAATAATAATAATCATAACAACAACAACAACAACTAAATAAAAACTAGTTATGTACCAAAAAATAAAAAAATAAAAACTAGTCATACTATAGTCTATATATGAGCTATCTTGATCAATGATTGGTGGACATCTGCAAAGGTAATAGTATGTCAAAGTTTCATGATTTTCTTTGTCGTTCATACTTTTTAAGAGAAAAATGAGTCTGACCAAAAACAAAAAAAGAGATAAATGAGGGGAATCCAAATCCCTTTAGAGAGTATTTGTTTGTTATTTGTGATTGATATATTTTTATTAATAATAACAGAAACATTGCACCATTTTTCATAATTCTTAAAATAAATGGAAAATAAAAATTGTAACTATTAATGAAAACATATTAATAAAAACGATAATGAACATTTTTTAGTTAATAATAACAATAATTTGCAACCGATGTTTCAGGTATTAACCTATTGGATCAGGATTTTCTAAAGCGAGGCTTCTCACTTTAGAGGGTAAAGTAAAAATATCCCAACTGTTCACAATTTTCAATGGCTTAGATTGGTCCATGCTTTTTAATGAATAATTTTAAAAAAAATAAAAAACACAAGTAATAACTGCCCACGTTCTTCTCTACGCAGTGATGGCCAGAGTCTCAAATTGGAGATCGAGAGATGGTCGGCGTGACGAACGTGGGTGCAACCACTGAGGTGGCTGTTGGAGTAGAAAGGTTTAAATCGCTTTTAACAAAAAAAAAATTACAGATAATTGCAACAATAGTTGGAGGAAAAAAATTTGTGAATAGTTTGTGATTCTTGAAAAACAGTGTTTGATATTTGCACCCCTATTTTTTAATGCAATCCATTACCCTTTTCCTTATTTTTTCCTAAAATATATTTACCAGAAACTAACTTATGGAACCACTCCCAACCCTTTATCGGAAAATAACTTCCGGAATCACCCCACCCCTTTTCCTCCCTCCCTTGGCCCCCTGCCCAGCCCAACCCTTTCGGGGCGTAAAATCATGGGAAGGAAAGAGGGTCTCGTAAGGAGAAGGGGAGAGTGTTCTAGAAATGACAGATAGAGGGAGAGAGATATGAAGTAAATGAAAGCTAAGATATGAGAAAATATGTTCTCAAAATACATCGAAAAATGAAATTTTGGAATGTAAACCCATTATAGATTTAAATCTATTATCTATTTAAGAAACTTAACTACACCAAGTACACATGACAAAAACACATTCATCTATTTTCCCGCCAGCCATATTTATGTGTTTCGGAAAGGAATATTTTGAAAAAAAGATAAATTTATGGAGGGAGTGTACTAAAAGTGTGGGTGTAAAATGCATCCCTCGAAAAACACCCCCTTTATTTGGATCTGGATCCTCTCCTAAATTTTATGTCTCCATCCCTCTACAAAAATACATCACAACCATTAAATTAATCGTACGGATGAGAAATTAAAAATCGAAACTAAATTTAAATTTTAAATTAAAACCAAATTTTTAAATAAACAAAAACTATTCTCACTCCCAATTTCTCGTATGCGTTTCTCCTAGATTTAAGGTCCCGTTTGTTTAAAGTGATTTTGAAACAAAATAATTTAGAGATTATTTATAAGAGTTTTTTAAGTAAAGTAGAAGCTAATTTGTGTTTGTTAAAGATCACAAAAATCACTTTTTTAATCTTCTCTCTAATCTTGACATTCATTAAAATCAGATTATTTCTGAGAAGCTACTTCAAATAGCTTTTCATTATAATCAAATTTCAGATTATATTTAAATTCTGATTATTTCTAAAAGCTGCAACAAACGAATAAAAAATCCTAAAAAGTGATTATTTCACATTCATAAAATAATCGAAAACAAACGGGCTCTAAGACCTGTTTGTTATAGATTAAAAAAAATTATTTTGATACAAAATAAATTAGAGATTCTTTTAAAAAAGTAAAAATTATTTTGATACAAAATAATTTAGTGATTTTGTATCCAAACAAGTTTAAAATGATTTTTTTAATAAATGCTTTTTATTAATTAGTTTTTACTTTTTTTAAAAAAACTCTAAATTATTTTGTATCAGAATCACTTTTTTTTAATCTGTAACAAATGAGTCCTAAATCAGGGAGAAAATGCACACGACAAATTGGGAGTGAGAATGACCTTTTATTTATTTTAAAATTCGATTTTAATTTAAAATTCAAATTCAGTTTTAATTTTTAATTTTTTACCCGTATGATTAATTTAATGGTTGTAATGCATTTTTGTAGAGAGAATGAGACATAAATTTAGGCAATGATCGAGTTCCTCTTTATTTATCTCCAAAGTTTTATCCAACACCGAGGCCCCAAACATAGTCAAAAATAGTAAAAGCTGGCCCATTAACATTTTGCACCACTAATCTGGGCTCAAAATTTCAAAGCCCAGCCCAGCTGAGTCTATATTGGAACTCCATAGATCCAAGTTTAGATGTCTCTATTCTGATTCTGATGGCGCTGGAAGCTTACGCGGCAGGAAACGAGGACAAAATCCACGCCGATGTCCTCACCAAAGCCAGGGAATCTTGCTATAAGGTATCTTCCTCTTCTTCCATCTTCTTCTTCTTCTTCTTGCGTTATATTGATGAGTTTTGTTTTGGTGGGGCATCGAGCAAGGCTCGTGATGCTTTCTACGCGTGCCTGGAAAAGGAATGTGACAAAAAGCCCACAGAGATTGCATCGGTGGGCTTGCTGTACCCGATAGAATGCAAAAAATCCAGAGATGAATTCGTCAAACAATGTCGATCTTCTTGGGTAACACAACCCCCTTCCCCCCACTCCTTCTTGTTCTCGAATATTCTTTGTAAAAATCGATTCTTTTCTTAATTGGGTATGTTAATAATCATGTGGCAGGTGAAACATTTCGATAGGCAATACTGCCAGAACAAGAGAGTTCAGAGACTTTTGGATGACAAAGGTCCCAGGAGAGGTCCGTTGTCGCTCCCACAGCCTTACACTTTCAAACCCACTTCTTGATTTTCGTGAACCATTCCTCTACCATTAGTAGTAGTAGTAGTAGTAGTAATAGTGGGTAATGGGTTCTTTGGATTTCACTGCTAGCTTATGCATGATTTTTTGGCAGTATGTTCATGTTGTGGTGAAGGATTTCTAATACAAGTATATGTTTAGTATTTTAGTTATTAGTTATTAGTTACTAGTCAGTCTCTATACTATCAGTCCATGTTGTTGGTCTTGGGTTCAATGATATATTGTTTTTTTTTTCTCCTGAAAAATAAACAGAAATAAAAATACCTTTCTCTAGGAGTTACAATTCACAGTGTCAAGCGCGCATGAGTGAAGACTACCCTCATTAGGTTAAGTTTATTCATGTTGGCAGGGGTGTAAAATTTAAAGGTTGTCTTGGTCCCTTTTGAAGACAAGACATCAAATCGCGGTCTTTCTATGGGTGGATGTGGAGTACTTGTCTGAGTCACTTGCAAAAAGAAGCTCTAGAATGGTTTTCATGCTTTGTAGCATACTTGAATCTTGAGCATTGCTTTACTTCTTAGTGTTTTTAAGCATTATAATGAGTAATTTGGATCTGATAACACGTGTTTATTGCCTTGTGACTTTGACTATTCGGAATTTACAGTACACACTTGGATAATTTTATAGTTTCCTTTGCTTCACTTCTGTTCTAAAGGTTGTGGTTGTGGCTATCAAACATTAGGTATCTCAGCATTGGTGAAGATAATAACTGAAATAGCACATATCTGGTTTAATCTTTTAAGCAACATAGTTTGGAGTCACTTCTTGCTTTTAAGTAAGGGCTTGTAGTCTGAAATAATTATGTATGGCAAATTGATTAAACAATATTGTTTGAGGAAGGGAAGAATGATAATCATAGAGATTCTGATATGAAGGATTGTATGAAGAGATCACATCTTAGGAAATATCACCAACTTCATTCACTTCCATCGTCTCTCTTTGAAATCTGAACCTTCTTCATGCCAAATCCTAAGGCACATCTCGAATTGTTTTACGTTCGTGGAATGCTTTCAAAGGCGGACTTTAACTTTTTTCCTTAGACATATTCTTGATTCACACATCATACCTCTTGTATATAGAGATATTATATTGAATCACAAATAATTCCAATTTGGCTAAAATAAAAAATTCCATGATTGTTGGAAATCTACTATTACTCAAGTTTGAAGTTGTGCAATTATTTGAATTTAGATTCAAATTTCTGCATTCACTTGAAATTCATAATTATGAAGGAATGAATAATTTGATGGATGTTTTGTTCAATATTCGTCATCCCTTTCATGGTTAGTAATATATGAAGATTTTGTTTGATTTTTGACTAGATATTTCCTTGTTTTGAAAATATGGTGTTTTTATGTGCCTTCTTTATTCCAAACCTTCAGACTTCAGTTCACAAACTCATCCCTCAATTGAGTGAATTCTTTTCATGCAAATTGTTGGACTGATGCCTGATGGCCAGTTGGATATTCAGTAGAAATGTAGCTAAAATAGATGAAATATCGTTTTCCTAACTATGATTTCTATGGTTCTACCAATACGTGAAAAATTTGGGGACTTCTGTTTTTCTCTCATCATCAAATTGCTTGTTAGATTGTTGAGATATTTTCCATGGTTTTATGAGGTTTGGCATCCAAGAATGATATTTAGAGGGTTGCCCTGCTTACGAGGACTTTAATTTTAAAGAATTAGAAGATGTTGAATGAAGACACTAGAACCTGTTCTCTCTCTTCATTTAGCGTGTGCTTGGAAAGCAGTGGTTTCATGGTGCCTTCGTGCGGTTGGGGTGAAGCTACGCTTTGGAGGTTCAATTTGACGCCTATTCGAAGCCAACGCACCGCAATTCCAAACACACCATTAAGCTGAAGTTACAAGAATTTGTGCTCTTTTAATTATATTCCTTAGCTTTTGTAAATTTTTTATAGATGACTTTTGGCGGCTTCTAGCATGGACAAGTGAAACACGTGGTTCATGTGAACCGGTATTTGAAAAATCACCGGAAACTCCAACGGCTTGAAAGTAGAAGCTCACGACTCTCCTCATCACCACAACTGAGACAGTGACTTGATCGGTGTCGGTTCGACAAAAACTAGGCAAAATGAATGAGTTGAATTTTGAGGCACTTATATTTGTTTTTCCTTATTTTTGTCGAATCGACACTGATTGGGTCACCATATCAACCGTGATGACGAGGGTCGTGAGCTTCTACTTCCAAAGGGTGGCGTCGCTCGTTGTTGGGGTTTTGGACGATTTTTCAAGTACCGATTCACATAAACCACATGTTTTACGTGTCCATGCTAAAATTTGCCATAACTTTTATTGTAGAACCAAGAAATTTTTTCGTAAAGGAATGTTAATACAAGGTAATTTTAGATAATGATGTGAAATGCCACACATGTATTTTACAATATACGTGTTTCATTTGTGGTCCTTAATATATATTTTTTGAGATCGCTCAACATCCAACGAAATATATTCAATGGGAAAAGGAATCGTCAATAAGTGGGCTGCCAAAATATGAAATATAACATGTCTTATATTCAATAACATTTCTTCTTGACACTAATTTGCTAGTTGCTGTAATATTAAGTCGTTCGGTTAAAAAGTGTGTTGGTATAGCTAACTCTAACCTTGTAACACTTCTGGAAATGTTGGTTAATCTGAAGGTTTTTAACACGAAATAGTTCAAATTTAATTTTAACCATGTGATTGTGATTGGTTTTTGTCTTTGCAAAGTGGAAAAATACTAGTGCTTTTGTTGTATGGCAGTTATTGTTTGTTGGTCTGGGCAGTTTTTGTTTTGAAATGAAGTTATTTGAGAATCCGAGGCATGACTTTTTGGGCTTTAACTGTAGCATTTGCGTACCCTTTTTTCTCTTTATACGCCTTTCCTTTCATTACATTAAGTTCGTTAACCACTTTACATAAGATCATCTCAACTCAGTGATTGGGCCATGGATGTCCGACTCTACGGGAGTCTTCAAAGAGGAATGCATTGTCAATTTAGTCTTTGAAGTTAGGTGGCTTCTAGGGTGGAGATCTATGTCAAATGGTTCATTGGTGAATCACGATTAATAACCGTTAGATTAATTAACTCTACCATAACTTGTTACACACCTCCACACCCAATAATTTCTCAAAAAAAATCTCTTCCCCTTTTGGCTCTCTTTCTCGGATTCCCTTTCTCCTTCTCTCTTACCATTTCTTTTTTCTCTTCTTCTCTCTCAACAAAAACAAGAACCAGTGATAGTAGAACTCACCAACCCTTCCATATAATCTGTTTTGCTAAATACAATGATGAAAAATATGTTGATTCATTAAAAATGGTGAATCCGTGAATGCAAAAAAAAAGGGGAAAACAAATGATGGTGATTTGATTGTTAGATCCGTGAGTGTGTGAATATTATTGTCCAGATCTGAGAGGATTTGGATTTTACTGGCGACAAAGTTATTGTATATACGTGTTTTTTGATTTCCAGCATGCAGTTCGCAATTATTTTGCGTCTAGTGGTGGGATTCGATTTCTCTGTTTTTGAAGGTTCCATGGTGATGTGGCTCTGGAGATTGGTTATGTTTTGCAAACAATGGGAAACCAGCAGGCACCACAGAATAGTAAAGCAACTAGATGGAAGGAAGAAAATAAAACATTTTCGGCGAACGGGAGAAAGGAGGAGGGAGAAGCATGGGAAGAGAGAAGGGGAAGAAAAAATATTTAGTGTGTATGGTGCATCATAAGATTTGGTACGTCTATTTGATCCAAAGGTTATTAATAATGAACCATAATGAACCACTTAAACACTGGTTCGCCCTAGATGTCACCTTGAAGTTATGGATGTGCCAATTTGGTAATTAACAAAATTTCAAAATCTCTAAAATTGAAAATTTTCTATCGTATTAGTCTTTTTTTGGCAAGTTAATTTAGTTCATGAAATTGTCTCTAATGATTAATGTTGTCAGATTTTCAATTTTAGAGATTATTTTGAAATTTTATTAATTTCAGAGATTAAGTTATTTGACTTTGCGTGATGACACAAATGGTCAGACACTCTGCTTTCACTACTTTTGAATTGTGTTTGAATTCTGAATTTTTCCAATGGTAGACTATACGCAAATTTCGTCGTAAACCCGTGTTGAGATTAGTTCTCCTTGATATTGCATGAGGTACGTCTCCTTTAATTTAAATGTTTTCTTACCAGAAACTGTCTGATTCTATAAATTCTGGTACTAAATCAGTATTTCACTTGTTCAACAGACTATGGACAGTTCTGTAGGCCATATATGTTGCCATATGATACGATGAATCATGGTCATTTCTATAATTATATCATTCTGTACGATACTTCATTTCTGCATTACATAGGCTAATTTCTTAATCCATTTGCTTATATGTTCACATAAAATTATCGATGCGGGTTCATAGACCTTGATACACCCATGAATTACTCCCGATAAATGTGCTTACAAGTTTTAATTTTTATCTGTGGTCATACTTGCGTGCTCAGACGTGGGTGACTACATCTTTCTCTTGTTAATTCAAAGTAATCACTTATACAACTGTTTTTGTTTTTCCCTTGAAAATGAGTAACAATGATAATTTGAAAGAGTTTGTTTCTTTAGGTTGAGATTCATAGATTGCCTGATTTTCTAAAACATACCCGGTTAATATAAATGTAAATGATTAACATTTTTGTAGGGATTTTTTTTATATTTATAAATTAAAGTTTAGGCGAGTTTGATCACGCGGCTCACCAGGTTTTTCGTAGGAATATTATAATACAAAAGTTTGTATCAGAATATCTCTACAAAAAGTTATTCCAATAATGTAATTATAGTATATGTGAAACACGACATTATTCGAGTTCAAACGTCAAACACATCAAAGAATATTTTCTAAAATAAAATACAGTAAATTAATGTAGTTAAAACCATATTAATTATCTTCTAAAATATTTTCAATGTTAAAATAGTTTCTGAAGTGAACTGATAAAATTCTATTTCTTGTTAATTCTAATAAATTGTTTTTTTGACAGATGTTAATTTTAATAAATGAAACAACATACATTATTAAATTAAATTAATTAAAAGAGTTATTTTTATCCTCATCTCCTCCTTCCTATTCCAAGACTTTGGCATGTCAATGATGATGAACGTGGGAGAGAGTAATCATATAACGATGATGAAACCACGCGCTATAGTTATCTAACGTGGGATCCACGATCTTAAACATTGATTTGCCATCTTATTTTATGCCCCGTGTGTTTCCCACGCTTATCAAACGTGGAAATTTCATTTCCCGGATTGTCCCTTGCTCCGCACGACCCAATTCATTAGTTGCTTCCCATTATATCGGCGTCCTTACTTCCTCAGTAACAAAATAGAAGTAAAAAAAAAAATACATATATGTTTGGTCTAAATTTAGACTAAATATATATATATTTTTTACTTATATTTGGTTACTGAAGGAGTATCATCCAATATCAACTGGGTGACTAAAGATCTTCTTTATTTCTCAACTCGTACTAGATATTGGTGTTTTCTTTGTCAAATCCTTAACTTAGAAATTGTATTAAGCAAATAGAGTATTATACCTTTCGAAACAAGTATAAAATTTATTACTTAAAAATATAATTAATCTAGAATTTAATTTTAATATATCATCAGTATTATTTTTTATCATCTAACTTTGTATTGACACGTCATTCAATAACGTTACCGTCTCATATTGTTTGTCGTTTAAGGTTATGCACATTTTTTAAGAAAATGATTGATTGTACTAATTTTTATGGTAAATAATCCTTGATCTCTTTATGTACCAAAAAAAATAAACTCCCCTTATTAATTGGAGTGGTTAGTAGTAGTAGAGTGGTAGTTAAATAGAAAAACTAATTAATATTGGTTAGTTGAAATATAAATGAATAAGGATATTATTGGAAAACAAGTAATTAATACTTCTTGATATTCTAAAGTGACAAATAATTTGAGACAATGAAATATTCCAAACATGACAAACAATATCAGACGGAGAAAATATCAAATTTATCAAAATCGTTAAAAAACATGATAACACGTTGTAATTTTATTTTATACAGACAAAACATCTAACAAAATATGATTCAAAATAAATTTTCAATTGTATATATAAAAGATCAATCATAAGAATTTGTTGTTAACACGCCCTTTTTTTTCCTTTTTTCATTTGTTGAATTGCGGCAGTTTTGAACCGCCACAAAATACAATAATGAGATGCCAACAGTGATTTTGCGTCGTTTTCAAACTGTTGCTAATAACCTTAGTACCTGCGGCGGTTGCTAAAACCGCCACAAAATAACATCCCGAAAGTGTTAATTGCAGCAATTCAATGTCATTTGCATCTAAAGCTTAATTGCTAGCCAAGGCTTCCCGCATTTTCGTATTTCATGTAGTTCAATGTCACTTGACTGAATACTGAGTCACAGTGTCATCTACTACATTTTTTCTCCCACACATGTACCATTTCTTTTAGATGAGTGTTATCAACACTCTCTTTAACATTTTCCTTCCAACACACATTCACTTATTGGTTGAAATTTAAATAGGTCCCACTACACCATGTGGGTTCCACACAAAATTTGTGGAACTCATATGAATTTTAACCAATAGGAGAGAGTGTGTTGAAAAGTGAGTATTAGGGAGTGTATTGCTAACATTTCTCTTTCATAAAACGTGAGACTTGTGGCATGCATTTTTCTATCCATAATTCTAATTACTCTTCTCATCAACTTTAATTTGTTTCAATTATTTATCATTTTAGAATATAAAAAATATTAATTAATGTTTCAATAATACATTTATTTAGTAGTATCTCAACCAACAATACATTAATTGATTATTCCTATCTATCTAATTATTACAATAAAGACATTTTAGTCAATTATGAGGACAAAACTTTAACAAATTGAAAAAAAAATATCTAATGTATGTACGGTACCAAAAGAAAACGTGGTTAAATTTTTTTCACTGTAAAATTGGTAAAATTTGATTTTAAACCTTATAAAATTTTTATTCTTTTTCAGTCCTTATGTTAATAAAAATAGTGTGGTTTTGGTCCCACTTCAATCTGTTATGAAGTGAATCCTACTATATCACATCATGTTTAATGGACAATATTTTTACTCCAATAAAATCCATTTAATCAACTCCTAAGCAATCTACATTTTTTATACTTTTTATTTTCTCTTAATTTTGTTTAAATTTAAAATAGCAACTCATCTTCGAGATTTGGAAAAAAATAAATTTATTCATAAGCAATTGATCATTAGAATTTCATATATAAGCAATCATGAATCATGTTTTATTTTAAGCAACACACAATTTAATAGAAAAAAAATTCCTTCTTTATCACATAAATTTAAGAACTACGCTCCAATTTGGAGTTGCTCCACGTCACAACGTCTTCAATATTGATTCACTTTATCCTAAAAAAATCTAAGGTCTTATTAATGAGTATTCTTAGGGCACTTGTTAAGGAATTAAAAAATAAAAATTTTGTATTGAAAACAGCAATTTTTTAATTTTTAAAAAATTGATTACACCACTTCTAACATAATATTTATATATTCAATTTCTTAAAGAGTACCTGCGCACTTCTTAACGTTTGCCAAAAATCTAAACGCCGATGCCCGCAACACGAAGCAATTAGCTTTCAATTTGAAACTCGACGAATAATTACTTATTAAAGCTGGCATTCCTTTTGCAAAAAGTTCATTTGATCAATAATCATTTTTTTTTGGGTACATTGATCCATAATGATTTTCTAATTATTAACTGATAATTAGGTCTTCTTAATTAAATAAATATAGTAAAAAATAAATTACTGAAAACTTCATAAGAGTAGTGAATACTCAATACACTAAAAATTTAAAGGCTAAAGAAAGTAAAAACTAAAAAGTAGTAATATGCAGTAATAATAAAAAAGTACTAATATGCAGCAAATGTGCAAAAAAAAAATTTAACAAAAACTCGTTGCCAAAAAAAATAGAAAAATAGTACAAAATGGATCTAGAAATTTGATAGGGTTGTGATCAAATGGTTGAAATTTAACTTGAAAGTTAGAATATGCCGAAGTCTGGGTAAATACGACGTCGTCAAAGTCCACCCCGTGTTAGTGGCGCCTTGTTTTCCTGGACTTGAGAAATTCCACGTCATTTTCTGTTTTTCAGCTCTTTTGTCTGTGTGCGAGCAAAAGTCAACCAAACGGCGTCTACGACTTCGAAGCGGAAGCTGCATCTTTGACGATGCTGTTGACGGACATTGCAGGAGAGGAGGGCCCATCACCGTTGGATGCGATGATCGGGTTTGGGCTTCCGTTGATATTGTTGTTGGCGGCATTGATCAAGGGGTTCCTGGGGTGACACGTGGCAGTGGAGATGGCAGTGGCGAGAGAAATGGGCATAAGGCAGAGACCTTTGCCCTGCAAGTACTGCATGGCAGATCCCATGTCTTCCTCCATGAGCTTAGCCACCTGCTGCTCCGTCATGGTGAGGCTTTCGTTCGAGGACGACGCCATTTTTTGGTTGCCGTTTGAGTTCCGGTGATGGGCCACGCCATTGCCGTTGGCTTGGACGCAGTCACCGCCTCCCTGCAAGCACAAATCCACCACGTGGTATTGTTAGGATAGAGAGAGAATACGAAAGAGGAATCTGAAAAAGTAGCCACGCGTGCTGCTTTTGGATTTGTCGTTTTGTGGTGATTGAGAATTTCAGAATTGATTGATTGATATATGAGCCAAAGCCTACTCTCTCCGTTTATTTATATATATATATATATATATATATATATATATATATATATATGAATGAGTAAAAGTTATTTTTTTTTAATAACTTATGTATTTAATCTATCTAATTTATATTATAAATCAAATATATGAGTTATTTAATCATATTTTTTATTTATTGAATAACTCATGTATTTAATCTATTTAATATATATTATAGATTAAATACATGAGTTATTTAATAAAAAAATATATTTTTTATTCATATATAAAAAAACGGAGGGAGATTGCGTCAAAAAACAAAAAAAAGCACCGAGGGAGTAGGTGAGAGAGACCGTGCGAGAAGACTCATCACTCCGACATTATTTGATGGGTGGTGCGGCCTGCGGGGTTATTCCCCTTTCCTTTTTTTCTTCTTATGGAAATTCTCACACGTTTTAATATCTCCCTTAATTTCTTGTCTTCTCAATTTTTGGGTTGGGAGTGGTAAATCTTTCTTGTAAAATGTGTTTGATTATTTATTTATTTGAGCCATTTTGTTCTTCAATTTTTTTATAGTGATTTTAGTCTTTCAATTTTTTAAATTAAGCAATATAGTCTTATTGTCAATTTTTTTTTTCACATAAATTCTTTAAAGTCTAATTTTTTTATCAAAATATTCAGGATTTGAGGATAAATTTGAGATATAAAATAATTATAAAAGTTTGAAAATAAAAAAATTGATAGAATTTGAAAAATTTTGTAAGAAGTGGAATTGAGGATTCAAGAAAATTTAGTTTTTTTTTTATTTTGAGTTAAATTTGGTATTTTAGTTGGTGAATGTTAAGTGAAATGATATTTGAAACAATATAATTAATTCAATTTGTGAAATTTTTTAATAGATTACGAGAATTTGAGAGAGTTTTAAATAAATGAAAAGGGACAAGGGACTTAATTGTAACAATTGATAACGTAAGAGACTAAAATTGCTTAAAAAAAAATTACAAGAACTAAAATCGCACACAACCCAAACTAGAGAACCAAAAGGGCAATTAAGACTTTACCTTATTTAAAAACTTCCGGATTCGGGAAGCTGAAGAGTGGGGAAAAAATGAAAATTCAAAGGAAGTTTTTTTTTAAGGGAGGAGGAACAAAAAAACACCCACAGTTTTGGCATTATTGTTGTTATGGGCTTTGAGGAATAAAAAATGCCACACGAAGTGTTTCTATTTTGCTTATAACTTTGGATAATAATTATAGAACGAAAGGGGAAAATTATTGGGTAATTTACCTCGGAGGACATATCAGCAACTATGGGAGCTACCGCCGCTGCTCCGCCCAATCTGCTCATGCTCAAAACCTGTAAATCCAATTACGCAAGCAACAACAACAATTAAAAAGAAAATTCATGAAATAAGTTAACTAGCTAGAGAAATACGAAATGAAAATAATGAAGTATTATGACACAGCAAAAGAAAAACGAAAAAAGAAAAAAATGAAGAAAAAGAGGGGAATCTCACTTTGACTTGGACTTGTAGGAACTTCACATAATCGATGATCTCATCCAGCATGGAGGCCTTATCTGTCTGTCACTCCACAGAAGACCAAACAAAAAATTCAACAAGGATCGATGGACCCATTACATTATGTTTAATGTACAACAATTCGTGGAGTACTAATTTTCATGTGTTATGACCAAATCGACCCTCATTATTCCAACACAAAAACAGCTAAATTTTTTTGTGGGACCAAACCTTTGTGGTTTCCAGCTTCATAGTATTTCAAGTTTCAACTACATACGGAAAGATACAATGGGAATGTAATTGTAAACGCACGAACGAAGGAATGGCCGCCACACTACATACCAAAACTACTGTGTTGGAAAGTCATGGTGTGCTTACGAGTAATGAACCATGGTTATTTGTAAACTTTAGAAATCACAGTGACATGACTAAATAAATACTACTCTTACTAATCAACAAAAGAAAGCATAATTGAGGATCGAACTGTAGTGTTACCTTATTAGCATTGGGAACCAGTTCCTGCAAGGCCTTCATTCTCTCAGCGATTCTTTCCCTCCGTAACTGCCATTAATAAATAAAAATAAAAATTACCAAATCACTGTTTGTTTGTTTTGTTGCCCATCAAACCAAACGGAAAGAACACAAAGCGCTTGTCCTATTAGGGTAGGGCGTTTCCTTTTTCTCTATTTTAATTTACAAAAATGAAGACAAAAAAATTATTAAAAAAATAAAAAACAGAATGATAGCCCATAACAACTAATAAGCCAGATATTCTGCCAGCCACTGACGATCGCATTTTCTCTGAAAAATGTCCTACGTTTTTAACGTTTTCAGAAGTACTAGTACTCAATTTTCACGAGCATATTGTTACGAGGAAAATGACAACTCAAACTATTGGGCTCAATTTTCTGGGCAACCTAAAGTCCCGAATTTTTAATAGTGAGAAAAATATTTATTTATTTATCTTAAATTAAATGAAGCCAGGAAATTAAGTAAGAGAAAGAAACGTACCCTCTCGGCGATGCTGTGTGGGTCGGTGGCTTGACCTCTCCTAGCCCTCACCTTCTGCCTCGGCTGACCGGAGGTACCACTGGCCGGAGGCTGGTTCGTAGCGCTCACCGAAGCTCCAAAACTCTGTCCCTGTCGTTCAAAATTCCAAAAATAAAAACAAAATCAAATCAATACAATACAATACAATACAATACAGATGAAGAAGATCACAACTTTGTTTAATTTATCAAAAAAGAAAGAAAATAGAAACCTGAGGATGTTGAAAATGGTGGGTTTGGTTAGAGGGTTGTGCGGCACAGTGGAGAGATCCAGGGAAGCCGTTATAGAGAGCTTGAACGGAACCGTCACCGGTCTGCAAAAGCTAACCAAAAAGATTCAGTAAAAAGAAAAAATAACACTAGCGCCGTCAGAAGATGTTTATTATTGGGATTGTATTGTGACTCACGGGATTGGGAGATTTGAAGGAGGAGGCGTCAACGACGTCGTTTTGGGAAGAGTCAAAGGGCATGTGGTGGAGGAGTCCGGAATCGGCGGTTCTAGGCATGAGAAGCATGAGAGCGGCAGCCTTATCACTGATCTGGTGGTTACGGAATTTTGAGGCAAGGTTGGCGTGTTCGTCGTAGGGGAAAGCCACATTGTCGGCGTTAGAAAGCGTGGTTTCGTCGGAATTGGTGTCCCATAAGGGTTTGGGGTTGGAGTTTGGGTCGAGGGTCCAGGAAGAGGAAGAAGGAAGGGTGGAGAGCATTTGCTTGAGAAAATCGTCGTGTGGGGAAGTTGGGTCGAAGTGGTTGGTATCGTTCATTTGGATCTGCGGATGATTGTTGTTGTTATTGTGGAGAGGGATTTGGGAAGAGTTTAAGAGGGAGTTGAGGCCTTGCATTTCTCTGCTACAAGGCTGCATGAGGGATGGGTATTGGATAATTGGGTGAAAGTGCGAAGTGTGAAGGTGTCGGGTGTGGAAGTTAGAGCAGAGAGGGATTGTGTGGGGTTTATTATAGTTAAACTTTCAGGTGAGAGAAAAATTGGGAGGCTACCAGAGACAGGTTAGAGAGAAGAACACGAGTTCAATAGAGCATTGCGTTTCAGGAATGGATCAACTCTCTGCACGGATATTTCCATTCTCTCGTTCTGAATGGATATTAAACAATAATATTTTTTGAACAACTGACACAATATGGTCTGTACTGTATGGATATACGGTCCATATAGTATGGACCCAACTTTTTTTTTCTAATTTTTTTAATTCTTTTCAGATTTTTTTAACTGGTTAAAAAAATATTTGTTATTAACAAGATAATTAACTGTATTAACCAGATAAATAAACTTCGTTAACCAGATAAATAATGAAATGTGAGTTTGACATTTACCTGATAATGTGAACCATTAACCAGATAAGTGAACTGCGTTAACCAGATAAATAAAATGGAATATGTTAAATTTCGGGTTTGGCAATTACCAGATAATGTGAACTATTAACCAGATAAGTGAACTGCGTTAACCAGATAAATAAAATAGAATGTGTTAAGTTTCAGGGTTGGCATTCACCAGATAATGTGAACCATTAACCAGATAAATAAACTCCGTTAACCAGATAAAAAAATGGTGTCCATACTGTATAAACACGTATCCGTATAGTACGAATAGTATGTATGGCTATTGCTGTGTCCAAATAACAGCTTTGTTAAATAAAGCTGAACGTATACGGTTTTTTTTATTTTTTTTATCTACCCAAATACCTACTTCCCATGTTATTTTTCCAATTGTCCTACTTTTTTCCAATTGCCAATTTCTCAACGTGGTTATTTATTTATTTATTTAAAAATTTTTATTTTTATTTTTATTCACGTGGGAAATCGGCTTTGGAAAACCGATTTCTCACTTGATTTTTTTTCTTTTTTATATTCATTATAATTGTTTAAAAAATTAATTAGCTGATTTTGGTGACTAATTATGTTAATTTAGGTATTAATTAGAGGAAAAAAAAACTAAATACATTTGCTGGACAAACTCATTTGATTGTAGCAACGACGGTAAAGCTAGGAGTGAGCAAGAGACGGGCCAGAACATTTTTTATTTTTGGTTTGTTTATTTTGGTTTTTTAAATTATTTAATTTGTAAAAAATTTCTCCCACTGTGAACACCATATTTTGTCTAATATTTTTTTATCATGTCATATAAAAAGAGGAAAAAAGGAAAGTTAATATTCACAACCAATTTTTGGGTCATTTTCACTTTTCAATTTTCATTTCATTTTAATTTCAAATTTATTTTATAGTTTCATCTTCATTCAAAAATAAATAAATATAATGATTTAAATTGATAAAAATATTTAGCTCACCCAAAATATTATAACTTTCCCAAAAAAATATAAGTAAAAAGTAGAATGAATAACTAATAAATATTAAATATAAATATCATAGTAGTGTTTTTTTCATCTTATGTAACCTCATGTCATTTAATTGTTTTTATTATTTATAATGTAAATTATTAGCATTCGTTGCTTATCATAGAGAAACTATAATTGATGAAAGAGAAAAATGAAAGGACCTGAGATTATTTAATATAAACTAAAGGTAATAATGCTAGAAAAATGAGGGTACCGGATAGGGGAAAAGACAAGGGGAGCGGAGGGAGAGACTATTGAATAAAAATAGGTAAAAAAAGAAGGCTCTGAGCTAAAAGATACAGTGTTGTCAGAACTCATCGCTCTTTGATTGCAAACCCGTTATTGCTACAATTTAGACTCACTTGTCTTACTGACCTTAAAGTACTCACACAACGAGAGAAGATGAATATCAAAGAGAACATAGCGAAAACATGTACAAGAGGTGAAACACTAAGTAATTAATTATTGTGTTGGCATTGAGCTGTGTTAAAACAATAACAATAGGGTGGGTTAGTGGTTTGATTGTTGTGTGCATTCATATCCATCTTAAAAATATTTGTTAAGTGATGATTGGTTTGCTTCTTGAAATTTGATTGTGTATGTCAAACATAATCTTTTTTATGAAATGTTTCATTTAATATATTTTCTTTTCTGTGCTTAGTCTCTCGATTGTTATGATTATAGTTTATTGATTATTTTATGGATAGATCTTTGGAGTTTGTGTTTGACTCAAGGTTTTAGATGTTGAAATGGTTTAATTTATGAATCTTAATTTGAGTGGAAAGAGACATGCTTCTCATACTTCATGACTATTTAGAATCAACAAAAGCTTCAAGATTTTTGAGAAAAAAAAATTGCAAATACTTTATGTTATTGTTATCTGTACCTTGATATTGTTTTTTTTTACCTTCTATGAGAAGTATATATGTTCATTATTGATTATTTTAAATTTTTGTGTATAAACTACATCACTGGCTTTTGTGTTGCAGCTTAGATTGTTGAATTTTGGTTTTTTTTTGTTAATGTGATCTACCGTTATTGGTTTATGATGTTTTAGAAATACAAGTTTGAAGTTTTTTTGTGCGACTCTAATAAAGCTTTCAAAACATTATCTGATGTTGTGCACACATTAAAGGATGATGCGCATAATGCTTCAACGTGTTATTAAACCATAAGTAACGCAATTTGAGTGCTTTTTCAGCACAGTGAAAATAATAATCTAATCTCTTGATTCAAATCATCCACCCCCATAGCATAAGTTATACTTTTGCATGGTTGTGAACTAATTATCATTTGAAAGTAGCTTTTCTCCTCAAGTGCTTTCAACAAAATTCAAATCCCTTCATAACAATCGGGGGATCGAATTGATTATAAAAACATGAGTTTACTTTATCGATTTGTTAGTCAACAAGGAAAAATATTATCTAGACGTGTGAATAGATTAACCTTAAAACAACAACGATTAATTACGATTGCTATAAAACAAGCTCGTATTTTATCTTCGTTACCCTTTGTTAATTCGTTACCTTTTGTTAATAATGAAAAAAAAAATTAAAAAAAGCGAGTCGACCACTAGAACTACTACTGTTTTTTTTTTAAAAAGAATAGAGTTACTCTTCAATTGAATTCAATTTTGAATCGAAAATCAATTTCAATGTGGATTGATATTTTGTTCGAAAACTACGACAATCCAATTGGGGTTGTTGCGTTGTAAGAAAAAAGATAATAGGTGAAGAAGAATAAAAATTTTTTTGAGCGTGGTTGTTTATTTATTTTGATGACTTTGTCATATGAATTCTATTTTATTATACAAATCTCTTCTATTCGACCACCTTCCCGAAGTTTAGTCTCCGAGGAATTCTAACATGACCCAAATTACCAATTGCATAAAATCCAATATATAATGCCACTTAATTTTGTACTACATGTGTCAAGACTGAGACCACACGGTGAGAAAGTTAAAGAACAATTTTAGATTGCTCATAGAACTCATCAGACAGACCAAAAGAAGAAGACTAAGATCCTCGTTGATTATATTCTTAATTTATTCTTTCAGAATTGAAGAGTATAAAAGCTGCTGACTATACTTGACATATATATATATGCGTCGTTTTAAATGATGGGACAATGATTGAACTTGTGTTCGACGGAATGATATACAAATTAACGGGTTCATAATTTTAATATTCTTAAGTGAGACAAGAGAATGCTTGAAAACATTCAGAACATAGATATGTGGCTATAGATGACATCGGGCGAGGAAATTTTTGGTTAGACTAGACATGAATAAAGCTTGGCAACGGCAAAAGATGTAGGTATATGTCCTTGTCCTGTAGCAATCAAATCCCCACTTCTCTTCAGGTGATAGGGCTCTCTTTACACCTCAACCCCCACTTACTAACCTAAAATTATAATGCTATGGAAATTCCTAAACGCTTTAGGAAGCTTTTGATATTTAATGTGTTAATTTGTTTTCAAAGTGTACTTCCTTGCTTCTTAATGATTATATACAAGGCCCCTCTTTAATTTAATTTGATCGATAAGCTGCACCTGTAGGCTGTATAAGGTTATCCTAATAAATTAGCTAGGCCAAGTACTCTTGGAATTTTGCTTCATTTGAAAAATACTAGATAAAGTTTAGGACTTTATTCGTTGACCAAATATACAATGGCAGTAGAATATACGAAATATGTATTTTTAGTGAGGATCCCGTACTCCTACTCCTACAATTAATGAACATGCACTTTCGGTCTTCATTTTCACCAATAAGCACGATTAAGTGCTAAAAAAGGTATCAAGCAATTGCAGCTTCAAGAATTATTATAAATATGATATTGAGTTCGTTTGTTCGATCAGGACCGGCCCAACAACACATAAGGCCTTAAACAAACATATTTGTTGTAACCGTAACAGTGGAAAAATAGGTCTTTCAGTGACCGGCCCTCAGTTGGATCACGTTATTTATTTGTGAAAGTAAATATACTTCGTCATAACCTTTTCTAAAAGCAATGAGCAAAGTTTATATTTGTTTATTATTGTTTTATGTTTTACATATAGAGGAAGGATAATATGTTGGTAATCAGAGGTGGAGGGAAATCGTTCCATACAGCTGAGAAATAAATCCCGTAAGATGTCATATTGAATTGATAATATGCTGAGTTTGTACAAGTGATGTCTTTTTATTTATAGAGCTATTCTTTTTTTTTGATAAACTAGTGAAATCACACGTGTATTGCACGAGTACCAATTAATTAAATTAAGTAATAATGCACAAAAAATAATCGTTGTCATACGATACATAATAATTATTAACTTTGTAACGCAAGTTAATAATTATTTCATTATTAGTTCAAAATATAATAAGTGATGATTGATAAAGATGAATGATATATAATTTAAAATAGGTAAGTCATTTAAGAAAGTAGATTTTTTATTGTTAATGATAATTAATTGAGATAATGTAATAATGACTATCTTAAAATAATAATAATTAAAATTAATTTTTATTTTAAGCAGGAAAATAATGAATATGGAGGTGACAAGTGTGATAATCCTACATGACAAGTGTCATAATCCCACATGTACAATATTGTACATGATAAGAATAATTAATTGTCAGTTTTTTTCCTTATTAATTATTCACTTTCCTATTTATATTATAGATTTACATTTATGTAATCTCTCTCCACCAACAAAATACTAGGAAAATAGGTAATTAATAAGAAAAAAATGTAGGCAATTAATGATTTTTATCGTGTGTAAGGTTGCACATGCTAGAAAAACCCTTTTTATATAATATAGTAGATTTTTATAGAGCTATTCTATAACTAACTCCCAATCTCTTCCTAAATTTAGTGTCACTCGAGTTATGGCTTTTAGGTAAAAATAAACTGAGTTATAATAATTGCCAGTTATTTATTTTGTTTTTTAATAACACAAACATCCCGAAAAAATAGAGAAAATGAGGGGAATTTATTGAAAGTACCTCAATTCATCAAGAGTCCTTATTGCTACAATGAATTTCCAAGAGAGTTATAGCATCTGTGTATTCCATTTGACCCAATAGTATAATGAAGAATTGTGTTTTCCCCAGCTGTTTAAACATTTATTTCGTGATACTTTCTTTTTTCCGCTTTATCACTTTGTTTCAGTTTTTTTATTTTAATTTACATAATGGAGTCAATTCAGCCTTATTTTATTTTTCAAAAAATATATTTTCACTTGTTGTAATTATTATTTGACAACCAGCTGAAATTTTGCTTGTTTAAATGACAAAACTAACAATGCTAGATAAGACATGCGATTCCCAGATCCAACTTCAATCCAACAATTCTAGCCAAAAAAAAAAAAAAACAAAAACAAAAACTTCAATCCAACAAGTTCGTCCTTTTTCTATAGGGAGGATTTGAGGCTCGTTGTGGCTTACACGGTGTGCTTAACAATTATAAAAGGGGAAGTTATTTTTGCTCATTTCATTGATTAGAGTTTAGACATTAAATCTAACTGGAACAGAATCATATTCCTAACTTATTGACAAGGTACAAGACAAATCTTAGATTCATGTCATACTAAATATTGGAACGATAAGTAGACACATGAAGTAGCTGTGTGACAGAAATATCACACTAGTTATTTATCTCTGATTCCCAGCCGCAAAAGAAAATACAGTGCTAAACCCATGCGGTTTGTGAGCTCACTATGACTTACGGAGCCAAGTGTGAATTGATTTTTCCCCAATCACATATAAATATACTGTTACTAACCCATGGTATAAGAAGGGCTTGGTAAGTTGATCACAGTTGTTTTGACCTTTGTCATCATGTTTATGCTGTTGGTAATCCCTTGTGATCCAATCCCACTGTCCTTTATACCCTGTCATTTAAGCATTTGATAATAATGAGACACATGTTTTAGCTTTGTGACATGTAAGTAAGTAAGTACGTATTTGAAAAATTATTCGAAACTCCGACGACAATTGACACCTCCCCATTGAAGCAGAAGCTCACGGTTTTCCATGTTAAGACGGAGACTTGATCGGTGTCATTTTGACAAAAACAAAGAAAAACGAATATAAGTGCCTCAAAATTTAACTTATATTCGTTTTCTCTTGTTTTTTATGTCATACCGACACCGATTAGGTCACCGTTTCAGCTATGAGAACGAGGAAAACCGTAAGCTTCTGCTTCCAGAGAGCGGTGTCGATCTTCGTCAGAATTTTGAACAATTTTTCCAGCATTGATCCACGTGGACCACATGTCAAAGTGGTACATCCTAGAAAAATGGTGTGAAATAGCAAAATTTGATTGATTTTATGGTGAGTTAACCTGAAAGGGAAAATGATCTGGCCCACGAGCTGGGGCAGAATTTATCTGAACTGTTCCTGTTTCCATTGCATCACTGATCATTATTGCTTTAATTACATCCTTTGTGAAGACACATCCCTGCACAAGTTAAATGTGTTCATACAAATTACTAGCATGTTCATAAATGACAAATTTATTATGAGAAGGAAGTATGCTCTTTCAAAGGTAGTTGAATTGAATGTTCAAGTGAGTGGGCTGAAGTTTTTACCTGAAGTCCAAAGTTGCTAGCATTACAGTGGTGGATACCTTCTTCAACAGAATTGATCCTAATTACAGGCAGAACTGGTCCAAATGGTTCCTCCCACGCAATTCTCATGTCTGGCCTAACATTATCAAGTAACAAAGGCCAAATGAGATTCCCTTCTCTTTTGTACTCTTGGCAGAATGTTGCTCCTTTCTGCTTGGCATCCTTGACTAGGCCTTCAATGAAATTGGCTGATGATTCTGACACAACTGGGGTGATATCACAGTCATTCTCAGGTGGTCCAACACTTAGTTTTGCCACCCTAGCCTTCACTTTCTCAACCAATGCATCAGCAACTGATTCCATTACCAGGACAACCTTAACAGCAGTACACCTCTGGCCACTTTTATTGAAAAAAGAAAAAAAAAATAAATAAGTGGCCATTAAATAAAGAAAATTTCTTTAAAATATTATACTTTCAGAAAATATGTCTGGATTACAATTTTACAAATAACCATTCATCACAAAGGTAGCATATGAAGCTGAAATGGAAGAATATGTATTTAGTTTCTAGATGTGAATTCTAAACTTGCAACATGTCGTAATTCAAGTGTGAGTGGTTAATCCAATATTGGCTAGGATTAGGGTAAATAAAGGATATATAAGAGAGGTAACCCATATACCCAATGCCTTAAAGTTTTGGGTGGAGATGTGATATCCTGATCTCTTGATGGTCCTGATCATTAGTTCATTGTTGCTCTCGCCGTTCAAAAAATAGTTCATTGTTGCTACTTGCTCTCAGTGCTCTCTAGACTCCCCAACACAACATTCATCTTATCTATAACATCTTATAAAGAGAACTCCCTTTGATAACCACTTTTTGGCTTCCTAATTTGCTTTCCTAAACTACCCTTTGAATATTAACACACATTTCCACCCATGACATAATCACAAAACAGTAGTTACGTAACCTCCCACCAAGTTAGGAAATGGGGTATAGTGTGCTAACCCATTTTGCACTATATAATACTGAACAATTTTTTTTTATTGCAATGTTAATTTTTCTTCTAATTGATTTCTCTTTTTCCTACGAAACGCGATAAAATAATACATACTGTAGCGCAGTAAAAATTATCGTGCCCGTCTTGCCGCTAGCATTGTATAATGCATATTAAGAAGCATGTGGGGTAATGTAGTAGTGCTCTCTAGACTCCCCAACACAACATTTGTCTTATATTGTATAATGCATATTAAGAAGCATGTGGTGTAATGCAGTTGATGTAGTCTCAATCGTGATCAAAGAGACATAAAAAATCTTGATGTCGCAGTCTAGATTGTGGTCGCGGACTTTTTTCTCAAACTGATATCAAATCAATGCATAAAAAGACAAACCCTGCTCCAGAAGTGCTAATTCAGATATGCTATTCACCTGTATGAAAAGCCTCCTTTTATGATATTTGCAGCAACCAAATCCAGGTCAGCATCCTCAAGTACAATGCAGGCATCTTTTCCTCCCAATTCCATTTGTAGAGGAATCATACCAGCCTTCTTTGAAATTGCAATGCCAGTATCTCCACCAGTGAAGCTAAAAGATACCAAGGTTATAAGTCAGTAGTGGTAAAATTACATACACAGGGGAACTTGGGGACATGAGGCATCATACTATCACAGTATCATATAAAAGGGAACAAACTGTCACCTTATACAGTTCACTCCTGGATGCATTGTAAGGAAGTCACCAATTTCTGAGCCTTTGCCAGTAACACAGTTGATTAGGCCTTTGGGAAAACCAGCCAAGTGAAAGCAATGTACCATGTGTAGAGCAGAAACAGCTCCCTGTAATGCATCATCAAACAACCTTTTAGAAGGAGCAATAAAGAAAATAAGGGGAGTAGTTAAAAGACTCAAAAATTCTGACATAAATTAATTGTTGCGGTTACTTTTAACCGCTACAGACAGAAGCTGGCATTTTTATGACAAGAGCAAGTGGATAGGGTAAGAAAGAGTATGAATTTGATGTGTATTGGCTTTGAAGAGTTTCACAATGAAGGATATAATTACCTGAGTTGGAGGCTTGAGCACAATGGAATTTCCAGCAATCAGTGCAGGAGCAATTTTTGAGACAGCAAGATTGACAGGATAGTTAAAAGGTGGAATGGCCAAAATCACTCCCAATGGAATCTGAAAAATCAATTGCAACTTTCTTAGACCTCAACATCAACAACCAAGCAAAACAAAACAAGAAGATAACACATGGAAATTCCCCTTGATCATGTAATTCACTTACTAAAACAATGTAATGTAATGCCGAGGCCTAACCATAACATATGACAAGATTTATAGCAATACTATATGACATGCCAGTAATATATTAATTGTGAATTGAGAAGTCGCATATATAGTAAAGAGGTGCTGAAGATAGACCTTGGATGTGAGGCAATATTTGGTCCTTTCATTGCCAGGAAAGCTATCTGATACCAAGAACTTTCCCTCTCCCAAAATCCTTACTCCTTCTTCAGCACAATAAGAAATCAAATCCCCAGATCTTACAACCTTCATGAAAAAAAAAAAAAAAATCCAGTTATCTTCATGATTTCTCAATATTATAGTCCTAAACAACACCACAGAATATGCACCTCTGTAACTGCATCTTTGGCTGGCTTTGCTATTTCTTTCACCAGGCACTCAGCAATTGCAGCTTTGTGCTCTTTCAGGATAGCAGCAGCCTTGTGAAGAATTTCAGCCCGCTTCCATAGTGGTGTCTTTGCCCATGACTTCTGTGCTGATTTTGCCGAATCCATTACCTTATTAACCTCCTCTTGTGAACAAGCTGCATGAATATCATTTTTAGAACCCATTAGACATTTAAGTATATAATCCTCTCTTTTCCACTTATAATTAAAAATGACTGAATCACTCATTTAGTCCATAAAATCGTAGGTGTTGGGCAATTTGGTCATTGAAATTAACGAAATTTCAAAACGATTCCTGAAATTGAAAATTCTTGATCACATCAATTATTCTGTGTCTGTCAATTTATTAATCCCTATAATTGTCTTCAAAGGACTAATGTGATTGAGGATTTTGAATTTCAGTGATCATTTTGAAATTTTGTTAGTTTCATAGATCAAATTGTGTGACCCTATAATTTCAAGGACTAAATTGTTGATTCACTCAATTAAAAACTAGAGGAAACTGACATTTCATAAAAAAAAACTTGATGATAAGAGAAGTCTAGCATGCAGTAAACATAATTGTTATTCCAGTTTAGGTAGAGTCTAGTTTCTCAAGCTTCCAGTTACATCCACATGAAAAATTATACAAGGTAACTGAAATAAAGGACTTCAAAAAGCAAGAGAAAGGGAAATTAAGGACATCTCATAGTTCTTTAACTGTTAATTACCTTGAACTCTGTATTGAGGTTTTCTGGTGGTGGGGTTGATGATGGAAACACTTTTTCCAGAAGAAGATTTCTTCCATTCTCCATCAGCATAGTACTTGTACACATCTCCATCTAAAATCTCTACAAACAGTCCATTCCCAGCCATGTTACAAAAGACTCAGATGCAAACCTCAGTGAAAAGAACTCTTATAATGCAGAGAGAAGGGAATTGAAGGGTAGGAGGAGTGTCTGGTGTAGTATGGTTGGTTTGGTTTTCTGGGTGATGGTTTGGTGAGTGACAAACATGTATCTGTATTTATGTAAAGAGAAGGTGAGCCATGAATCCTTTTGTCCTGTGAGTTGGGACAAACTAGAATTGGTTTGATGGTTCTGAGATTGCCATGTAAGCTTTAATTATCTTATCTCACTCACATTGTCCTATCTTCAAAACTTGTCATAATGTGACAATTAGAGGATATTATGAACGGTAAAAATCAAATTTAGTGAGGCAGAAAAAAATCTATTAGATTCAAATAATATTATTAGTGGAAAGGAATTGATTGTTACACGTAATTTATCTAATCCATGCAGAACAAACGGTATATGCTATATGTACCGCCACATTTTTTTATGCCACGTGTGAGAAGCAAGATCAATAATAATTTAATAAGATTTGGCAAGGAGAACAAACGGTATATAAAGGTGCTAATTAAAAAATCAGGTGTGGTTGATAAATTTGAGTCTATTTTTTGTTTACACGGTGCTAATTAAATGGTGAGCTAGTGGAGTTACTTTTTTGTCAAACCGACATAAGATTGGCCTTATAAATTATAGGGAAAAAAAAAATCATAATCAATTTATTTATCATACAAGATATAAAGGGGTAAGTGGGACTCCCCAGGGAGGAAAGTTGAGGGTGTCGCTGAAAGATATCAGTAAGAATGGCTAAGTTAATAAATTGTTTAAACAACGTACCAAAAAAAAAAAAATTGTTAAACACTACTCGGGATATACTAAACAGTAGTGCAGATCATTTTGCATTTCAACTTTACGTAATTTATTCGTCAATATTTGAGATTATTTATTTACTCTCAGTAAATTGCTCATGGATCCAAACTAAATAGCCAACAACCTAACAAATTTTTGGAGGGTTTTGTTTGTCCAAGTCAAATTTTTATACCATATATATCTGACACATTTGGATGTCACGTTCTGGTATATACCGTAAAAAGTGGGGAAGCATATAACTTGGATCCAGAATTTGACTAAATCTACAGCCAGCTCGTTAATGCAATTTTCTTATCTTTGAAAACAAAAATAATCCATTTCATTTAGAAATATGTATGATAACCCACATGTGTAAACATACACACATGCATATGTTTAATAACCCTAAGATTGGGTGCGAGCAGTTAACGCACTCTATCTAAAGGGACAGATTCGGTTAGTACTCGAGTTCGATCTTTTTCGATCTTTGGTACTAGAAAAAACTGTGGTCAGACTTTATTTACCTACCGGTCGAACTCCGGATTAGTCAGGGTTTCTTTTCCCTAGACACCGTGTATGCTGTCATTACTTTTAAAAATAAACTAATTTACAAATTCCTATGCATGTTATGGTTCATAATGAGCAAATCCTATATATCACTTTTGAGTTTTGATAGAGTTTGTAAATAATTGTTTTTAAATACTTTTCTTCAATTCTAAAAGGTAAAGTGTTCTAAACTCTACGTTCATAATGGAAAACAAACAATATTGAAAGTAATCAGTTTCATAACTGTGATCAATAGTGAAATGCAAATCCAAAAGAGACCTTTTACTGCAGAAATTTCAGCGTCTAATGTGCATCGCATGTTGCAGTTGATATGTTGTGGTGGAAGAAAAGTTAACTGGCGGACAAATTTATCTCTCTTCTTCGTCGGCACCTTATTCAGAGCTAAACTATTCCTGCTTGTGATTGTGAAGCTGATGCATGGCGTCCACGAAGATATCATGTTAATTAAATGGAAAATTAGAAAAATGCTTGAGTGAGTGAGGGCAATTCTTTGATTCAGAACTGTTATAATTAATACAGAGGTTAATATAATTAGCTAAAATCTAGGAGATAAACTAGGACATTTACTATTTTAAGGCAAAGGAAATTTTCTTTAAATTATTTACACATTGGATGGGAAGTGGAACATTTTAATACGTATTTACACGTACGAAATGAAACATATCAAGAATGTGCTATTACTCCCCTCAATTTGCCTGTGAATGTTAAGAACACCCAACTTGGGATTTAAGAGTATGGAAGGAAACGATCATGTCCCAAGGACTTGTGCACTGTTTTATTTGCAACATGAAGAAACATGGAAAGTTTAATCTGTTTAGTTAATTCATATGAAGAACTAGAATAGTAGCAATTCATGTGACGAGCAGCTTTGTGTTTAGTTTTGCAAAAAAAAAAAAAAGTTATATTAATTTTTTTATTCTCTAGAGTTTTTTTTTCCTCTCAATCAACGGACAAGAGACTAATCTCCCAAATGTGATCAAGCGCTATCATCTATCCATGAATTCGAAAATTTAATTTAGGATCCCATGCTGGAGGGATTCAAACCCCTTCCACTAGGACCAACACATATTAATTGTACTGTATTTAATTTTGAAGGCCCACTTACAAGTTAAACCAATAAGCTATTTACGACTATCGATTTTCGTTTGGCCCAAATGACCCATATTTTAGGCTGAGCCAAGGATACAGACCTAAAAAAACTGGGTCTTTTAGGTCCAACGGACCCACACGCCTCACATATTAGGCCAATATTTTAGAATTTGGAAGTACATAACTTGATAAAAATTCAAGTCGAGTCGGGCCGGCCCGAATGGCCCGCATTTTAGCTGGGTTGGGTCACAAAATTCATTGTCTGATAAATTTGGCTTGGACCGATCCGACCCGTTTCTGCAATCTAGCTCGATAGGCTAGGTCTAGCAGTCCAATTTGACAACTCTATTTATCGGTTGATTGTTGTAGTGACCTTCCACCCGATTTGACTAGTGTCCCTACCCAACAACGTTTTTTTATCGACAAGGCTTGAACCCGAGACATTCGTTAACGGATCTAAACCCAATTCCACTCGGACTAACTTAATGTTCTTCTAGGCTGGTAATTTATTAAGGCTACATAGGTAGAGTTAATTAAGATAAACAGTTAATGAGAGGGAGGGAAAGGTAAACGTGAAACTGATCGAGATCGTGTGGCTTGTGCTAATATATCATCATTAAATGCCAATAAATGCTTCAATTAATTCAAGCAAAGTGATAACTACTCCCCCGTTTTTTTTTACATGTCGATTTTTTGGAAAAAAGTTGTTTCTAATGACTTGTCATTGTTTCGAATTACTTATTAGTTTATTTGGTTTGCGTAAAACAATTTTAAAAGACATCCAGAAAGAAAGATATGTGAAGGTGTGATTTAATTCAAGACCACACACAACCTGACAAGAAAATATGGGGGTCGTTGGGAATCGGGGTAGTTGATAGAGATACACAAAGCATGGTTGATAGCCAGTCTATCTCCATTCCTCGGTGATTTGTGGTTGAGGACCACTTCCACTTAATTACATTTTAGCCATTTGAGATTATGACCTTACAATTCTTCCACGAAAAAAGTAGACGGACCACATTGAAAATTTTACATTGCTTTGTTTCAAAATAAAATTGCATGGCCTACCATACCACCATGACATTGATCGTTTATCGAAGCTCAATTTCGGAGTATATGTTTGGCCTTATCTAACCAAATAGGGCCAGCCCAACTTTTGTGGTGAAATTATGATAAAATATAACACTATTATGGTGTTGAAATCAAAGAATCATTTGTGATAATCTTGACAAGCTTTGGAATTGAAGCGCAATGAATCTGCTGGAATAGCACATGTGAGGTTCTTTGATTAATTTCAAATTAGAGCAAGAATGAGTGTGTATAAGGTCAGATGGACCAAGACCTAAAATCCTAAATGTAGCTTTTAGGTATGGTTCCATTTAATTTGGGGTGGGGGTTAGGGACTAGAGAAAGGGGAGGGGCACAAGTAACTTGAGCATTTAATTCGTCTGATTTTCTAACGAGGTATGCAGTAATATCACATAGGCTGTAACGTCATGTTGTTGCAATGTTTGTTTGTGTGATATAGTTTCTATGTCAAAGATGCCCAACTAGTTCAACAATCCTCCAAGCTGAAATCCCAACTCTGGTTTTGTAAGTTGGAGCTTTACTGATTTTATTTTACACAGGCTTGTGAGCAAAGAAGCTTGAAGGGGGCTACACAAAGTTCACATGTTCCCTTTTTTTTTTTGGTATTAAAGGGGGCCTAGGCCCAAAATGTTCATATGTTCCAATAGAATGAAAATGAGAGCAAAAATTTCTGGAAAACCACTCATATGCAACTAGGACTCAAATGTGTCACGAAAGGGATGGTGGTGACATTAACAAATAAAAATCTTTAGTAAATAAAAAAAAATAGATTCATCATCAGAGTTAATTTATGAAAAAATTGTTTACGAACTTTTTTTAGATCAGTAGGAAATTTAAAAAACAACAAACAACTAAATCATGATTCTAACCACTCCACTAGTATCAGCTAGAAGAGAAGTAGAAAGCTCAGGAGGACAAAGATGCCAAATTTTAAAAGGCAAATCCATATTGGTTCCATGCTTAGCTAACCAATCAACTCCACTATTTCCTTCTCGCAGAGTGTGAGTAAAAATTAAATTACAATTCCGGAGTCGAAAGCCTCTAATATGATCAATAATAGTAGCATGAGGATGAGTTAGAGGGACACCACCTTCAATCATCAACAAAGCAGTTTTTGAATCTGATTCACAAACAACTTCTCTAAAGCTTGTTTACGAAATGGTTACCTATAACCAAATTTATAAATTATAAAATTATGATAACTTTATAATATTCATTTCACAGCTTTTAGTTAAAAACAACGATGTGTAGATTTTATGTATGTATTTATTATTTTTAAAATTGAAAACATATCTATGAAAAAATAATTTTTATCATTTATTCTTGATCACAACAAGAACAATTTTTAAATTTGAAACAAAAGAAGAAAATTATGAAAATTTATATTTTGGTTTGATGGAAATGGTCCCTGCTCCTATATGTCCTTCGATGTGATGAAAACTAAGTAACTCTTAGAGCATCTTTAGTGCAAAGCAACTAAATGTGTTGCTTAAATTGCTTTTTGTGGGCCCATATTGCCACATAAGATTTAAGCAACCCAACCACAATTTGCTCCAATGGTAGTTTCTTGGAAACAACCCATCTTGACCCCACATGTTTATATTATTTTATTTCCACTTAATTTTTTATCCAAATTTAAATATTAATTCAATTATTCTAATTAATACATACAAAAATATTAAATATTAAAAAAATAGAAATTTCAGTTTAATTAATTTTTAGCATAATAAATTTAAAACAATAAGAAATACATAATATTAAATAATTAAAAACGATAGATAAGGATACAACGGCTAGTTTTACAACGGCTATTTTTTGGATAAATAAGGATAGATTTTCATGTAAGCCATATATTGAAGATGATTGGGAGCCATTTGATAAAAAATAAACAAAATTGAGACTTGATAACAAAAGAAATGGAATTAAAAGATGAGAAGTTGTGTGCAAAATAATGAGAATTGGGCTATTATTTATAAATTGATCAAATTTGTATCTGTTGGAATGACAACTGCAATAATTTTGTGTCAAACGGATACATTTTTTTGAAAAAATGTGTCAAACAATTATTTTTTTTTAATCACAAATGCTGGGGTTTCTAGATTGTTCCACCCCATCCCCTTTTGATATTTTTTTTTTCCTTCACGTTTCCAGATGCTTCATTTGCATCGTATCTCCTCACCTCCTTGCATCTGCTTCAGTTCCTCGTTTCCTCATCTCCTTCACGCCTCTGTTTCTGCTTCATCTCCCTCTCATCTCCAGATCCTCCATTTTTGCTTCATCTTCCTGCATCACCCTCTGCCACGCCCTTCTTCTTCCATCGCCTCTCCCTCTCCTTCAACCACTCTCGTTCTCTCTCAACCTCGTTCCTTCTCCATCTTCAACCTTCCCCATCTTCAACTTCCAGATGCATCGGTTCTTCTTTCACGATCACCCGCGATTGCCTTGTTCCCTCTCATCTTCAACCTCTGTCATCTCTCAAAACCTTCAGATCTATGAAATCCCTGAAATCCAATCCCCAAAAACCTCCCTTTCTCATTCGGTGATTACTTGGGATGACAGATCCGATGCGATGGGGTCACGTCGCAGCCACAACAAGTCACGGTGCATCCACGACCAGTCACGGTGCAACCACGTCGAGTTACTCTTTGAATCTGTTCTATCAGTTGAATGTGTATTCAAATGTATTGTATTTTTTTATATAAAAATATAAAATATATGTATTTTGTTTTGGAAGATTTGGAAGATGGTGGTTCTGTTTGTTTATTATTCTTCTTCTTCACAATTTTTGGTTTTATCAGTTTTTTTCCCTCTTTTTTTAACATCATTTCAGCTGAGATTGTTGAGATTGAGAGATTAAAAATGAATTTTTTAATCTATAGTTGCCGTGTCTTCTATTGTTGCCGTCCACTAAAATTTAAGTTCCGCTCACGCCACGTCGACTTGCTCCAACGCTGAGCAACTATAAGCGACGCCAACTAAAATTGAGCAACCCGTTAGTTTACCCCGCTAAAGTTGCTCTTATAGAATTGGCTGAAAAAGTAACTCTTATAGAAAATAATTGCGAATTGGATAGTTTTAATTATTTTAATCGATTTACAAAAAATACAAAGAAAAATATACGTATCAAAAGTAGACTTGTTTATCAGAAATGATAAATGGACAACTTATGTTTCGACATCGTACGTGGACACCGTAGAGGCATGTGAGTGGTGTGAGACTTTCATGTGACTATACAAAAAGAGAAAAAACAATAAAAAAAATGAAAATGGTATTGGTATACGGTGTCGGACTACCTTTTGGTTGTCCCTCTATCATTACTCCTTGTTTATAGGAGTATTTTGAAAGGGGGGAGGGGGATAAGATAGAGCTATCGGGGTGTTCTAGAAAAACAGGGGATGAAAATAGTAACTTCCTATATTATGTTTGTTTGGGAGTTTAGAGGGTTGAAAAAAAAAACTTATATTTAATAATTTATTAGTAATATTAATATAGAGAAAAATTATCCACCAAAACCCTACAAAATCCTCAACTAGTTTATTTTGTGAGTTTTGGAGCATAATTTTTCTCTATATTACTCTAAAAATTATTAATTCTTTTTAGTCAAACAGACCCTAAAGTCACAGACCCAACTCGGCCCACATCTCTTATCCAAAACGAGCCACAGGCCCATCCAACAGTAGCCGTCGTCAAAGTCGGTTACCGGCAGCGACCAATAACTTAGGGTTCCGGTTCCGAATCAATCGAACTCCTTCTTCAATCCCTTGTTTTCATTTCACAGCACAATTCACAAACCCTAGGAAAGAGAAAATGCATCGGAAATCATTCCAAATCCTGGTCCAATCGCCGGACCTCCAAATTCGCCCTGAATCCGTAACCAGCGATCAAACCCTTTCCGATCTGAAGCTCTCTCTCTTCCCCGATTCACAACACCTCCTTCCATCTTCCTTCTACTTCACCCTCCATGGCAAGCGTCTCCCAGACGATACTTCTTTCTCGAGCTCCCGAATCGCCCCTCTTTCTACCCTCGTCCTCCAATCCCGCCTCCTTGGCGGTGGCGGAGACGGCGGCGCTACGGGCGCCGAGTCCCGAGACTGCTACCTGAACATGTATGCAGAGAAGAAGCCGGATAAGGTGGACCCGAACGAGCAGAGACTATCGAAATGGCAGAACTGTGCGCTATCGAACGAGCCCTTGAGGGAACCGTGCGTGATCGATAAGCTTGGGAATATCTTCAACAAGCAATCGCTAGTGGAGGCGTTGCTTGGGAAGAAAATTCCAAAGGAATTTGGGCACATCAAGGGTTTGAAGGACATGATCACGATTCGGCTTTCTTCGATTCCCGGTGAAAATGATGGGGCTAAGTTTCAATGCCCCGTTGTGGGGCTTGAATTCAATGGAAAGTACAAGTTTTTCGCTCTGAGAAATTGTGGGCATGTTTTGAGTGCCAAGGCTTTGAAGGAGGTGAAGTCTTCGGCTTGTTTGGTTTGCCATCAAGAGTTTGCTGAAGGGGATAAGATTGTGATAAATGGGAATGAAGAAGAGGTGGCGGTTTTGAGGGAAAAGATGGAGGAGGAGAAGGCTAAAGTCAGGGAGAAGAAACCCAAGAAGGTGAAGAATAGTGAGGGTGTGAATTTGGAAGTGTCAAGGTTGAGTGGTACTAAGCATGATATGGCTGTGGAGAAGGCTTCTGCTAAAGTGGATGGAAATGGGAAGGTTGCTAATGGTGTTGCTGGTAATAAGGGTGTTAATGGTGTTGCTCCTGCTGCTGCTGCTGCAAAGCGTTTCAAGGCAACTGATATTGCCCCGCCAAATGCTACAAAGGAAGTCTATGCCTCCATTTTCACTTCCTCGAGGAAGTCTGATTTTAAAGAAACATATTCTTGCCGATCTCTCCCTCTTGGTAGAAACTAAAAAACTAAAATTTAAAAATTCATTTGCCGATCTTTCCCTCTTGGTAGGAACTAATTGTGGTATATGGTATTATACAAGTGTCTAGTGTGTCTACTGTTTTATTGATGTTGAATGTACTCAATTTTTAGTTCGTGATTATAGAATGGATCGACTCATCCTGTGATGATGGAGTTATCATTAATCTATCTTGCTTTAGAAGGGGTTTTGTTAATAACGTCTCTTTGTTTGGCCTCTACAAAATATGTTATTGCTTATTAGAATGTACTCTGTGTATTTACTATTTAGTTCTCCGTTCTTTTTTTCCCCTGTGCTGTGTTGTTGAGGAAAATAAAAAGCAGGACTTGTTCGCTAGTATGAGATGTGTTCAGATCCCTCTTCTCCATGTTTCTGTTTACCGGTTGTAGCATCATCCTTTATAGTGAATATTAATGTGAGTGACATCATAGAGGTTTGGGGTTGAGCGGTTGAGAGCTGCTAAATAGGTATTATAGTTGCCATCTTCAACTATTCATAGGAAAATGAGTGTATAGTGAAACCAGAACAAAATATGAATCAAATTCTTGATTGTCACATAGCATAGCAATGTTTTAAAAAGGGACCCGGTCATCGACCCAGTCGAGGCACAGGGTCAATGGTTGGATCGAAAGGTCACTTATTGAACTGTATAACCCGGTCAAAGGTCGGACTGGAGGGTCACTAATTAACCCGGTCTCTAAAAATTTCATACCAAAGGTCGGACCGGAGGGTTACTTATTAAAAATTTTATACCATGCCTTAAAAAAAGCCAAAAAAAAATATCATAACATAACATAATTCCACAAGTTCATTATGCAAATTCAAATCCAGACTAGAGGGTCACTTATTAAAAATATCATACCATGCCTTAAAAAAAGCCAAAAAAAATATATCATAACACAATATAATTCCACAAGTTCGTTATGCAAATTCAAATCCACTAACAAACTCACATAAGTTCCAATGACATCCATGAGTTCAAACTTCAAACAAATAACAAACTCAAATAAGAAATTTCACAAGTAAGTTCTAAATATAATTAAATAAGTTCTAAACAAGTCCAGAATTTATTTATGCCCAAGGAGTCAAGGTTGTCTCATATCCTGGCCCTCCTTCTTCATAGTAATCAGAATCATCCGAAGGAGCTTCCCCAACATTGCTTTTGTTTAGATTCACATCTTCCATGGCCTTGTCTTGTGCATCATCATTCTCCTCATCCAAATTTAATTGATCTAGGACAACATCATTTTAGAGAGAAGTAGTTAGTAACTAACATGTAGTTATAACTAATATGAAACAACAAAATTGTAATAACAATGTAATAAAGACAAACCAATATCAGTTGAAATTGGTTGGATGGTTATATTTGCAAGGTCATTACGTAATGCCTCCACCTCCTTGTTAGTTAAGCATGGTGGTGACTCGTCCATTACCCAACTAGAATGGTCTTCAAGTGTTTCAAAATTGATAGGGTCATAACTTTGAGCCCTCCTTTTCCTGTGTTTACAAATTTGGTCATTTATGAACATCAAATTATCTAAGGACATTCATTTAAATATAGCAAGGTAAACAATCAAAGAAGAATAAACATAATAATACCTATTTTGCAGCCTTAAGTTGTAACGAACAAAGACCAGATCATTAAGCTTCTGATGCTTCAACCTATTTCTTTTTTTTTTTTGAATGAATATGTTCAAATACACTCCAATTTCGTTCACAACATGAAGCACTACAAGTTTGGCTTAAAATATGGATAGCCATCTTTTGCAAACTCTTTACATCACATCCATAAGATTCCCACCATTGATCTAGAATATTGCATGTCATGAAATAAGTCAATTAATGTATTGAATTAAAAAAAGATTAAGGATCAAAAGTTATGAAAGTTACCAGGCATCACAGTATTTCGTTCATCCAAAGCAAGTTTCCTTCCAAAATCCCCCTCTACATCTTTGTATATTCTTGTCTCACTAGTTAACGTAGCTTGCAATTCAGGATCTCCATGAGCATACTTTTCAATGACATCAAAAAGGCCAGATGTTGTGTTCGAATGTTTTTCAAATTCTTCATCATTAAAACAACAAGATGGATTTAACCAATAACCAGCAGCATGAAGACTTTTGCGAAGCTGTGAATCCCAACGCTTATCTAAGATCTTCAAGTATGGCTCAACTTTCTTCTTATTTCTTCGAAACCTCCTCACCATCTCCTCTCTAGCCTTATATATAGCACGGTAAAGAAAACCCATAGTAGGCCTATCCTCACTATCAACAATATGTAACACACGCACAAGTGGTTCAGAGAGTTTTGCTATATCAACACATTTAGTCCAAAACCCATAGTCTAAGACTAGCTCCACAAACTGTTTTGCCTTGGCATCTTTGGCATAAGCTGAGCTTGTCCATTCTTTAGATGTTACCATGGCTCTTAGTGCATCTTTTTGAGCCAAAATACTTTGCAAAGCAATGAAATTAGTGGCAAAGCAAGTTGAAGCGGGACGAAGTATTTCTCTTCCACCTGTATGCTTTCTCATCAAATAAAAGCATAGCAATGGTTATATACGTATTTGGTAATTGTTGAGGTATATGACACAACCTCACTTACTTCCTCTAATTTTCCCATGTCTTGCAACATCAAATTAATGCAATGTGCTGCACAAGGAGACCAAAACAAATTAGGAAACTCGACTTCCAATAACTTGCCAGTAGCAACATAATTTGCAGCATTATCCATCACTACATGAACAATGTTTTCAGGCCCAACATATAAGACAATCTCCTTGAAAAGCTTAAACAAGTTTTCTGTAGTTTTAGAAGCATGGGAAGCATCAACAGATTTCAGAAAAATAGTTCCTTTAATAAACTAAAAAATTGATAAGAGTTTGCCTACACCGATCAATCCACCCATCTGCCATAAGAGTACAACCAGTTTTCTTCCAAATAGAATGATAATCCTCTACAAGTTTCTTCGTGTCATCAACCCATTTATTCAACAAATGACCACGAATAGTATGCATACTTGGCATTTTATACCCTGGACCCATGCTACATAGAGCATCAGCCATAGGCTGGAAATATGCTGAATTAGCAGCATTGAATGGATCAGACGCATCAATGAACCATTTCGCAACAGCAGGGTCACACTTTTCTACAACTTCTCTACTTTGTAACACACTTTTCAAGGTAGGTTAAGCTCTAGGAGTTGTTCTAGGTGTAACATCCTCAATTTTCTAAACCTTGTTTACCATGTGATTATGTGGGGTTAAGTGTATTTGAGTGTGCCTAGGTGTGTTCGATGAAGTTTGACAGTGTACTTGGGTGTTCAGTGGCGTATTCGCTTTTTGTGCCCTTGTGTAAGTGTAAGTATGAGACTAGTGAGGTTTTGAAGGTTGGAGAGAAGTGGAGGAGTGCTTGGTAGGGTTTTAGCATTAGCCTCGTAAAATTTGAGAGCAATCGGAGTTAAGGTTAGGGTTTTGGCGTACCGGTAACCTAGAGCGAGTGTGAGCGTTCGGACGAGTAATTCGGATTCTAAACCCTTGATTCTAAGGTCTATTAGGTGCCCTATGTGTTTAGAATTATGTTTAAGTGTTTGGGTATCAAGTTCTGGGTCGAACAAGCATCAGAATCGAAGAAATCGCGTGAAAAAGGACCAGACAGCATAGGGGCGCGTGATGCGCCTGTGGATAGCCTTGGGTCACGCATGGCACGCGCTAGACCACGGTAGACCATCAGATCTTTATCCGTTTGTGACACATGGCGCTTTGTGATTGGATCAATCGCTGGTCCAATGAGAGATTGACATGTGGCAGGCATGTATAGGAAGCCTTCATCGCGAAGAAAGGGCAGCTGGAACGCACGTGGACGCGCATGGTGCACACGCAGAACAACAAGAAATGCGCGTGGCACGTACAGGTCGGCAGAAGGGCACGCGTGGACGCGCGTGACGCGCTAGTGTAGCAAAATTTCTATATAAGTCCATTTTTCAGCTCCTTTCCATTTCTTTCAGTTCCCACTTCTTCTTCTAGGACCTTAACACTTCTTCCAGACCAGAGAACACCTATTCTTGAGTTCCTAATGCTTGGTGATCCATTCCCAAGCCATTCCAAGTGCCAGTTCATCAATCGGATCACACCGATTCGTTTATTTCCGTTCGTGCTTTCTAAGGCTTATCTCTGAACGTCGTTTTATGGAGGTAAAGCTCTATTCCTAGGTTGTCTTGTACTATTTTCTAATCTGATTTCATGATGATTCTTATGGTTCTCATTTCTAACCTCAATTCGGTGTTGTTTTAGGCCCTGTTTGACCGTACGGTTACCAAACGAGCTTGGATTCTGCCGAAACTTCCAGAGGTGACTCTGTGAATCACGAAACAGAGGAGGAAGCCTCTGTACCTTGACTTTCTCATGGTAAAATCATGACCCTTGGTTGGTACTTTTAGTCCCCGATTAACTGTTCTTCGTGTTTTAGTGTTTTGGTGCAAGTTTGGCTGCCGAATGAGTTAGGAGTTGATCCAGAGCTTCAAATCTTTCTATTGGTGAGTCTATAGTCATGTGGTATGGCTCTGTTCCAGAGTCTATACTTTTGATTTCAATTTACAGTTCGTTTTGGTTTTGGTCCCTAACAGTGTATCCTTCGTAGTTTGGAGTCTGGTGCGTGATTTCAGCCGTTGTAAGTGTAAGGAAGCACTTCAAAGCTTGTATTCTCGTGGCTTCCATCCTTGATGTGGTAAGACCAAAACCATGTTCACACTTTCCTTGAATTATTCGTCGTTCGTTCGTTGTCCATATTCTAATCTAGCAGTGTTTTTGTGTTTCCGGTGAATTGTGGATCCCGTGGGCATGCGCGGTTGAATTTGTGGACAAGTTTAGGTGATTGTGCCACTAAGGGGCATAACCATATATGTGAGGTGTTGAGGTGTGTTCGTGACTTTCGTTTGCAAGTTCGTGTGTTTGTGAGTTCGTGAGTTAGGCTTATCGTCTATTGGAGCGAAGCAGGAGTTTTACCAGGTGAGGAGGATGAAACCTTAATCACCGGGATTTTAAGTGTATTATATGATCTTTAATATGTGTAGGGTACCTCAAACCGTACTAGGGGTTGATGTCAGTAACACCTAAGGATAGGGGTTACGGTATGCAGTGTCTAAGGATAGGCGTCGTATACCCATCAGCCAACAAAGGATTGATTCATGATGTTCATGGGTGATTGATAACATGTGATATTAGGATAGATGATTTGATGGTATGACAATGGATGTGTATATGCATGATGAATTGATTATGTGTGACAACATGTGTACTTAATTGATAACATAATAGTTGGTCGCCTTCGCCACACTAGTGTAGACTTGTATACTGATCAAGAGAGTGTGATACCATGTTATGCTTGATAACATGCTTTTGTGTACTATGGTGCTATAACATGTTGTTCATGTGCTATTGCGTGATATCATGATGTGCTTAATGCTATGCGCTGGTTTGCTGCAGCATCTGTCAATGTGTGATAACATGATGTGTTTGGTACTATGCTCTGGTGTGCTGTAACATCTGTGAATATATGATGACCTGTTGTATGTTGTAACAAGTTATTAGTTGTGTAGACCTTTTGTTGTTTGGTTGTATATGTTGTAGTGGTGTTGTTTAGTTGTTTAAGGAGAATAACTCATGGTTAGGTGAGTGTTGATCTTAAGTTGGGGATCAGTGCCAAAAATAGTTGAGTACAACGTGCTAAGTGTCGGAAGTAGTCGAGTATGATTGCTTGGCATACTGACCTGATTATGCTTTATTAGCCTACATGTTGGTCGATTCAGTTGCATGTGTTGTAGTTGTGTTGTTTAGTTGTTTAAAGGAGAATAGCTCATGATCAAGTGAGTGTTGTTCTTAAGTTGAGGACCAGTGTCGGAAATAGTTGAGTACGACGTGCTAAGTGTCGGAAGAAGTTGAGTACGATTGCTTGGCATACTGACTCGATTATGATCTATTGGCCTATATGTAGTTAGATTCTGTTGCATGTGTTGTAGTTGTGATGGATCATGTGAGCCTATACACAAGTCTTCACAGTTGGAAGAGTGTTGTTTTTAAGCTGGGAATCATTGCTCACTAGTTGTGAATTCTTGTGGATCTTCCGACATGAGTAGTAATCGTGACAAACATGTTAATGTGTTGTATATTACCTTGTTTCCCACTGTTTGGTGTTTTATGAATTTCTTACCTCCTCTCTATATTTCTATGTATCCTTGTATTAATGTTATGAGATTAGAAGACGGTGATTCAGTGGCTGTTGACGGGAACGTTGAGAAGATTGTTTTTGATCGAGGTGGAAGATACTCTTGAAGAGGCTGTTGATGTCTAGGAGAGTCTATTGACTTGCCTGTAGTTGTGTACCGCGGCCAGTGGAGAGTCTATTGTTTCTATTATTGTACGCCCTCTGATGTGAATACTTCAGTATTAATTTCCTGTATGTTTTCATGTGTTTGATTAAAGTTTTAAATTTTTCTGATTTTTGGATTATTGGATTTAGGTGTCACACTAGGCATAAAATAATTACCAATGCGACCGATATTCTTCCCCTTTTGAGATGCAACAGCTGCTGGTGTTGATTGTACCACTTCTATTGGCATTTCATTACCCTCTTCAGTAAGTGCATAGCTATCCTCATTTCCTTCTTCAATTTTTCTTTTCTTGTTCTTGCATTCATCAATATTTTGTTTCATTTGAAAACGGACATCTGGAGGCACCTTCTTGCATTGTTCAACTTGGCCTTTTTCTCCAGCCAAGTGGCACTTGAACTTGTTAATTCCACCTACCCTAATAATTTTTTCACAGTGCATACATAACAAAACAGTTTTTCCAGTCTTCTGGATAATTTTACAATGTCCCCAGCTATATCAGTTTTCGCTCTAACATACCTCTGGTATGAATTTTGAGTCGAAGCTTCTTGTTGCGATGATGGTGGTTCAGCAGACGTCATCTCTAATAAAATTATAAAATAACAATGCAATAAGATAAGGAAAAATACAAAGAACATCTTAAAACTGTGAAATCTGTGAGTAAATTAAAATCTGCACAAAAATACAGAGGCATATATATTCATAGTATAAACAAAATAATATAGGAGGAAAAAAATGTTGCTATAAAGAACCAAAGAAGCTATACAGAAAAATAAAATCAAAGAAACACTATAGCAGCAGCTAAAAACCAAAGAAGTTGTACAAAAAAAAACAATCAAAGAAGCACTAGCAGTAGCAGCAGCAAACGCTACACAACCAAAACAAAGGGGGAGGGTGCTCGCAGCTAAAAAAACAAGGGGAAAGGAATAATCACAACACACAAACAAAACAGGGGATCTGAATACACAGAACAACAAATACACAGAATAATACATAGGCCTAAATTAGAAAACCAAAATGAAATCAGTGAGATTTAAAAACCAAAAAAGTAATATATATATATATATATACACACACACACATATCGTTGCTGTGTAATATCCTAATATTGATGCTCCGTTTGCTTGAAGTCACATCTTTTACATACTTGATTATGACCCCCAAGATATATGCCTAAGTTTTTTTAACAACATGCAATTTGGTTTGGGTAGTTCAATTACAGGTAAACCATGGCAAGATTGAATCAAGGCATTGATGAAAAAAGTGACCCAAACAAATTCAAAAAAAAATTGGTTTTTTGCGGTTTTTAGTTTTTTGGATCGGTTTGCAGTTTTTTTTACTGGTTTGGATTTGAACACTCCTAATGCCACGATACCAACTCAAAGCTTGTGGCAAGGGTACTTATCCTTTCCACCAAAGAAAAGCAGCAGTGCTTCACTGCACATCCCTCTTTCACCCAGTTAATGGCATTCCAGGAATCAGACTCCACCATGATCCTCTTGTAATCATAATTATGAGCTAGTTCTAGGCCATATAAAATTGCCCATAAGCCAGTTTGAATCACCCCCTCAGCTCCAAAACAACCCCCAAATCCAGCTAAAATCCCACCAGTAAGTAATTCTGATTTCTGATCACACCCCCAACAGAAGCTTGCGAGCCATTGGAAAGAAGGTGACGTTTAGCCTGGTCCCATAGAAAGATGGGACCATCAAGGGGCAATCGATATGAACCGTTCATATAATACTAAATAAATTAAACGCTAAGAAGTTGTTAAGGGCAACCCGTTGGTAAGGTGTGTTCTGAGAGAAAAGATAATTACACAAAGGGGTCTAAACAACATGTATGATTTGTGACAATAAGAGACCATAAGATAGTTGTCTTAGTAACGCAAAATAACCTTTACTTTATAATTTCCTCAAAAAAAAAACCTTTACTTTATAACATTATAATTATGATTGGGAAAACTAATTGTCAGGCTGGTTAGGTGATTATCCAAGGTGAGAATTCTACCCTTTAATACGTGAAATAATCCCTTCCATTGTCGAAAAAAGAAAATATTATTTATTACCCAAAATAATAATAATGATAATACATGAAATATAATTTGTTGGAATAATGTACCGAAACATCAAATCCTAGACAATCCCAAATTATAATACAAGTCAACAACTAATTTGTAAATTATACCCAGCAAAATATATACTTAGTTTGTAGGGATGGCAAAATGGGCCGTCCAGCCCGACTCGTTGTGAGCCCGCGTAAAAACGGGCTAACCCAACCCGGCCCGCCAAGGGATTAGGGGTTGAGATATTGAGCCCGGCCCGATCTATAACGGGTTGGGCGGGCTTGGGTTGGCCCATCAAAAAATAAAAATAACAAAAATAAATTAAAAAATAAATAAAAATCTAAAATTTAGACTAAAATCGGCCAAAACCGGCCAACTTGTCAGGCCGACCCTCAAGAGTCCGCCCAAAATGGACCACAATAGTGGGTTGGTTGGCTAGCCTGCCCGAAAATGTGAAAAAAGAAAGAAAAAATTGTTCAAAAATAAGGAAAAAAATATAAAATCATATATATATTGGCCTGATGGGTTAGCACAACCCGGCCCGCTCGTGGCCCGCAGGGTTGGCGAGCTAGATGGGTTGGGCTAAATGGGTTTTGTGGGTTGATGAACCCCAACCCAACCCGGCCCATTTTATGTGCCCGATGGGCCAAACCCGTTTTGCCACCCTAGTCTTTGGATGGAAAGGCAGTTCGATACGGGAGAACAACAAAATTACAATAATTAACAGCAAACCCAGGTTTTACAATATTTTTGAACTCACATACCCACAACCTAGGTTTTTCAGAGTTATGGAATTTGGTCTTCAAGGTTGATTCGCTTAACACTACTGGTGTGTTTGGTTCAAGAGAGAAATTGTGAAGAGAGAAATAGGTGAGAGAGAGTGTGAGTAGAGAGAAAGAGGTAAGAAATATGGTAGATTTGAGGTATTGATTGGAATGAGAGAAATAAAAGAGAAATAGAGAAGAGAGAAATGTTGATTATTTTTTAAAAGACATTAGTGCCCTTAATTGAAAAAATCAATATATAATTATTTTAATTTAGTTAATCTAAATAATGTAAATAATTAAAATTAATATAGTTAATTAAATTTATTAGTTTAATATATATAATTAAATTTTATTTAGTTTAATTGTTAATTAATTTAATTAAATAAATAATTGATTAAATTAATTTATTATGATTTAATTTTTTATTTTAGATTAAAACAGTTTACGCCTACTACACTTGCTTCCCGGTCAATGATTAATAATTATCATACAGTACTTTTTAAATACTTTATTATTATACTAAAAAGCAATAGTCAAGCTCATGAGTATGACTCGTTTAAATTTGTGCAAATTGTAAAAAATAAAAAAATGGATTAGATTATGTGCACTGTGCACACTGCAATCTGTTTTCGGAATGTAAGGGTAGAAGAGGAAACGTAAACATTTGTACCGTGTCTCTGCCATATCTTCGCACATGAGGGAAGAAGAAAAAAGTTGGTACAGATGGCCATTTTAACTCTCTCGCTCCTATTTCTATTGGGTTCTAAACTATAGAAATTGTACATTTCCTTGCGCGCTCTCTCGTCTGTCACTCTCTCGTCTCAACCTCTCGGATACCAATCACAGGCTACGTGATTAACAGAGGAAATAGAGAATTTTTTTATTTATGTTGTGTTTGTTTCGGGGTGAAAAGCGGCGAGAGAATGAGGGACGAGTGAGTTGGCGAAGAGAGAGCGCATCTCTCTCGTTTGGAACGGCAGAGAAGATGAGACGAGAGAGTGAGGAGTGATTAAATTTGCACTTTTTGCTTTCTTCGCAAAGTTGCGAAGAAAGGCAAATCGAACCAATTTTTTTTCGTGTTTTCAATTATACCCATATTCTCTCCTTATATCTCATATTATTTAAATTTTTAGTCAAGGATATTAATGTCTTTTCAAAAATAATCAACACTTCTTTCTTCTCTTTTTCTCTTCTCTTTCTCATAAACCAAACAATACCCAAAATCTACTTTATTTCTCACCTATTTCTCTCTTTCTACACTCTCTCTCACTTATTTCTCTCTTCACAACTTCTCTTCGGAACCAAACACAGTGTTAGGCTCATAAAGTAATTATCATATCTTTTGGGCACAATTGTGTGAATATTGAAAAACGGGACTTGACTTCTAATACCCAGTTTTTTCAATGAGGCCTTGATGGTCACATCTTTTCATGGCACCTGGCTAAACGTCACCTGGAAAGAAACACCCCATCACCACTCACTTTAACAAACCCCTCACTGGGAGCAGACCATGTAACAACTTTAGGATCTGAGCTCATCCTGTAGCAGTTATTCAGGATTGCCCATACACTCACAAGACCTTAACATAAGAAACACTCCGTCACCATTCACTTTAACATAAGAACTAGTAACATACCCGTGCATACGCACGGGTAGCGCGTCGTTATGGTAATTAGTTTGCGTTGACAAACAAACTATCTCGACAGGTTGAGGTTGATGTAGACAGGTTGAGCTTGATCTCGGCGACGAAGACAACTATCGCTGATGCATCAAGACCCATCACAATCAAGTCGAAATAAATCATGTGAATAGTGGAGATGAACCTCGAGATCAAGCTAAAGCGAGATCAAGCTCAACCTGTCGAGATGAAACTCAAGCTGTTGGTCCTCAAGCTGTCGAAGTCAATCCTGAGACAGGTTGAGCTTGATCTCGGTTGAGCTTGATCTCGACAGCTATTCACATGATTTATTTCGATTGGGTTTGATCTCGACAGGTTGAGCTTGATCTCGGTTGAGTTTGATATCGACTGGTTGATCTCGACAGATATTCACATGATTTATTTCGACAGCTTGATTGTGATGGGTCTTGATGCTCCAATAGATAGTTGTCTTCTAGATGTCGAGATCAAGCTCAACCTGTCGAGATGAAGCTCAACAAATTGAGTTTGATCGCGTCGGGTTGATCTCGACAAACACGCACATGATTTATTTCGACTTAGATCAAGCTCAACCTCTCGAGATCAACCTCAAGCTGTTGGTCGTCAAGCTGACAAAGTCAATCCCGATCTCGACAGGTTGAGTTTGATCTCGGCAGGGTGAGCTTGATCTCGACAGCTTGAAGAAAAACCAACATTTGCAAAAAATATAAGAGTAGCTGCAGAATTGAAAGCACTACCAATGTGTATGTTCATCAAGCTTACTTTGAGCAGTAATACAACTTCATTGTAAACCATGTAAAAGATCAACCATCTAGTATGACACATTGTTATTCCTTCAGCAAGATAAAAATTAGAATTGATGAAGGTGGTCACAATAAGAGAAGCAAAAAAGGAGTTTAAGTGCACCCTGCAAGGCAGAATCAAGCGATGCCTTGGCTCCGGTTAATCCTCTGCCCAAAACCAACCAACAATTAGACAGTCAAGTTTTACTGTGACAATATAAATTTAGAACAATGAACTAAAAAACACAGAACACCTATGAAATCAATTATAATAGAATGGCCAAAGACAATAAGCTATATATTATTGGGGTATATATAATCACCAAATGAACATCACTAAATCAGATGGAGAAGACCAGTAGATAGAGAAGGAAGTAGACGGAGAAGACAAATGAGGAGCTCGAGGCGCATGGGGAAGAGCCGAGAAGAAGAAAAGCTCTCTCCTTGCAGAGACTGCCGAGTGTGAGAGCGTAAAGTGATCGCAGCAGTAGCAATATTTTCTCGTCAATTGATTAATTAATCGTAAATCTCAATTTTGTCCTCAAAATAGACACGTGTAAGTTTCTTAATAAAGGGTATATATGGAAAATCAACAGCCCTATTTTCTCTGTCGTCACATCATGTGACGCATCAGGTTCTCCGACGACACACTGTTGTCACTGTGACGCATCAAAACCTACAAAAACGATCGAAAAATCGTGGAGTTGCTTCTTCTATTTACTTGTCTATTTATTACTTGCAGAAAACAGCAGAAAAGTGTGAGTTGCTTCTTCTATTACTTGCAAACACTGGGAAAATATAAATAAGCATCAGAAAGAAAAGAAGATTAATAGGAACCGAAGAAGAAGAAGAAAAAAAAACCAAACACATTCAGGAAGAGTTGTTAATCTTTAATATAAGAACATTGGATGAAGGATCTGAAATGGTTCATGTTTATAACAAAATAACACCAATGAGTTTTAAGTATATCTCACATATCTTGAGAAATCAAGCTTGTCGAGATCAAGCTCAACCTGTCGAGAAACAGCTCAAGCTGTTGGTCCTCGAGCTGTCGAAATGAAGCTTGATCTCGACAGGTTGATCTTGCTGGTTGAATGGGAGGGGCTCATTCGATGAGAAAATCCAAAATGGCCCTATGCTCTTTTCCAAAACAGGGCAACAGGTTGCTCTTTTCCAAGCTTGCTCTCGACAGGTTGAGGACCAACAGGTTGAGCTTGATCTCGACAGGTGTGAATAGCTGTCGAGATCAACAGCTTCATGTCAAGCTCAACCTGTCGAGAGCAAGCTCAACCTGTCGAGAGCAAGCTTGATTTCGACAGCTTGAGGACCAACAGGTTGAGCTTGATCTCGACAGTTTGAGATCATCCTCAACCTGTCGAGAGCAAGCTCAACCTGTCGAGATCAAGCTTGATCTCGACAGGTTGAGGACCAACAGGTTGAGCTTGATCTCGACAGTTTGAGATCATCCTCAACCTCGTCGAGCAAGCTCAACCTGGCCGAGATCAAGCTTGATCTCGGCGGGTTGAGGACCAACAGTTGAGCTTGATCTCGGCGGTGTGAATAGGCCGAGATCAACAGCTTCATGTCAAGCTCACACTGCCGAGATCAAGCTCAACTCGCCGAGATCAAGGCTGATCTCGGCGGCAGGACCAACGGCGGCTTGATCTCGACCGAGATGATCTCAACCTATCGAGAGCAAGCTCAACTCTCGAGCAAGCTTGATCCGACACTGAGGTCCAACAGGTTGAGCTTGATCTCGGCGGTGTGAATAATCACGAGATCAATAGATTCATGTCAAGCTCAACTCGCCGAGATCATTGAAGCCGTTGGTCCTCAACCCGCCGAGATCAGCTTGATTTCGACAAATGAGGACCAACGAGCTTGATCTCGGCTGCATTGAGATCAAGCTCAACCTCCGCCATCGCGGACGCATCAGGTTCGCCGACGACACACTTGTCATCGTGACGCATCAACCCGCCGAGAGCAAGCTCAACTCGCCGAGATCAAGCTTCGATCTCGACAGGTTGAGGACCAACAGTTGAGCTTGATCTCGGCAGTGTGAATAGTCAGCCGAGATCAACAGCTTCATGTCAAGCTCAACCTGTCGAGATCAAGCTCAACCTGTCGAGAGCAAGCTTGATCTCGACAGCTTGAGGTCCAACAGTTTGAGCTTGATCTCGACAGGTGTGAATAGCTGTCGAGATCAACAGCTTCATGTCAAGCTCAACCTGTCGAGATCAAGCTCAAGCTGTTGGTCCTCAACCTGTCGAGATCAAGCTTGATTTCGACAGCTTGAGGACCAACAGCTTGAGCTTGATCTCGACAGATTGAGATCAAGCTCAACCTGTCGTCACTGTGACGCATCAGGTTCTCCGACGACACACTGTTGTCACTGTGACGCATCAAAACCTACAAAAAACCACCTTTGATACAATCCAGAAGAGTGAATGTGCAGTGAAAAGTGGAAGGAGGAGGAAGAAGAGGAAAGTGAAGTACCGGGTCCTTGGAGATTGGAGGAGGAAGAAAGGAGGGAGATCAGGAGAGAGATAAGATTGAGGGTTCATTTTTCTTTGAAAGGGATTTTTTTTTTTTTGGTTACGGAGGAGGATAAAGGGGGCGAATCTGGTGATGTGAAGGGAGGAGGAAGAGCAAGATGGAGGAGGAAGAAAGGAGGGAGATCGGGAGAGAGATAAGATGGAGGGTTCAAATTTTGAATCGAAACAAAGAGAAAAGTTAGATCAGCAATCACAAAAGACAAATTTACCCTTAAAAAAGGACAGGTGGCATAATTATAAGAGAACTAATTTGGTCATTTCAACAGCCTATTCTTCTCTTAAATTGATATTGATTATGAATTATCATAATAAATGTCCGGATTGCCCAAACACTGACAAGACCTTAGCATTATACTGATTTTGTCAAAAACAAATTGTCATTTCCAAATAATCACAATCAAATGGAAAATAAGGCGTTGAAATAGTTAGCAAACTGCCCGAGGCCAAGGCATCATATGGAAATGGAATGAGTTGAACCGAATTGTTTTCTTTAGGTAAAATTACACTAGAGTTTCTTTATTTTAATTTAGAGTTTCACTCTAGTCATGTAGTTTTTTGGTCAACTTGGTCTTTTAAAATTGATTTTAGTTTCAGTTTAGTCCTATGTGTTCTAAAATGTTGATAATGTTTGCCAAATTAGTCCGTTTTTTGCTTTTTACACTAGTTTTTAAGTTTTGATTTGTGACACAATTGATACAACATATTGTGATTGTGTCACATATGCATTTCTTGTGTCGTAGATCAGCCAACAATTTACATCGAATTAACGTTTATAAGTTATAATAAGAATTTTTAACTGCCTTTTAATTATTTGTCGTAATTTCTTATAATAAATTAAATCTTAATTTTTTCACATCTATGGTTAAAAAATCTAACGAGAAATGCGAATTAAAATTGTGACAAGTGTCTAAAATTTCCTCGATAACTATTAGCCCTTTGAGTTTGACCAGTGCACTCCACAGATGCCTGCACATTAATATTTATAGGAAGATAGCCTTGAATAGGTAAATGAGATTGTTAAGTATTGAATAATAACTGGGATTGTTCAAGGGTCCTAAAGAAACTGGTTAATAAATATGAGATATAAAATTTTCATTGAAAAATATAGCATATGAGATTCTGGTAACTTAAAAAATTATAATTTTCAACAAATGCCTTCTATTTTTAATTTCTTATCCAATAATACCCCCGAAGCACTATCAAGCATTTTTACCAATAAACTATTCCAACCGATATAGGCATAAAATATTGTGTACATGAGTGTAATGAAAGCATGCTGAGTTGAAAACTTGAAATCATCTTTCGACACTGTAACAAAATGTGTATCAACTTAAAAGATCAATGAATAGTAGATAAAATTTGAAAGTGCTATAGATAGAGGATAAAACAAACATACAAAATTCACAAGAGTCATGTCACCTGAATTAAGATAGAAAAATCATAATAAACAAAAAACAAATTAAAATAACACAATAAGTTAACTTAAATACTCTTCCATTTACCTTTCCTAATCTCTCTATCGAGTAAAAGACACAGAAACAGACCATGTCTTGCGTATATTGTATATGATGCCTAGCAGTATTGATAGGCAAAATATAACGAGCCTGAAGTAATCAAAGGTAAGGCATAAATCAATTAGGAAGAAAAAAATGAGTCCTACATTGAACATCCGGAAAACTGTTCACTTGGTCACAACTTCAGTTTCAGATTTCTTGTTATTCGTGATGCCTTCCTCATCAACATCGCGCAGATCTGGATAGTTTCTATGGTTCAATGAATGCAACCATAGAGCAACACTTCCATCCTTCTGTTCCGTGGAAGCAATGTGAGAATATATGTACTTCATTTTGAAGTCCTCAGCTTCTTTCTCATATGCTTTCATTGACACCTCTTCATGGCTATCTTTCCACTTCTGGTTATATGAAGAAAAGAAGCACTCATCCAAATACAATCCAACCTCGGGGGCAGTAGGCACATTGATGCGAAGATCCCTGCATTTAGGAGTAAAATATCAAAATAAAAAAAAAATAAAAAAAATCACATGAGAATCACACTATTTCAAATAGAAATTTGCAGATAACATAAACTACATTAGCCGTACTCACTTCTGCAAAGCTTTCTCGATAAGTGACTCTGGGGCACAATTTCTCATGATTGCCACTGCAAGCCCAATCATCTTCCGTATCTGATGAAGCATGAAGCTCTGTCCCACAACCTCACACTTCACAAATTCCATGCCCTCAATTACAAGAGTGGTGTTCGCGTCAAATGAAATAATGTAACGTTTAGCAGCAGGATCCTCAGCTTTTGTTCTGGTGGTGAAGTTATGGAAGTTATGAGTCCCCACATAATAATTCAAAATCTTGTTAAATCTCTCCCTCTCCTTCTCACCATAACAAAATCCACTTCCTTTGGCAGGTTCATCCTCTCCATTCACTTTTTCTTCATCAGGAATGCCTGAATTATTCACAGATCCACCATTTAAAGGAGCACCCTCATCCTGACCCGAGACCACAGTCTCAAGACTAATTTTAGAGTTTACGTTGTCAACTGAAACCTTACCCTCATTACCATTACTGGATTCTTCATTTAAATGATTATCATCACCTTTGCTCAGAGAAACCTCTACATCCTTCGTAACCCCAGAGTTAAGCACAGCATTTCTGTTTGATGAAATACCGGCATCAACATCCACAGCTTCTAGTTCCAGATTGCGCTTAGCATTACCAACCAAACCTACCACCTTTCGGCCTCTCTCAGAACACTCCAAACACTTAACAAGCTCATTTTCAGACCCCAGACTAGCCATGACAGTTTCTCTATCACGATGACAACATGGATCAAGAGCAAACACGGGGATGAGATAGACATACCTCCTCCGGTCACAGAACTTCTTGGCGCTAAAAGAAGCTGTCACGCGCTTGTAACCAAAGATTCGTATCTGTGGGGGAAGGTTTGAATTGAGGCGGTCAACAAGGCCAGGTGGATCAATATAGAACCGGCCCGAGACAACCTGGCCAACAGCACTAACTCCTTTATCTGTTCTAGCTGAGCGAGCCCAGTCATACCGTTTAGAATTTCCACGATCCTGTTCAGGGACAGCTCCAGACAGATATAAGGCTTCTTCTAGGTCACCTTCAATGGTCTTTGCACCAGGGTTTTTCTGCATACCCTGATAGCCAACACCACAGTAAGCAAAGAAAATAGCTATTTTACGACGCTTGTATCTTATCTTGGTGCCTGTGGCAGTTGTGCATTCTTCATCGTCCGAAGTAGTGGTAGACATCTTCAGCTTCTTTGATTCTGGCTCTTCTACAGCTACTGGAGGTGGTGGCGGTGGGGATGACCTTGACGGACTTTTATCTGAGTTTTCCATTTTTTACAAGTGATAAGAACATGGCCAGTAGAAGGCAATGTTCTAAAATCCAGAATGTTCAACGACCTGAAAAAGGGACTGGGTCAAGACTCGACAGTCACTGGCCAGGCCAGAAAACAACTATGGCCAAACCAATGACAGAAGCATGACGCCACAAACCTAAACAACACTTTGATTTATTAATACAGAAACAAACAAACCCTACACTACATTAGAGATTCGTTCACAACATTTCTAGTTACATATAGCTACAGATGAGTTCTAACCACCGTTATCTCTAGTTTTTTGGGGTTTTCTTCTAGTCTTGTGAATTCGAGAAACCAAAAATTAGTACCATATAAGCTACAAACATATATTATTTTTTTGTTATGTCTCCAAATTTCTCACCAATAAATTATAGGATGTTCATTCTTTTATGTCAATATCATTTATTGATTTTCACCCCAAGGAAAACAGCATAGCAGTGAAGCACATAATCAGAAGGCGAAGAAGTAATCAAGAAAATAACAGTTTATCCACAGCATCTATATAAACTCCAATGAGGGAGGAACTAAACTACAGCAATAAAATTTTCAATTAGAAATAGATAGGAAATATCCATAGATCAAGGGGCACGTGATTTATCTAAGCATAACGAACAGAGGATTCGTGAATGAACGAACAAAGTAACGTAGAAAACGCATAAAAATACTTTAATTAAACTCGACATCCTCTTTGGAGAGACTGAAACAAATGGAACTGAAGTTTATATATTTAACAAATGAAAGAGCATAAGAGGGTGAAGCAAAGCTACCCAGAAGAAGAAGTATTACCAGAGCAGAAGCAAGACAAGTCATAAGGTTAAAGCACCAAAGTGAGACAGACAACGGTTGCTGGCTGTGGAACTACAAGATGAAAGAGGCGAACAACGTTAAACCCTCGTTTCAAAATCACAACTGAAACCAGAGAGATTCCATCCCTTGCACCAGCACGGTCTATTTTCTTTCATTTTAGCAGTTTGGGCCCCCAAATTCAATGGATGAGGATTGCGGACTTTCCGATTTGGGGCTACTATTAACACCCCGGTTTTTCTGATACACTCCCTGTAGAGACTTTTCATTTTTTTCCTCAAAATGTCCCTTCCCAGATGTTAACTTATGGTAACTTCAAGAAGTTATGTACCCAGTTCGTTAATAAAATACCTTTTGAAACTTACGGACCATTTATAACATCTAGAAAATAACATTCAAATTATTTGTTTAGTGGTGTTCAGGTTCTCCAGAAGCTAACATCTGGATGGTCTTAATTAACTTACAGAAGTTAAAATGCAGTCAATTTCATAACGTTTGTAAACAAACTTTTGGAAATTGATAACGACTAATGTCCAAAAATAAACTTTTGAAGGTTCACTGAAGTTTAAAAAAAATAAGCATGTACAACATCTTTGGCAGAATCTTAAACAATATATCCATATCTAAACATCAATCATTTGGGAAATAATAAGTGTATTATGAAAACGCTAGTAGTGTTATTTGTACAAATTATGAAACAAGACAACAAGTCTTGAGAAAGGTCAACATAGTGTGGGTTTTTTGTCTTTATAATTAACATATAGAAATTCTCATGCACGAGCATTGGGCCTAGAGAATGTGGGCATTGGGCCTAGAGAATGTGTGCCACTGCACCACGGTGGAGGCATAGGAGACCCAGGCTTCAAAATCATTTGTATCATTTGTATATAAGACATAATTTAAAAAAGTCAATCATCAATAACACTTAACATAATGAATTTATTGTACTTAACATAATGAATTTATTGTAAATATATATATTGGATCATGGTTTACCTGTACAAAGTGGCAATTCGCCACAATCCCAATGCAATTAGTGTGATGATTGGTCGGTGGATGATCTCTAAGAGAGAGAGAGAAAAAAGCCATGCATCCTTACAACGGTGGTATAAATAACCAATGTTTTAAAAACCGGACCGGCCGTTAAACCGGTGAGACCGCCGGGTCATGGTTCAGTTGGTTTAACCGGTTGAGCCGTCGGTCAAACCGGATGATTGATAAATAAATAAATAAATAAATAAATAAATAAATAAATAAATAAATAAGTACTAATTTTGAGAAAAAAGTAAGTAAAAATAATAAAATAAAAAAGTAAAACCGGTCCATCCCAGTTCCGGGCGGTCCAATCAGACTGCAGTCCAATTGAATTTAAACCGGCCGGTGAGGGTATCGGTCGACGGTCGGACCGTCCGGTCCAGTCCGGTTTTCACATCATTGTAAATAACTATACATTGGCGGTATAAATAAGTTTTATATAGAGATTCAATCATATTTCATCATCTTAGTGTAGTGTAAACAAGTTTAAGAAGTTAGTATATTATAGTGAAATGCAACTGGATGTCTACATAAAAATTATTTACCCCTGTATAATTATTAAACTCTTGTTTATAGGTTTTTCTAGTTTTGGAATGGTGTGAAGTTTATGTGTCTCATTCTTTTAAGATATAACGTGTTTATATTGAAAAATAAGTTTACTAAAGAAATAGTAAATGTATAATTTCTTTAAGTAATCATTTTAAATGTATTTACTATCTCAGGAAAAAAAAAGATGTCAAAAAAGCAAAAAACCAATTTAATCTAAATCACTTTTAATTAAATTTGATTGAGTCTGGTTTTAATTTAGAACTTAATCTAAACCACAAAGTAACGCTACAAAAGCTAGCAATGTCTGCAGTTCATTGATTGTATGCATTCAGTACTCATGAATGAAAATGTTCTGATGATTATTTAGTGAATATCCTGACGCTATTTAGTAGTAACTCGATATTTATCTCATTAGCAATTTATAATAGTAACATGAAAATCAAATTCTGAAAATAAGAACCAAAGAGAAAGCATAATAAGAAAAGTAAAAAACGGAGTATCTTATAGACAACCTTACTTTGCATTTGCAAGAGGCTAAATCACCAAAAAGTAACAAGCTTTTGTATCATAGTGCTAAATATAAATGTATGAGCACTAGTCACCATGTACTTGGAAATGTTGTTTCTTTGCCTTGTGCATCAGCACTATTACCAGGAAAAATTAAGAGCATAAATGGGGCAAGTGAAAATTGAATAAAATAATGATCCAGGTATTCCAACAATGAAGTAGACTTTTTGCGAAACAAATTTTCCTGTTTAGCTTTAATGAATATCTTCGATGTGCGTAAATTTGACACTTCAACAAGCTATTTGAAAGTCAAGGAACAAAATTTTTGTGTTATCTAGCACATACACGTGTTCTTCTAGTCCACGCGATCAATTTCCGAAAGCTTTGTCTCAGGTGTTTCGTCTTCTGATATATGATGTGGTGCAACCAATCTGTCCTTTTGAAGCTGCAATTGTGTCTCTGCAGTAATTCTATTTATGACCTTAGCTTAAACATTCCAAAAGAACACCTTGGAGCCTAAATATATTGCAAACGCATAGTTGCCTGAAGAACAAATGACCCAAGGCATTACATAATTGGAATCCAGGCAAGTATAATCCGTTAGCTGGTTGTCCACTCCAATCTTCTGAAAGTTTTCCTCTGATTGACCCAACTGGATTAAGTGACCAATGACCTCTGTCTGGTTCCTGATCAAGATTCATGCCAGTATTTGCCCCATAAGCAGCTTGCCTAATGAACTATAATCATTTGGATCTGTCAGTCACAGCTTGAATTTTTTGGCTGCTGGCTAGATTTTGGATCATTGGCTAGCCAATTACCTTCTTTCTTGATGAGTATCAATCCTCTTGTAGCTAATCAACCAGCAAAACACACCAGACAGCAAGCAACACCAATGCACAAATTGCAACACTCAGGTGAAATGCTATCTGTAGGGGAATATACCATTACCAAGTTGAGTTATTTATGAAAGGAGAAAAGAATACATTGTTACCAAAGGATAGAAAACAATAATTTGGAAATAAATACTTCCAGGATTCTCAAATGAGGGAAGCAATCGTATTGGTAACATCCATTCTTTAACATGAAACCTATATCAATATCTACAAAAAACAGTGATCAAATGCACTGCAAAATATGGTTTATAAAAAATCCAATGGAAAAAGATAAATTTCTTAAAAAGATGTAAAAGTAGTCTTCTCACAACAATCTTAATCAAAGAACTGACATAGGTGACAGTAAAAGTGAGTTTTCTGAATAGAATGAACAATATAGTCTTACGCAGTGCATCTGTATATCATCTCCCCAGTATTGCTACAAGCCACCACAAACACTTAGTTGCATCTCGTGACTGCCTTCTTGATCTATATGAATAAAAGAAAATGAATTGAAGAGTTAGAATAAAAGCTGAAACTGTTTCAATTAAAAACCAATACATATCACAAAGAAAAGACAAGCAGATGGGTCAAATGAGTTCAAAGACATGAAGATGATGGTCCAGATGCACTTTGTAATTATCTCAATACAGTGACTAAGATGCTTTTTTTATCGGTAAGAATTAACCCATATACTAATCATCCAATCCATACAACAAAATAAAATCAATGTATTGATTGATAGGAAAACTTGATAGTTAAAGAATGGGAACACCTATCAAATAATACCTGTCAAATCATCTCTGATAGTTTCAGGTAAGGAATCCGAAAGAGGTTGATATCCTTCCTCTTTCATCAATTTGGTTAACAACCTTAACTCTGACCGTATTTCATCAATTTGAGGATGCATATTGTCTCCAACAACAAATACATGAACCAAACTCTTCAACTCAATCCAGCTACAACCAGGTTCTTTATTCACCCCCCGGGCTTTCATCATCCTCCTAACACGCTCCACATCTTCCCACTTTCCTGAGGCTGTATATATACTTGATAACAATACATAAGCAGATGATTCTGGAGAGCCTAACTCCATTAGTTTCTCTCCAGCATAAGCACCAAGTTCATAGTTACGATGGTTCTTACAAGCTCCTAATAATATGCGCCACAAACACAGACCATGATCAACCGTTGCTGATTCAATGAACTCTTTTGCTTCATTGAGCCTACCCGCACGGCTCAAGATGTCAACCATGCAAGCATAATGCTCTACCGTCGGAGCAATGTTAAACTCATCAAACATCATCTTGAAATAACCCCAGCCTCTGTCCACCAGTCCCATATGACTACAAGCAGAGAGAAGATTCACAAAAGTGACATTATCAGGCTCTGTTCCCTCCAATAACATCTTCTCAAACAACTCCAAGGCTTGATTACCATGACCATTTTGAGAAAGTCCAGATATCATTGCATTCCACGAAATTACATCTCTCGCAGGCATGCTCCAAAAAATAAGGTACCCATCATCCAAACTTCCACACTTGGCATACATGGCAGAAAGAGCACTTCCAATTGGAACTTCTAACTTAAAACCATACTTAATAATCCGGGCATGCATCTGCTTTCCCTGATCTAAAGCAGCCAGGCTAGAACATGCTTTTAGGACACTTGCCATAGTAAGTTCATTGGGGAGAATTCTCTCCATCTGCATTTTCCCGTACAGATTAAGTGCACCTTCATAATCCCCATTTTGTACATATCCAGTTATGATAGAAGTCCAAAGAACAACATCAGGCTGTTGTACACACTCAAAACCCTTACGAGCATCCGCTAAACTACCGCACTTTGCATACATGTCCACCAAAGCTGACAAAACATACAATTGCAATCCAAACCCCAACTTGAAGGAATAACCATGCATCTGTTTCCCTTCTACAACAGCACAAAGGTGTTGTGTAATATAATCATTGTGTATTATTAGGAGATATGTGACATAATTAGGATTGATTTGGTTATGATTTGTACAGATTTATATTTCCTTATTTAGGTGATAATGGGTTCATATAATTGGGGTTTATGCATATTTATTTCCATCAATAAAATTCTGTTTCTTACAATTTGTGTATCACGAGCCAAGACTAGGTTTAGCCGTCGCTCACTCAGCAAATTCTTCATTGCTGCATTACCTTCTTTTTCACTCAGGCAGCCTTCATTGCTGCGTTTTTCAATCAAGACCAGCCTGGTTTGATCGAGTCTGACCACCAGCACCGTTCGCCGCCGCCGGAGCACTGTTCGCCGCCGCCGGAACCGCTGTCTGCCGCCGCCGGAGAATTTTTCCGGCGAGTTTTCCAGCGAAACCACCTTCATCAGGAGCGACTCCCGCCGATCTGACGTTCCCCAAAATTTCCGGCCAGTCTGACATCACACGCGCCTACACGCGCCGTCACCGCAGCTCTGAGTTTCGAGCGCGTGTAATCCACGCGCCGCCTTCCCGACCTCCGTTCGCCGCGCCGTTTGTTCCGTCTGGTTCGCCGGCTCCTCCTGGTTCCATATCAGGGGTCATCAGCTGTGTTTGGCACCCCGATCTTGGGCTTACAGTGAAAATCCCCTTCTTCAACCTTTAAAGACACGTTTTTTTGTTTTTTTCCCTTTTTTTGTTAACCATGGCAGGTGTGAATTTGTTTACGGAGAAAAGCAGATCAGCTGATCGTGACTCCTAAGCCATTATTCACGCCAGGTGAAAGGTACATACGGGCTGATGAAAGTAACGCTATATGCAATACGCACCCACTTGTTCGCAGACAACTCAAGAGTTGTAAAGAGGTCAAACATATCGGAAGGAAAGGCACCACCAACACGATCCTATGTTCAAGCTTGGGATGAAGGCGACTCAACTTATCATGACTTGGTTTTGGCACTCTATGGTTCCGAAATTAGTCGCATGTTCTTCTCTTTGCCAAGGAGATTCGGGATAATTTGTCGCAAACTTATTCCATGAAACAAAATATTTCACTTGTTATGAGTTGGAGAATAAGATATTCAAGACTCAGTGGGACTTCTTCTCAGAATCGATCATTATGGGACATTGAATGGTTTGTGGATTGAATGGATCGATATCAAAATTTGAAGATGAAGTGCAGCGATGATTAGCCATCGACTACATTTATTGAGAAATCAAGGATCTTCAAGTTTCTTCTCTCGCCCGACTACAATTTGATCCTATTCCGGGTTCAAGTTTTAGGCAAGAGAAACTCCCTCTCGGTGTTTTACACTTCGTAGTGAAGAAAGTCGCAGGCGCAATGTTGGAAGATAAATCCATTGAAGAGTTCACCTTAACTTAGTGAAGTGGTCCCATTAAGAGAATCCTACTCTTCCTGGAAAGCCTCATGCTAAGTCTAATCGTGAAGATCGTTGGTGCTCTCGCTTTGTAGGAGAGGCGGGTCACACCAAGGGAGACATGTTTTAAACTACATGGAAAGGAGAAGGTTGAGGCGTGTTGGGGGGATTTAAGGGTCCCTTTCGAGGCGTGCTAACAAGCAATCAGCGATTGAGACACCTTGGTTGAAGACTCACCAACCACTCACCGAAAAGGAGGTCCTGCCTAGCAAAGATGAGTTGGAGCGCTGCGAGGCTCTTATGAGTTCCCCAGTAAGCCTTCCCTCTTCCACTCAAGCTCCCTCACCACCATGGTAAGAGTTCTAGTTTCTTATCCTTTAATGCTTCCAATCGAGAATATCCGGATTATTGACTCGTGCTACATCACATGACACCCCATACTTCTTATTTTCATCCTACACCACTTTACCTAGTAGTCAACACATCACTTGTAGCTAATGGATCACAAATCCCGATTCTGGTGTGGAAACATTAAACTTCAAACCCATCACTTAAAGAATGGTACTTCATGTTCCCAAGTGTCGGTAACCTCCTGTCCATTCATAAAATCACCAAAGATTTAAATGTGCGGTAACATTTTTCCATTCCCATTGTGTTTTTCAGATCTTGCCACTGTGAGGAGGGCGATTAGAATTGCTTGAACAGAGCAGACGGGTTATACTACTTGACAAAGATGAAAAGAATAAAGAGAACATTGGACAAAGGCCTCGCTTCTAGTCATCCAACAAAGTCGAATCTTGGTCATCCTCCCGGATATGGCTTCACCACAGCGCGTCGTCATCCTCCATTTAGTGTCCTTAAGTCGTTATTTCCTGTTTTATTTACAAAAGTGTCAGTTGAGTCCTTTCATTGTGATGTTTGTCAATTTGCTAAACACCATCGTACAACTTTTTCTCCTAGTAATAATAAAAGTTCCAATCCTTTTGATCTTATTCATTCGGACGTGTGGGGACCTACATCTGTTTGTAATATTTCTCGGAGCGAAATGGTTTGTCTCCTTTATTGATGATTGCACTCGTTAGGATATTTCTCATGAAAGATAAGTCAAGTTTTCCAATTGTTTGTAAACTTTTACAATATGATTCAAACCCAATTTGGTAAAAAGATTAAAAGATTAGCGTCGATAATGGGGAGAGTATGTGAATCACCATTTTCCCGATTTCTTAAAGATAATGGTATTATCCATGAGCCTCATGTGTGGACACCCCCAACAGAATGGGGTTGCAGAGCGAAAAAACCGTCATCTTCTTGAGGTTGCGGATCTTTACTTTTTCAAATGTCCTGCTCCTAAGTCTTTGGGGGAAGGCATCTTAATCGCCACTTATTTGATAAACAAAGTTGCCTTCTCATGTCTTAGATGGTGTCGATCCGATACAACACTGTCTGTCACCTTTCATCCTTCTATTCCCATTATGACTAATCTTTGAGTCGAGTCTTTGGATGTTCCGCCTTTGTCCATGTTCCACCGATCCTCATCGGGGAAAATTAGATCCTCGTGCCATCAAATGTATCTTCATAGGGTATGCCCCAAACAAAAGTACAAGTGTTATCACCCTGAAACTCGTCGTGTCTATGTCTCCATGGATGTCACCTTTCATGAATCGCCTTCCTTCTTCCCTAATCCCCTCGACCAGGGAGAGTGGTCTAGAAGTTTGAGTCCCTTCTGAAGTGCAGTCCGAGTCCGAGTCCGAGTCCCTAAGTCGTCTTTTTCTTTTACAGTGATGTCTCGGATGACAAAGAGGAGGATGCAAGTGCAGATAATAATGGTAAATTTGGGAAGCTATATTACCGGAAAAGATACAAGCAGAAACCCGACTGGTCCAACAAGAACTTCAATCGTCCAACGGAGGTAAGTACTCATAACCCTGAAGATACTTTAGATGTCTCTTGTAGACCTAACCCGGATGATCTACCAATTGCCTTGAGAAAAGAAAAAAGATCTTTATGCTAAATACCATTTATATCCCAATTTGTGTCTACTAAAAACCTTTACAGGTAACACCGTAGTTTTATTTCACTATTGATTCTATCGAAATCCACTAGTTCAAGATCTGAGAAGCCTTAAAGGATGAGAATTGGGTTGAGCATGAACGAGAAATGGGTGCATTGGAAAGGAATAGAGACTTGGGAAATTGTAGAGAGCACAAGAACAAGAAAGGCAATCAGAGATGGATATACATCATTAAATATCAGTCGAGATGGCACACTAGACCGATACAAAGGCGAGGCGGTTGCAAAGTGGTTACACCCAAACCCTATGGGTCGATTATGAGGAGACATTTGCTCCAAGATAGCAAAGATGAATCAAAGGAGAATTATACTTTCCTTGGCGGCAAAGACACTTTGGTTGGGAAGCTGCACGGTCGATGTTAAAAATGCTTTCTTACACGGAAGCTTAGAAGATGAAGTATATATGGAAATTCCACCCTGGATATGGTGTCACCGAAGGGAATAAAGTTTGTAGACTCAAGAAAGCATTATATGGTTTCAAGCGCCTCCTCAGCGCTTGGTTTGGAAAGTTTACTCAAGTTATGATATCCGGGTAGGCAGCCAAGGTGACCATACCCTCTTTATAAAACATTCTCGATATGGAAAACTTACAGTCCTTTTGGTCTACGAGATGATATGATTATTGCGGTGATGATGAGCTTGAGAAACACTCTAAGAGAGAGGTTGGCCAATTAATTTGAGATGAAAGACACTCGGGAAAGCTAAAGTACTTCCTTGGAATAGAGGTTGCTTACTCTAAACAAGGTATCTATATCTCTCAAAGGAAGTATATCCTCGATCTTCTTAAAGTGAAAGCTAGGTTGTAAGACTACCGAGTACCTATAGAGCAAAATCACGGGATTAGAATGACTTGGAAAGCCCAGGTGGAGAAGGCACAATATCGAGACTTGTGGGAAAACTCATATATTTATCTCACACTAGACAGAAGCATAGCTTACGCATGATCGGTGTAGTGAGTCAATTCATGCATGATCCAAGAGAAAGGCATTTAAGGTGCAATGAATAAGTCTTGATTTGCGAAGACCTCTCCGTGGAAAGGACTCTTGTTCCAAAAGGAAGGAATTATGCTCGATTGGAAGTATATCTTGATGCAGTTATGCGGTGGTCAATTGTTGATAGGAGATCCACCATCGGATATTGCATGTTCTTGGGAGGAAACTTAGTGACATGGAGGAGTAAAAAACAAAATGTGGTTTGCAAGATCAAGTGCCGAAGCAGAATTTAGAGCGCTATGGCTCAAGTGGATTTGTGAGTTGTTATGGATGAAGATTATACTTCATGACCTCAAAATAAAGTATGAAGCTCCTATGAGATTGTTTTGTGATAATAAGTCCGCCATTAGCATTGCACACAACCCGATTCAGATGATCGGACAAAGCATATAGAGGTAGATCGACACTTCATTAAAGAGAAATTAGAAAGTGGTCTCATATCACGAATTATATTCCTTCACGACATCAATTGGCGAGATATGTTGACCAAAAGGACTTCCCATCTAACAGCAGTTCGGGCTTATTTGCAAGTGGGAATGTATACATTCACCAAACTGAGGGAGTGTTGTGTAATATAATCATTGTTAATATTATTAGGAGATATGTGACATAATTAGGATTGATTTGGTTATGATTTGTACAGATTTATATTTCCTTATTTAGGTGATAGTCGGTCTATATAATTGGGGTTTGTACATATTTATTTCCATCAATAAAATTCTGTTTCTTACAATTAAAGGTCACTGCAAGCATTGATCACCCCAACAAGAGTAAACTCAGTAGGCAACACTCCAGAACAATGCATACTGTTAAACAGCTTCAAAGCTTTATCAGAGTCCCCACTCTGTGCATAACCAGTAACCATGGCCGACCAAGTGATAGAATTCTTCTTCCCCGAAAATTCAAAAGTCCGAACTGCATCATCAAGGCTCCCACATTTGGCATACATAGTCACAAGAGCATTCGCAACGGAGACAATAGAAAGCAACCCGTTTTTAATGGCAAGGGAATGAACCTGCCTACCAGTGTGCACATAGTCATGACTCGTTAAAGCGCTAAGAACACTAGTAAGCACGAACTCATTCTCAGTCTCACCCTCTTCTTCACGACGCATGAGTTCAAAGAGGTGAATAGCCTCGTCAGCAAGCTCTTTAGCAGCATACCCAGAAATCATGGTGGCCCAAGAAACCGTGTTTCTCTGGGGCATTCTGTCGAACAGTTTACGAGCATCGAAGACAAAACCCGTCTTGCAGTACACATTGAGGAGGGAACTATCAACGTATACGTCACCGGAGCAGGCGGTTTTGAGGGCAAGGGAATGGGCCTGGCGGCCGGCGGAGACATCGGAGAGATTGGAAGCGGCGGAGAAGAGGCCGGCGAAGGTGTGGGCATTGGGGAGGGTATTATGAGTCCGCATCATGCGGCGAAAGAGGCGGATGGCGAAGGAAGAGGATGAGTGGGTTTGGTGTTGGGAGAAAGCGTTGATGAGGGAGTTCCATGAAACGACGTCTTTGTGGTCGTCGTCGATGAAGTTGAAGAGGTTGTTGGCGTGTGATAAGAAACCAGACCTAGTGTAGACGTTGAGGAGGGTGTTGGCGACGTAAACGGAGCAGAGGAAACCGTTTTTGAGAATCCATGCGTGAATTGCTCGAACTTTGAGGTGGTCTTTCCTGTGGGTACAGTCTTTGAGGTCTCTCAACAATTGACGATGCACCAAAGGAAATCTAATGTTAAGAGGCATCCACTCTATTAACAGTTAAAGACACGACCTTGTTGCTTGCTACACTACACCGTATCAACTACCATTGCATCATGCTTTTCGTTTTCGCCTTCCACTTCACTTCACTCGTCTGCTACTACTGCGTCTGCGAGTAACAATTAACAAGAAGTCCAGCCCCATGAATCCGGATAACCCGACCCGAACTAAAGGAAAAGTATTACTCTGGATCTGGGCCTAGGCCCGTTTCAGTGTCCGATCTTCAAATCCCTAACTCAACAACACTGAGAGCATTCCTCTAGAAGCTCATCTCCCGCTCCCTCTCCCTCTCCGTCGCCGGCAAATCGCAGAACCAACAGCTCAGCCGCCTCAACAACTCCGGCTAATTCATCAACGACTTAACTGATTCCGACTTGTAAATCCTTTCTCTCTTCCACCTCCATTTTCAACCGTTTCTAATTTTATTTTACAATTCGTTACTCTTGATAACACTAACTAATCTCTTCTTTTCATTTTAGATTCCTCTTTTCTCGATTCTCCATAGATGAATTTTCTTTAAATTAATAAATAATAACAATAATAAATCGTCTGTTTTTGTGTCACAATTGATAATTGCATATCTCTTATGTGATGTTGAGTCACTCTTCAGAAAACCAGAAAAATCGTTCTCTTACTATTTGTAATTCTTTTTTATTTTTATTTTTATTTTACAGTGAACTTATGCTCAAGATGCTCCGTTGATTGCATCATCAACGAAAATTAAAGGATCAGAAAGCCTTAATCTGAATTTGCGGATATTGGCAGAAGTTTTCGGAAGAAAAACATAACTCACAGGATAGCTAAGTTTTTGGTGCGAAATAGTTTTAGCGAAAAAATTGATGGCACGTGTGTTTGTTTGGTGTAGTTAAATTTCTTAACTAAATAATAGACAGATACATCATTAAAGTTGATTGATGTCGATTAGAAAACCCCCATTCCCTCGACTCCTCCTTAACAATGTCTCTTGCATGAGAAATGCCCAGCAAATTCTGAGTCATGTGAATGTCTCTCTTCACGATGGAGGGGCGCTTGTGCTATCAGGTGCAAATGGCTCAGGAAAGTCAACTTTCTTGCGCATGTTAGCTGGCTTTTGTCGTCCATCTGCAGGTGAAATCCTTTGGAATGGACATGACATTCAAAAATCTGCAATCTTCCATCAGTATAAGCTTCAGCTTAACTGGCTCACACTCAAGGATGCCATTAATGATAGGTTCACTGTTCTGGAGAATATTCAATGGTTTGAACTTCTTGAAGGGAAACAAGGGAAGGCTATGCCTGCACTTGAGTTAATGGGATTAGGAAGATTGGCGAAGGAAAAGCCAAGGATGTTATCTATGGGACAGCGGAAAAGAGTGCAACTTGCCAGATTGTTGGCACTTGATCGCCCCATATGGTTGCTAGATGAGCCTTCAGTTGCATTAGATGATGAAGGTGTGAAGTTGCTTGAGTATATTATTGCAGGACACAGGAAATATGGAGGAATTGTAATTGTGGCTACTCATTTACCCATCGCTATAGAAGATTCCATGGTCTTGAGACTGCCACCAAGGTTTCCAAGGAGGATGACATTTACAGATATGCTTGACAGAAAGGATATTAGTTAGTTAATTCCTATTTTTATTCACATTTTACATCAAAGACAGGATTAAGTTATGGAATTATTAATGCGAAGTGGCATTTGTGACAGACATTTCAGTTCAGTCTGGATTCACTGTTTAGTTGTTTTTGTATTATTGCCGTCTTACTGGTCATTGCTTGCTTGTAGACTTGCAGCCTGATGCCTCTGTTCATGTATGTTCCATAAAATTTTTGAAGAGCACCTGAAAACATCTTTATGTGGGGGATTCTGCTAAAAATTAGATAAATGTTTATCTGTCAAATTGAAGAAATAAACTAGGAAAATGTTAGATAGTACAGAAAGCAATTCATGCCTTCTCTTTCTTTTACCTTTTGTACCATTTAGCAAATTAGCAAATAGCATAAAATATTCCATGGATGTGATCCGGCTCCTCTAAAGTGGGTAACTTACTTTAGAGTCTAAAGTAAGTAATATCAACTATTGATGTATAAATTAATGATTGATATTATATGTTTGTTAAAATAACAACTCTTGATTTTCTTACTTTACCTTCTATTCACTTTAGAGAAGTCAAATCTGGATCTGATCCATTGACCGTTTACTATCCTATGGATGTTGTAACTCTCAGCCTCTTAATTCTGTTTAGTTATTCTAAAATGTCAAGCAAGAATATGATGTAGGACATGTGCAATATGAAACCCACATGACATGAGGAAAAAAAGCAATTTTCCAAAGGCAGAAAATATGATATAAGGGTCGCTTAGGTCCCTAGCTCTGCTAGGGTTTGGTGCGGCAACAACGGCGTCGCTTCGTTCCTAGATCCTGCTAGGTTTCCATCGGCGTTAAGCGTCGCTTCTCGTTTCCTTCTGGCGCCACAGTGTTGGTTCTCCTCCACTTGCTTGCTTGGTCTCCCCTACCTCTTCTCCCCTTCTAACCATCACCCACAATGCGTTTTCTTGGGTAGAGATGACAAATCTCAATATAATCTCGATATTATAGGAAAACGATTGAATCATAATATGTACGAACTCCTATACGTAATAATTATAAGATTTCCTCAAAAATAAAATTTATATAAGAAGACAATTCTTTTGACATTTTTTTTTATATTTAATCACTTCAAACGGATATCACATGTTATATAATCTCTCTTTTTCTGCTGGAAATTGCCATTATTGTTGTTCCTAGCAAGTATCTTCGAGCTTGTCAAAAAAGAAAGCAAGTATCTTCGAGGATACGATTATTTTTGTGAAATCAAGACATTTAATAAAAATATTCAAAACAATTAGTTTACGTGATAAAATTTTATTTTAGTGATAATAAAAATAGCAATCACAAAAATTGATGGTAACATAACTAGACAACATCAAAATAAACAAAAGAAAAAGACAAATTGCCACAATATCTTTTAAAAAATAAATAAATTAATTAAAGCATAGCAAAACCATGTAGATAACAACTTTGGCAATTGCATCTACATTGTATAGCGATAATTATATGCGTAACTGGTGGGTGTAGTGGATCATAGGATTATGCTTGGGCAACCTTGGGTCATAATATCCGTAACTGGGCCTCATCATGGGCTGACTCTGTCCATAGTAACCATACATAGGCCTTAATCTTGGATATATTGATGGTCTTGCATACGCCGTAGGTTGGTTCCATGGCATTGGTGGTGGTGGATGATGATACCCTGAGAATGGTTGGTAGTGGTACCCTGACATTGGTGGAATTGGAATATGATATCTTGTCACTGGTGGTGGTGTTGCTCTGTGTTCGTTACCAAAACCAAGCCTACCATTCTGCTCATACATTTTTTTGCTACTTTCACCGTACCATGCCCTATGTATAGAATCACCATTATGAATATGATCGGTTTCAAACTCATCCTCAGAGTCACTACTCCCACAACAACGATGAGAATGATGTTTGTGTTTGTGATGAGAATCGGCTCTGCTTTTCTTCTTTGGTTCTTTGACAAACGACCAAAGTTGTGCCTTTTTACCCATCTTTTGAAGAAGTTTGATTAGCGTCGTAGGATTTACATCACCAATTACTGTTACCTTCCCTTGATTTGGATCGATGGAAATTGATTTCACTCCTAATTATAATTTTTAATGAAATAAAAAAATATTAGAAAGAAATCAACCACTACATAGAAATCTGAGAGCATTTAACCAAAAAATATATAGAACACCAAACATACCTTTTAGCTGTTGCAGCTTTGTGCAGCCGAAATCAACTTTCAAAGTAGAAATCTGATTTTATATACACAAAGTGAAAGGTATGAAAATGAAGACAAAATTATATGAAATTTTGGACAGATCAAATGAAAAATGGTAAAACTTATACTTACCGGATATTCAATATTATCATCCATTGGCATAAACTAGTAAAAAAGACTTCTTGCCAATTGCAACAAAAAAGAATGGTTTATAAACAGCAGAGCCCCCTTACTAGTATATATATAATAACAAAGGTAAAATATTGCACATGAGATACTCACACGGATCAACTGTTTGCAATATATGGGTTAGTCAATAGACATTCTTAGGTAGAGATTTTTTATTTTATTTTTTATTTTTGAGGAAATTCTTGGGTAGAGATGACAAATCTCAATATAATCTCGATATTATAGGAAAACGATTGAATCATAATATGTACGAACTCCTATACGTAATAATCATAAGATTTCCTCAAAAATAAAATTCATATAAGAAGACAATTCTTTTGTCATTTTTTTTTATATTTAATCACATCAAACGGATATCACATGTTATATAATCTCTCTTTTTCCGCTGGAAATTGTCATTATTGTTGTTCCTAGCAAGTATCTTCGAGCTTGTCAAAAAAGAAAGCAAGTATCTTCGAGGATACGATCATTTTTGTGAAATCAAGACATTTAATAAAAATATTCAAAACAATTAGTTTACGTGATAAAATTTTATTTTAGTGATAATAAAAATGATGAAATAAAAAATCTATAAATATTTGAAACTTTCAATTTTGTAAATTATCAAAAAAAATCTAGTTATTAGAAATTTGATTTAAATTTCATTTGCAAATATCTCATTAAATCTAATGTTGATAGAAGAAATTTAATATTAATTACAGAAACTATAAAGTATTTCATGCATTGTATAGATACTTTTATAAAATATAAAAATCTTAAATTAAAATAGTAAAAAATCATTTATAAATAGTAGTAAAAATAAACTAAAAAAACATGCATTCAATACTTTTAATTGTGACAAGTCCCATATAGGTGACTCAGTGGTTGAGCCAAAGGACATAAAGGAGTTACAAGCAGGAGGTGCAGAGCTCAGATCCTTGCCACTAACAAAATCTCTCTCCCCTCTAACAAACTAACTACTAACATTTGCCAATTAAAAAAAATTGTGACAATTTTTTTAAAATTGGTATAATCAATAGAATAGTTAGGGCAATGTAAGACTTGATCTGAATTATGAAAATCCCCAAATTATGCAGACAAAATCCCTCAAGGAAAAATATTTTATTTCCTTATTTAATCGTTCTCCCGCAAAATAACAAAAACATAAATTTCTTCCTAATCAATTGTCATAACTAACAACTTGTTATTGTCAGGAAAAAAAAATAGCAACTTGTTATAATTAGTAAGTACTGATTTAGTCTGATATAAAAGTTTAAGAAAATGGTGTCATAAAAAAATACGCAATTACGTGAGAAAAATATACATTTTTTTTTGTTAAAAATGTTTCAAATCCTTTTTTATTTTTGAGGAAATTCTTGGGTAGAGAAGACAAATCTCAATATAATCTCGATATTATAGGAAAACGATTGAATCATAATATGTACGAACTCCTATACGTAATAATCATAAGATTTCCTCAAAAATAAAATTCATATAAGAAGACAATTCTTTTGACATTTTTTTTATATTTAATCACTTCAAACGGATATCACATGTTATAAAATCTCTCTTTTTCCGCTGGAAATTGCCATTATTGTTGTTCCTTGCAAGTATCTTCGAGCTTGTCTAAAAAGAAAGCAAGTATCTTCGAGGATACGATCATTTTTGTGAAATCAAGACATTTAATAAAAATATTCAAACAATTAGTTTACGTGATAAAATTTTATTTTAGTGATAATAAAAATAGCAATCACAAAAATTGATGGTAACATAACTAGACAACATCAAAATAAACAAAAGAAAAAGACAAATTGCCACAGTATCTTTTAAAAAATAAATAAATAAATTAAAGCATAGCAAAACCATGTAGATAACAACTTTGGCAATTGCATCTACATTGTATAGCGATAATTATCTGCGTAACTGGTGTAGTGGATCATTGGATTATGCCTGGGCATCCTTGGGTCATAATATCCGTAACTGGGCCTCACCATAGGCTGACCCTGTCCATAGTAACCATACATAGGCCTTAATCTTGGATACATTGTTGGTCTTGCATACGCCGTAGGTTGGTTCCATGGCATTGGTGGTGGTGGATGATGATACCCTGAGAATGGTTGGTAGTGGTACCCTGACATTGGTGGAATTGGAATATGATATCTTGCCACTGGTGGTGCTGCTGCGCTGTGTTCGTTACCAAAACCAAACCTACCATTCTGCTCATACATTTTTTTGCTACTTTCACCGTACTGTGCCCTATGTATAGAATCACCATTATGAATATGATCGGTTTCAAACTCATCCTCGGAGTCACTACTCCCACAACAACGATGAGAATGATGTTTGTGTTTGTGATGAGAATCGGCTCTGCTTTTCGTCTTTGGTTCTTTGACAAACGACCAAAGTTGTGCCTTTTTACCCATATTTTGAAGAAGTTTGATTAGCGTCGTAGGATTTACATCACCAATTACTGTTACCTTCCCTTGATTTGGATCGATGGAAATTGATTTCACTCCTAATTATAATTTTTAATGAAATAAAAAAATATTAGAAAGAAATCAACCACTACATAGAAATCTGAGAGGATTTAACCAAAAAATATATAGAACACCAAACATACCTTTTAGCTGTTGCAGCATGTTCCTCACATCCATTGGACAACCCTTTGTGCAGCCGAAATCAACTTTCAAAGTAGAAATCTGATTTTATATACACAAAGTGAAAGGTATGAAAATGAAGACAAAATTATATGAAATTTTGGACAGATCAAATGAAAAATGGTAAAACTTATACTTACCGGATATTCAATATTATCATCCATTGGCATAAACTAGTAAAAAAGACTTCTTGCCAATTGCAACAAAAAAGAATGGTTTATAAACAGTAGAGCCCCCTTACTAGTATATATATAATAACAAAGGTAAAATATTGCACATGAGATACTCACACGGATCAACTGTTTGCAATATATGGGTTTGTCAATAGACATTCTTAGGTAGAGATTTTTTATTTTATTTTTTATTTTTGATGAAATTCTTGGGTAGAGATGACAAATCTCAATATAATCTCGATATTATAGGAAAACGATTGAATCATAATATGTACGAACTCCTATACGTAATAATCATAAGATTTCCTCAAAAATAAAATTCATATAAGAAGACAATTCTTTTGACATTTTTTTTTATATTTAATCACATCAAACGGATATCACATGTTATATAATCTCTCTTTTTCCGCTGGAAATTGTCATTATTGTTGTTCCTAGCAAGTATCTTCGAGCTTGTCAAAAAAGAAAGCAAGTATCTTCGAGGATACGATCATTTTTGTGAAATCAAGACATTTAATAAAAATATTCAAAACAATTAGTTTACGTGATAAAATTTTATTTTAGTGATAATAAAAATGATGAAATAAAAAATCTATAAATATTTGAAACTTTCAATTTTGTAAATTATCAAAAAAAATCTAGTTAATAGAAATTTGATTTAAATTTCATTTGCAAATATCTCATTAAATCTAATGTTGATAGAAGAAATTTAATATTAATTACAGAAACTATAAAGTATTTCATGCATTGTATAGATACTTTTATAAAATATAAAAATCTTAAATTAAAATAGTAAAAAATCATTTATAAATAGTAGTAAAAATAAACTAAAAAAACATGCATTCAATACTTTTAATTGTGACAAGTCTCATATAGGTGACTCAGTGGTTGAGCCACAGGACATAAAGGAGTTACAAGCAGGAGGTGCAGGGCTCAGATCATTGCCACTAACAAAATCTCTCTCCCCTCTAACAAACTAACTACTAACATTTGCCAATTAAAAAAAATTGTGACAATTTTTTTAAAATTGGTATAATCAATAGAATAGTTAGGGTAATGTAAGACTTGATCTGAATTATGAAAATCCCCAAATTATGCAGACAAAATCCCTCAAGGAAAAATATTTTATTTCCTTATTTAATCGTTCTCCCGCAAAATAACAAAAACATAAATTTCTTCCTAATCAATTGTCATAACTAACAACTTGTTATTGTCAGGAAAAAAAATAGCAACTTGTTATAATTAGTAAGTACTAATTTAGTCTGATATAAAAGTTTAAGAAAATGGTGTCATAAAAAAATACGCAATTACGTGAGAAAAATATACATTTTTTTTTGTTAAAAAGGTTTCAAATCCTTTTTTATTTTTGAGAAAATTCTTGGGTAGAGAAGACAAATCTCAATATAATCTCGATATTATTGGAAAACGATTGAATCATAATATGTACGAACTCCTATACGTAATAATCATAAGATTTCCTCAAAAATAAAATTCATATAAGAAGACAATTCTTTTGACATTTTTTTTATATTTAATCACTTCAAACGGATATCACATGTTATATAATCTCTCTTTTTCCGCTGGAAATTGCCATTATTGTTGTTCCTAGCAAGTATCTTCGAGCTTGTCAAAAAAGAAAGCAAGTATCTTCGAGGATACGATCATTTTTGTGAAATCAAGACATTTAATAAAAATATTCAAAACAATTAGTTTACGTAATAAAATTTTATTTTAGTGATAATAAAAACGATGAAATAAAAAATCTATAAATATTTGAAACTTTCAATTTTGTAAATTATAAAAAAAAAATCTAGTTAATAGAAATTTGATTTAAATTTGATTTGCAAATATCTCATTAAATCTAATGTTGATAGAAGAAATTTAATATTAATTACAAAAACTATAAAGTATTTCATGCATTGTATAGATACTTTTATAAAATATAAAAATCTTAAATTAAAATAGTAAAAAATCATTTATAAATAGTAGTAAAAATAAACTAAAAAAACATGCATTCAATACTTTTAATTGGGACAAGTCTCATATAGGTTACTCAATGGTTGAGCCAAAGGACATAAAGGAGTTACAAGCAGGAGGTGCAGGGCTCAGATCCTTGCCACTAACAAAATCTCTCTCCCCTCTAACAAACTGACCACTAACATTTGCCTATTAAAAAAAATTGTGACAATTTTTTTAAAATTGGTATAATCAATAGAATAGTTGGGGCAATGTAAGAATTGATCTGAATTATGAAAATCCCCAAATTATGCGGACAAAATCCCTCAAGGAAAAATATTTTATTTCCTTATTTAATCGTTCTCCCGCAAAATAACAAAAACATAAATTTCTTCCTAATCAATTGTCATAACTAACAACTTGTTATTGTCAGGAAAAAAAAACTAGCAATTTGTTATAATTAGTAAGTACTGATTTAGTCTGATATAAAAGTTTAAGAAAATGGTGTCATAAAAAAATACGCAATTACGTGAGAAAAATATACATTTTTTTTTGTTAAAAAGGTTTCAAATCCTTTTTTATTTTTGAGGAAATTCTTGGGTAGAGATGACAAATCTCAATATAATCTCGATATTATAGGAAAACGATTGAATCATAATATGTACGAACTCCGATACGTAATAATCATAAGATTTCCTCAAAAATAAAATTCATATAAGAAGACAATTCTTTTGACATTTTTTTTTATATTTAATCACATCAAACGGATATCACATGTTATATAGTCTCTCTTTTTCTGCTGGAAATTGCCATTATTGTTGTTCCTAGCAAGTATCTTCGAGCTTGTCAAAAAAGAAAGCAAGTATCTTCGAGGATACGATCATTTTTGTGAAATCAAGACATTTAATAAAAATATTCAAAACAATTAGTTTACGTGATAAAATTTTATTTTAGTGATAATAAAAATGATGAAATAAAAAATCTATAAATATTTGAAACTTTCAATTTTGTAAATTATCAAAAAAAAATATAGTTAATAGAAATTTGATTTAAATTTCATTTGCAAATATCTCATTAAATCTAATGTTGATAGAAGAAATTTAATATTAATTACAGAAACTATAAAGTATTTCATGCATTGTATAGATACTTTTATAAAATATAAAAATCTTAAATTAAAATAGTAAAAAATCATTTATAAATAGTAGTAAAAATAAACTAAAAAAACATGCATTCAATACTTTTAATTGTGACAAGTCTCATATAGGTGACTCAATGGTTGAGCCAAAGGACATAAAGGAGTTACAAGCAGGAGGTGGAGGGCTCAGATCCTTGCCACAAACAAAATCTCTCTCCCCTCTAACAAACTAACCACTAACATTTGCCTATTAAAAAAAATTGTGACAATTTTTTTAAAATTGGTATAATCAATAGAATAGTTGGGGCAATGTAAGACTTGATCTGAATTATGAAAATCCCCAAATTATGCGGACAAAATCCCTCAAGGAAAAATATTTTATTTCCTTATTTAATCGTTCTCCCGCAAAATAACAAAAACATAAATTTCTTCCTAATCAATTGTCATAACTAACAACTTGTTATTGTCAGGAAAAAAAAACTAGCAACTTGTTATAATTAGTAAGTACTGATTTAGTCTGATATAAAAGTTTAAGAAAATGGTGTCATAAAAAAATACGCAATTACGTGAGAAAAATATACATTTTTTTTTTGTTAAAAAGGTTTCAAATCCTTTTTTATTTTTGAGGAAATTCTTTGGTAGAGATGACAAATCTCAATATAATCTCGATATTATTGGAAAATGATTGAATCATAATATGTACGAACTCCTATACGTAATAATCATAAGATTTCCTCAAAAATAAAATTCATATAAGAAGACAATTCTTTTGACATTTTTTTTTATATTTAATCACTTCAAACGGATATCACATGTTATATAATCTCTCTTTTTCCACTGGAAATTGCCATTATTGTTGTTCCTAGCAAGTATCTTCGAGCTTGTCAAAAAAGAAAGCAAGTATCTTCGAGGATACGATCATTTTTGTGAAATCAAGACATTTAATAAAAATATTCAAAACAATTAGTTTACGTGATAAAATTTTATTTTAGTGATAACAAAAATAACAATCACAAAAATTGATGGTAACATAACTAGACAACATCAAAATAAACAAAAGAAAAAGACAAATTGCCACAATATCTTTTAAAAAATAAATAAATAAATTAAAGCATAGCAAAACCATGTAGATAACAAATTTGGCAATTGCATCTACATTGTATAGCGATAATTATCTGCGTAACTGGTGTAGTGGATCATAGGATTATGCCTGGGCAACCTTGGGTCATAATATCCGTGAATCGGGCCTCATCATGGGTGACCACCCATAGTAACCATACATAGGCCTTAATCTTGGATACATTGATGGTCTTGCATACGCCGTAGGTTGGTTCCATGGCATTGGTGGTGGTGGATGATGATACCCTGAGAATGGTTGGTAGTGGTACCCTGACATTGGTGGAATTGGAATATGATATCTTGCCACTGGTGGTGGTGCTGCCCTGTGTTCGTTACCAAAACCAACCCTACCATTCTGCTCATACATTTTTTTGCTACTTTCACCGTACCGTGCCCTATGTATAGAATCACCATTATGAATATGATCGGTTTCAAACTCATCCTCGGAGTCACTACTCCCACAACAACGATGAGAATGATGTTTGTGTTTGTGATGAGAATCAGCTCTGCTTTTCGTCTTTGGTTCTTTGACAAACGACCAAAGTTGTGCCTTTTTCCCCATCTTTTGAAGAAGTTTGATTAGCGTCGTAGGATTTACATCACCAATTACTGTTACCTTCCCTTGATTTGGATCGATGGAAATTGATTTCACTCCTAATTATAATTTTTATGAAATAAAAAAAATATTAGAAAGAAATCAACCACTACATAGAAATCTGAGAGGATTTAACCAAAAAATATATAGAACACCAAACATACCTTTTAGCTGTTGCAGCATGTTCCTCACATCCATTGGACAACCCTTTGTGCAGCCGAAATCAACTTTCAAAGTAGAAATCTGATTTTATATACACAAAGTGAAAGGTATGAAAATGAAGACAAAATTATATGAAATTTTGGACAGATCAAATGAAAAATGGTAAAACTTATACTTACCGGATATTCAATATTATCATCCATTGGCATAAACTAGTAAAAAAGACTTCTTGCCAATTGCAACAAAAAAGAATGGTTTATAAACAGTAGAGCCCCCTTACTAGTATATATATAATAACAAAGGTAAAATATTGCACATGAGATACTCACACGGATCAACTGTTTGCAATATATGGGTTAGTCAATAGACATTCTTAGGTAGAGATTTTTTATTTTATTTTTTATTTTTGAGGAAATTCTTGGGTAGAGATGACAAATCTCAATATAATCTCTATATTATAGGAAAACGATTGAATCATAATATGTACGAACTCCTATACGTAATAATCATAAGATTTCCTCAAAAATAAAATTCATATAAGAAGACAATTCTTTTGACATTTTTTTTATATTTAATCACTTCAAACGGATATCACATGTTATATAATCTCTCTTTTTCCGCAGGAAATTGCCATTATTGTTGTTCCTAGCAAGTATCTTCGAGCTTGTCAAAAAAGAAAGCAAGTATCTTCGAGGATACGATCATTTTTGTGAAATCAAGACATTTAATAAAAATATTCAAAACAATTAGTTTACGTGATAAAATTTTATTTTAGTGATAATAAAAACGATGAAATAAAAAATCTATAAATATTTGAAACTTTCAATTTTGTAAATTATCAAAAAAAATCTAGTTAATAGAAATTTGATTTAAATTTCATTTGCAAATATCTCATTAAATCTAATGTTGATAGAAGAAATTTAATATTAATTACAGAAACTATAAAGTATTTCATGCATTGTATAGATACTTTTATAAAATATAAAAATCTTAAATTAAAATAGTAAAAAATCATTTATAAATAGTAGTAAAAATAAACTAAAAAAACATGCATTCAATACTTTTAATTGTGACAAGTCTCATATAGGTGACTCAATGGTTGAGCCAAAGGACATAAAGGAGTTACAAGCAGGAGGTGGAGGGCTCAGATCCTTGCCACAAACAAAATCTCTCTCCCCTCTAACAAACTAACCACTAACATTTGCCTATTAAAAAAAATTGTGACAATTTTTTTAAAATTGGTATAATCAATAGAATAGTTGGGGCAATGTAAGAATTGATCTGAATTATGAAAATCCCCAAATTATGTGGATAAAATCCCTCAAGGAAAAATATTTTATTTCCTTATTTAATCGTTCTCCCGCAAAATAACAAAAACATAAATTTCTTCCTAATCAATTGTCATAACTAACAACTTGTTATTGTCAAGAAAAAAAACTAGCAACTTGTTATAATTAGTAAGTACTGATTTAGTCTGATATAAAAGTTTAAGAAAATGGTGTCATAAAAAAATACGCAATTACGTGAGAAAAATATACATTTTTTTTTGTTAAAAAGGTTTCAAATCCTTTTTTATTTTTGAGGAAATTCTTGGGTAGAGATGACAAATCTCAATATAATCTCGATATTATAGAAAAACGATTGAATCATAATATGTACGAACTCCTATACGTAATAATCATAAGATTTCCTCAAAAATAAAATTCATATAAGAAGACAATTCTTTTGACATTTTTTTTATATTTAATCACATCAAACGGATATCACATGTTATATAGTCTCTCTTTTTCTGCTGGAAATTGCCATTATTGTTGTTCCTAGCAAGTATCTTCGAGCTTGTCAAAAAAGAAAGCAAGTATCTTCGAGGATACGATCATTTTTGTGAAATCAAGACATTTAATAAAAATATTCAAAACAATTAGTTTACGTGATAAAATTTTATTTTAGTGATAATAAAAATGATGAAATAAAAAATCTATAAATATTTGAAACTTTCAATTTTGTAAATTATCAAAAAAAAATATAGTTAATAGAAATTTGATTTAAATTTCATTTGCAAATATCCCATTAAATCTAATGTTGATAGAAGAAATTTAATATTAATTACAGAAACTATAAAGTATTTCATGCATTGTATAGATACTTTTATAAAATATAAAAAACTTAAATTAAAATAGTAAAAAATCATTTATAAATAGTAGTAAAAATAAACTAAAAAAACATGCATTCAATACTTTTAATTGTGACAAGTCCCATATAGGTGACTCAGTGGTTGAGCCAAGGGACATAAAGGAGTTACAAGCAGGATGTGCAGGGCTCAGATCCTTGCCACTAACAAAATCTCTCTCCCCTCAAACAAACTAACCACTAACATTTGCCTATTAAAAAAAATTGTGACAATTTTTTTAAAATTGGTATAATCAATAGAATAGTTGGGGCAATGTAAGACTTGATCTGAATTATGAAAATCCCCAAATTATGCGGACAAAATCCCTCAAGGAAAAATATTTTATTTCCTTATTTAATCGTTCTCCCGCAAAATAACAAAAACATAAATTTCTTCCTAATCAATTGTCATAACTAACAACTTGTTATTGTCAGGAAAAAAAAACTAGCAACTTGTTATAATTAGTAAGTACTGATTTAGTCTGATATAAAAGTTTAAGAAAATGGTGTCATAAAAAAATACGCAATTACGTGAGAAAAATATACATTTTTTTTTGTTAAAAAGGTTTCAAATCCTTTTTTATTTTTGAGGAAATTCTTTGGTAGAGATGACAAATCTCAATATAATCTCGATATTATTGGAAAATGATTGAATCATAATATGTACGAACTCCTATACGTAATAATCATAAGATTTCCTCAAAAATAAAATTCATATAAGAAGACAATTCTTTTGACATTTTTTTTATATTTAATCACTTCAAACGGATATCACATGTTATATAATCTCTCTTTTTCCGCTGGAAATTGCCATTATTGTTGTTCCTAGCAAGTATCTTCGAGCTTGTCAAAAAAGAAAGCAAGTATCTTCGAGGATACGATCATTTTTGTGAAATCAAGACATTTAATAAAAATATTCAAAACAATTAGTTTACGTGATAAAATTTTATTTTAGTGATAACAAAAATAACAATCACAAAAATTGATGGTAACATAACTAGACAACATCAAAATAAACAAAAGAAAAAGACAAATTGCCACAATATCTTTTAAAAAATAAATAAATAAATTAAAGCATAGCAAAACCATGTAGATAACAAATTTGGCAATTGCATCTACATTGTATAGCGATAATTATCTGCGTAACTGGTGTAGTGGATCATAGGATTATGCCTGGGCAACCTTGGGTCATAATATCCGTAACTGGGCCTCATCATGGGCTGACCCTGTCCATAGTAACCATACATAGGCCTTAATCTTGGATACATTGATGGTCTTGCATACGCCGTAGGTTGGTTCCATGGCATTGGTGGTGGTGGATGATGATACCCTGAGAATGGTTGGTAGTGGTACCCTGACATTGGTGGAATTGGAATATGATATCTTGCCACTGGTGGTGGTGCTGCCCTGTGTTCGTTACCAAAACCAACCCTACCATTCTGCTCATACATTTTTTTGCTACTTTCACCGTACCGTGCCCTATGTATAGAATCACCATTATGAATATGATCGGTTTCAAACTCATCCTCGGAGTCACTACTCCCACAACAACGATGAGAATGATGTTTGTGTTTGTGATGAGAATCAGCTCTGCTTTTCGTCTTTGGTTCTTTGACAAACGACCAAAGTTGTGCCTTTTTCCCCATCTTTTGAAGAAGTTTGATTAGCGTCGTAGGATTTACATCACCAATTCTGTTACCTTCCCTTGATTTGGATCGATGGAAATTGATTTCACTCCTAATTATAATTTTTATGAAATAAAAAAAATATTAGAAAGAAATCAACCACTACATAGAAATCTGAGAGGATTTAACCAAAAAATATATAGAACACCAAACATACCTTTTAGCTGTTGCAGCATGTTCCTCACATCCATTGGACAACCCTTTGTGCAGCCGAAATCAACTTTCAAAGTAGAAATCTGATTTTATATACACAAAGTGAAAGGTATGAAAATGAAGACAAAATTATATGAAATTTTGGACAGATCAAATGAAAAATGGTAAAACTTATACTTACCGGATATTCAATATTATCATCCATTGGCATAAACTAGTAAAAAGACTTCTTGCCAATTGCAACAAAAAGAATGGTTTATAAACAATGAGCCCCCTTACTAGTATATATATAATAACAAAGGTAAAATATTGCACATGAGATACTCACACGGATCAACTGTTTGCAATATATGGGTTAGTCAATAGACATTCTTAGGTAGAGATTTTTTATTTTATTTTTTATTTTTGAGGAAATTCTTGGGTAGAGATGACAAATCTCAATATAATCTCTATATTATAGGAAAACGATTGAATCATAATATGTACGAACTCCTATACGTAATAATCATAAGATTTCCTCAAAAATAAAATTCATATAAGAAGACAATTCTTTTGACATTTTTTTTATATTTAATCACATCAAACGGATATCACATGTTATATAGTCTCTCTTTTTCCGCTAGAAATTGCCATTATTATTGTTCCTAGCAAGTATCTTCGAGCTTGTCAAAAAAGAAAGCAAGTATCTTCGAGGATACGATCATTTTTGTGAAATCAAGACATTTAATAAAAATATTCAAAACAATTAGTTTACGTGATAAAATTTTATTTTAGTGATAATAAAAATGATGAAATAAAAAATCTATAAATATTTGAAACTTTCAATTTTGTAAATTATCAAAAAAAAATCTAGTTAATAGAAATTTGATTTAAATTTCATTTCAAATATCTCATTAAATCTAATGTTGATAGAAGAAATTTAATATTAATTACAGAAACTATAAAGTATTTCATGCATTGTATAGATACTTTTATAAAATATAAAAAACTTAAATTAAAATAGTAAAAAATCATTTATAAATAGTAGTAAAAATAAACTAAAAAAACATGCATTCAATACTTTTAATTGTGACAAGTCCCATATAGGTGACTCAGTGGTTGAGCCAAGGGACATAAAGGAGTTACAAGCAGGAGGTGCAGGGCTCAGATCCTTGCCACTAACAAAATCTCTCTCCCCTCTAACAAACTAACTACTAACATTTGCCAATTAAAAAAAATTGTGACAATTTTTTTAAAATTGGTATAATCAATAGAATAGTTGGGGCAATGTAAGACTTGATCTGAATTATGAAAATCCCCAAATTATGCGGACAAAATCCCTCAAGGAAAAATATTTTATTTCCTTATTTAATCGTTCTCCCGCAAAATAACAAAAACATAAATTTCTTCCTAATCAATTGTCATAAGTAACAACTTGTTATTGTCAGGAAAAAAAAACTAGCAACTTGTTATAATTAGTAAGTACTGATTTAGTCTGATATAAAGGTTTAAGAAAATGTTGTCATAAAAAAATACGCAATTACGTGAGAAAAATATACATTTTTTTTGTTAAAAAGGTTTCAAATCCTGGGTCCGAATGGTACTGCGGTTGCGTCCCTTGCTCAAGGTCTAGAGTTCGAGCCTGGGGTATGACAAAAAAAATCGTTGTGAGGGGTAACCTTAATGCAGCCAAGAGCCCGAAAAGATTAGTCATCGGCAAAGCCGGGGGATACTTCCACCAATGCCGTGGTATCAAACAAAGATTGAGTATGCTCTTACCTACTCAAGCTCTTGGGGTTGTGTCATTCAACTCTAACCCCTATTCAAGCTTTGTCGTTAGAGTGTGTTTGGTTGGGGGTTTTGGAGGGGAAAGGAAGGGTTATTTTAAATTATGTTTGTTTGATTCAATTTTTTTAAGGGGAGAGGAGGGGAGCAAAATCCTTCCTAAGCCAATTTTGGCTTCCCTCCTAAAGTGGGGGGTTTTGGAGGGGAGGGGAGGAGAGATTAAATTATTTAAAATAAAATTACTTAAATATCCTTATATAGAATACAATATAAAAGACTATAAGGATATACTAGTAAATTAATCCCTTTCATTCATTAAAATCTCTCCCCTCCCCGCCTAATCCAAACAAGCAAAGACTTCTCTCCCCTCATTTCAACCAAATAAAAAATAAAATTAAATCTATCCACTCCCTTCCCTTTCCCTCCCCTCCCCTCCCCTCCCCTCCATTAAAATTCCTCTCCTTCTCTCATTTCGTTTGAACCAAACAGACCCTTAAAGCCCAATCTGCCATTCAAGCTCCATTGTCAGGCCCATTCCTCATACCCGCTATTATAGAAGCTATGAATGTTTCATCGTGTTAGATTATTGTTATTGTTGGATTAACTATTTTCAAACTAATGACATCAAACGGATTTTTCCCTCCTTTGTCCTTTGTTCTTTTTTCCCTTCCCTTGTTCTTAAAAATAGTTCTTAGAAAAATTGTTTTAAAAAAAATATTGTAAAACAAAAAAAAATAACGAGAATCAAACAGGCCGTAACTCCTTAAGCCATTTCAGTAATGCACGTAGCCCAAAAGAAAAAAAGGCCCAAATCAAAATTATATGACCTATACGTCCTTGGCCATAGCGAGTGCCGTTGAAATCGTGAGAAGGTTAGAATTGGAAAATAGGAAAAAAGATCCAGTAGAGTCGCTTATATAAAAACCAGGTTAGAAAGCTTGAAAGCAGATTAGGGTTTCTGCAGTGCAGCCACACTCCGTTTACAGAACGAGACTTCTGAATCTCATTGATGCTACCGCAGAATCCTAATCTCATCCATCAACAACAACAACAACAACAACAACAACAATAATGCTATTAATTAATAATAAGCACCCCCCCACCTTCTCTCTCTCTCTCTCTCTCTCTCTCTCGATCGATCGCTATATGTCTCTGTATCTTTTCAATTCCTTTCTTTTTTTAATTCCCTTCAATCATCTCCTCTCTCTCTCTCTCTCTCTCTCTCGATCGCAAAGAGGCAGTGACGATGGTTTTGGAGTGTGGAACGGATGGGTCGATCGCCATCGAAGAAGTCTCGCCGGTGGCGTGGCAACTTGATTTTGGATCTTGTTGCAGCCATCCATGGCGGTGCTTCTTTCGACGATCGATCTCGTCTTTGTACCAAAACTGAGCCTCCCCAAACCCGAAACAACCCTTTCCTTGGTTGGCGTTATCTTAATGCGATGTTTGGTAGAGGTGTATGGAGTGAAAGATGGGAAGGCTTTTTCTGATTCTCGTCATTGAACTTTCCCTCCCTCATTCCATACATCGTCTAACGAACGTAGTGTTAACGATTCTATACGTTTTCATTTTCATTTGTTTCATCTTAATATACCCTAATTTTAACCAAACATTGTACTTTTTTTTGTTAATTTATCAAAGAAACGCATGCTTCCCTGTTATTTATTTATTTATGCTTTCATGATATTTCATGTTTTATATGCTTTTTGGAAGATTACTTTTTAGATGTCTCATTTTGTTTTTTTGTCGATTATTGCAACTTATCTGTTTTCCAAAATTCAGTTATAGTTCGCACAACTTTTTTCTAATTAGTTCCTGCTTAATTTTCTTGGTTTCATATTAATTGGATGATTTGATGGCCTTGTTTGAAGTTTCGACAGTGTATTTATCAAGCTTGGTTGCACAAATTTTGTGAAACTCTTGTTAATCTTATTTTTTTGTTCTGCAATTTGAAAAGAAGTTCCCGTTCTAGTTCTTTTCTCTGTAATTTTCTACACTTGTTCACGTTTATATGTTGGTTTAGTGGTGAAACATTTTTATCGGGTTACTCCAATTCGAAGCTCACCTCTCTTGTTTATATGAGCTTTCCGTTCCACAAGACTATGATGGCGTAGTTACATTACATGTGTATATTATTTCAGAACATAGGGGAGGAATTGTGATTCGTGCTATTCCTTTGGCTATTGAGATCGAAGACCCAGTCTTGAGGCCGCCAACAATTTTTCAGATGATGATGGCGATAGTGGATTTGCTTGGTCGCATGGGTTATAGCTAAATTCCTATTTTTGTAAACATTATTGCCAAGATAAGATTATTTTATGGAATCATTTATGCCCAATGGTTTTTGTAATATTCAAATGGTTTTTTACTCTTCATATTATAGTCAATACTGTCTTTACCAAAAAATGTTGAAATGGTGTATGACTTGCATTTTGATTCACTGTCTGTGTTACGGATCTTAAACATTTCTAAGCATGTGTTTAGTTGACTAAAAGTGTAGTTTGAAAGATCATGAGATACTTAGATTGCAGACAACGAAAACTCCAACCCGCGATGAGCGCATCAACCCTGGCCCGATTTCACAGTGGAAACCCTGGCTGACTGTTCGGCTCTGCTTTTTCCCGCTCACAAAGTTTCTGGTCAGCAAAGTGGATGTTAATATCTGCCTCGAGTCCTCGAGCCCGAGCCCGGCCCGCTAGTGTACAATTACCAAAATACCCCTTATATATATATATATATATATATATATATATATATATATATATATATATATATATATTAGTAAAGGACCTGATCACCTGAATAAACCCTAGGCCTTCACTTTTTTCATGGCTCTTCACTCTCACCTCATGTTTCTTCGCGCTTCTTCTTTCGCTTCTCTTCGTGAGAAACTCAACCGTTTCACATTCTACCGCCGCTTTTCCGCTTCACATCTCCGCTGCCTTATTCTCCGCCACATCTCGCGCTCTTCTTCTTTCGCTCGCACATCTCCGCTTTTCGCAGACCGCTTCGCACATCGCCGCCGTTTTCTCCGCTTCTCATCGCTGCCGATCTCTCCAAGGTCAAGGGCTTCTTCCTCGCTCTTCCTCTTCCTCTTCCTCCTCCTCCGACCGAATCAGTAATGCCTCTTGTTTTTTTTGGTTTTTTTTCTCGCTGTTACTCATTTCGCTGCAGCTTAATCTCATTTCTATGCAAAAAAAACATTTACAATTGTGGATTAATTCATTTCTATGCAAATACTGCGGTTGTCCAATTTGATATGTTGGAAAAGTTCAAAAGAATGCCACTATGATAAGTTGATTTGCCTTAATAAATGGATTAGAGGTGATATTAGGGCATATTGAGGATTTGAGTATTTGAGTTCATTATAAATTTGAAGCTTGAACCATTATCCTACTGCCTTGTTTATGAATTTTTCGTTTCTTTCTTGTTCCTAAGTTTAATTAAATTAAGCAAAAATAGCTAGAGTGTTAATCGCACTAAATTAAATAGAGTAGAGTAGTTATTTTGCAATTGTCGCTTTGAAGAAAACTCAATCCAGCTTGAATTAAAAAAATACTTTGAAAGTTGAGATTTGGAAGTTTTTCAATTCGCTTGATGGGCTATGACGTTGAAAATGCAAAGACAACTATGGCATGGCTTAAGGATTTGAAGTTGAGATTTGGAAGTTTTTCAATTCAGCATACCTTAAATTTTGTCTTATAACTATTTAGGTGTCATTTGGCCTTCGTTTGTTTCAGTATAGTTTAAAGTTGCAATGCTTAAGGATTTTCCTGATTCAATTAAGACTAGGCACTAGATTCAGGTTTTGCTTAATTTTGTTGTAACTGTTTTTTGATGCATTTGGATTTGTTGTAACTGTGTGTAGATTCTGATTTTTGCTTGGTTCGTTTTCATGTATGTATAATTTAACAGGTTATGGGTATGGCCGATATTGGTAATTCTCAACTACTCATTTCACAGAAACCGACAAGGCATCGAGATCGGGAGCACACCTCAGCAGACTCAGGCACTCTGGTAGCCGAGAGCACACCTCGTGGGGAGGCCGAGCACGCCAGGTGGAGACCGCAGATAATTGGAGGAGACAATACAAACACGCAAAGAAGCTTAAAAGTATTGTATGAGACCATTTTATCAAGACTAAAGTTAATGGAGAAGATAAGGCTCAATGTAAATATCGCAAGAAATATCTTGGTGGAAAATCAAAAATGGAACAAGGCACTTGCACCAACACATGGATATCTGTGTTCAACGCAAAATTAGCATGCGAGGAAACAATAGTAAAGTGGCAAACATTTCTTATGCCCAAGGCTTTGCATGGTAAGAACGAAGTCGGGTACCTAACTTATGATGTCGAGAATGCAAGGAGAGCTTGCAAATGCAATAATTATGCATGAATATCCACTTTCAATAAGGGATCATATTGGTTTTAAGAGATACTGTCCGCTTCTCCAACCATTATTTCAAGTCCCTTCTCGAAACACTATCAAAAAGGAGATATTCAAAGTGTATGATTCTCGAGAGATCAATGACCTTGAAGTGTTGGATAGTCTTGGCAAGGCAGAGTTGGCAATTACATCGATACGTGGATCAAGTGCAATCAAAAAAGGGTATATGGTCACAGCATCAAGATTACATATGATGGCTCTTGGACTTTAACTAGTCACATTTTGAGGTATTAATAAATTCTTGTTTTTATAATTTTTATGTTACATCTTGTTTAGTAGCGGTTTATATGATACGATGATTGAATCAGTAATCTTATTATGTTAGGTTCATTTACATTCCAGCCTTACACAAGTGATAGACTTGCTAATGCATTGGCTGAGTGTTTGATGGATTGGAATATTGATACTTAAATTGTCCACTTACTTTAGATAATTGTAGCACAAATGATTCCATGGTTAGCAAAGCTAAGGATAAGTTGCAGCTTAAACACTTTGTTGGCGGATGGGTCTTTATTTCACATGCTTGTCAGGCACATATATTGAATTTGATAGTAAAAGATGGGTGGAAGTAGTGAAAGACTGATAGAAAATATTAGAGATAGTGTGTCGTATTGGATTGCAACACCTAAAAGGAAGGAAAATTTGAGGAGACACCAAACAATGACGAGTCTCTTGCACTAGAAGTTTGGTTTTAGATTGTCCCACCGATGGAATTCCACTCTACAATATGCTTGAGGTTGCTATTTTATATCGTAGACGATTCAATGGGTTAAAACAACGTGATTCTCAATACAATTGTTTGCCAACTAGTTCACAAAGTGAAATTTGCAAAAGAAATTTGTGAAAAATTGGAAGTGTTCAATTCTATCACTAAGATTTTTTCTCGCACAAAGTATCCAACTGCAAATCAGATTTTCCAAGATCCGTGAGATAAAATTGAAATAGCTAAGTGGATTGGCTTAATCTCTAATGAATTGGTTAAACAAATGGCACAAAAGATGCTCTGACAAGTTTGATAAGTATTGGAGTGTCATTCATGATATATCATGGTCAAGCTCGTTGGACCCTAGATTCAAAATGGAGATGCTTGAATTTTATTATGACAAATTGTATCCGCTAACACTTTGATGAAATTAAGAAGGTCAAACAATTGTGTTATGATTTGGTTTCGACATCACTTGAAAATTAATCAAGTCTCCTGGTGACTCTCCAATGTTGGATGCTAATGTCGCTGGGTGATTCTTTAAGAGACTATGATGCATATATCATGAGGAAAAAAGAGCTAAGACTTCATTTGTTAAACCGAGTTGGATCATTATTTAGAGGAGGATGTTTTACCAAGAAGTGCAGATTTTGATATTTTAATGTGGTGGAAGTTGAATGGCATCAAGTATCCAACACTCCAAGTAATTGCAAAGGATGTCTTAGCGATTCCTCGTTTCTACCGTAGCTTCTAATCAGCATTCAAGACTAGCTGCATATCTTAAGTCCTCATCGTGAGTCGACTTCATTGGACTACTTTAGAGGCCTCGATGTGTTCCGTAAGTTGGTTATGGAGTGCTCAGAATGGAGGTAAGTTTTAAATAAAAATTCTTTCAAATATGTTATGAAATGACAAATTAAGTTTGTATATCTTAAGTTTGTATCGGATTTTATATTTGTAGGTGGTTCTAATTCTAAAGTAGGCAACGATTTTGCTACTTTACTCAACGAAATGGAGTCTGATGATGAAGGTATTATTTTATCTATTTTATTTTCTTCACATTTTATCAAGCTTAATGTTTATAATTTAACTTTCGGTTTTTTCTTTATACAGGTGAGTTGGTTAGTGGTGTTACTTCACTTGTTGAAGAGGATCGTTAGTTGCCTTGTTATTTAACGAATTTGTAACATTGCTTGTTATTTATATGTTGGTTTGTAATGTATTTTGGTGATGCTTAATTTGGGATTTGTGATGTACTTTGTGGTTGTTACTTACTCCCCTTGTTGGTAATGCTTTAATTTGTTGTTTGGATAATTTGTAATTTATGTCTGTTTCCAAGCATGTTAACAAATTAAAATGGGCTTTAACTTTCAGAGGGTTGCGATATTCTTCTCTTGTTTTGTGTTTTCCTGTACTTGGGCCTAGTTGTGTATGGCCTTGGCCCATTTCTGTGGTGTTTAATGAATGAAATTACAGTTTTCGAAAAAAAAAAACAAATTAAAATGGTTTTTTGTCAAAAAAAAAAAAATTAAAATGATTTTATAATTTTTTTTAATATTTATATTATAATTTGTGACGGGGGCGGGGGCGGGCCGGGGAAACCCGACCCCATCGAGCGAGGATGGGACCCGTTTTTCGGGCCGGCGGGGCGAGTTCGAGCTTTTTCGGGCGGGCGGGAATGCAAAAACCGCCCCCGAACCGGCCCGTTGCCATGCCTAACTTAGACTATTTCAAAGCTTAGTATTCAGATTAGTAAGTATTGAATACATTCCAATCAGTTTTGAGAGTCAATCTTTAGAAGATAGACGTCTTTCACAGTTTAAACAAGTACATATCAATAGTGTCCTCCATGATAATCCCAGATGGTTCCATACCCTCCCAATAAAAATTAAGGGTCTTTTTAATGTAAATCTAACTAATGTGTAAGATTAATGTGATCTTTTGCAAAATTCTAACTGTATTCAGTCACACAAATAGTGCGTTTCATATTTCATTTATATATACACTGTATATATTTGCTGAGGTATAGCAGTTATTTAATTTCAAACTGTTATTTATAACGGTGTGTTCATATTTAGATTCTCCATTTGAAAATAATAATTCAAATGAACGGATTGGGTTTAGGCAATCTTAGGAAATCATCGTGTTTTGTTTGGGTCTAGGCAAGAACGGATTAGCGTAACAACCAGGGGCCTTGACCCTTGCTTAGGGCTGGACAAAAAACAAAACTCGACCCGAAAACTAAAAAACCCGCAAGAAAACACATTAACGGTCCGAGTCGATTCATGGGTTCAGGTCAACGGGTGGTTATTTCAGTCACAAATGGAGTGGAATGGGTGGGCTCGGTGGTGGATTTTAAATCCATGGAAGCCTAATATCGACCGATGCTATGGGGTGTCCAGAAAGTAGCCCAATACTAATTTGTCTTATACTCAAGCAATAGCCCAATCCAAGTAGTGCGGGTCCTATACTCTCCCCAAGCAGTTTTTTTTTGAAGCAGCGGCTTTAGCCCAATCCAAATGTGAATTGCACAATCCAATATTTTTTTTTTTGTGAAATGTGCGAATGAAGGGCAAGAAAAAGGAAGAAACCCTAAATTTGTTTCATCTGTTGTTTGTGTCTCTCCTCCCTCCGTAACCTAGCGCAGCGCTGTCCCTCTCCCGTCTCGCTCTCCTCTCTGCTCGTTCTCCTCCCTCCTCAGTCATCCTCCTCCTCACTCCTCAGTCATTATCTCGCTCTCCGTCCCTCTCTTGTCTAGCTCTCCCTGCCTGATCTCATATCCCTCTCTCAATATTGGTTCACTCCCTGTAACCCTTAGCCGCAACGAAACATTTTTTCTTCGAAGAATCCTCAGGTCACTTAGCTCGTAATCAATCTCACCGAAGCAGAGATTCCCTTTCTAGCTTCTGGCAGACACCACTTACAATTTGTTCCCTTCAAAGTTTGATATTTGTGTTCATGTTGGTGTTCTGGTGGAGTGATGTCGTCGAAGGTCGTATACAAAGGGTGGATGGTGCGGTATGGTCGGCAAAAAATCGGGTGATTGTTCATTCACATGAGGTACTTCGTGTTGGAATAAGGTGATTCTATCGTTTTTCTTTCTATATTCCCTCTTTTTTTTTTGGACAGGGAAAGATAAATTTGGTTAGTTTTTTCTTTTTATTTTATTTTATTTTATTTTTTTACAATTTCCATTGATGGTCGTTAACTTCACTTCCTCTAAAGATTGTTTTCAACTTGTATGCTTGATGACCCACAAATACCCACCCGATCCACCCGTCAAACCGAGCCCGCACAAACTGATTCTCAACTTGGGCGGAGTTGGGCCCATTATATAGTTTCATGGGTTGGGTCGGATTGAGGTTTTTTGGCCCAAACCCGCTCGAAACCGTCCGGTGTCCAGCTAGTGCCTCGCTATTTTTTTAATTCTAAAAATATTTGTTTTATGCTGACTCTCTACTCCTGCCTTTTAAAAGTTCTTTTCTGAAACGTACGGACAAAAGTTACAAATATACTAGTACTAGTAACATACCCGTGCATACGCACGGGTGAGTAACACATTGTATTCGTTTGGTTCCAAGTCGAAGTGTTGTTCCCAATTGTCGACATCACTTTTTTTATATTCGACGTCACCTTGTATTCCTCATTGAGCTCGTTAAATTAATGAACCAGGCTTCGACTCGTTCAGTTCATGAGCTAGCTTCGTTTGGTTCCAAGTCGAAGTGTTCTTCCCAATTATCGACATCACTTTTTGCACGTCACCTTGTATTCCTCATTGAGCTCGTTAAATAAAATGAAGCGAGCTCGACTCGTTTAGTTCATGAGCTGCTCGTTTGGTTCCAAGTCGAAGTGTTCTTCCCGATTAGTCGGACATCATGTTTTTTATATTCGGCGTCATCTTGTATTCCTCGTTGAGCTGCGTCGGCGTCACCTTGTATTCCTCATTGAGCTTCGTTAAATTAATGGGTCGAGATCAAGCTCAAGAGATCAAACTCAACTGTCGAGATCAAACTCCGAGCTGTTGGTCCTCAGTGTCTGTCAATCGATCTCGACCAGGTTGAGCTTGATCTCAGGCGAGTTGGGCTTCGATCTCGACGACTTGAAGACAACTCTATTGGAGCATCAAATCAGTGTAAATAAATCATGTGAATAGTGCCGAGATCAAGCTCAGTAGAGATCAAGCTCGACCTGTCGAGATCAGCTCAGTGTTGGTCCTCAAGTTGTTGAGCTTGATCTCGAGCATTGACAGCTTGATCTCGAGTTGAGACTAAACTATCTATTGGAGCATCAAGACCCATCACAATCAATTTGTCGAAATAAATCATGTGAATAGTGTCCGAGATCAACCTTTGTCGATATGAAGCTCAACCGAGATCAAGCTCGACTTTATCGAGATCAAGCTCAAGCCGTTGGTCCTCAAGTATCGAAGTCAATCCCCGATCTCGACGGGTTGAGCTTGATCTCGACGAGGTTGAGCTCGAAGCTCGGCTGACTTGAAGACAATTGTTTGGTTCCAAGTCGAAGTGTTCTTCCCAATTATCGACATCACTTTTTGCGTCGTCACCTTCTATTCCTCATTGAGCTTCGTTAAATAAATGGCGAGCTCGACTTCGTTTGGTTCATGAGCTAGCTCGCTTGGTTCCAAGTCGAAGTGTTCTTCCCAATTATCGACATCACTTTTATATTAGCGTCACCTTGTATTCCTCATTGAGCTGCGTCGGCGTCACCTTGTATTCCTCATTGAGCTCGTTAAATTAATAGGTCGAGATCGAAGCTCATGAGATCAAACTGACAACTGTCGAGATCAAACTCAATTTGTTGGTCCTCAAAGCATTTCAGTCAATCCACGATCTCGGCGGGTTGCGCTTGATCTCGAGGTTGAGCTTCGATCTCCAACGGCGAAGACAACTATCTATTGGAGCATCAAGACCCATCACGTCAGTCGAAATAAATCATGTGAATAAATAGCCGAGATCAAGCTCAGCAGAGATCAAGCTCAACTGGTCGAGATCAAACTTCAGGTATTGGTGCTCAAGCTGTCAGTCAATCGATCTCGACAGGTTGAGCTGATCTCAACGAGGTTGGAGCTTCTCGGACAGCAGAAGACTAAACTATCTATTGGAGCATCAAGACCCATCACCATCAAGGGAAGAAGAGGGATTAGCCATGGGTGTCGACTTCTTCAAACTCTAGAGCCTTTGAAACATTGCCGCCCGGTCGGCTAAATTCGGCCCGATACGACCCTGAATCGCGTCATTTGTCGCGCGAGAAGGTGGTCGTCGGACTGAAAGCGGAGACAATGTTCTATAGGAAGGAGGAGGAGAGGGATCAATGAGATAGAAGGAGGAAGGCGTTTGGAAGCTGATTCCAAAGGAAGTAAAATTTTTGAATTTTGAAAAGAGTTGCTACGTAGAGGAGTGAAGTGTGTGAGAGAAGTTTGCTCTCTCCTCCTTTCGATTAGTCGCGGGAAACACGTTTTGTGTAGATCGAGTGAAAGTTTCAAGTTGGAAACTTTCACCGATATGAAAGCGAAGGAGGAGAGCTCCTGTTGTGTGTTGTTTTAATGCGGCTTGAATATTTTATTATTAAATATGAAATAGATTGTGCTTTCACTAAAAGAGGCATGAAAAAAAATATTAAAAAATATTGATGTGGTGAAACCTATCTCATTGATTGACACCTGCAAATTGTTACTCAAACAATGACTTCCATATGTATTGTCTTTAGATGTGACAAAGTCCTCTTTACAATTTGCTGGGTGCAAGCTTTACACTTAATTGGGAAAAAAAAAGGCATTACAAACAAAATAGGCTTTAATAAATTCAAATCAGGAAAAAAAAAATCTAAGACCGTTTTCAATGAGTGTTCGTTATTGGGTTTTATAAGCTAGCTAAGGAACGATTTCTTATTTTATTTTCTTCCATTGGAGCTCATTTAGGCGATAAGTTGGGTTTCATAAAATTAAGCAGAGTTTTTTATATAAGGAACAACCCTGTAAGAAATAAATCCATTTTCTCTTGCAATCAATCAATTTGCTTTAGAAGAATTAATATTTTAATTTGAAACAAAATTACTCACAAATAAAACAGTAGAAAAGTGTGGGCTGCTTAAAATTTATACTTAATAATGAAGCAAAATGTACAGGGACGGATTCAGGAAATTCGGGAAGTGGGTGCAAAATTATATACTATAAATATTTACATAAAAAATATATCAATACATAAGCGATAAAATAATAATATCACTATTATTAAACAAAAAAAATAAAAATTACAAAAGCTATAAACCCAAAAAATTGAAGAGACCAATATCTACGAATTATAATTGTTTTTAATGTGTCTTTATATTTTGAAATTATTGTATGATTTTTTCATTTTCAGCACTATTAAAATTATCTTTCTATATGTATGTGATCTCTGGTAAGATTGCACATTTGATTCTTCACAAAATTTATTACAGGAAAATTTCTTTCAACCGTTACAGTTGCCACAAACAAAATCAAAGTTAACTCCAGCGAGTAACCTTTTATTAACCCACTTAGGCAAATGACTAAACACATGATGCACATATAGGAAACATGGTGCAAAAGAAACTTACTCAAGCAACAAAGGAATTGTAAATAGAACAAAAAAAAGATTAAAAATGAAATGAAGAACATATGAAAAGAACCAGTAACAAAATATGAAGTTGAGTATGGATAGGGAATATTGAATAATGAGAGAAAAGGCAAAAATCGAGAGACAAGGAAAGAAGGGAGTAAAAAGAGTTGAATTAGAGCTTTTGTAGAGTGTTTGAGTTGATGGATTTTGAGAATTAAACAAAGTAGAGATTAAAGAGTATTTTAAGAAGTAGAAATAGAGAGGCAAAGTTAAAAGGGAGTAAAAAAAATTTATACTTTCTCTTAAAAAAAGAGTAGATGTGGGGCAACACTTAAAAAATGATAGCTCAATTTCTATTTTTTTACTCTTTAATAAAATAAAATTATTCATTAATTAGTAAAAAATAAATAATTTAGTGGGGTCAAATGCCTCCAATATCATGCAAATAGATCTATCCCTGAAAATGTGTACAAATTGCATGAATATGATGTGATATAATGGGAGCTACTTTTTTTTACAAAAGAAAAGTCATGGCATTTCATTAATAGTCAAAATTGTAATAGTACAAATGGTAACACGATCAACACAATTTTGGAATGTAGCAATATATGTAGCCACCCTACCAAGGTGTGATTAACTACATTGGCTTCCTTCTTAATAAACTCTACCATAGAGTTGGAAATAGAAGAATATAAAAGACTCATACGAACAAAAATAATAGTCTCATATTCAGCTTGGTCCTCGTGAATTTTTTTCTATGCTACCCACTTCAAACTTTTTATCCAACTTGAAGATTACCATGGTTATACCGAGCTCAATTGCCCTATGAATAGCATATAGAAGGCCTAGAGCTTTCAATTCATGCATATGGAGTCTGGGAGAGTACCAATAAAATTTCGCTTTGAAAAACTGTCCTCTCTCGTCATGTAAAATGAGTCCAATATCGATTGCAACTTGATGGTCAAAGGAGTATCTAATGTTAATAGCTCCAAAGACCAGTTCACCAAAGTTTCGTGCAACCTACAAAAAAGGCTTAATGCACTGTCAACAGATTTCCTCTACTTTATTTAAATAAACTAAAATTTAAAAAAGAAAAAGAAATAACGCATCCAACCAATAACACGAACAAGATATTTGAAGGTAGGAACTGTTCGAAAGTTACCCAGGCTTTGACAGTTTCAACTTGTGGTACTTAGTGGTCTTGGCAGGCCTGGAACCAGGACCTCATAATGGGAGCTACTTAATAGTGACATATCAACTCAAAATTGATTATATGAAAATTGCACATCGAAGATGCTCTAAGAGCACCTTTAACGGGAAGTAACTAGATGAGTTGCTTAAGTTACTTTTTATGAATCCAAATTATTACATAAGATTTAAGCAACTCATAAGAAATTCAACTAGTTTTTAATTCAATGGTGGTTCCATATAAGCAATAAGCAACCCATACTTGACCTCACATATTTATATTTTTTTTTATTTACACTTAATTTTGATTCAGATTTAAATATTCATTCAATTATTTTAATTAATAAGCATAAAAATATTAAATATTAAAAATGTAGAAAATTTATTTTCATTAATTTTTAGCATAATAATTTTAAAACAATAAGAAATATATAATATTATCTAATTAAAAATTATGCCAAATACGTAGCCTAATTTTTGCCCATTGTTTTAACTATATTTCTGTTGAGAACGAGAGAAAAATAATAATTTTAAAATGTTTAGTCAACATCAACCGTAAACCGGATGGCAACTAAATTTAAGGGATCAGACGTGTCACAGGACTGCTCCAATAGGAGTTTCATGTAAGCAACGTTCCATATAGTTACTGTTAGTAAATAAATTTAACTATTTTATAGTATTTCGAACATGCGTAAAAACAACGCAGTCGCACGGTGCCTTAGGACTACAAAAGCATTCACCCAGTGGAGTCGCCTATATAAATATCCGGGGGATAGAAAGATTGAAAGCAGATTAGGGTTTCGGCAGCCACACTCCAATCCAGAGCGAGACTTGTCTCTCTCATTGATGCTCCCACGGAATCCTAATCTCGTTGATGACGATGATGATGATAATAATAACAATAATAATAAATATCCACCTCCTTTTTTTCTAATACACCCTTCTCTCTCTCTCATCGCAAAGAGGCCGTGACGATGGTTTTGGAGTGTGGAACGAACGGATGGGTTGATCGCCGTCAAAGAATGCTTGCCGGTGGCGTGGCAACATGATCCGAAGGCTTGTCGGTTAAATCGACATTTTTGTCCTTTTTCCGAGTTAGGGTTTATGTATGTTCAGATGGTGGATTTTGGATCTTGTTGCAGCCATCCATGGCGGTGCTTCTTTCCGACGATCGATCCGATCTTTGTGCCAAAACTGAGCCTCATTGAAGCTGAAACCCTTTCTTTGGATGGCAGTTATCTTAATGCGATGTTTGGTAGAGGTGTATGGAGTGAAAGATGGAAAGGCCTTTTCGGATTCTCGTCGTTGAACTTTCCCTCTTTCGTTCCATACATCGTCTAACGAACGTAGTGTTGAAGATTCTATCTGGTTTCATTTTAATTTGTTTCAGCGCAAATTACCCTTACTTTCAAGTTTCAACCCAAGATTATACTCTTTTTTTTTTTTAACCAAGAAAGTAGAGAACAGTGATCTTTTATTATTATTTTAGACTCAGAACACGTAGAATACTGAATTCTGGGAGTTTTGGACGAGTCCATTGAGGTTTGCATCTTTGAACCCGTTAACAAGAATTGTCATTATCAATGAATTATGCTTTTGTTTTATTTGTTCTTGCTTGCATCGTGTTTATGTTTTGGACTAATTTTGTCACAGCTTCCTTTTGGGATTCCTCATTTTGATTTGGATATTAGGGGATAAATTTTACCTACCTTTTCGGTTTTTGTTGCAACATATTTGTTTCCAAAATTTTTGTTATAATTGGCACAATTTTTCTAAAGCTGTCCAAGCTTTGCTTTCTTGATTTCATATAAATCGGAATATCGGATGATGTTATGGTCTTGTTTGAAGTTCGACAGTGTTTATCAAGCATGGTTGAGCAAATTGTGTGAAACTCTTGCCAAACTAATTTTTGTTGTTGTTATGTTATTTGAAGAAAATTTCCCCAAAATAGTTCCTTTCTCTGTAATTTTTTATATTTGTCCACGGTTTCAAAGGTCACCAATATTTGGTTCTGATGCTCATGCTTTGAACTTGGCAAGTAATAAAAGTTTTCTGGTGTTAAATGCAAGCCATTATTATAACATTGACATTGACATTGTGAATATAAGCTGGTTACTCTAGACAACCGGAAGAATTGTTCTCATATTATTAATCTTGTGCTTGAGATGCTCTTTGTCCTAGGATTTTTGCATCATCAATGATAATCCAATGATATCACAAAGCATAAATCTCGTTCTGTGCAAATTGATCAACATTTTGGCTTATTTTATTGTTAAATGTTGTGACGTCTATTGGGAAAAATCCTCAGTCCCTTGTCGCCTCTTTAATAATGGTCTCTTGAATGGGAAGTACCATACAGAATGTGTTTCATGTGACTTTTTATGATAAGAGGCTGCTTTTTCTAACAATCACGAATTGTCGGTATAAGACCACTGAGATTTTCTGCTGCATATGTTAGTATAATCCTTCAGAATGACCGTAATGTTCAATTGTCTGGAATCCTTCATCGGTATAATCTCAAGTGTAACTGGTTAAAGACTACGGCTGCACTTGAGTTGATGGGACTATAAAGATTGGCAAATGTAAAGGGGAGGATTCCTGGCAATTGTTCAGCAGGTTAAAATGGAAAGAATGACCAATGCAAAGATGAGGATAATTTCAATTATTCTGCTGGAAAAAATTATACTGTGCCAAATTGCTGGGAACCAAGTGCCCCGTATTGTTGTCAGATGAACTTTCTGTTGCATTATGAAGGCATGGTTACATGAGTACTATATTATTGCGGAACAAAGGAAACGGGATGAATTCTGGCAATTCATTTACCCATTGAGATCGAAAGATCACGGTCTTGAGGCTGCTAACTAGTTTTCTGGGGATGATGACTACGAGGGATTTATTTGTTTGATGGCATGGATATTATTTGGAAATCCTATTTTGATGCTTAATGGTTTTGTGATATTTCGGTCAGTATTCAATGGTCTTTGTATCATTGTTGGAACTCTTTCTTTCCACTGTAACAAAATATTATAGTTGAAATGAACTTGTGATGCTTGCATTTCGTTTTACTGTCTGCGTTCACATATATTAAATATTTACGAGCATATGGGAATACCTTCGACTGTGGATTTGGATTGGGATAACTATTATGCATCCCGATTACCCTTTTTTTTCGCGGTTCTCTCGAAGCCGAATCTGGATTTCTTATTTTAGTCTTGCACATTTTCGTATTGCTTTACTGGACTTGAGAGAAGGCAGAATTTGCACTTCAGAATTTAGCTTTGATTAGGTGGTAAGCATAAATGATATCGTTTCGGTTTCAGTGAGTATATCAGTATATTTCGTAATCCAAACATAAACACAGTTTTAGTCCCCATATATTTCGTATCAGTATATTGGCTTAACGGGTTTTGCCTAATTGACGGTTTGTTGTGTTTAGTCCCAATATTTTTTTGGAGAACTAATGTCATATATGCATTCTAAACAAATCGAGATTTAATCAAATGCCATAAGAGATGTGGGGAAAATTGACGATTCAGAGGCCACCAAGTTAATCAAATTAATGACCAGCAGAAAGCATTGCAAGCACCGAAATTGCCACTAGGGAGAGAACAGAGTTGACACATGCCCTTGCACCTGAAGAGGGTGCAGGATTAGGTGGAGCACCAGTCTCAGGTTTTGTCAGGTTAATCACCGGAGGAAGAGGTGGGTCAACAACATTTGCAACCTCAAGAGGTGGTAGTGGGGCTTCTGCTGGTGATAGTAACTCAGCTGGAACAGTCTTCAATAGTTCACCAGGGTTTGCTGCTAAGATGGCAGGCACGTGGCTCGGATCACTACATGGGCTTCCTGCAAATTACAAAAAGGTACATCAAGTTAACTCTTGCTTGTGAAAAATAACATCTTACTCCATGAGTAAGACTACGGTCAGGGTTTTAAATCGCAATCGTGTTGACGGTCGCGTTGCAATCCTTGATATTATAGAGAATTTCATGGTCAAATGCGGTTAAATGTGGCCTCAATTGCGAATTCAGATTGACTCTAGGCAAAATTTTCATGCATTCACGCTGACAAACGATCTAGACCATCCGATCTTTAATCAATGGTACACATTTCAAAATTGAATTTTGTATCTCATTTGCTCAATTCGCAATGTGTGCCGTCTGATTCAGATCAGATGGTCTAGATCATCTAACTGCATGAATGGGTTAAAATTTTGACTGAAGTCAATCTGAATTCCTCAATTGCGGCCGCATCACGGTGACATCAAAAACCATTATGTCGCAATCCTGATCGCGGTCATGGACCTTTCTTTTAAAACCTTGAATATGGTTGCTTGGACCTAGACCAACTAAGAAAGCTGAAGAGGTTGGAACTACTTACTCATATATCTAGTTGCAGTGGCTGGAAAATCGGTTACAATGCCATCAACCTTGGCTGTTTGGATGTAAGTAGCAATCTCAATATTAGGATCTGACCAATAGTCGAATGCCAGCGACATGTATTCGTTTCTGAGACTATGGACGAATACTGTGAGGTTTGCATCTTTCAACTCCTTAACAACATTTGTTATTCCTGTCAACAAGGAATTAGATGCTTTGACAACAGAGGATTTTGGAAGATTTACTGCTTCTGCGTACTTCTTAATTTCATCCACTGTTTGTATTGGTACATCGCCTATTTTGTCTTGAATTAACAACACCCTTTTATAAGATGGGATATCTTTAAACTTGGATAGGACTGAAGTGTCATCTGATTGGATGAGGACTTGTTGTGTGGCTTGCTTGTCAAAGGTGGCATTGCTTAAAGCAGTGCTGACAGCACCTACAATGTCAAGACCCTTCTTTGATGCAAGGTAAGCAGCATTCTGTGTAGCAAATAGAGAAGTAGTAGTAAGAATTTTTCAAACAGAAGTATTATAAGGAGTTGGGGATGTTGCTCACCGGTATGTTGACCAAAATGCCAGAAACTGCCTTTGTCTTGGCCAATTCCAAAAAATCAGGGAGGGAAACAAATTTACCGCTATTCTTATTTGCTGGGTTTCTTTGGAAGTCACTGCCTTGAGGGTTGGCCATTTGAGCTGAAACAAGAAATTTATACTTTTAAGTTTGTTGTTGAAATCTTAAAGGTTGAATATGAAAATGGAACTCTTGTTCTAAGGAAGTATTTACGTTTTAATGTCTGAATCTCGCTCCATGTAAGGTCAAAGGAGAAAATTCCGCTTTTTGGTTGAAGTTCTGGGACAATGGAACTTCTAGACATGAATTTTGTCATAGCAGTGGTTTCTGCTATTAGGTCTGCAGAATCTGAGCAAAAGGCAATCCCATCTTTTGTCATTTGAACTGAGCAATCTATGATGTCAGCGCCATCATCTATTGCTTGTTGATATGCAAGGTCAGTGCTGCCTGGATAAACACCGCTCGCTCCATTGTTGCTTATGATCAAAGCTTGTCCTGCAAAAGCAAATATAGAAGGTTATAGATTTGTCATTTATCTGTTTTCTTATGTCATATCTGAAAACATTTTGAGATTAGTAATATACCTTTTTTGGGCAAAGTATTGTTGTGCGCAAAGCAGGCTGTAAAACAACAAAATTGTGAGAAAGGTTGAATAGGAGATTTGCTATTTTAGAAAAGATCATGAATTAAAGGCTGAAGATTTGTATTCTCACCAATGGCATTTGATGCTGTAGCTGGGAAATCAGTAACAACACCATCAACAGAATCTCTGTCTATAAATTGAAGATACTCAGCAGTAGGATCATAGTTATAGCTATAACTTGAAAAGAAATCATTAGCAAAACCAGAAGCATATACTTCTAGTCCTAATTTATGTGCATCAGCTACGAGTGCTGTGGGAAGTCCTAGATATTTGTCTGGTTTAACTGGCAATATGTATTCTTTTGGGACCATTATGCCTGATGCAAATGATTTGATTGTCGCGAGATCCTTTACAATAGCGCCGTATGGCTGCCTGGTTGATGGTTCAACATCCATAGCGTTATGAAGTTGAAAGATGACCTTAGTTGCCTTGTTTGATTTCCCACTGATACTCTTCAAGAAACCAATATCTGAAGACGAAACAAACTCTATTTGATAAAGTCTCAATATTTCCAGAACATTATCTACCATTTTGATTCCTTGTTGAGTGTAGAATGCTGCGTTCTGCAATGCAACAAAAGGGTTCTATTATTATGTTACACAACCGGAAAAGAAAGAAATTAAAGAATGCCTTGTGATGCTTTAGGATTTTCAATTTTAACAGAGACAGAGAGGAGAGAACCTGAACATTCAACCAAAACCTTGGTGCGGATTTGCCGCCTAGCAGAGCATCAACATTAAGAACTGGGGAAGCACCATCGTAAAAACTGGGTCGAGAAAATATGGCCTGATTCACTGGAATACATATCAAAGAGCAAATCTTCAATTCCAAAACTCAAATGAGGTTAACTAGTTCTGAATTTTTGTTTTCGTCTACTGTAATCTTTTATCTACAAATCATGAATAGGTCTATTTCAATCTGTAATCTACATTTGTTTGATTATATTGGGTTTATTTTCGGTCTAGACACTCGTGTCTAGAAGTTGTAGTGAATCCCAACTAATTCGAGTCAAGCCGGGTAGACTCATTTAAGGGGGGGGGGGGTAAAACTCTCCCAGAATCCCCCCCCCCCCAAAAAGTCTTGAATCAGAGACTTTGCTTGAGAAGAACCAAATTCCTTGTCACATAGACCAGCCGACACTGGTCACTATATTAGGTTATTCACAACTAAATTGCTTGGGTTGTAGTCATGGTTGTTAAACTTTTTATGGCAAGATTTCCTAAGCACAAAAGCAGTGAAGAAAAATGTAGATTGATATAAGACTCACTTGATACATTCTGGTCAATCTGAGCACCAGTGTAATCCACAGAAAAGTGTCCCTGCACATCCCTTCCATCGACATTATAGGTCTTTTGCTTAGGATCAAACAATGCTATAGTTGTTGCATTGTCAAGCGTTATCCCCGTGACACAAAATGCACCAGCATCTTTTGTCATCTGAAGATTGCACAAGAAAATGCTTATGTCTTGTGATAGCCCAATTGCTTCCTGAGAACCTTCTGGGAAGAGTCCCGAAAAACCACCACGGGCTATTACAAGAGGCTCATTGCCTGCAATAAAGAATCACAACGTTGAACATTGCCACAAGAATGAAAACAAAGTTAGGGAGAGAAACAAATTAGCATTATGGTTACCAACCACTTAATGTTGACCATTTCTGGATTGGGGCAGGAGTTATAGGATGTTGTGGACCTGCAGGTTTTTGGGCCACTGTTGCGTGAAGCAACAATGAAATCAGAAACAAGGTTCTGATCATTTTATTCTCTTCCTGTCACAGTTCAAAATCTCAATGTCAAAAATCAAAACATGCAATTATAATTACAAAGAACAGTTATTGGTATTTGGAATTACAATGCCTTAATTAGGATATGTTTCTATTCAATCAAGCCTTTAACGTTCATTTTGCATTAAAATTTCTAAAGAAGAGGGTCCAAAAAGGAAAGTGTGAAGAGAAAAGGTTATGAAACATACCCGAAAATTGATGCTCATAATTTGATGTATTAGATGGATGAAACAGGCATTCCCTTCCCTATGACAGTTTTTTTTTGTTTTTTTTGTTTCCTTTCTAGGGAAGACCCTCAAGGGAATGTGACGGAAAAAAGGAAGCAAATTGGTGAGTAAGATTGACTCACAAATAAGAATTTTTCTATTTTTCTACGTATGTTCAGGCGCATAAATAGGTAGCTGGTCAGGATTTCCATTGAAAGGACAACCATTAACGTTATTTTTGGTATCTAATTTACATTGTCTGCAGCTGATTTTGGTTATATCTCTTCTTTTGTTTGTTACATAAAACAAACTTTTTGTACCCAATTGGGATACAGACCAGATTTACGATACGAGGTTGACTCCTGACCATTCATAAAACTCCACATACGGTTTCGTTTAATACAGTTTATTACATGTAACTTTGACTTGTCAATTTGTGGCTTTGTCAAAATAAAACTCCACATACGGAGTATGTATTATGAATGTGTTTTTATAATATTTTTTTTCCTTCTAATTTTTATTTAAATTTTTAAAGAAACATGATCTTTATCCTACGCACACATTATTTGATCCATTGAAAGACATATTCAAAGGTATCAACGAGTTTATAGCGGACAGAACGCTGCTGCTTATAATTTTTACCACAAACCCGTTTTTTAAAGAGGATTTAACTGCTGTGAAGTAATAAATGCATTTAAATAATAACGCACCGAGTTTTGAGTTATTTATTGAAAATCAATTATTAAATTATAATAAAAAATACGTCAAGTTTAGGCAGATAGTACTCGACCATGTGCGATCCTGCAGTGGCTGACAAGTTGAAAATCCAGTGAGAATTAGAACTGGATGAAACAAAAATAATTCTTGTAAGCATTAAGTTAAATATGCATTACATTACACTTTGATTCACAAGTTTGGAATACCTACATCTGTTGTTTTTTGCATATTTTTCTTTGTCTTGATTATTCAATCCTGAAGTTAACTGTGATGTATTTGATATTTTTCTAGGCGAGGTTTTTATTTGAGAATTTGGCTTTAGTTTCCAATAATATCATGCAATTCAAGATTCACGTTGTTTGAGAATTTGGTCGGTTTGATGGGAACTTATCAATTAAAATAAGTTCATCGTTCTTCGCTTACGAATAAATTCTTCTAAGTTTATGGAAAGGTTACATGAGAAGGTTTTTGAAAAATTGAGTTGCAGAGGTCAGTTTCAGCTTATACATCAAGTTATTGTTAAGAAAGTTTATAATTATTGTAAAATTCTTTTAATATTTCTTTTTCTGTAAGTGTGGAAAATTTTATATTCAAACTGATGGTTGGCTGTTTATAATACTGCATAGCCAGAACATCCAAAAATTTATCAAGATTCAAGGGTGGTTAAGTTGCATATGTTGAACCACTGGGATCACTTAGACATCCAAAAGACCAAAAAGTCATTAACAATTATAACTCACTAGTTGAGAGAACGCAAAGAAAAATAGAACCTAGTGTTGTTAAGTTTTTTGTAGAAAAATAGTTTTTAGCCGGAAGAATGATGAATGAACTTTTGTCATGTCTCTTTAATGCAGTAAAGTTTTATAAATAGATAATAGATAGATTATGACGAAAACCTTTACTTCTATACTTTTTTCCTTTATAATTTTTTCGGCAAGATGTGCATCCTAATTATGTGCAATTTACTGTCAAAAAAATTTAAGTGCAATTTAATTTTTCAATCTTGATTTAAGGATCCTATATGTAAGTTGGTGGGCTTTTCTCATTTCCTTTGACACTCTCCATAGTTTTTATTTATTTATAATTTTCTTATGCATAGATTTCTGGGAACTCGGGGGTTGGGGCATACATACATATACCATGAAGTGTTTCTCCATGAATTCCTTTATTCTTTTCACTCAACATATTATTTTCTGTTTACAGAGAACATATTATTTTCTGATCTGAGTGTAGTATCGCAGGTACGTTAAGAAAGCTCCGCATCTCATTGTTCTATAACTACGATTTCGGTCTAGGACATAAATGCATGCGTATGTGTGGTTCTTTCTTCAAGCTTTTTGTAATTAAATTTTTGGTCTACGGCTATGGTGCTATGCATGTGGCATATATGACTGTTCTTAATTTATTCCATTAATTCTTGTACTCAATTGTTTTTTTATTTATGATTTCAACCTTTTCCTTTTCTATATTTTATTTTGGTAGCTTAGCATTTGTTGGTTGCTAAATAGACAATTCTGTTTATCGCATGAAGTGAGCGACTTTTGCAAATTAACATATCAAGACATTCTGAAGTTGACATCATCGATGCTCTTATCATAGCAAAAGAGGTTTTCCAGGAGAATTGTCATCCTTAAAGACCCCAACGACCCAAATGAAATTGCATGTTTCGGGAGCAAGATAAGGTCGTCATTTCTTATTTTGCCTGTGCATTACATCTTTTATTGTCAAATAATAAAAGACTCGTTTATTTCTAGTGTTTCCTGTTTTTGTTTTTATTTCTTCTGAAAATAATAATGGTTAAAAATGCATTTTGGAAACTTTTAAAAATACATTTTTGAAAACAAATCCAATTTTCAGAAATTCTGAAAATGCTGAAAAGCTATTTTTAACGTTTCCAAAAATATATTCTAAAAATACCTTCAATCTTCTCTGTGTGGCAATGCCTTCAACATCTTCTCTGTGTCACAATTGTCACATTTGCGACAAGATAAATTGAAAATGTTTCTAAAATGCATTTTGGAAACCTTTAAAAATTCATTTTGGAAAACAGATCCAATTTCTCTAGAAATTCTGAAAATGCTAAAAAGCTATTTTTAACGTTTCCAAAAATATATTCTAAAAATACCTTCCAACTTCTCTGTGTGGTTTCTAGAAAGCAAACAAACACTAGTATTCTCACACATTGTCTCCTTACATCTCTTTTTATACTTCATTTTCTCTCTACTTTTTCTTTCCCATCATACTTCATTTTTTTTTCCTTTTTATTTCTTATCTCCCATCATGCGACCTATCATAACTCTTATTTTCCCCTCTTCTCTTCGTATCTCTCTCCTTCCCAATACAGTGTATACACTCCAAAAAGGTGCCAGACAATCTATATCCTTTTTTCTATCTTCTATTTTCACGGTTGATTATAAAAATATAATTTTATTTCTTATTTTAATGATTTGTTTAGTGAACAATGAAAGCAATATTTTCTTGTTTTCGTTATTTCTTATACAAATGCATAAAAAAAAGGATACAGAATAAAAATAAAGTGATATTCTTGTAATTAAACGCGAATACAAAATATAAGAACAGAAAAGTCTTCAAAAAAATAAAAACCCAAGACAAAGTTGAAACATTTTGTTCTATTGTTTTTGTGGCAAATTTTTTTTATCAACTATTCAGTTCTATTGTAATATCCATACGGTTTCTCTTTTGTTGTTTGCCAGATTATTTTTCAAATCGAAATCCAGCTTGGACACTTTTTCTTTGGAGTTATTATCTGAAAAACCATCGGGATTTATGATCTAGTTCGGACACTCCACAATGATATGTATGAATACATGACCATACCCTTATCTTTTTCACATGAACCATGTGCAGTGTCATCTTCATCTAGATAAAGGATAAATCATCGGACATTGCTTGGCCAAAAAATTCAAGAAGAAAAATAAAAAGTAAACAACTAAACATCACTGCAAAGTATCAAACATTGGATTGCTATGTTACACGGGTACGGGTGCAGAGATACGAGATTTTTGCAATGATTTTACACGTGATACGGGATACGGGTACGCCCTTAATTTTGTAGTACCCATGCTTCATAGTTAGATTGTCACCAAAACAGTAAGACCTAACACAATCTGAGCATCAAACACCAACTTAACTAAAGTTCACATCTTTAGTCTATTTACAGAACAAGCCATTACATGCATTATAGAGATCCAAACTAATTAATACCCAAAAAAAAAAAGAGAGAGAGAGAGAGAGATCCAAATTAATTTGCTCCTATTAGAGTTCTTGACCCTTTATTTATGACATGAAATACTTCTTCAGCCAAATTACACAACACTGTCCATACCTATTTATTTCCCAAAAAGGGATTTGATCCACCAGATGCCTTTAGTGTCTTGGGGTCCTTCTTGCTCCGGTGGAGGATCACTCTGTGGAGTTTTGCGCAGTTTGCTCACATCATATCCTTCACCCTTAGCTTTCTCAACAAGCTGGTTGTAGATTTCATCATCCAAATGGGTCTTCCTGCATAATATCTAGGGACCAAAATGATCCAAGTTATGGTAGAAAACGAGCATATCATAAAGAAAGATATTCACAAACCAAACAAATGCATTTTCTAGCTAACAAGCAATACAATACATCCAAAGTTCTAAAAAACAAGGTCCATGACTGCGATTTAGATTTAGGCCACAATATCATGACTTTTTATGTTTTTTTATGTTTCTGCAATAGTTGCAACCATATCATGATATTTTATGTCTTTACAATTGCAACGCAGACCGCATTTAACTACAATTCTCTACATGTGTAGAGGATCAAGGATTTCATCACCACTGTGACCACAATTTAAAACTTTGAACACATAGTCAATTTCGCTTCTTTAGACTTCCCTTACATTCCAAATCCATTACATTTTTTAATGAAAAGCCCCTAAAATATTAAACAAAAAATGCACAAACTTTCTAAGCATTTGGGAAATCAACCTTAATAACCGATTAAAATAATGAGAGATTCCGAATTCTGACATATTAAGGGTTTCAAAACTTGTCCTTTCTTGTTCCAACCCCATAAACATAATCACATTCACACACTCATGAGAATTGAAAAAGAGAAAACCTTGACATGAAAAGTAAAAGGCAGAAAGGGTTAATTTAATTACCCAGAGATATTTCCTGCTAGGCTGGCCAATGAGAGCATACTGATAATCATCATCAATGTACAAAACCCAGTAATCCCCAACAACAGGGATGATAGGCAAGAATGGAGGAACATAGAATTTGACCTTAAGCTTGGCCTCATCGCTTTTGGGATCAGCCTTATAAGCACTTCCCTCTATGTAGCTTCTCTTACCACCACTCCAAGTCTCATTGAGAACGTGCACAGTCCCATCGTCGTTAAGAGTGTAGGTGGCTCTGGTGTTCACGCCATCACTGGGTTGAAAAAATGATGGGAAACACGCTATCTCGTACCACCGACCCATGTACCTCTTCAAGTCCAAACCTTTCACAACTTCCATCTCTTTGTTCGCCATTGTTGGGGAGAGAGAGAGAGAGAGAGACGGCAGAACAGAACAGAAGAGAACAGAATAGGGGTTTGCAGTTTTGCACTTTAAACGGTTTCTTAGTGTTTTGTTGTAACAAGAAGGGTTTAGGCTGGTCTTGAGATTGGGAATGGAATCGGATTGATTTTCTGTGTGCATTATTTGTAGGAGAAGCCGGGGTTGGGGGTATTGACGTGGACATGTTTGGGCCTTACACGTGTAATAGTACCGATAGAATGTCTGTGGTTGATAGGGTATTAGGAATTAGGATTGCCCATAGGATTAGGATGGGTGTTTCTAGTATGTTATCGTAATTATTTATTACTTGTCAAAGTTGGAGAGGGGGACTTTATCAAAAAAAAAAAATGGTTAGAGAGTGGGACCCCACAGAGAGGTTAGTTGTGTTATTTGTATATTTTGGTAGTTAATGAAGTGTTAAATTTGGTTAATCGATATACAAGTTGTCGCAACTCATGAACTATTAACTGAATTTTATTAATCACAATTTTAAACGTCATTAACCACGATTTTTAGGTATTCAAAATTGTGTTGAACACCTAAAAATCCCAGCAAATAAATGTCGATTTTTTTGTCTCATTGTACAAATATTAGGGATGGCAAAGTAGGCCTGGCGGGTAGTGAGTACCTCAACTCTTGGTGTGTACAACGCCTGCTTTGACCCACCAACTCTTGAGTACGGGCGAGTGGGATAAACCGACCAGTGCCTATGTATATATATATTTTAATTTTTTAAACCAATTTTTATAGTTTTTTTGTATTTTGGGCGGGCTTAGGCGGGCCATCCCGCTATTTTTTAGGCAAAAATTCGTTTTTTTTGTCTTTTTTTATTTTTAAGGCAGGCCATCCCGAGGTGGGGTGGGTTTGGCTCACTTTCTCAACCCATCTTAAATTGGCGGGCCGCCCCGCCCCTCCCCCGGTTTTTGGTGGGCTTACGGCAAGGCTGAGCGGGCTAGCCCGCCAATTTGAGGCGGGTTGAGAAAGTGAGTCTAGCCCTCCCCTTTGTGGGTTACAGGGCTAATAATCTCTTTGATACGTCATTAACCTCGATTTTTAGGCATTCAAAATCGTATTGAACATCTAAAAATCCCAACAAATAGATGTCGATTTTTTTGTCACATTGTACAAATATCATTTCTGAAGAGATTATTAGCCTTGTAACCGTAGTGTGATTTGTGTTTGTGAATCTTCTTTTTCCATTTTTCCTATCTGGTAACAAAAGTGATTCCGTGATTGGCCTGATTGGAAAATGCCAAAATTAAGTCAATTCAAGTGTGAAGCCTTGAAGCCCAAGAGACAATGCTTCGCGATCAAGAAATGGATCGTGGACCAGTGTGTCCATTTCAATCAAATGCTTGAAGCTGAACTGAAGCCACCGGGTGACTTAAAAGAAACTGCTTGCAATTTTTCATAGTAAGAATAATTACAATACCAATAATAGCTGCTATATTATCAATTTTGTTACCGACAAATTGGTCTGAATTATGTCATTTGATGAGAACACGTAGATGCCATGGATTGATAGCCTATTTGCTTCTCTGTTTGCATCCACTTGGCGTCGGTTTGGAACCACAGTGGGTGAAGGTCGAAAGCACGTCACTTTTTAAGCTCCAAATCTGGGACATGTATAGGGAGGTGCCGACATGGACTCTAGCCATTCTCTTCCTATTGGTGAAATTTTTTTGCTCGGGTGACTAACAAGTGATTACATTGACATTATTCTCGTATTTTTGTTTATTCATTGTTTAGATAAGAGTGTAAAAGTGATATGTCTAATAGTTTGAGTGATCAATTGTCATGAACTTTTTAGTTTGAGTAATCAATTTCGTAAAATTAAAGAAAAAAGATTAACTTTTTATCTCATAAATTGTATTATAAACTTATTAGAATGACTTCAAGTTCAAGTTTAATTTGGGGATTATTGTAGTTTTTTCTTTACTTTTCTCATAGCTCTCGTGCGTTCATTTTCTTGATTTTTCCATCACCTGTACTTTCATTGAGTTTATTTTTTTTTTTCAAAGCAATGCGGTGCGGAATGTTTAGCTAGCCCCTTGTGGGAATGATTTATGGACTCGTCTCTGCTCTAAGCTATAGCTTCCAGCAAAATCACGATGTGTGGGCATTGGGACGCGTTATGGACCCAGTTCCAAACAAACATTGAATAAAATTCAAGTCAAGGTAAGAAGTTATTATGTCCCAAAAAATAGAGTTTTGAAAGGTGTGCAAAACATCTCAACATATACCCAAACATGCTATGTGATCCTCCAAACCTATGTCTACACAATGAGGAAATTTTCTCAATTTTTCTATTGATATAATGTGATTTGTTTTGTGGCTTTGGCTAGGGTGGGAGATCACATCATGTCTCCCGCCATGGGAGACCACTTATTCCCATTAGATTGAAAAGAACCACATCATAATATCATGGATTGTCTGTAGTAGGGGTGAGCAGGACCCAACTCAACTCGAAGACACATCTCGTCCTTGTCCCATTTGACCCGTAGAGTATCAGGTTTGTTCAGGTATAGGGACGGGTCAAGGCCTAAAGAATGGATCTGACCAAAACTTAGGGATGAGTTAGAGTTAGGTATAACTTGTCCCTTACTCACCAATTTATCAGTTTTATTATGTTTGTGATAATATTTTTATACAATAAAATATTCAAGTTGGAATCCATGTTAGTAGTTAGTAATCTTCTAGCAAAATACAATTGTAAGAGTCATGTTTGACTTTGAGTACTTGGTAAAATACTACAAATATTAAATCTTTCACATCTAAGTTTTGGTCATAATTGAATAATCACTTTATATCTTATTAAAATTGTCCTTCAGGACAACCCAGTCTTATCATAAATAAACCAGGTCTTAATTTGACGCGCAGAGCATTGGGTTTGTTCGGGTCTAAAGACGGGTTAGAGACTAAAAATTTGGCTGGAGCAAAGTTTAGGTCGGGTTAGAGACCCATATAACTCGTCCCAACCCGTCCTTTGCTCACCCCTAGTCTGTAGCATAACATTTCATTCTCTCCTTTCTTTCATTCTTGATTCTTCTCCACAACCCTCTGACCTCACCATCCAACCCTATTCTCATTCCCTTTACCCATAACCTCTTTTCTTTTCCTCATCCCCCGTCATGATAACCACCCTCAGAACTATCACAGGACCACCACAATTCAACGATATTTTATCTGGTAGGCTTAAAATCCGCTGCTACAACAAGTTCAATAGCTAATATGAAGCACATAAATAATGGAACACAAACACAGTACCCATTCATATTCTTCATCATGACACACAAGTTCTAAAGCCACGAAACCACAATTTTGTTTTCTTACTTCCAATTGCAAACACTTGTTGTATGTGATGATTACAATCTTCTTTTTTTGTCATAGTATAGATGGATAGCAGGGAGAGGGGAAAGTTAGAGGGGAGGTGGAAGTGGAGCGGTACGGATTTGAATCCTACTCCTAGCGTCCACACAGCTCTTGCGTATGTTTTACCACCAGGCTGTGCTCTCTTGACGATTACAATCTAACACACCTAGAAATGGAAAACAAACAAAGATTATAAATTTGATGAAAATATATGATTTTTACAATACAAGTAGACCAATTTTACAAAATTTTCTTTGTTAACTGTTGGTGTATTAATTATTGTCATAAATGCATTATGAAGTTTAATGGTTTTTGGGAGTGATGCACATAGTATTCATTTGAGGACAAAATTGATAAAAAAAAAATTAATGCTACATTGAAAGAAAAAATGACAATTATTTTGAAAAAAAAATTATTTTTCTAAAACGACAGCCAATTAGAAAAGGAGAGAGGCTATTCTTTTCAACTTCTCCCCCTTCTACCCCTCTCCATCTTTCTCTCTCCAAGCTTGAATCTCTCACTCTCATCATCTCTCAATTCTCATTATTTGCAATTGATATGTTCATGCAATGTTATTTTACCTTGTGTCACCTACACACATATTTTATAAGTCGTAGATCCCTAATATGTTTGATAGCATACATTGGTTTGAAAATCAAGGAGTGTTTATAGTTCTTCACAAGGCTTAATAAAACAAATGGATTAGAAATTTTCTCCTGCTTGTTTTAACATAGTTCAACAAATACGTTGCTACGTTACTATCATAATTTCGTACGACTGCAAAATGTGCATTATAATTTTTTTTTTACACCAAAATTATATATCTACAAATGCGATTGTGATAAAAAGATAAAACGTTGAGATGGAATACGTGAATAAACATAAAGAGAGAGATTAAAAAGTGTAAGATGAGTAGAAAAATGTAAAAAATTGGCATGTGTATTAAAAACTTTGGTAAATTAATATTGAAATTGCACAAATTTTTTTTTTGGGTATTTAAATTGCTCAAACTCTGACTGTAACATTATTATAATTATTAAATTTTTATAAGAATTGATATATTATAACTGACATTACATTGTGTTTAGTTTCATGCCACGTCTGTGTGTTTAAAATAAGAAAAAATAAATGAATAAAAAAAGTTACAATACATTTCATTCCATTTAATTTACTTCTCAAACGATAAAATAAAAATTTTATTTCGTTTTATTATAAAATATTCAAATAATGGAAAGAAAAATTTGTTTTTTTTATGAAATGTGTTCTATTTACCCACCAAAAAAAATTCTAAACCCACCAAAAAAAAATTGAGTTCTATTTTCTGTTATGCTTGTTAGAACAGCAACAGTATAGAAGAAATAAGGAAACGAAAAACGCAAAAGAGACACGATATTTGGTCACGCTGTTCGACCAATGGTTGCCTACGTCAGCGACTACAGAGCAGCTGTAGTTCCGTTTTATTTCTCAGTGAAGATTAGGGTTCAGTGTTACAAGCAGTATATATAATATTGCGCAACAGATTACAACAATACCTCTGAATCGTACCGCGGGGGGCTTCACCCCCCGCACCCCCAGTGCGCCTCCCGAAACATATTTGGGCCGAGCCCATGGGCTGGGGGGCGAAGGGAGCTTCGCAACGCTCCGCTAGCTCAGCTCCCCCGCCCCCTAGCCTTTTTGATGTTGCATCATATGAGCCATACTCAACAATGCTTATCTTAAAAGTTTAATTGATATGCACAGAAATTTTACACTGGTATCCAGTCATATATCACCATTGTATCACTTTATTATATCATTTCTTAAAATATCTCAACAAATATCTACATGGTGGGATATGATTAGATGACAGTATAAAACTTTTGTACACTATCAGTGCATATCAATTAAACTCATTTTCAAATAGGATAATGATGGATAGTACGAAGCAGTTGCAAGCGAAAAGTAACGAATGAGTTAGGAAGGTTACATCTGGCTTTATCTTATTTTAATATTTATTAATTTTTAAGACTATAAAACTCAAGCTACTGTGAATTCACATTGATTCTTAGAAAAACTATTCATACGGAATAGCAATGCTCTTTCAAATATAATATGTGTTTCCAACAAGAGTTTAATTTATACGCACCGTCGGTATAAAAATATTTTACACATACATTTAATGAGGTGATGTCACATCATTTAATGAGTTTAAAAACACATGACTTGTCATACTCATTAAATAATGTGACAACACATTGAATGCATGTGTAAAATATTTTACACCGACAGTACATATAAATTAAATTCTTCCATCGTTATAAAAAATAGAAATAGTGGTATGCACTGTCAGTGTAAATTAGTTTTACACAGACATTCAACAAAAGCTCATCATTTGATAGTTATTTTTAAAATGCGGTTACAAAAATGACTGACATAACAAAATAATGAATTCTTATTGGATGTCTGCGTAAAATTTGTTTACACCGACTATGCATATCCTTTAAACTAAAAAAAATACTTTTGAGAATAAATAATATTTAAACTCGTAGGCAAATACCATATTGCCCAACCGTGATTGGTGAATAACCTTGGGTACGGGTACCCCTGAAAGGAAACTAGGGTAGCCAATATCCCAGACTGACCAAAGGATCAAAGCGATAAGATAAGCCAACTTCAACCCCCACTATGCCATTTTCATCCTTTCTCAATTCCCATCACCATAACCATGGAAGCCACTGCCACATTGCTCAGCTTTGCCCTTCCATCCGCCAAAACCCAAACTTTCCAAATCCTAAACCGGCCCATTAACCCACTGAGCCCACCCACATCGTGGAAACCGAGACCCACCTTCAAAACCCTCCGCCACCACCGTCTCCCTTCCATCAACGCCGCAATTTCTCGCACGAAGAAGGAAGAAACGGTAGAGAGCGTGAGAAACCAACTCGAGAACTGCTACCTCCTAGCGGGAATTAACTACAAAGGGTTCACTGTGAAGCAATTCCAAGACCTACGGAAAACGCTTCCCGAAACAACGAAACTGATAGTGGCGAAGAACACGCTGGTTTACAAAGCAGTGGAAGGAACACAATGGGAGATGTTGAAGCCTTGCATGAAGGGAATGAATGTGTGGCTCTTCGTTCACACGGAAGAGATACCTTCTGCTATTAAGCCTTACAGGGAGTTTCAGAAGGAGAAGAAGCTTGAAGAGAATGATTTCACGGGTGCTGTTTTTGAAGGAAAGTTTTATGGTCCTGATGAGTTCAAGAAACTTGAAACTTTGCCGACTCGTGCTGAGATTTATGCTAATTTGTTGGGGTCGTTGAAAAGCCCTGCTTCTGCTTTGGTTAGCACTATTCAGGCACCGGCTAGAGAACTTGTCATGGTTCTTAAGGCCCATGTTAAGAATCTTGAAGAACAGGCACAGGGTGCTGCCCAATAGATAAGTTTTCCCTTTTAATTTTATATATGATATATGTCTTTTGTTTGTTGCATTTGAGTCGGTATGTTGTTCCCTCCGTTTATGCGTACAATTACAAATGTACATTGATGTGTTTTGCTTGTATTGGAAAATGTAGAATGGTGCAAAGTCTATTTTTTCTGTTAGGGTAGGGATGCTGCAAAATTTGTTCCTATTGAATGATGCAATTTCAACAATTATTGGTTATCAATTGTTGTGTGCCCCCTCCCCCTCTTTGCTGGTTTATTGAAGTGTTGGGATCTTGTATAAATGATTTTGTTCTGTGGTTGAGGGAGGGAGGCTTGCTGTAGAGAGGAACCTAGCTATTTGGATTGTTTGATATCACTCTGGACATTGAGGTTCATTTTGAGTGTGTTCACATCAAATGAGTTTGTTCCGGTTGTAGTTACATTTAGAGAAGTTAGTCTTTGGGAGGTGAATATTGGAAGGAAAAAAGTGTGAAAACTGGACTAAAAATTTGGGGAAAGTCAATCCATTTTCTTGTCTTCCCCCAAATTTCCCCAAATTCTGAAGTGTCCACATGCTATTTGAATTATGGAATGGTATATAACTATAACATGAACACACACTCAACTGGCATCTGAACATGTCTGTGAGTCTAAACAAAATTTCATGGATGAATAACACCCATACCCCGTTCACTTGACTTATAGTCCTACTCATTGTATTGAACCAAGAGTATCTTATAGCAGCAATCCACAGCAAACTGTGTGTGAAAACTGGACTTAAAATTTGGGGAAAGTTAGTCCATTTCTTGAAGTGTTTGTGCTTCATACCTGTGAATCTAAGCAAGCAAATATGGATCAAGAACACCCCTAACCCCTGCTCTTAATTCATACTCACTATATTGAACCAGGAGTATATCATAGCAATCCACTGCAAACTAAGTGCGTGTTTGATTTGGCATCCAAACACTGAAGGTGCATCGGACGCCACAGCACATTCAATATGTTTGGGGCAATGTCTAGCCTACACAATCAACTTAGGTTGTGTAGGTTACACAAGTTTTTTTGACGGTCAGAGATTTTAGTCCCACTGAATCTAATCCAACACTCTACATACTCGATCTTTTCCTCGATTGTCCATCGGCTTCTACAGTAAACACTTTGTGACTCCGGCTCTTTGTCTTGATGTTTGTAATAAAAGACAGTTCATGTGAAGGACTCCGTTTATTCTGATTAAGGAACACTGGAGCTCTATGTCATGATGTTTGTAATAAAAGAAATCCAGATGCTTCCATTGGTTGAAGGCCTTTTTGAAATAAAATCAAATACTTGAAACGTGGTAGGCTCCAAGTTTGTTTTAAGCGACAACTTCTTCTTTCTATCCTTATAATATTTCTATTAGGAAAGATAGTTTCATCATGTATTGGACGTCGATAATTTGGGTCATTTTGAAGAAATTATAATGGGACACAATGTTATTTAGTGACATGCTGAGGAGTACGAGGAAATAATTGTACGCAGTTATCATCACCCGAAACAAATGATAATATGATTTCATTAAGTATATTTCACTTGAATTGTAGTGACTCCTTCTCAATATATATGTCATATTTAGCTAAATCACACAGTTTAAGAAAAAAAACAATAAATAAAAGAAAGAGAGTGATAATTTTACCAAATTAAGCTTATTAACCATTGCTGTATTAACTATTGTCATAAATGCAAAGTGGAGTATTTGAGGATATAATTGGTAGAAATCATTTAATATTACATTGAAAATAAAAAATGACATATATTTTGGGATAATTTTTTTTTTGTAAATGTGACTTATATGTTGGGACGGAGGGAGTACTATTTAGACACCTAAGTGAAAATAGCAAGAGTGACGCGTTTGAGTAATTGCCCTTGTCGATGCTATTAGGGAATAATCAGTGCTTGCCAGTCATAGTTTCCATTCTCAGTCCAATCCGTTTATTTCTCATGAAATCAATATTAACAGCACAAGACAACTACCTAAATTTTTAACTATAATAACATATTTACCACAAAACAATTGGTATCACGAGAATAAAATTTTCTTTGAATTTAATTCTAATTCGCGTGTGTTAATAAACATTCAAATAGAAATCTTGTTTTTTATTTTATTTTTATAATCAAATAGAGATCTTGTTGAAAACAACATATAGAACATTCAAATCACAAATGTTACGTTATAGCTGTTTGTTGTAGGTTAAAAAAAAAAAAAAGATGAACGTAAACATGTGAGATAGAAAGGATTTCACTAATTTTCATTTTTGCCTTACGAGGGATATATCATTTTATTACTTTAAAACCATAAAAGTTAACGAAATTGCCAAAATATAGTATAAATGAAAAGTGATCCATTTCAACCTTGCCGCATTTTTATTGTAAAAAATATGTAATTTACATTCTAATTTTTGCGTATACTCAAATCTTTACCTTTATCTATATCTTTATAATATTAAAAGTAATAGTGTTAGTAAGTATTAATTAAGGTAGAACTCTTGTTTTGATGCTTGGTGTAACATGAAGCCTTTATGATATTCCCAAGTATGCCCTCTTGGCTTTGCACCTCACCTCTAGCATCCTCCGAAAGAACAGCAGCATCACTTGTGAAAGAAAAATCAACTGAACTTTTCCTAAAATGAGAACTGGAGGAGGAAAAATCCTTACTCAATGGAGAAGAACTGGAAGTAAAGTTAGATAATTGAGCTGTACTCTGTCAGCTTTTATTACACCGATTATAATCTAATGAATTAGAATATCCTGTTTCCGCAACAACACCTCCAACGCAAGAGTGATTTCTAAATACTCTTGAATTATGTGTTAGCAGGGAATTTCCTTGTAGTAGCAGATGATTACTTGAGAAGCAAGATAGAGTGCTATTTGTACTTGACTCATCAATTGGGCTTAACTTCCTAATATTATGTGTTAGTGGTGAATTTCCTTGCAGTAGTAGATGATTACTTGAGAAGCAAGGCATAGAACTATTTGCACTTGAATCATCAATTGGGCTTAACTTCCTAATATTATGTGTTAGTGGTGAATTTCCTTCTAGTAGTATATGATTGCTTGAGAAGCAAGGTGGAGAACTATTTGCACTTGAATCATCAATTGAGCTTAACTTCCTAATATTAGTTGGACAGTTGTTCTGCTGAAACTGGTTAATCTCCATTGGTGTTCGAATGTTCTGTAATAAACTCGAGCTTTCATTTGAAGAAAACAAGGGCAACTTGATGTTCACATGAGGAGCTTTTATTGAGCTGCTAATGTTTTGAGACTGAATAGGATGGACCAGTGCAGAAGAACTAATTCCTCTCAAGTTCAACCCAGATGCATATGATGGTGGTGTGCTGCTTAAGATTCTTCTTGATCCAGATGAGGTATAAAAATCTCTATATCCACCTACTGAGCCCATTTGCAGGTAAGGATCACTATAACTCAATGCAGCAACCATGATAGCCTGTTTAGTAGGCTTTTTGAGATTGAGTCTGTATTTCTGCAATACAAAACAAGAGTCAGCTCTCTCATTATGCATACATGTATTTCATAAACTAGCATTGTTCAAATTTCAATGACCATCAGATCTAAATGATTTTCACACCATTATTTGTTCAAAAAATTAGGATTAAATGAAAATTATCCTTCTCAAGTGTGCCAAAATTGAAACCAAAGGGCCTATTTTCCAACAGGCAATGATAAAACAATCCATGTATGGCATATTTACATCACTAATAACGAGGTCAAACATGTTTTTGTTTTTCCTCAACGTTTCTAGCGCCTTGATTGACTGAGTAGTTGTAGTAACTGCAGCAACCATGAATCAGGTGAGAGATTTAGTCAGAGTCATATAAGAGGATCAATTGACCCAATATCAAAAGGTTAATCAAAATGGCGAGGTTTATGGCTCCAACTTCCAACAGTAATGTGTCAACCCAACAAAAGAATCTCTAAAGAATTTAAAATTTCAAAGGAAAAATCTCAACTTTAGGAGAAAGAAATTCTGAATTGAAAAGAAAATTGTCAAACTGATGTATATTAAAGCGAAGCAACTTGTCAAATTGAAAAGAATTTCCCAACAATGTTGTCTTTCCCTTATTTATATATTCTCATTCGAAAAAGACTATAGTCCTTACACAACAGTTACACAATCTTTTTTAATTTTTTTTTTTGGTTACACTTTTTGTCTCGAAAGAAAACTGAGTGATTAGATACCGTTCCCATGTTCTGTGGTCCAAAAAATATAAACAAATCATAACTAATTTTACTTAATTTAATAATATTATTTCTAAAATACCCTTCAATTATTTTAATTTTAATTTTAATTTTTCCCAACAACCCCTTTTTTTACAGCCAATAACTCTTTTTATTCTCTCATAAAAAATTAAATAAAGAAAAGACAATTTGTTTTTTTATTGCATTAAAAAAATTAAATTAAATTAACTAATATTTTTAATTAACTTGAATTTAATTATTTTTGTTTATATTCAGTCGAGACATAGTATTGATTTTAATTTTAAATACAACAAAAGTCTGCCCCACATTTCATATACCCCACCAAAACCAGACTTCATTTGTGCCCATTGCCTATCTCCATATAAGCGAATTCTTAAATGTAGCTGGCAAATTGTTAGGTACACTCAATATTTACACGAGATGACAAAAATGCTCCTAGTAAAATTATCAAAAGTGAAAACATTTTTTTCCTTCATTTGTCTCTCTCACAAAGAAGGTATCTGCGAGTTCCCATAACAAATAAGCTATTTGCGCGTGAAAGAGTTTCAGAAATTCCAACACGTGTAAATAACATATTTGCGCGTAGTTGTAATTTTAGAAAACCAACTCGCAAATATGTTATTTGCGCGCGAAGGAATCCAGAAATTCCAACACGCGCAAATAGTATGTTTGCGAGTGTCTTTTTTTAAAAAAAAACTACTCACAAATATGCTATTTGCGAGTTTGCGCCCGTACAAAATGATGTGCCTTTGCAAGCAAAATTGGCGTGTGTACATAATTTGCGCGTGTACAAAATTCCTTTGCGCGTATACATAATTCGTTTCCGCGTGTACATAATTATTTGTGCAGGAATTCCAGTGATTTGCGCAGGAATTTCAACCAATGATTTGCGTAGGAATTCCAATTATTTGCACAGAAATTCCAATATTTGCGCAGGAATTTGTCATATATTAAAATTTTTTGTATACCACGTGTAAATAAGCTATTTGCGTGTGTACAAAATTTAAAAATTTGTACCCGCGCAAATAGTATGTTTGTGAGTGTCTTTTTTTAAAAAAAACTACTCACAAATATGCTATTTGCGAGTTTGCGCCTGTACAAAATGATGTGCCTTTGCAAGCAAAATTGGCGTGTGTACATAATTTGCGCGTGTACAAAATTCCTTTGCGCGTATACATAATTCGTTTCCGCGTGTACATAATTATTTGTGCAGGAATTCCAGTGATTTGCGCAGGAATTTCAACCAATGATTTGCGTAGGAATTCCAATTATTTGCACAGAAATTCCAATATTTGCGCAGGAATTTGTCATATATTAAAATTTTTTGTATACCACGTGTAAATAAGCTATTTGCGTGTGTACAAAATTTAAAAATTTGTACCCGCGCAAATAGCTTATTTACGTTTGTGATATACATTTTTGTATACCACGCACAAATAAGCTATTTGTGCGTGGACAAAATTAAAAAAAAAAACCACGCGCAAATAGCTAATTTGCATAGGTTATACATTTCTGTTTACCTCGCGTAAATAGATTATTTGCGTGGATTTTTTTTGTTTGTGCACCTTAATTTCTTATTTGCGAATTCCAGAAAAATTTTGGTAAAAACTATTAGGAGATGGCGTAAAATTGAGGTAAAAACCAAGTGCAAGGGGTATTTTTGTCCAGTGCTGGGTGTACCGCTCGGTGCATTTAACAACAGCGCCAGATAAATGTGCTTTTCATGTTACAAATTACTACAACGCACCTTTCGGGTTTATTGAGGTTTGATGGACATTAGTTGTCCTTATTTTTGCATGTAATAATTACCAAAATTATCACACCAACGTCATTATAGATGGCTCCCAAAATAATTCTGTTGAGAGTGTTTACACTTTACATTTTCTCCTCCACTCACCGTATTTAGGTTCTCGGATTTATGAGGATCTCAACTCCAAAATTTTCATCGAAATTATATCCTTAAAACATTTTATTTCCTTGAATCCCTTGATCTTAGGTATTACGACTCGGTTACATTTCATTAGAAGGCAATTTTGCTAAACAAAATTGGATCCTCGTACCTAGTCGAGATTCTCTCAATTTCTCAAAATAAATAGAAAACTCTATTATTATAATTTTGGGTATATAGATGTAGACACTTCTAAAATGGGTGACCAACATTGGAAAGTGTTTAATGACAAATTTATTTGTATTGTCTATTATACCCTCTTTGCAAATTACCACAAATACCATCAATTATGACGAATATAATACCGCAATATACTAAAGAAACAAAATGATTTTTGTACACTCCTCAGCGAAACCTAACAGTTCCGTACAGACTTTTTTTTTGTTTTTGAAAAACTAATCATTTTATTTTTTTAAGAATTTTTTTTGGTTAACAGAGTTGATATTAGTGATTAATACAGTGTTGGAAGTGTTTAATGGGTGCAAGTACAAATTAACTTGTGGCATCAGAGTAACCATTAACCAGTTAATGAACTGTATTAACCACTTAGTTACACAACATTAACCACTTTTATAATGATTTGTGAAAAAGTTATTAAAGGTGGTGAATGACACTTGGTTAACCGGATTGATATTACTGGTTAACACAGTGTTGAAAGTGGATGCAAGTACAACTTGTGGCATTAGAGTAGCCATTAACCAGTTAGTGAACTGTATTAATCATTTAGTTGCACCAGCATTAATCACTTTTGTAACGAATAGTGAAAGAGTTATTAAAGGTGGTGAATGACACTTGGTTAACAAGGTTGATATTAGTTGTTAATACAGTGTTCGAAGTGGTTAATGAATACAAGCGAAACTTGGCATCAGAGTAGCCCATTAACCAATTAGTGAACTGCATTAATCACTTAGTTGCAAATCATTAACCACTTTGGTAATGATTTGTGAAAGAGGATAAAAACAAAAAATAAAAAAATAATTTTTGTTCGTACATAGAGTCTATACGTCCATACATACGATGTCTTCGTACATAGGTGTTCAAATATCATTACAGCTAAAGAAAAGACATGTTTAGTACTTTTTTTTGTTACACTTTTTAAAAACAATTTTTTGTTTTTAAAAATTACAAAAGAAGAAAAATTGTTCGATATCTGTTTTACATATTATATACTAGTATCAATGGGTGCAAAATTTATCAAATTGTTTGCAATGATTCCACGTTTTCAGTTAAATGAATTATTCTTGCTGTAAAAAAAAAACATTACATAATCCATGTCTTCAAATTCTGGATGCGGATTCATTGCAGTCGACAAAATCACGAAGTCGCTGCAGTCATTGCTCTATCAACCGTTGGATCTATCTGACGCCCATAAAAAAGCCACGCATACTCCTGTTGGAAACCATGACCCTTTCTCCCTCCCAAAGCAAAAAGCACCCAACAGATGCAGGAATACAGGATGCGGATATTCAACATGTTCCTCACTTCCTCCTCTTCATGTCTCACATGCAATGACCCACTAGCCCCAAGCAGTGGAGCAACTCACAACCCAACCATGGCATCGCAACCCACAACCGTGGCGGAGCAACACACAAATTGGCGGAACCACCCCTCAAATTGCGTCCGCTCTCACCAGTTTCGAAGATTTTTCATTCTGCTGCCGAATGTAACGCTTTTGGTCTCGTTTTCTTCCTTCTGGTTCTCGTTTCATCTTGCCGCAACTCACATGATGTTTGGAATCAGATACACGTAACACCAGTTGCAAATACTGGAACAGAAGAGAATTGATTTGCTTTGTCCAATTGATTTGTGGGGAATTTATTTTTTGGATATGAATTGAATTGGTTTGTGACTTTGTCCACACTTTGTGTTGATTTGACAGACTCAAAACCACAATTTTCGATTGCCATTGTATGCAATACAAGCCTATTAATTTATAGAAATTTGAGACATTAATTTGGCTAAATTATACTAGTACTCTAGAACAGTTTTGCTTCATTACTTCTGCAGAGAATGAGGCTGTACTAAAATTGAAAAAATAGCATCTAATCCTAAATGCAAGGAGTTTGCCAACAAGGAAGTTAGTGAATGTTGTTAAGTTGGATGCTGGCCTTAAGTTGAATGCTGTTAGACCAATCTGAAAACCATTTTAGCATTAATTACAGAAATAAAGATTTAAGCTATATACCACAGAAATATTACACAATAAGTAAATTACATATGTAATACTTTATTGCTTAAACCATCTCCTTCAAGTTTAAATTTCATCGCCTTGACCAAGATGAATTTAGAAGAGAAAAGAAAGTTACATTCCTCTGTTTGTGAACTAAAAGTCAATTTCCCTTCCCAACTGTCAAATGACCTTCCCTTTTGTTTTTACTTTTTATTTTCTTCTTGGTTGATTTCAAAAATTATAAAATGGATTTTTCAATAGTTGGCAAGTATGAGATTGGAAAGATTGTGGAGAGAAAAACTCTGTTGTGGTTAGTGATGACCAACGAGGCTATGAAGTTGACCATTGCAGTGACGCAGTTGCTTACCGTCATACCCCCATGAAAATGGTTTCGCTGAACAGTTATCATGCGTGGAGTAAAACTACGTGGATAGATTCTTTTTACGGGAAGAGGTGACTTTTATAGAAAGATGACGTAGAATAATCTGAATGCTTCGATAAATTGAACGGTGCACAATTTTCAACTGCATTGACTGCGTGATTTAGTTGACTGCAGCGAATCCATATCCTCAAATTCTACGTCATATTGTTAATGATTTCAAAACAAACAGGCTTTTAACTACTGCCTTGGAGGACAACATCATTGTAGATTGATTTACCACGCTACTTAGTAATTCCAAGACATGTTGGGAATAATTTAGAATGATGATGAACCTATACATAAACTCAACAAATTTGCCAAAAATCCGAATGAAGTACATTATAATTAACCAGACAGACACCACTCGGGAGTTTTCTACCTAAATAAGGCTATAGCTATCTCAACAGGATTCATTTGAATCAAAGACATCAAGGTATTTTTCTTTACATCCAAAACCTCAAAAAGATCAACCTATTTTTTACCAAATCTCAAGCATTTGTTATGTCTGGATTCAGTAATACTAGGATTTTGAGTGAGTTGTTTGTTTGTCTGTCTTGTGAGTAAGATTTTCTCCATTGCATTAAGGTATTTGCGCAAGTACTTGATGTACTCGGGGAAGGTTTCAAGGTTGCAATGACCTCCACCCTTAACCCACAAGGGATCATATTTTTCCTTGGAGAGTTCCCATAATCGCTTTCCGTGAGAAAAATCAACAATATCATCATCTGTTCCCTGCATATAAATAATCCATCCATCAGCAGAAACAACATTATCATTACCATTAAAAAGACTACATGTTCCAATGAGACAAATATCCATGTCAGCTGTAGTGTTTTCTGTGGATTACGGACTTACGAAGTATCGAATTCGTGAGCAATGACACAAGGCAACATTATGCAACATAGAAGTAGAAGAAAATCCCGCGATTTTAATCCTCAAAATTGGCTCCATTGACAACGATAACTATTATGCTATAAGTTGTTTGGCCTTATCTAATAAGCGAGACAGCAGGTTGACAACAACAAGAAGAAATGCAAAGATGTTTTGATATTCTGAAATCTCAGCAATGATTATGTTGTTGGCTTCAAAATATGGGTATTAAAAATTCATTTACAGCTCCTTTCGATGTGGCACCATATTTTGCAAAACACAACAAAAGATATCAATTTCAGTATTTCATTAAGTAGCTTCTTCATTAGTCGCATGGAAAAAAGCATCTATTTACTGAACATTATAGAGCCAGCTAGGATTGGCGACACAAAAAAAAAAAGCACAGTTAATAATCACTGCTACAGCACCAAATAAGTTGTTCAGTTACTTGTTCTATCAATAGACAAATACCACATATAGCACTTTGAAAAGGCATATTTCATATACCTATGCAATGGATATGAAGTTTCAATCCGACAGAAAATATAATCTACATATTGACATTCCATAGTATACTACGATGTGATCGGAGTATCAACTGTCCACTGAATATACACAATCAATTGGACATCATTTACACGTTTTATATCTGTATTTGAACTGTAGATCGTTCGTGTACCTTCAAATCAACATGCAAGAAACGGAGTAATATTCAGTGAAAGCAGTAAATGATATCTACTGCTGTCATCAGTGTTCATCATATCAGTTTTTAATCCAGAACCTAAAGTCTATTATCTGCACTTTGCAGTAGTAATTCATCTGCTCTATTGTTTAAAGGAGGTGAACAGATTGAACAAAATTCTATCAACTTGGTAACATAATCTGAAGATTTTTTTTGCAAAACAGGTGGAAAAGTATAATGTGACAACAATACAAGTAAAAAAAAATCCTATATATTTTGAATAAAAGGAAAATAATACTACTGGTACGCAAACATCATCAGGTTCCTAAAACAATCACATTTCGTTATTCATACGGCATCTTCCCTGGAAGTGGAAGAAAACTTGAACAGTAAAAGTCCAACCAAATCAGCCTCCTGAAATAACCTAATAATGTTAAGGATCAAGACACCACATTCTCAGAATCTCTAAGTACTTTAAATACTCGGCATTGTATGACAGTCACAATCAAACATTCAGGATTGTTTTGATTAAATGATGAATCAATTTAAATAATCTGCACTATCCATTTTTTAAAATTCTTTTCTGTCCTTTTCAGGGCTCAGACGAGCTTCCGTATGAACAACTCATCATCAGAGCTAGCAAAATAGGAAATTACAGAACAATCTTTTCAGGAAAGAAGCCTCAAAAAGAAACTGTTGATCAAATTTAAGCGCAAAAAGAAACACAATTGCATAAAATGATTAGATCCATAGATGGAAAGACATACTTACATGTATAACAAACACCGGACAGTTGACATACTGAATTTTGTCTATATTCTGAAATGGTTTAGGAGATTTTTGTTAGTACAAAACTCAATGCTAAAGATTACAGCAGAGTAAGAATTACAAAGAATGCTACGGCAAAACTTACTTTGAAGATGTCAAACCAAAATGTCATCTTGACAGGGTACAAGACCCTTAATCCTGAAAGGATTGCACTGTGAAGTACAACACCTCCCAACTTCTGCAACTTAGAAGCCAAGTGTAGTGTTGGCCCACTTCCAACCGATTGACCATACAAAATCAAATCTTCTTGCTTAATTCCATATTCGCTCTTCAAACAATTATATACAGCCTCTATGTCGTGATAAGTGTTAAGCTCAGATGGCTATCACAGTTGGAGAGACAAATCACACACAAGACATCAGTTAGATTGACTAGGATAACAACATAATAATTCAAACAGAATTTAGATAATCTGGGTTTCTCATATGATTTCCTCCAGAGTCAAGACATACACACTACAAAACCTCAGTATATATTGAAATGAATTAAGGCCCCTTGAAAGCTATTATCTATATAAGAAACTTAACTACACTAAAGACACGTAACAAAAATTTATTCATCCATTTTTCCCCCAAAAATTATTTTCCCGCCTCCAAAAACTCAGCACAGGTTCTCTCGTCTAGCTAGTTTTATTTGAAAGGGTAAAAAGAAATGTGATGAATTACTTACCTTACCTGTAGAACGTCCATATCCTGAATAGTCATAGCTGCAAACATATAACATAAAGATCCAACAAATATTCAGAAAGGGCATTTGTTTATACTTCAAAATGATATGAAAACTAGCACCTCCTAAGCTACCAAGTCTAGTAAAACTAAAATAGACATCATGAAGCAAAATAATTATAAAAACAAAAAAACACCAAGATGAAAGTGAAGCAAATATATCATGCATGAGTTTATAATTACAAAGTAAAAACCAACAAGTTTTCTGTAAGATCAGGAAACAATTATCCATTTATATCAAATACTAAGCATCCCTTTCTTTTTTTTATTAATTAATAATTAATATACACATTTTTTTTGGCGGGTTAGAGGATATATAAACATAAACATACATAACTAACCATGTCTAAGGCTAAACTTTCCCATTCCATACATGCAAAAATAAGGAGGAAAGAGTAAAGCAAAAAAAATTTGCATTAAGAGGAAGAAAACAAAAAAGGGAAAAGGGAACAGAATAGAAAGAAAAAGAACCTCATGATATTGACACGGAGGTGAGCTCTGAGCTCGGTGAAGAGGTCAAGCATCATACCCAAGTCGGCGGCATTACCGTGAGAGTACAAGAAGGTGAACCTCGCAAAAGGGTGTTTCCAGAAGGTGGCAACGATCTTGTTACCAACCTTCGTCTCCACAATACGAACGTCGACGTTTTTATCGCCGGTGATGCCGGAAAATCTCATCACCCCATCCGCCGCCCTGAAAACGTCGTACGTCGGTGGTTGTGGCGGAAAAAACGCGAATTTCGCGGCCACCGGTCCCGTGACATTGCCCATTTGCACACACAAGCACAAACACAGTTTGTGCCGTGATTTTCAGCATGAACCAAAACGATGACGTTGGGAGAGGGTTTTTATTTTATTTTATTTTATTTTCTGGGCTGTTCTTATCTTATTCTTCTATCTATTTCTATTTCTTTTTTGAAAAATAAAAATAAAATTATTTTTGTTTTGTTGTTAGAGAAAGAGGATGTTGTTGGTTGGTGTTGGTGTTTTTGTTGGTTTTGTAGAGTGTTTTTTTTTTTTTTTTGCGTGATGGGATGTTGTAAAGTTTTACTAATTTACTTGGGAAGATGAAAAGGTGAAGGGGAAGGTGGTGGAAGTGGCTTATGAGGAAAGCGAAGGAGGGAAGTGAAGAGTGGCAGAAAACAGATCCGACCTAAGCGGGTGAGCTGGAACATTTCCTGCTCCCCATCACCATTCATCTTTCACTCACCCATTCCTTCTCTCACCCTTTCACTCTTGTCATAAAGTAAAATCAAAGGGAAATTACTACATTTTATGTTTTTTTTTTCAATTAATAAGATAGTAGTGATAGTGATAATAAGGTTTGTCCTTTAATGCGAGTTCATCTCACTTGATTTAGGTGAGTTAGTATAATTGAGTGTAATTTTATTTTGGCTAAAATATATTTTGGTACATCATCTTTTAAAACATTTATTTTGGTCCATTATGTCCTTTATCTTTTATGTCATTTTACAATATTTAATAATCCATGGTGGGCGTAAAAAGTGAGATCTAATGCAAATTGTTCCTCTTCCTTCTCAATTGACTAAAGCACTCCTTAAAAAAAAATATAGCGGTAGATAAAATGAAACAATTAAACATTCTAATTCTAATACCCTTAAAAAAATCCTAAATACTGTAAAAAAAATATCCTAATAATAACTCTTTTAAGACTCAATTATAAACAAAAATACATAATTTCATACTGATTAAGGACGATAGTTAAGTACATTTAATTTTTTTTATTTCATATAAAATAAGAACTACATTTACTAAACTATCTTTAATCATAATGGTTCTCACAATTTTTCTTAAAAAAAAGTCGAATTAACTAAAAAGTATTTTTAGAAAAATAACGTTTAATATGAGTAAATTAGTTAAAATTTATTTAAATTTGAGTCCTAATCACTTTTTTTTTCCTTCTTATAATTGATTTCGAGAGAGAGAGCATTAACGGTGCCCTAAACATAAACTTAGGCTATGTATGGAAAGGGGGAAAAAAAGTAGAGAGGATGAAATTTTTTTTTTAAAGCGTGAAATATATGCTTGGATAAATGTGACAGATCAATAATAATGTGACACATCATCAATTTTACACTTTAACCAATAAACTTTCTTTTCTCCCATTTTTTTTTCCTCACTTTCTTACATACCAAACATAGCCTTAGGCACTCTTTTTCAAAAAGTTGAACTTTGGGCAATAAAGAGTGTCGTTTATTCATCACCGCGTTTAAAAAAATGTTGGTAAATTTATTTGATCTTTAATAAAGTTTAACATTTTTGTACCAAAAAAAATAAGTTTAACATTTTTTTAGTCAGCTAGTAGAAATAGTAAACAACAAACACACACATGTAAACGGTAATACCCGAGTTCGAATTTCAGTCCCGGCATCGCCATGTCGCTGAAATTGTCAAAGCAACCAGCAGTGGGGAGCAAACAATTAATACTGTAGATCCAGAACAATTTAAGAATTTTTAAATAGGTCTCTGAACTAAAAAAAAATTAAAATAGGGTCTCTGAATTTTTTAATATTTTGTAATTGAGTCCCTGCATGCTAATTTTTTTTAAATAATTTGTAATTAGATTCCTTAACTTTTAAATAAGTTGTAATTAAGTCCATGATCATTTAAATAATTTGTAATTAGGTCCCAGCATTCTGGGACTTCATTACAAATTATTTAAGAAAAATAACTTCAAAATTCAGAATTTTAAATAGAAATGACCCAGTTATGATTAAGCAAAACGAAGTACGTGCTTTAGTCGGCATTTGGTGCCACTAGCAAGTTTTCAACTTCCCTCTACTAAGACAGCAGGCCAAATTAAACTTGGGTTTCAACCAAAATGTTGGCTTTATAGCAGGAAAGCTAGATAGACAGGTGACGAGAAATTTAATATACCAATCTTTAAGAGGAGGGACCTCTGGGATAGAAAAGTAGGAATCCTAATAAATAATTGAAGTAATAATGTTAATGCTATCCGGAAACGATGATGCCTGTGTTTGGATAAGCCTGTGGATTCAAATTCACGTTGAAGTGAAAACTACAAAATAATCAATCATTGGAGCTTCTATAAAAACACACTAAAAATATATGTAAAACACGATTTGGAATAAAGTTGATTTGATTAAAATTGAGTTTGAAGTGACCTGATTTATATTTAAATGTTTTTCTTTAAAAATAAGTTTGATATCAAACTTAATGTAAATTTTTGAACCCAACACAAGTTATTTTTCATCACTTATAGTTACATCGAGATTAGAGTTAAATTCAAATTTGACATGTTATACAACCAGACATCATAAAATAGCATTTGCCCCATATAAAAGCAACTTTGGAGGAGCTCGAACTCCCCTAAACTTGACCATAAACAAAAAAATAACTCTCCCCTAAACAAGCTAGAGGAATAAGATTTAGATCATCGAATCAGAGTTTTCTATCAAATATGTATGGACACTAACACTGTGATTGTTTGACGTGAAAGAGAGACGAGAGAGTGATGAGAGAGAGAGAAACAGCAAAAAAATGCAATATTTCAGTTGTTTGGTGCATTGAAGAAGTTGGGAAGAAAGGCTCAATTTATATGAGACCATGCATTTTCTTCTTCTTCCCAGCTTTACGAAGAAATAGAAGAGATTGCCTCATTTTTTTCTTTATTCCTTTTATGCCCTTGTCCCTACGCTTAACCACATAGACTGATCATCAAAAAATTAATTCTTGCAGTTTTCAACAATTATGTCTCGATGCAATTAGTGGACTGATCATGAAAAGAGAATAATTTAAATTTAATAAAAAAGTAATTAATTAATTGAATTTAAATAAAAAGTTGAATTAATTTTGCTGGAAGGTTTTTTAACTTAAGGGTATTATCGTACTTTTAAAAATAATCAACACTTTTCTCTTCTTTATTTCTTCTCTCTTTTTCTTATACCAAACAATACCTCAAATCTATTTTATTTCTCACATTTTCTCTCTTCTCACACTCTCTATCAACTAGCTATTTCTCTCTTCAAAACCAAAAACACCACAAAGTATGGCCGGCAGGGTGGGGCATTTGTTGTCACATTCACTACACAATAATAAAATGGTGCTACAAATCTTTACAACTAGTATTAGGACCCGTGCAAATGCACGGGCGATAAACCTTATTTGTAAGTTATTATCATTATACAATTGAAGTTAAAAATTTAGAGACAAAGTTATTGTCATTTTCTCGACAGAACTCTTGGTGTTGAAGTTCTCGACAGAACTCTTGGTGTTGATCTCGACAGAACTCTTATGCCGACATGGTGTCTTTGAAACCACAATGGTCTTGTTTAGCTCGACAGGCGACCTTAGCCAGAAAGTGCTTGGAGTCAGGAGGGCCTCACCGACTGGTGTCTTGAAACCACAGGGTTGTTTAGGTCGACCGGCGACCTTTCGAGTCGCTTTTGAGCTAGGCCTCTATCTTGACCTGGTGTCTTGAAACCATTGTGGTTGTTTAGGTCGACCGCGACCTTCCGAAATGCTTTTTGAGCCAGCCTCTATGCCGAGCTGGGTTTAGGACCAGGGTCGAAAGCTGCGAGTGAGCCCACCAAGCCTTTATCTTTGACTTGGGTTTAGGACCACTGGGTCAGTAGCCGCGAGCCTGACCTTTATCGACTTGGGAGTCGAGTGGGCGAGCCCACCAAGCTTTATCTTTGAGAATCATCTTTCTGAACTTAACTGGGAAACATCTTCGTAATCTCTATACTTAATATCTTCTTGATATTTGACAAATGAATCTTGATTATTTCGACTAATGGAATATACACAATTGATACTATCATATGAAACACACGGGCTAATGATAATTGGGGTAACAATTGAAGTTCTCGTGAGAACTCGTGTCGAAATGTCAGGTCCCTCGATGATTGGGTGGTTAGGTTTTCTTTAGGGTCGAGTTATCACCTTCCGAAATTTGCTAGAGCTCGCCAGCCCTATCGACCAAATCTTTGGAACCGCAGGGTTAGTCTTTGTCGTGGCTGTGTTTGAGCTCAGACGCCTTTATGCCGACATGGTGTCTTTGAAACCACAATGGTCTTGTTTAGCCTCGACAGCGACCTTAAGCCATAGCCTGCTTTAGAAACTTGTAGGCCTCTGTGGCACTGGAGTCTTGAAACCACAGGGTTGTTTAGTGACCGCTGGCGACGAAGTCGCTGAGCCAGGCCTCTATCTGACTGGTGTCTTGAAACCACAGGTTGTTTAGCCCGTGGCGACCTTTCGGCCTGAGCCAGGCCTCTATCTTGACTGGTGTCTTGGAAACCCAGGGTTGTTCACGTCGATCGACGACCGAAGAGCTTTTGAGCCAGGCCCTACGCCGACCGGGTTTAGGACCACAGGGTCGAAATGCGGTGAAAGCCCACCAGTCTTTATCTTGACTTGGATTTAGGACCACGGGGTCGAGTGCAAGCGAGCCCACCAAGCCTTTATGCTTTGACTTGGGGGTCTTCGGGATCAGCGGGTCATTGACGAGCCCACCAAGCCTTTATCTTTGGGAATCATCTTTTACGAACACAGGAATAATCTTCAGAATCTATACTTAATATCTTCTTGATATTTGACAAATGAATCTTTGATTATTTCGGCTAATGGAATATACATAATTGATACTATCATATGAAACACATGGGCTAATGATAATTAAGGTAACAATTGAAGTTCTCGTAACTCTTGGTGTTGAAGTTCTCGACGTAACTCTTGGTGTCAAGTTCTCAAAGGCGTAACTCTTGTTGTTGTCGAAGGTCTCGATGATTGGAGCTGGTTAGGTTTTTCTTTAGGTCGAGTTATTACCTTCCGAGCTGCTTTAGAGCTACTTGAGCTCTATCTTTGTCTGAAATCTTTGGAACCGTAGGGGTTAGTCTTTGTCGCTATTGTGTTTGAGCTCTGACGTCCTTATGCCGACATGGTGTCTTTGAAACCAAAATGGTCTTGTTTAGCTCGATGACCTTAAGCAGCCGAGCCGCTTTAGAGCTTGTAGGCCTCTCTCGCGACTGGTGTCTTCAAACCACAGGTTGTTTAGTGGACCGGCGACCTTCCGAGCCGCTGAGCCAGGCCTATCTTTGACTGGTGTCTTGGAAACCACAGGGGTTGTTTAGGTCGACCGCGACCTTCGCTGAGCCAGGCCTCTATGCCGACCTGGTGTCTTGGAAACCACAGGGTTGTTTAGGTGTCGACCTTTCGAGCCTGAGCTGAGCCAGGCTCTATGCCGACTGGGTTTTAGGACCACAGGGTCGAGTGCGAAGCCCACCAAGCCTTTATCTTGACTTGGGTTTAGGACCACTGGGGTCGAAGCCGCGAGCGAGCCCACCAAACCTTTATGTCTTGACTTGGGGTCTTCCGGGACCAGCGGGTCGAGTCGCGAGCGCAGCCCACCAAGCCTTTATCTTGGGAATCATCTTTACGAACACGGAAACATCTTGAAATCTCTATACTTAATATCTTCTTGATATTTGACAAATGAATCTTGATTATTTGGACTAATGGAATATACACAATTGATACTATCATATGAAACACATGGGCTAATGATAATTAAGGTAACAATTGAAGTTCTCGACGTAACTCTTGGTGTTGGAAGTTCTCGATGTGACTCTCGTGCTGAAATTTGTCAGGTCTCGATGATCGAGTGCCTAGGTTTTTTTCTTAGGTCGAGTTATGACCTTCCGAGCTTCTAGAGCTCGCCAGCCTATCTTGACATCTTGGAACCGCATGAGGTTAGTCTTTGTCGCCATTGACTGGGTTTGAGCTCGCCGCCCTTATGCCGACATGGTGTCTTTGGAAACCACAATGGTCTTGCTTTAGCTCGACAGCGACCTTAAGCCGAGCCGCTTTGAAAGCTTGTAGGCCTCTATCTTGACTGGTGTCTTGAAACCACATGGGTTGTTTAGATCGACCGGCGACCTTCGGTGCTTTTGAGCCAGCCTCATGCCGACCTGGGTTTAGGACCACAGGGGTCGAGCCGCGAGTGAGCCCACCAAGCCTTTATGCGACTTGGGTTTAGGACCACTGGGTCATTGCGGCGAGCCCACTAAGCCTTTATGCTTGACTTGAGGTCGAGCTGAGCGAGCCCACTGCCTTTATCTTGCGGAGGGGAATCATCTTTTACGAACACGGGAATCATCTTCGGAATCTCTATACTTATCTTCTTGATATTTGACAAATGAATCTTGATTATTTGACATAATGGAATATACACAATTGATACTATCATATGAAACACATGAGCTAATGATAATTAAGGTAACAATTGAAGTTTTAAAGCGTAACTCTTGGTGTTGAAGTTCTCACGTAACTCTTGGTGTTGAAGTTCTCAGTAACTCTTGGTGTTGGTCAGTCAGGTCTCCGATGATTAGAGCTGGTTAGGTTTTTCTTTAGGTCGAAGTTATTACCTTCGAGTCGCTTAGAGGCCAGGCCTCTATCTTTGACCTGAAATCTTTGGAACCATGAGGGTTAGTCTTTGTCGCATTGCAGTGTTTGAGCTCTAAGACGCCCGTCCTTATGCCGATAGCATGGTGTCTTTGAAACCACAATGGTCTTGTTTAGCTCGACAGGCGACTCCTTAGCCGAAGCCAGAGCTTGTAGGCCTCTGTGACGACTGGTGTCTTGAAACCACAGGGGTTGTTTAGGCCAACCGGCGACCTTCCGAAAGTCGCTGAGCCAGGCCTCTATCTTTGACTGGTGTCTTGAAACCACAGGTTGTTTAGGTCATTGGCGACCTTTCATTTGCTGAGCCAGGCCTCTATGCCGACTGGTGTCTTGAAACCACAGGGTTGTTTAGGTGTTGGCGACCTTCGGTCACGAGCCAGCCTCTATGCAGGACTGGGTTTAGGACCACAGGGTCGAGCCAGTGAGCCCACCAAGCCTTTATGCTTGACTTGGGTTTTTAGGACCACGAGGGTCGAGCAGCGAGCCCACCAAACCTTTATCTTTGACTTGGGGTCTTGGACGCGGGGTCAGAGCGGCGAGCCCACAAGCCTTTATCTTTGGGAATCATCTTTACTTAACTGGGAAACATCTTCGAATCTCTATATACTTAATATCTTCTTGATATTTGACAAATGAATGCTTGATTATTTGACAATTTAATGGAATATACACAATTGATACTATCATATGAAACACATGGGCTAATGATAATTAAGGTAACAATTGAAGTTCTCGATGTAACTCTTGGTGTTGAAGTTCTCGTGAACTCTTGGTGTTGTTGCCAGTCTCTCGATGATTGGAGCGGTTAGGTTTTTTCTTTAGGTCGAGTTATGACCTTCCGAGCCGCTAGAGCTCGCCAGCCTCTATCGACTGAAATCTTTGGAACCACAGGGTTAGTCTTTGTCACAGGTTTGAGCTCTCAGACGCCCTATGCCGACATGGTGTCTTTGAAACCACAATGGTCTTGTTTAGCTCGACGACCTTAGCCGAGGCCGCTTTAGAGCTTCAGAGGGCCTCTATCGCCGACTGGTGTCTTGGAAACCACATGGGTTGTTTAGATCGTGGCGACCTTCGAGTCGCTTTTGAGCCAGGCCTACTGTGCCGACTGGGTTTAGGACCACGGTGGTCGAGCCCGCGAGTGAGCCCGCTGACCTTTATCTTTGACTTGGGTTTAGGACCACGGGTCGAGTGGCTAGCGAGCCCACTAAGCCTTTATCTTGACTTGGGGTCTTCGGAGATGGCGGGTCGAGCCATGCGAGCCCACCAAGCCTTTATACCGGGAATCATCTTTTTCTGAACCTGGGAAACATCTTCGAATCTATACTTAATATCTTCTTGATATTTGACAAATGAATCTTTGATTATTCGACTAATGGAATATACACAATTGATACTATCATATGAAACACATGGGCTAATGATAATTAAGGTAACAATTGAAGTTCTCGGAACTCTTGGTGTTGAAGTTCTCACGTGAGCTCTTGGTGTTAAATTGTCAGGTCTCGATGATTGAGTCGGTTAGTTTTTCTTTAGGTCGAGTTATTACCTTCCGAAAGCGCGAGGCTGATCAGCCTCTATCTTTGACTGAAATCTTTGGAACCGTAGGGTTAGTCTTTGTCGCTTATTTGTGTTTGAGCTCGACCGTCCATATGGTGTCTTTGAAACCATGATGGTCTTGTTTAGCTCGACAGCGACCTTAGCCGAGCCGCTTAGAGCTTATAGGCCTCTGTGACTTGGTGTCTTGAAACCACAAGTGGTTGTTTAAGGCCGAGTAGCGACACTTCCGAGTCGCTTTTGAGCCAGGCCTCTATCTTTGACTGGTGTCTTGAAACCACCAGGGTTGTTTAGGTCGATGGCGACCTTCGAGTTGCCTGAGCCAGGCCTCTATCTTTGACCTGGTGTCTTGGAAACCACGAGGGTTGTTTAGGTCGACCGCGACTTCCGAGTGCTTGAGCCAGGCCCTACGACTCTATCTGAGCACGGTTTGGACCACATGGGTTGGTTTGAGTGAGCCCACAGCCTTTATCTTTGACTTGGGTTTAGGACCACTGGGGGTCGAGTCAGAATGAAAGACCAAACCGAGAAGTGAAGAAGGTGAAAAATCTCACCATTCCTAGTGGCGGTGGGCCAATGGCTCGATGGTCTCCGGCGAATGTGCTCCGGGTGAGAAGAAGAAGGATTATTCACGGGTGAGCATTCAAGCGTGGAGGAGCTATCGATCGCTTTCCTCCGCAGCGTGTGGTTTCGCATGCGCAAACCTGTTCCATCTCTACTTGCCACCGGTGCGATGGAAAAGCCAGCTCTGGAATTATTACGTGACAGACTATCGATCCGGAAAACGAAGCTCTGGAAAATCAAAGAGGAGGAGAGAGAGAGAATTGTGTTTATGAGAGATGGAGAGAGAATGGCGAAGAAGGGAGGTTGGAAATTGGTGAGGAAGAGAAATTTGTTTATGAGAGAGAAAGCGATTCAAATTTTTTGAATCTCTGCTGCGTTATTTTTTCTAAATTTTTTTGAGTCTCGGCAATGGGCATTCTTTATCTTCTGCGGTGAATATTTTGAGCCTCGTGAATTTGCAGTCTTGCATTGTGCGGTCTTGAATATTTTGTTTTTGCTTGCATGTGAAAAAGGCGGCCAAACATTTGTCACTACCATGTCTGGTCCATTGCTTTTCCAAAGTAACGCTTTGTCCTTTGTGTTTGTCTTATGCTGAAAACTAAATGATTTTCTCTTTCACCAAAAGAAGCATGGAAAAAATAATAAAAAAATACTGACGTGGTGAAAGGTATCCCATTGATTGACACCTGTAAATTGTTACTCAAACAATGACTTCCATATGTATTGTCTATAGATAAAGTCATTAGCAATTTTTTTTTTTTTTGGTGCTAAGTCGTTAGCAATTTTTAGCACGGTCAGAATCAATGTCAATGGTTGCGAAGTATTCACTTTATTTTCTGTGATCCAATGGGCTGTAAAGGAACAGAATGAGTCAAAATATGCCCATAGACCGCTTGGAATTCTGTGCACCAAACCTTCTGAAGGCAAAAGAGAGAAAAGACAGTGCCTAGTAACATTACTGCACACTTTTACAGAATGACAGGCTTTAAAAAGGGTGATGCCTACCGCATAGTGTTTTTGAGTGTTTTTTCAGGAAAGTGTTTTTGAGTGTTGACATCGGAAGAATCCATATGTTCCTATGTTATATTTATTAAAAAAAATATTATCCCAAAATATATGATGTTTTTTATTTTTAATATAATATTAAATATTTTTATCAATTTTATTTTTAATATTAAATGTTTTTTTTAATGTCACGTAATATTAAATACTTTTTGTCAAGGTAATTTAGTAAAATTATTATTTTCTTCCTTTTATTTATTGTTTTCTCTTAAACTATGTAATTTAGCCAAGTATGACATATATAATGAGAGGGAGTGAGTAATATGGCAGGGAAATGGTATTTCCTATATCAGTTGTGTTATTTGTACAACTAAATGGAACACTACAAATCAACAACAATTTTACTGGTTAATGCAGTTCACACACGTGGTTAATGAAGTGTTGAACTCGATTAAGTTGTCGCAACTCATTAACTATCAATTAAACTTTATTAACCACAATTGATGATTAATAAGTTACAACATCATATATATCCATTAATCAAGTTTAACACTTTATTAGCCACGTGTGTAAATTTTATTAACAAACAAAATAGTTATCTATTTTTTGTGTCCTATTTGGTTGTACCAATATATTTTTGTTCATGTAATATGTCATATGCTAATTGCATGCTTAATCGAGGAAGTCTAGGAAGTAGGAAATGGGTCATTTCTTTCTTACTTTTTTTTTGGTCAAAGAAATTGGTAAATTCTTTCGTGAGTGAATCATTCCCGTAACTTCACAAAAGATAAAAAAGATGAAACAACCCCATCAAATCAAAGAGAAATGTTTTTTTGAAAACGAATTTTGACAACTTTATTGACAATCTTTTACCGCAGTTAATACAGTACAAATATTTAGTTAATTCAATTCGTTACGTGGTTAATGAGTTATAATTTTTTATGCACAATTAATTTCATATTTTTTACAACTCAATAAAAATTACGTGATTAAAACAATACAAATATTTGGTTAATTTAGTTCATTAGGTAGTTAATAGATTGCTATATTTGGTTATGGTAAATGAGTTACTTACTCAACAAAAATTACGTGGTTAATGCAGTGTAAATATTTGGTTAATTTAGTTCATTACGTGGTTAATGGATTGCAAATACTTGGCTAATGGTAAATGAGTTACTTTGATATTACCTGGTTAATGCAGTGCAAATGTTTGGTTAATTTAGTTCATTACGTGGTTAATAGGTTGCAATAACTCATTAACCACGTAATAAACTGAATTAACCAAGTATTTGTACTGCATTAACTATATAATTTTTAGTGAGTGGTAAATAGGAAAGAAAAAAATAATTTTTTTCCAGAATAGTATTTTCTTCATATATGAACAGTGTATTTTCGTATATAAACAGTAGCGCCGTACGTGAACGGTGCGTACGTATGATATACTGTTTTAGTATTATTGCCAAAATCTGTTGTCAAAATAACAGCACTCAAATCAAAACATTAAAAGTTTGGTCAATTATGTTTGGATGAGGGGAAAGAAAGTGGGAGGAAAGAAAAGTTTTTTGCAATATGTAAAAAGTGTACATGAGTAAGTGTGACAAGCCAATCATAGTGTGACACATCAGCAATTTTACACTTTAATCAATAAACTTTCTTTCCCCCAACATTCTTGGCTACCAAATATAGCCTCAGTGTCACAGCGTTCTTTATGGGAAACATTTCTCATGACCTGATGGGATCACAAGTTCACAGCCATTTGCCAAAGCACTGCAATTGTCATTGGGTCCATAAAAAAAGCAAACGTGAAAATGATACGAGTCCAGACCCTATCAGCAGCAGAATCTGCTTGCAAACCAAGGTAAATGTTGGATGATAAAATGGCACCACATAAGACAGTGCCAGGTTAAAAGAATATGCACCGCGACAGCAGATGGAACATCCTGGATAATCCAATAGACACGCCCACCGCATTCAACATACTTGTATTCAAATGTGCAAGGACAAGCAAAACAAATAGGTATCCACTCTGCTAGAAAGAAATTAATGACAAGAACCCTGCACATTTGAAATACGACCATCTAGATAAGGAATAAGTATCAAAGCCTATGTCAATTCAACACCGTAGTATTAACATTTGAATACGATGTATTCATTTAGATAAGGAATTATTATCAAAGCAAATGTGATCTCGGGCTATATTCATCTATGCATTAAATACCATGTGACTGATAAAGCAGGAACCTAACGTAGAAGATGGGGATCTTAACTGCCTTCAAATAATATATGTTCTTCTTCTAATGTGGTCCTATCTTCAGCAACTGATACCCAACTTTCTGTAACCTTGGCAACTCTTCCTTCCGAAATCTCAACTAAAGTAAAGGCTCTTGTTGTACCTTTAGCCTCTGGTGAGGAAAGAGCACTTTCATCGTCTAAGCTTCTCTTGTCCTCATCACCCAACCTTTTGACCCTTGGAACAATGGCCCCATTCAAGTATATGGTGTTGTCGGCGCCAATGATAATCATTTTCCTAAAGCCTTTGCCATATGCCAGCTCTTTGTGCATGTGACCAAACACAACCAATGGAATAGATACCTGATTGTTCTCTTTTAGCAAGGATATTGCATGTGCTAGATCTGTTGTACAAACATAATAAACCAGGTTAAAATCAGTATCCCATTTTTGCTATGTTTGCATTATCTCCATCACACTAGCATCTTATGGTACAGGTCCACCAAAACTTGAGAGGAGGGAAGAACATACACAGCCATTTGAAATAAAAGAACCAATTATTTAGAATTAATCGGGGGCAGGGGAATTCGGCCATGACAGTTGACATGATTTCCAATTGCCAAAACCACAAAAGAAAAATATTTTTAATACATATTACCTGGGTCACCATGATCACCATCACCCTCAAGTTCCCAATCTATTCCACATATATCATTCAAACCAGAACCAAGGCCTACGAAAAGAAAATTCAAGAATCATTTTTGTATTTGACAGTGACAAACCAGCACCACCAGATAAGAGATGATGTGTTGCACCTGTGGGTCCATTATGTGCAAGTAATATAAGAAAATGATCCTCTGGTGTACCAAGAGCAGCTTTCTGGATTCTCTTGGCACTCCCATCCATGTCTTTGACTCCATATCTAAGAGAAAGCTCAAATTGGATAAATCAATTTCGAGCTACAACGGCAACTTTAGTAATGGTAAAACACAACATAACATTATCTTCTTGACAAGTAAAAAGAGGCCATCTAACTTTACTTTAACTGTAGCTTATGCCTTATGAAAATAGTAGATAATAAAAATCAGATAATGCAAGGTGGCTGCTAGATATGAGAAATACATAAGAAGCATAAAGAGATAACATTAATATTGGAAAAACTGTAAAACATTCTTTCCAAGAGATCCATAATTAGAGCAAATAGATGAACTTGACTCTTTTTTGTTGGCATTAGAAGCAAAGGTGGAAAGCTTAAATCATTAAGTAGACATTTGATCCCTTTGAGAATCAAATTGTCTATAATACACACCTTGCAGAAAGAAGCTTTTTTCGGAATAATGGTTTACCCCCACAAGAAAATGGCCGCCCACCAACAACACTTGCTTTTATTAGAGGGAAGTCTAAACGTTGATAAGCCACGTGCTCCTTGCCAAGGCTGTGTTTTACAGTAATACGTTCATTTATCAATAAAATTTCCAAGTAATTCTATAAAAATAAAACATCAAAAGTGAACTTTTCAGTAAATTAAGAAAGGTGCCAATTCACTCTTTTAAGTAATCAACTCCCCAGGCTTTTAAGTAATCAACTCCTCTTCAGGAATTGGTGACTTCTCCTCTACTCTTGAGAAATTTCTTGCGCAGTTAAAACGTCAGCATAAGGATCTTGAAATCTCTTTCAAACTTTTAATGGTCTAGGATTTAGGATAAATGGCCCATTTTCTTTTGATCGATTTATGAACTTGTTACTTCACCTGTTAGGACCCAGGACGTTAAACATACACAGAAAGAGAGAACACAAGAATGGAATGCAAACTGAATTGTATTACTGAAGTCAAACAAGGGTTTACAGAGGGAAAATCCTACTGTCACAGAGCTCGGCTCCTAGAGAGAGCTAATGCCCTCTACTCATATCAACAATTGATTCTACCCGGTACCCTTTCTCAACCCTCTCCTTGCATATTTAACCTAAAGAAATCTTAACAAAATCCAAACCAAATCCTAAAGATAAATCCAAACTAAATCCTAAAGATAATCCCGCAAAATCTGCAACTAATTTCCAGCATCCTTTTTTCCTCTCCTTGAATATACTTTCCACACTTTAGGGGTCACGGACTCTTGCTGGACCAAACCCTCTCTTGGGCCTGAGACAGATTGGGCTCTATCATTGCCGGCCTCTTCAAAATCAGCCTTGTCCTCAAGGCTGAAATGAAAATTGACTTTTAATTGTAGCTTCCTCTTCCCAAGTAGCTTCCTCTGCGGGCTTGCCTTGCCACTGGATTAACAGCTGGGCCAGTCTCCATTTTTCTGCCGCGATGCGTGTAGCTAACACAGCGGCAGGTTCAAATTCCCCTCGCCATCCCTTCCAGCCCTGCAAATGGCTCTGCTTCAACATGATAATTGCCAATAGCCTTCTTTAAAGAGAGACATGGAACACGGGGTGAATCCGAGAAGTATCAGGTAGTTTAAGACAATACGCCACTGCTCCAACACGCTCAGTGACCTGGTAAGGCCCGTAATACTTGAGCACATAACAGCATTTATCCTGGCTGCGACAGAAACTTGTCTGTGAGGTCTTAACTGAAAACCCACTCTCACATTGAAACTCCTATCAGCCGCTTGGAGTCCGCTTGAGCTTTCATTCGACCTTGGCGCTGTAAGTGGAATTTGAGTAGGCGGAGGGCCTCATCACGGTCCATTAATTCTCTCTGGACAGCCTCGACCTTAGTTTCACCTTCCAGAAGAAAGCGGGCAATAACAGGAGGCTTCCTACCATACACAACCTCAAAGGGGGTGGCGCGGTCATCGCGTGATAAGTGGTATTGTACCAATATTCTGTCCAAGGAAGCCCACTTAGCCAAGTCTGCGAGGTTGGTCAGCGATGAAACTCGCCTTAAATGTCTCCAAACAGCGGTTAACCACCTCCGTTTGCCCATCCGTCCCCGGGTGGTAGCGGAGCTCATCTTGAGTTGAGTGCCTATGAGCGAAACAACTCCTTCCAAAATTACTAATGAAGAGCGGGATCACGATCACTAACAATAGTCTTGAGGATGCCATGCAACTTTGACAACCTCCTTAGCAAAAATTTCAGCCACTGTTTTGGCATTATACGGGTGCTTAAAGGGAATAAAATGACCATATTTTGAGAGGCGATCAACAACCACAAAAATAGCTTCATACCAGATTTGGGTAGCCCGTGATGAAATCCATGGAAATCTCCTCCCAAACTACGCCGGTATATTAGAAATTTCACTTGATCCCAGAAATGGCCAAATATTTACGGCGTTGGCGGACATCACAACCGCGCTGAAACTCTGAACTTACTTTTCATTCCCGGCCCGATGAGCATTGGCCGCCCAGCCTCACTGTATGCGATAAAACCCCGAGTGTCCTCCCTGCGTCGTGGCATGGAACTCATGCAACAAGGTGGGAATCCAAGGGGAGGTTGCAGAGATGGCTAGGCGATTGTCATACCATAAAACACCATGTTTGTAGGTAAACCCAGTGTTGTTAATCGCGGATCGCGGAAAATCGCGGCGAGCCCAAAATCCGCTATGTGAAATAGCGGATCGCGTAGCGGACAAATAGCGGAAGTCAAATAGCGGGTGAAAAAATTAAAATTATAAATAAAATAGTGAACGAAAAACTCCAAAACAGTAATATAACTCCAAAACAGTGAACTAAAAACTTCAAAACAATAATATAACTCCAAAACAGTGAACTAAAAACTCTAAAACAGTAAGAAAAACTATCAAATTCAAGCAACATAAACTCAAAGAGTATAAATATAGCAAGGGAAAGTACAGTAAATTAATAGTAGTGTTTATATTATTACATAATAAAAGGAGTAATAACTAATAATTTTACCAAGTGGTGCATACCCCTTGTCAAAAAAAAAAAGAAAAAAAAAGTGGTGCACACTCTTGTCCCCAAAAAAAAAATACATTTTGTATAAATACTAAATAGAAGAAGCGCCGCACATAGCAAAAAATAAATAAATAAATAAATAAAAAGCGTATTTGCACATGATGTGTTAAAAAATAAAGATAAGGCTGACTTTTAATTGTTATTGGGCTGAGCCATTATAACTAATGGGTAACCACTAGTTTTCTTTAACATGCATCGTGGAATTCAACTGCGCTTCTTGACCCTTCATTTCTTCTACCTTCTTGATTTCCTCTCTCTCATCTGTCTCCTTCTTATTCATCCTGGTCTTCTTCATTTTCTTACATGCTTTCTCACTAACTTCTTCTTTGGCGCCATGGGCTCACGTGAGCGAGGAGAGGAGGAGGAAGGATTACCGAGACGGCAGCGGCCGGAGGATCATTTGCCGGAGGGCGAAGCGGCGGAGGAGAACGGCGAAGAGGAAGCGAGAAGTGGCGATGCACTCAGAAAACCCGACCGCCAAAGCGAAAAAACCGCTCAACCCGTTATCTGCACGCATGTGACAGATTGATGGCGGATAAGCGGCATCGCGGTCAATATAGCGATCGTCGCGAATGCCTCATCGGCGTGCTTGATTCCGTCGCGGCCAGGCGAGAATCCGACATAATAGCGCTATAAGCGGCGGCGCTATTTGACAACTGCGGGTAAACCAGGCCTGGAAAAGCATCCACGCTTCAAATCTTCAATGATTCTAACCAAAGCGGATCGTGGTGTACTCCACTGACTATGTGATTGCTCTCGGACCACCTGGATAGGATACGAGCATTGAACTCCACACTGTTTCACTCGCACGGACAAGCATCGGCACCACGGTTATCCGCCGGTTTATAGATGATATCAAAGTTGTATCCCAATAATTTGGCCGCACCCGGTCTGGGCATGCGTGAGTTGAAATCGGCATTGCTGCGGCCATTTGTTTCAACTTTGTGTCCGTTGAAGCGATGAAGCGCTACCCGATAGCTAGGGCGCGTCTTTGGACAAGCAAGACAACCGCCATCAATTCTTTCTCATGGCGGATTTAGATAGATTCACGAGCCCCGAGGCTTTGCTAAAGTAAGCTATGGGTCTCCTCCTTGCATGAGAATTGCACCGCTCCCGACCACGAGCATCACGTTCAATGACAAACTCTTTCTTTGAAATCCGGAAAAGTGCTGCAAGTGCAGTCGTCATTCTCGCTTCAATTCATCGAGGCATCACCTCTTTAGGACCCGTTTAAAAGCATCTTTTTTTGTTAAATCTGTCAGCGGTCTTGCAATTTTACCGTAATCACGGATGAACTTTCGATAATACCCGGTGAGTCCAAGGAAATCACGCACCGCTTTAACATTTTGGAGCTGGCCATGTGGTGATGCTCGATTTTACGGGGATCCATAGTGACACCCTCACTGAAATCAAATGACCAGTATTCCCTTTGTTGATTTGCCAAAAGTACATTTTGATTTGCTACTAAGTGGTTCTCTTGAAGGGCGGCAAAACCTCATAAATGGCACAAATAGAGCTTCAAGTCGGATGTACACAAAAATATCGTCAAAGAACACCAGGGCGAAGTTCGCAACATGGGTCGAAAAATGTCATTCATCGATGATTGAAATGTGGAGGGTGCATTCATGAGTCCAAAAGGCATTACAAGAAATTCATAATGGCCAGCCGTGCGTGCGGCGTCTTGTGAACATCCTCTTCTTGGACCTCGCTTGGTGGTATCCTGACTTAAGGTCCAATTTAGAAGAAAAGCGAGCAGTGCAGTTCATCGATAATTCGTCGATATTGGAATGGGAAATTTGTCGAGGGGGATTACCTTATTCAAAGCACGATAGTCCTTTTTACATCAGCGAACTTGCGTCATCTTCTTTACCCGTATCCATGGGCTAGAAAGCATTTGCTATCTTTGAATGATTTCGACTTCCAACATCTCCTTGACTTGTTTCTCAATCTCGTTTTGTGGTGATAGGAATAGCAGTGGGCTAACATTCACCAGGGCCTTGTCCTCCCGATAGGGTGATAGCATGCTCTTTCATCCTTACGGGAGGCAACCCCGCCAGGTTCCTTAAAAATATCCTTATATTGTTCCAACAACGACTCACATGCCCTTTCTGTGGTGGGCACCATTCCCATGATCGAAATCGCATCTCGGTAGACCATAATAATCCTTCAACATCTCTCAGGCCTCCCAGACAAACTCTAAATGTTTGCTTGCAATTCGGCTTGCCGGCCTTCACTGTTACACATCGTCCTGTAAAAGAAAAGCCATGGTTTGCTTGTCCCCGATTAACAAGTGTATCTCCCGATGTCTTCAACCATGCAATTCCCCGGAATCATATCAATGCCTCGAATCAAAAAGGTATGTATCCCTTGGAATTATGATTTCACCAAGTTCTAGTTCGACCTTGTACATTTCCTTTAACCAGCAGAAAGCGAGTCCCACTAGGAGGTAATTTTCAAAAGGCCAAGTCTCCTCGGCCGTGACCAGGTTTGTGAACCGGTTTCTTAGAAATAAAGTTGTAGGGTAGCCATTTGTCAGCCAAAACAAGAATAGGAACTCCTCTCACCTTCCTTCAATCTCGGTGTTTGCGACACCTCCTTGCGTGGTGCGAGAGGCTGCTCGAACTCATGCTTACCTTCTCTTCGCCCTTGACTCCACGGACTCTCCTCCACATCTACTGCGTTCATCATGTTTCCTCCTTCCCCTCGTCTTGGTTTCATCACCACCATGATTGAGTTGTTTATCGGGCAATGATCACGAGGGTGATAAGATCCTCACACTTATGTAAAGCCCTTTTGTTTCCTCTCGATGAGCTCTTGGAAAGAAAGGTGAGAAACCACCCACTTTCCGCAGTCCTCTCTTCTCATTGTTTACACCTTCCGATCGTCCTTTGTGTTCTCTCTGATTTCCCTTTGGCCCATTAGCTCCCAACGGCCCGTTTTCCTTAGCCCCACGGACCATTACCCAGTCCGTTTTGTTTGGGGCGGTGCGCGATTGTGGGTTGGACCCAAAACCGGGTCGTGAGCCCACAAAACGATTCGGCCCAGAGTACTCTCCTTTGGCCCGTAATTCTTTCTCCACAGCCCTCGCCACGTTTAACAATCTCGTCCGCGACACCGGACCTAGTGCGGCCAGACTGCGCACCCTTCCTCTTACTTCCTCCTTCAACCCGTTGAGGAAATACCCGAAATACTGGTTTTCAGAGCCGGTAGCGGTTCTGCGTAATCGACCTCGAGTCTTTGGATGTAATCGTCGGCCAAGTGGTGCGTTCTTAGAAGAGCGTAGTCGTCAAAAACATCCACCATCCCATTACCTCCATCTCGCTCGAGTTCCCGCTAAACGGTCCACGTATCAACACCTCCTCGTCTTCCAGCGAATTGAAGAAGTGGATGGTGGGTCCTCCATGCAAAGTTGCGCGAGGTTCACTCGCACTTTCGGAGATCGTATCCATCCTGGCGAAAGTACACCTCGGCTCTGGAGATCCGTCCGTGGATCGTCGGCCGTCGGCATGGGTAGTTCGACCTTAACCAGCAAGCGACGAAATTCTTCCGGTAGCATCACCTTGGCTTGCTCGATCCTGACGAGGTTGTCTCGATTTGCTCTCGATCTTGTCTTTTTGTACCTTGTTTGCTTGTTGTTCTCGTCCTCAGATTCTCTCCATCATCATTGTCATTCGGCATGGATGATTTCTCAATGTTTTTAGTGAGCATTGCCATGGCGCTTCTTGATTGGCATCGGCCTTGCTTTGCATATCCGCGAAAATTTGTTTTGACCGCGACATCTCGGCTGGCGCATTTACCTTGGCCTCCATCTCTTTTCCCAAAGCCTTGATTTAGGCATTCAACTCTTCTCCTTGCGCTGATCCACTTCCCTCGAAGCGAATCCGTGGGTCGGACGTTTATTAGGACCAGGGCGTTAAACACACACATAAAGAGAACACAAGAATGGAATGCAAAGCTGAATTGTATTACTTGAAGTCAAACAAGGGTTTACGAGAGGGAAAATCCTCTTGTCACAGAGCTCGGCTCCTGAGAGAGCTAATGCCCTCTACTTATATCAGCAATTGATTCTGCAGTACCACTTTCTCGACCTCTCCTTGCATATTTAACCTAAAGAAATCTTAACAAAATCCAAACCAAATCCTAAAGATAAATCCAAACTAAATCCAAAAGATAATCCCGCAAAATCTGCAACTAATTTCCAGCATCCTTTTTTCCTCTCCTTGAATATACTTTCCACACTTTAGGGGTCACGGACTCTTGCTGGACCAAACCCTCTCTTGGGCCTGAGACAGATTGGGCTCTATCATCACCCATAGCATTATTTATGCATATCAGCAACTGATAGCAACAACAAATATGTTTTGATCTGGAATATACTCATAAAACAACAAGAATAATAAAAGCCTTTTTCCATTAGGTGAGGTGAGGCATCAGGAATGTACTCATAATGTAAGAAAACTGTTGAATATGCACAAAATCACACTGATAGGTACTGGAAATCCAATAAACCAGAAATGAAAACTCGGAACAGGACAGTAAGGAATTCCAGATATGAAATTCTGATAAACTTGTAAACATAACGATGGAACAGTGCTCCTTACAGAAAACAGAATTGATATGAATTGGAAATGGAAAATACATACGAAAATGGTAAACCCCCTGATTGAGAGGACCAGCCCCTCTGCGCAATCTAACCTGATCACCTAGACCCTTGACAAATTCTCTGATGCCCCTCTCGACCCCCCCCCCCCCAAAAAAAAAACCTCCCCACTATGTAGAATTGTTTACATCTCTCTCTCTCTCCGCTCATCAATTGCCACCTGTCCATTCTGTTATGCCCCTTCCAACAGCTCTCTCTCCCTCCAAATCCAATTACCATCCTACCCTTACCACTCCTCTTCTTTATTTGTTACCTCCAAACTGCAGGCCCACTAAGCCCAACAATGTGTTGCCTATCACACACTAACAGATAAGAGAAGAAATTCCCAGAATGAATTAAATCCTTGGAGCTTACCATTCTAGCTGAAGCTGCACTTTATCCTTCTCGCTGTCATTTAAATCAAAGCGTTAGTTTAAAATTGGACTAGAAATCAGCACTTGCAACTAACACTTGCTGGGCAGAAAACAGATTTCAAATAAATTATTGAATTGACATACGGAAAAAACTTGTACTCCCAATGAGATTGGATGGATGGGATTGTCTGTCCGGGTATGTGTGTGCAGTTGTTTTTTCTTTTGGGGGAAGCGGGTAGGGGCGATTGTGTATAAGATGTCTGCTGGTTCACATTGTAAGTTCATTGTTGTTATATCCCATCCAAGTTTTTTTAAAGGAAATCTTATTAAGTCTTGTGGAAGAACTAACAAGCTAACAGCAAGAAGCTTTCCACAAAGTAAATTTAACCACACACAGCAGCAGAATGATTCCAGGACAAACAAGTAAACTTCACCTTTCAGAAAAATGTCTAGTAAACCAGGAATCATGGTTTCCTAATATAACCGCTTTAGCAAATTCAAGATTTGCAACACTCCGAACAACTTCAACATTTTCGTCACCAAAATCACCTAACAAATTCAATTCGGGATAGTTGAAAAAGGATGTAAACAACAAGAGAAGGATAAATCAGACAATAAAAAATCATAATAAATCTTAACAGCTATCTATATAATGATACCAAGGAACACTTATGAGTAATTTAGATGTGCAACAGAGCAATGCCATGGCATTCACTTTTCAATTTGGATGCAGAATTTTCGTAGGTGTGCACCAGCTATTTCCTCACCAATTAAAATAGGCTATGAGGAAAAAGAAACTTAAATGCATTTAAGAAAAATCACCAGTGTGATGGGTTGATCAGCAGTAACAAGGAAACTTGCCTGTAAACAGCACCAAATCTGGCTGCAATTCAATATAGGTATAGATTAGATTGATAGATCAGATATACATCTGTATGCTTGTTAAATAGGCTCATATAAATTATCATAAAGGAAACTAATTGTGTAAACAATACATGATTAATTCAATTTGGGCACTAGTACACAAATGGCACAATTCCATTCTTTATAGGCTTCTCTAATGCCAAAGTTTACACACAATATGACTTTGTTTGGAACAAGTAAAAATGAAGCGACTGGTTTTGGGAAATTGAAAATTGAGAGTGAAAGATACAATATCTAGTATGGAATTGAGAGAAATGTAGTAGGAATATAAATGAGGAACATTGAACCTTATTTCCACCACAATCAATCACTCAAAAATGGGGGAAAAAATAAAACAAGATTATGGTAATGTACATTACATACTTATTCTTCGGAAACATCAGCTGAAGAGAAATTAGTGATGGATGTACGTGCAATGTCATAATCTTCCCTGCATTTTCATTCTCCTTGTTTATGTGACATCCAATCAAAAGATGAAAAGATTATTTTCTAATTTTGTTTTTGAATCCCCTTAATTTTATTGCTTCAATTTTTTCACTTGTCATTTAGTTCCCAATGACGGGCTTAGCTTTTGGATTATTTTCAAAGCAATCTCCTACAGACTCCTAAGACATCAACCCACTTTCTAGTAGGACAATATATAACTGGCCTAACTCATAAATCATAATAACCTACAATTAAGTTTTGGTGTTTAAGGGGTCTGAAAGTAAGAAACACTGCATCTGCATGGGCTACTTCAGCATTAACATAATGTCTAATACCCCCCACCCCCCCCAAAAAAAAAAAAAAAAAAAACTAATCCTCAATTAAGATCCAAGGCCAGAATAATAACACCAATCAACAAAAAAATCATTTTCCTCTGTAGTACTAGAAATTTGTATTTCACAACAACGTACGATTTTCTAACACCTTATGAAAACTAACGGCCTCAAGTTTTTTTTTCCCCTTTTTGGCCTAATCGAAATTATCATTTTGATCTCTAAATCTATTACTTAATTATCTTTTATTGTATCATTATTTCTAAGGATTGAATCAAATCGCACGTGTGTTGTCAGCAGAATATAATCAATATATGCGAGAAAGTTTATCATCAACAGGGAACAAAAATGGGAAAACGCAAAATGGGGAAAAGTACCTGCAGGAACTCAAGTGCCTTCGAATCTTCTTCAAGGTTCCAGCAGTCATGCTTCACAAAATTACCGAGTTTTGAGTGAACATGATTTTCTGGAGTAAAAGTTGTGTTTGGAAATCAGAGTGTTGAAATGGGATGAGTGTTTACCACATCACCGACGACGGCAATTCGAACAGAAGAAGACGCAGCCATTGAAGAGCGAGAGAGGTAGCGCTTCGAGCTCAGACAACGGTTTAAGGGGAAAATGGTAGGCGCGTGAAAACACGTGCTCAACATATGAACCGATAACTTTTGGCTGATTGAAAAAATAAAAAAACAAAATATTGCAAGATGAATAAACCGGAATAAGTCAATAGAGGCTGTAATTGTCTCTATAGTGACAAAATTCTTTTTTATATTTTTTATTATATTTTTTATCTCCTTTCTCTCCTTTTTACAACCATATTTTTTAGGTTAAAATAATATTTTAGTTTCTATACGTGATATCAATTCTTAATTTGGTCCCTATACAAAAAAAGTTATTAAAATAATCCCTACAAGTGCAATTGTTATCCATTTAGTCCCTGCCGTCTAACCACATTTTCTAAGTGTTACCATTTAATCCCTATATGTGACATAAATTCTTAATTTGGTCCCTATACGAAAAAAATTATTAAAACAGTCTTTGTAAGTGACTAAAAGCTTATTAATATGGTCCCTATACGAAAAAAAACTATTAAAACAGTCTATATACAAAAAAAAAATTAAAACAGTCCCTATACGAAAAAAAACTATTAAAACAGTCCCTGTAACAAAAAAGTGGCTAAAACTTGCCCATGTTGCAATCCAAATATGGTCCTTAATGTGACACTTCTCATGTGTTAGGTACATATATGACATGTTTAATCTCTAAACAAACATATAAGATATTTAATCCACAAACAAACATATAAAACCACTTTGATTAGGTACATAAAAGTGCATATAAATCCACAACATAATATTTTGTTTGTGGATTAAATGTCTTATATGTTTGTTTTTGGATTAAATATGTCTTATATGTATCTAACACATGGGCAAGTGTCACATTAGGGACCATATTTAGATTGTAACATGGACATATTTTAGTCATTTTTTTTTTGTTAAAGGGACTGTTTTAATAATTATTTTCATATAGGGACTGTTTTAATATATATTTTTTTGTATAGAGACCATATTAATAAGCTTTTAGTCATTGTTTCTTATATGGACTGTTTTAATAAAAAAAAATCGTCTATGGACCAAATTAAGAATTTATGTTACGTATAGGGACTGCTAATAATTGTTTTAAACAGTTAACGCCGTTAGAAAACGTGGTTAGATGGTAGGGACTAAATTAAGAATTTATGCACGTGTAGAGACTGTTTTAATAACTTTTTTCGTATAAGGACCAAATTAAGAATTGATGTACATATAGGGACTAAAACATTGTTTTAAGCTTTTTTTATCTTTCTAAATCAACTAGTGTGTGTACTCGTGCGATGCACGGGACAAACACATGGGAGAAATAATGTGTTAAGAGTATAGAATTACGTAAGTGTCATGTTACATAAATCCATAAGTGTCCTGTTACATAAGACTGTAGTAACATGTCACTAATAGTTCGAATCTGCGACAAAATAAATCACAATTGGATCATTCTTAGTAACACCAAAACAAACTTCATCTCCCACCTTTAATTTCATGGCCTTTTATTGTCATGTCACGTGTGTATACATTAGGCCACGTGTCGATATGCCACATTAGATCAATTATTTCATGATACCTGTTGTTTTTGTTCATCAAAATCCAATGGCAATGATTACAAATCTCAATTTGATTCTACGTGGCCAATCGATTAAGGATATCATGGGTAAGATAACACTTAGTATGACACGAGATTGTGATGATAAACAAAAATTCATAATTTTAAATCACCTAAAATGAAGTCTGGATGAGAACCATCTTTAACACTCACCTGTGCGATTTACAACCATCCATGCTTTTTCCAAGTTTATGTGTATTTTATATCCCAACCTACATAAATTCTCTATTGAAAATGGAGAATACATTATCAGAATATGGAACATAATCAAAATTTATACGATATTACATATCCCCCATTTCAAAAAACATAATAAGAACTTAAGAAATCAAAAACCCCCCAATTTAAAATTAGAAACACTCTAAACCTAAGCCATAATTAACCGCAACAAATCCCTTGGGTTAGCTGGGATAATATTTGCAAACCCCGCTCCTCGGGTGGACTTGGGGTGAAGAATTTGGAGGTATTCAATTGGAGCTTATTAGCCAAGTGGAAATGGCGATTTCTTACCGATCAAGGGGCCCCATGGTTTCAATTGCTAACAGCTAGATATGGATCATTACACCCTGTAACTATGGATGGACTGCCTTTGTCTCGGGGCAACTCCCTATGGTGGCGCGATGTGGTAAGTTTGAACAAAGATTGGTTTTGTAATTCTGTCAAAATCCGGGTTGGTAGTGGCGATGTGGCACGATTTTGGGGAGATAAGTGGCATGGGAATATGGCTTTGAAAGATTCATTCCCTAATTTATATGGTCTTGTCCATGACCAACATGTGTGTATATCTGATATGGGATCATGGACTGCTGATGGATGGGTTTGGCACCTCAACTGGTTGCATGAATTGAATGATGTGGAACATAATTCTTTAGCGGCATTGCGTGCGCAGTTGGACGGCTATCAACCTAATGTCAATTCGGCTGATGGTTGGGAGTGGATAGGCTCGCCATTGAAACTTTTCTCTACAAAATCTGCCTACGAGGGGCTGATATCAGTGGAGCCCGATGGAGTTCCGCAAGTTCTGGAGGTAGCCTTTCGTGGGTTGTGGAATACCTCTATTCCTTCTAAGGTGGCGGTGCTTGTTTGGCGTGTGTTACAACACAGGATTCCGACTCGGGATGCGTTAATTCGTAGAGGTATACTCCCAGCAACCAATAATGAACATTGTTTATTCTGTTTAAATGCATTGGAATCTGTTGATCATCTATTTTGCCGCTGTGAATTTTCTTGTAATGTGTGGCGCGCTGTGTATGCCTGGGTTGGATATGTGGGGCCTTGGCAGGAAAATTTTCAAGCTAATTTTGTATCACATAGACTGCCAATTTTTGGAAAAAAGGGGAGAAAATTAAGGCATCTTATTTGGTGCGCGGTGGTTTGGTGTTTATGGCGCCTCAGGAATGCTATTATTTTTAAGGGAGTGAATATTGAGTTTACAGCCACAGTGGCACATATAAAAGCAGTTTCGTGGGAATGGTTTATTTATAGAGAGGGGAGACATTCGGATTGGAACTTTTCCGATTGGTGCATTAATCCTATTGCATGCTGTAACACTATATGAGTTTTAGAGTATATGGCCTACTAGTGCAACAGCAGAAGAAGAAACCATGGTCCTGTTTGGAATGGGGTCAGCTCACAGTTGCTACAATACCACTGTCATGGGCATCGATTAGTTTTGCTTGGTACGGCTCTGCTGCTTAAGTGCTCTGTAATGTTGCTGTCATGTGCCTTGTTTGATATAGGTGGCTTCGATTAATTGTTCTTTGCGTGGTACTAGTTGCTGGGGGCGGTCCTTTTGTTGATGATGCTAGTAGAGGATTCTGTTTGTGGTTTATTGTGTCACTATTGGCACCTTTGTAACACGTTGTAACCAAGCACGATGGTAGTTGTACTCTTTTTCCTCCCCTAGTCTTTTTCCCACTGGGTTTTGGCTTTAGGAGGTTTTAACGAGGCACTTCCATCGCCGTACTTTCTTTCTGTTGGGTTGGAGTACCCCTTGTACTCCCTTAATAAAATTTCTTTGCTTATCAAAAAAAAAAAACCGCAACAAAACAAAACTCGCAGAGAAAGGGACGAAAAAAGAAGTTTGAGGAAACTTGTACCTGTACCCATTGATAAACTATTGAATGAATCCAGAACTTGCCCAGTACCAATAGTAACGACCCCATAAAAGATTGAATTGAAACAGTTAACATTGACAGAGATTTCCTAGAAATGAAATGAAATATCATAAAAGGATAAGTATGTGGAGAGGTACCACCAACAAAGTAACCACATGGAGAATGAATAGAAAAAAAATGGAGGAAAGGAAATATATATTCAGAAGGAAATGTTAGTCAAAGAAGCACCTCCCCAACAACCTTATTAATGGCACCGATTGAAATGAAGAAAAAGTGGTGCAAGTGTGGTGCAAGTTTTTCAACACACCCATTAACTAAAGGCATTTTTTTCTTTGGCAGAACCAATTATTCAAAGATGTTGCAGCCATATTAGTAGGTGTTCACATTACCAATGGCTTCTATAAATAGGGGCATTGTAGGAGAGGAAATTCATTCCAACATTGAGTGCATTCCAAGTTGAGAGAGTGAGCACCGAGAGAAAATTCCAGTGAGGGAGTTTTTTGTGAAAAATATTTAGAGAGAAATATTTTGGGTGTAATTGGGTTGTGGGTTTTGTGAGAGAGTGTGAGTGTTTGTAAACACAGTGTGTATTTCCTTTTTCAATATAAGGTCTGCAGCAGTCCGGAGACGTAGGCATTATTGGCCGAACTCCGTTATCAATTTTGTGTGTGCTTCCGCATTTATTTTTTGCTCTTCCACTAATCTGACTATGGGGAAATTTTGCGTAATTTCCTAACAACTGGTATTAGAGCTAGTAATTTTTCGTGAATAGTAAAATTGGACGGCACTACCAATTTGTCCACGGAGGTGTTCTAAAGTACGGTGGTTCGCAGAAATTGTCAGAAACGATCCTGAGAAGTCAGACTCGAGTGGGAGTGATGGTCGTAGATGAAGGAAAGGTGAAAATTGAAAAGTTTGATGGTGCGGACTTTGGCTTTTGGAAGATGCAGATCGAGGATTATCTGTATCAGAAAAAGCTGTATCAACCTCTCACAGGAAAGAAACCAGCGGAGATGAAGGATGATGAATGGATCATTCTCGATAGACAAGCCCTTGGCGTTATCCGATTGACGTTATCCCGTAACGTTGCGTTTAACATTGCAAAAGAAAAGACCACAGCAGATCTTATGAAGGCTCTTTCCAACATATGCGAAGCCATCGGCCTCAAACAAAGTTCATTTGATGAAGCGGTTGTTTAACTTGCGGATGGCGGAAGGTGCATCGGTAGCGCAACATCTCAATGAACTTCGGCTTAGTCACAACCCGGTTGAGTTCGGTTGGAATCGGGTGATGATGAGGTACGAGCATTGATACTTTTGTCTTCTCTTCCAGAGAGTTGGAATGCTCTTTGTCACGGTGTGAGTAGCTCAACGGAAACAATAAGTTGAAATCGGCGATGTTCGTGATCTGGTTCTCGATGAAGAGATCCGACGGAGAGAGTCGGGTGAATCTTCATCCTCTTGATGTGCATACTGAGTCAAGGGAAGAAATTCAACCAGAGGAAATGGGCGTGGCAAATCAAAGGCGGGCGGTCCAAATCCGTAAATCATCATAGTTCTCAAAACTCCAACTCGAAGACTATCGAGTGTTGGAATTGCGGGAAAGACGGGCACTACAAAAATCGGTGCGAGTGCAGAAAAACCAGGAGGCGAAGGGCGAGGCAAATGTTGCTTCCACCTTAGGAGGAGGTAGCGGCGTTGATATGCTCTTTGGAGAGCAAGGAATAGTCTTGGGTGTTAGACTCTGGAGCATCTTTTCATGCCACTTCGCAGAGAGAATTCTTCGAGAATTATGTACCCGGAAACCTTGTTAAAGTTTACCTTGGTAATGAACAGTCTTGGGAGATTGTTGGCACAGGTCTAGTGAAGATTAAGTTGATCGGGTCTGTATGGAAATTGAAAAATGTCAGACATATTCCCGACCCGACGAAGAACTTAATCTCGATAGGCGGTTGGCGATGGCGACTACACAACGATCTTCCACGGCGATCATTGGAAGATTTCAAAGGGTGCAATAGCGATTGCTCGCGGCGAAAGAGTGGTACTCTTTATAAGACAAGGAGCATGCCATTTGATTGCGGTTGTAGCAAATGATAGTCCCGATCTATGGCACGAGAGACTAGGCCATATGAGTGAGAAAGGGATGAAGATCATGCACTCGAAGGGCAAATTGCGAGTCTTGATCGATGAAATTGACATGTGTGAAGATCGCATACTTGGAAAGCGAGAAAGAGTTAGCTTTGGACAAGTGGAAGAACCCCAAAGAAAGAGAAACTTCGAACTTGTTCACTCGATGTTTGGGGTCCAACGACCGCCTCATCCATCGATGGGAAGCAATACTTCGTGACTTTTATCGATGATCACTCTAGGAAGGTATGGGTATACTTTACGAAACATAAGTCTGAAGTATTCAAGGCTTTCAAGATGTGGAAAGCCATGGTAGAAAAGCGAGGCGAGATTGAAGATCAAAAAGATCGAGGCAGACAATGGTGGTGAATATGAAGACACCAGATTCAAGAAGTTACGCTATGAGCACGGGATCGAATGGAGAAGGCAGGTGCCAGTGCGCCTCAACATAATGGTGTAGCTGAGCGTATGAATCGAGCGTTGACAGAGAGCGAAGCTTGCGGGTGCGGTCAGGCTTCAAAGCGATTACGGGCGGCGATCAACACAAAGCGACTACTTGATCAACCGAGGTCCATCGGTACCATTGGAGCACAGAATACCAGAAGAGGTATGGAGCGGAAAAGAGGTAAAACTCTCACATCTTAGAGTTTTTGGCTGCTTAGCATATGTGCATATCAGTGATCAAGGCAGGAATAAGCTTGATCCCAAATCAAAGAAGTGCACTTTCATCGGTTATGGTGAAAATGAGTTTGGCTACCGTCTTTGGGATGATGAAAACAAAAAGCTGATCTGCAGTAGAGATGTGATCTTCAATGAAAGAGTGATGTACAAGGACAGGCATAGCACAGACACCAGCAACTCAGAACAGAGTGGGCCAATGTATGTAGAGGTGGACGATGTCCTAGAAAGTCCTATGGTTGAGAATCCTCAGTCAGAGGAATCAACTTATCCAGGTAGCAGACAATAATTTGACACAGTAGAGCATCCTACTCCAGCTCCGGTAGTGAGAAAGTCTTCTCGAGTTCCTGTGCCCAACAGGAGATACATGGACTACATGTTGTTGACTGACGGAGGGGAGCCTGAAGATTATGCAGAAGCTTGTCAGACCGCAGATGCTAGCAAGTGGGAGCTTGCCATGAAAGACGAGATGAAGTCTTTGATCTCCAATCAAACATGGGAACTAGTTGAGTTACCCGTGGGAAAGAAGGCACTTCACAACAAATGGGTGTATCGGGTGAAGGAGGAGAATGATGGCTCCAAGAGACATAAAGCCCGACTAGTTGTCAAAGGATTCCAGCAAAAGGAAGGAGTTGACTACACCGAAATTTTTGCTCCAGTTGTGAAGCTCAATACCATCAGTGCATGTTAAGTATTGTTGCGATGAAGAGCTCTATCTTGGCGATTAGGCGTGAAGACTGCGTTTCTTCACGGAGACTTAGATGAGGAGATCTACATGCACCAACCTCAAGGCTTCTCGGAGAAAGGCAATGAAAATATGGTGTGCAGATTAAAGAAGAGCTTGTATGGCCTGAAACAAGCTCAGACGATGGTACAAGAAGTTTGATAGCTTCATGCACAAGGAAGGTTTCGAAGTGCAACTCAGACCATCGTTGTTTCTTCAAGAGATATAAGTCGATTATATCATTTTGTTACTTTATGTCGATGATATGTTAGTAGCGAGTTCGGTATGGGCGAGATCGAAACTTGAAGATGCAATTGTCAAAAGAATTTGACATGAAGGACTTGGGTCCAAAGAAAGAAGATCCTTGGAATGCAAATCACGAGAGATAAGCAAAGAGGAATTTTGCGATTATCTCGGTGAGTACATCAACCGTGTTTTGCAAAGATTCAACATGGGCAACGCCAAACCCACAAGACACCTTTGGCGATCATTTTCGCCTATCCAAGGAACAGTCACCTCAGACGGAGGAAGAAAGAGAATCCATGGCTAAGATACCATATGCTTGACCATTGGAAGTTTGATATGCGCAATGGTGCATGCGAGGCGGACATTGGCCATGCGATGGGAGTAGTTAGCGAGTTTATGTCAAATCCAGGAAAAGCTCATTGGGAAGCGATGAAATGGACTTTGAGGTATCTACGAGGCACCACAGAAGTGTTTGTACTTTGGCAAAGGAGAAATAAAAGTACAAGGCTACGTGGATCTGCACTTTGCGGTGAAGTCGATCAGAAGAAGTACCACCGTTACGTATTCTTGTTGGTACTACAAATTAGTTGGATGTCGCGGATACAAAAGATTGTTGCTTTATCCACTACAGAGGTGAGTATGTAGCGATATGTAAGCCAAAGAAAGAATTGATATGGCTTCAGGGATTGTTAACGAGTTGGGTTTCACACAGAGAAGAGTGTTTTGCACGGTGATAGTCGAGTCGCGATACATCCGCAAAGAACTCGACATTTCACCTGCAACAAAGCACATTGGTCTTCGTTATCACTTCATCGGATCTCCGCTTGAGGATGAGGTGTTAATGTTGAAGAAGATTCAAGGAAGTAAGAACCCGGCGACATGTTGACAAAGGTGGTGACTATCGACAAACCAAGTTGTGCTCAACTTGATTGGCCTGCTCAAATAACAGACTAGGAAAGGTTGCTGCATGATCGAGGTGTGAAGACCGATTGAAATCAGTCTTCAAGTGGGAGATTGTTAGTCAAAGAAGCACCTCCCCAACAACCTTATTAATGGCACCGATTGAAATGAAGAAAAAGTGGTGCAAGTGTGGTGCAAGTTTTTCAACACACCCATTAACTAAAGGCATTTTTTTTCTTTGGCAGAACCAATTATTCAAAGATGTTGCAGCCATATTAGTAGGTGTTCACATTACCAATGGCTTCTATAAATAGGGGCATTGTAGGAGAGGAAATTCATTCCAACATTGAGTGCATTCCAAGTTGAGAGAGTGAGCACCGAGAGAAAATTCCAGTGAGGGAGTTTTTTGTGAAAAATATTTAGAGAGAAATATTTTGGGTGTAATTGGGTTGTGGGTTTTGTGAGAGAGTGTGAGTGTTTGTAAACACAGTGTGTATTTCCTTTTTCAATATAAGGTCTGCAGCAGTCCGGAGACGTATGCATTATTGGCCGAACTCCGTTATCAATTTTGTGTGTGCTTCCGCATTTATTTTTTGCTCTTCCACTAATCTGACTATGGGGAAATTTTGCGTAATTTCCTAACAGGAAACACATGCTTCATTTTCAAAAGAAGTTGCGGAAATGAAGCAGATTCGAAGCGGCGCAATAGTTGGCAGGAATGGAATGGAAGAGAATGCACAACGAATCACCACGTCCTTATTGTCAACCTCAGGCTCTTTTTGAGCCTCCGTGTCCTCGTAGCTGGAGAAGTCATCGAGATCGGCATCGTCGTCGAATCCGTCGTCGTCATGGTGGTGGTGATGAGCGGCGGAGGTGCCTTCATCCTCGGGTTCCACGAGGAAGCTGAGATCTTCACCTTCTTCGCAGAGAACGTGAGAGAAGAAGGAGAAGAGGAGAAGGGAACCAGTCCGGCGAAAGGTGGACGCAGTCCGGCAAGAACGATTTCCTTTTATCCGTTTGGAGGTTCACGATGGCTAGAAGAAACGGAGGAAGGCGTCGGTCTCACAACAGATGTCTTCCCGGACACTTGTGACGAAAATTGGTGGTTCTTGTAGATCCGAAGGAGAGGGGTAAGAATATGCCCTTGGTTTTTTGAAAGGGGATGAAATGAGGTTTATGGTGGTGATTTCATGGTCTTCCATGGAGGAAGAGAGAGAGCCGAGAGTGATAAGAGGGAGTGATCAGTTTTTTTCAAAATGAAGATGATGGGGGAGAAAGGGATGGGAATGGGAAACGAAACATGCATAGTGGGAAAAGAAAGAATCAAGCTTCTCTTATTAGCTGAGTGATTTTTTGAATGTGCAACCTATAATTAATACACACTTAAATTGATGGATGTTATAATTGCTTTGCAAGTAGTGAATATTTACTGTTTTATCCTTGAAAAAATGGCAAAGTATTTGGGCGCGAAAACTCCCCCCTTTTGTCCTCTTTTAAGTAATAAAAGATTTGGTGAAGCTTTAAATATTGAGGCGGTGTAATTTATGCCAAATCGTGGATGTCATTCATAAATAACCTTTGTAGTGTCTTTTATAGAGATAGAGACAGAGATTATCTTTTATATAAAACCCTTTATTTAAAATGTCTTTATTATCGTCTTTGATATACACATATCAAATTGACAATGTAATTTATAAATGACTATTTTGTTTTTTAGTACCTATCGGAAACATTACATTTTGTCGTTATAAATTTATCGTTTTTGAATACGTGTCAAATTTATAAATGTCTTTATTATTTAAAAATAATTATTTTACTTGTTAGTCCCTACAAGGAAACATTACATGTTGTCTGTGTAATTTTATCGTCTTTGAACACATATTAAATTGATAAATGTCTTTATTATTTATAAATAATTATTTTGCTTTTTAGTCACTACGAGAAAATATTACATATTGTCGGTGTAACTTAATTTATCGTCTTTAAACACATATAAAATTGTTAAATGTCTTTATTGTTTATAAATGATTATTTTGTTTTTTAGTCCTACGAGAAAACATCACATGTAGTCGATTTTATTTTATCATCTTTGAACACATATCAAATTTATAAATGTCTTTTTTATAAATTTTTAACTATCATTTTGTCTATATCAACTAATTATAACTGTGTAGTATCAAATTTTAGTTTTAAAATAATTCATAGAAAGCAACGCAACGCTACCATTGCGCATTCACGGGTAACCGATTAATCGTCTTTATAGTGACAAAATTCTTTTATTTTAGGAGTAGTGACAAAATTCTTGTCACAACTTAAATCACAAGTATAATGCCAACAACTCAACAAGTAACATAGAAAAGGATTATTCCAAAAAAAAAAGTAATATAGAAAAGGATGTAATCCTCGGGTCCTAGAGCATGCTAAATGTCTTGATCATAAGAGAAAATGGCTACTGGAATTTATAAATAAATAAAATAATGGCTACCGAAGGATGATTTAAATGATTTTCATAATTTAGATGTCATTTTAAAATCTCTTACTCAAGGTTGGGTGGTCGAACTCGTAAGCGAAACACAATCTAAATGTCATTTTAAAATCTTACCCAAAGTTGGGTGGCTGAACTCGTAAGCGAGGTCACAATATTGAATATTAGAGAAGCTACCTTGGGGAGGCGACCAACCAAGTACAAAACATTTCGCTTCATATCGCGACTTGAGATTAGTCGACTCATGAGGGCCCAAAGGGCTTTGCTGTAGGGATACCTGGGGAGCTCACTCAGTCCAAATGACAAATTAGGGTGGATCTAAAAAAATTCTCTCTTTCATTAGGTGCTTTGATTAGTGACAAATAAATTTTGAATAAACTAGATTTTATAAAATTAATTTGGTTAAATTGAGCATAATTTAAATTTGGATCAATGACAATGTATTTACTCCAAAAATAAGTTTGATATAAAACATAATTAGTGAAAATCTTTCAATCTAATACAAAAGCTATTTTTTTATCAATTTTAGGCAAACTGGGTTTGGTGATATAATTAATTTTGATTCAAAGTAATCAAACACAAAATTTCTTATAAAAACCACGTCAGACATATGCAAAATCAATTCTATACTCTCTAGTAAATCCAAACTCATACAAAATGTGTTGCTTTCTTCACTACAACAGATTCTTTAAAAGATGGCGCCACTTTAAATAGCGTTTAAATATGGAAGTGCTACTTAAAATTAGGTAGAGTACTTTAAGTAGCGTTTAAGTAAGAAACGCTACTGAAGGGTAAAGAAATAAATAGCGCTTATAAAATCAACGCTACTTATAGTGGAGGAATAAATAGCGCTCAAAGTGAGAAGCGCTATTTAAAGAAGGACGCAAGAAAAATTAGAGCTTAATGCAGAAAGCGCTATTTATTGTGTTAACCTAAAGTAGCGCCTATATAGAAAGCGCTACTTATTGTCTGACCTAAAGTAGCGCTTCAGAGATAAAGCGCTATTTATTGTCAAATACTAATTTTAATTCAGCCCGCGTTTCTCAGTACCAGTCAGTCCCACTGTCGCATATCTCTCTCTCTCTCTCTCTCGAGTTTCTCTCAACGTCGCCATTGTTACTCCTTCCTCTCAGTGTCGCCACCATCTCTGCTTGCGTTTCTCACCTTCGAAGCTCGTTGTCGTTGGCGTTGCCACCACCTCTGCTCGCGTCCTCGCCGTTTGTGACGTCGCACCATCGCTCACAGCCGTCGCACCGTCGCACCTCTGCTTACGTCCTCGTTGTTTGTCGCGTCGCCACCACCTTCTTCTGTTCCCACCGTCGCACCGTCGCATCGCTCCAACAGGTTTCATCTGTTCCCATTCTTCTTGCTTTCCTTTTTTCCCCTAAAACGCTTTCATTTTATTTTCCAAGGAACTCATTGTTTTCCAACCCTATCCTCGTGCTTTGAAATGGAAAATCAAAAACATAGTACAACACATTAGTATGTGGGATTGGAATTACCTGCAGTTATTCTCAACTGCAGTATCCTCCATTTGCATTTAGGCATATTCAAGACACTGTTTTTTTTCTTTTCAGTATTCTCTTATTTTTGTTTTTTTAAATGTCCAAAAACATATAACGTAACTAAATGCAGGGACCCAAACTAGTAAAATTATCTCATTCTTTAAGTTATTTATTGGTTTTAGGTTTTTGTAGTTGTGTTTAGATATGATTGAGAAATGTTTGATGAGGAACTTGGAGGGATCAATGTTAATGTGTTTTTAGCTGATAGGTTTTTTAGTATAATTATTAATAATGTTAGTGTTTTTTCTCATTATGTTAAATGAAGAAGTTGAGTTTTTAGAGATGTTACTGCAGATCGTTTTAGAGAAATGGATGAATTTGAAGTTTTTATTTGTTTATGTTTGGCCTATGTGGACCCTTGTGCTGGTTGGTATGATATTTTATTTTATTACAGGTGTTGTATAAATTTTGGAATGTCCATATTTTATGGGAGGTTCTGTCAAAATTTTGTTAGAAATTTGATATAGTCTGTGTGTTGTTGTTAAGAGAAGTGGTAGTTTTAGTCTTGGTTTATCTAATTGGGCTTTAGTTAATCTCAATTTTGTCTTGTATTAACGACATAGCCTATGTTGTTGCTCTAAATGCCTTGGTGTTGTTTTATTTCTCAATTCATAGGCAAATATGGATCGAAAGTGGATGTCTGCCAATCGTTTGTCGAAGGAATATAAGGATGGAGTGGAAGATTTTATTGGGTTTGTAGTTGGGCATACAACAGATCTTAGTAGAATCGTATGTCCGTGTTTAAGTTGTTGTTATACAAACAAAGTTAATGTTAAGGAATTGGAATGGCATTTAGTGAGCAATGGGATTGATCAAACTTATACCCGTTGGACAAAGCACGGTGAGGCAAGAGGTGAAGATTCGAATATGGGGAATAGTGGGAGATATGCGTCAGAGGACACCGGTACAAATACATATGATGGTGACCGTTTTGAAGAGATGGCAAATGCGGTTGAAGAAGATCTTCGTGATTGTCCTCAAATGTTTGAGAAGTTGATAAGTGATGCGGAGAAGCCGTTATATGACGGTTGTACTAAATTCACAAGATTATCGGCAATGTTAAAGTTGTTTAACTTGAAGTCGGGCAATGGATGGACTGATAAGAGCTTTACGGACTTACTCACACTATTGAAAGATATGTTGCCAAATGATAATGTGTTTCCTAGTCGGACATATGAGGCTAAATAAATATTACGATCTATTGGGATTAGCTATGAGAAAATACATGCTTGTCGTAATGATTGCGTTTTATTTCGTAATGAATATGCGTCGTTAAAGTCGTGTCCGAAATGTGAAGCCTCACGATATAAGAAGGAAGATTCGGCTCCAGAGAAGGTTTTATGGTATTTTCCCATAATTCTCAGATTCAGGCGTATGTATCGTAGTTCAGAAGATGCAAAAAACTTGACATGGCACGAGGATGAAAGGATTCAAGATGGCAAGTTACGGCACCCGGCAGATTCTCCTCAATGGAAAAAAGTTGATATTGATTACCCTGATTTTGGGAATGAACCAAGAAACTTACGACTTGCATTGTCTACTGATGGATTTAACCCGCATGGTGTTCAGAGTAGCTCTCACAGTACATGGCCTGTGATTTTGGTGATTTATAACCTACCTCCATGGCTATGCATGAAGCGTAAATATATGATGTTGTCTTTGTTAATTTCTGGGCCGAAACAACCAGGAAATGATATCGATGTATACTTGGCTCCTTTAATTGAAGACTTGAGGCAAATGTGGGAGACAGATGTAGTGGTGTATGATGGATATAGAGAAGAAAGTTTCACCTTGAGGGCTATGATTTTCGGCACAATTAATGATTTTCCAGCATATGGTAATCTGTCAGGATATAGTACCAAAGGCCAGTGTGTATGCCCTATCTGTGAAGATAATACAGATTGGATTCGGTTGGATCATGGTAAGAAGAATGTCTTCCTTGGGCATCGTAGATTTTTGAATCCAAATCATTATTATCGATCGTGGAGAAAGGCATTCAATGGGAATACAGAAGAACGTAGAGCTCCTTTGCCTTTGACAGGTGCACAACTGTTTGAAAAAGTAAAAGATTTGAATATTAAATTCGGGAAACCTTTTGCGGGAGACCTTGTCACACGAGGGTGGAAAAAAAGGTCGATTTTCTTTGAGTTGCCATATTGGAAGTCATTATACGTAAGACATTTCATTGATGTGATGCATGTTGAAAAAAATATCTTTGATAGTCTCATTGGTACCCTACTTAATGTGCCCGGGAAGACTAGAGATGGCATCAAGGCAAGGCTGGACTTGGTTAGTATGGGATTGAGACGAGAGTTGGGACCCGTAAAGAAAGGGAAACGTCGTACATATCTACCTTCGGATGCTCATACTCTATCCAGAAAAGAGAAAAAAAAATTGTAAGTTTCTTGATGGAGTTAAAGTTCCAGAGGGGTACTCTTCAAACATTAAGAACCTCGTATCGATGAAAGATCTTAAGTTAAAGAGTCTAAAGTCTCATGATTGTCATGTTCTCATGGAGAATTTGCTACCCATAGCTATACGATCTATTTTGCCCAACAAAGTGCGGAATACCTTAACTAAACTTTGTTTCTTCTTTAAAGCAATTTGTAGTAAAGTGATTGACCCTGAAAAGTTGCCAGCCTTGCAAAAAGAAATTATTCTGACTTTGTGTGAGCTTGAGATGTATTTCCCGCCTTTATTCTTTGACATAATGATTCATCTGACAATTCATCTGGTTAGGGAGACACAATTGTGTGGGCCAGCTTACATGAGATGGATGTACCCGTTTGAGCGTTACATGAAGATATTAAAAGGGTATGTGAAAAACCGATCACGACCAGAGGGTTGTATTGTTGAACGGTATATAGTCGAATAAGCTGTTGAATTTTGTACCGACTATTTATCTAATGTTGAACATTCTATAGGGTTGCCACAGTCTCGTCACACAGGAAGAAGTGCAGGGCAAAGGATTACTGGACTTGAAATATTGACTATATCAAGGAAAGAATAGGAACAATCACACTTATATGTTCTACACAACGCCGATGAGGTTGAGTCATATGTTGTAAAACATAAGGACATACTCAAGAGCTTGTGCCCAAATAAGAGTCAAAATTGGTTAACAATAGAACACAATCGATGTTTTATAAAGTGGTTGAAAGAATACATTTCTGAAGAGTTTATTGCAAATCCTAGCTCGGTTTCAGAAAGATTGAGATGGTTAGCTAAAGGTCCAGCTATACATGTTATCTCCTATACTGGATATCTGATGAACGGGTACACTTTCTATACAAAAGAACACGATGATCGGAGGAGAATGCAAAATAGTAGGGTGACTCTTGTAGCTGAATCTATGCATATATTAAGTGCCAAAGACAGAAACCCCATATATGTGAATATGTCATACTTCGGGGTCATTGAACGCATATGGGAGTTGGATTACAAGATGTTTCGAGTGCCTGTGTTCCAATGCAAGTGGGTTGACAATAACAACGGTGTACAAATGGATGAGTTGGGGTTCATGCGGGTGAACTTTAATAAGTTGGGATATCAAGATGAGCCCTTTATTTTAGCATCACAAGCTCAACAAGTGTTCTATGTTTCCGATCCAGTTGATATGAATTGGGCCATTGTTCTATTGACTAACAAAAAAATTGTTAATGAGATTGATGATGAAACACATGAATATGCTGACATTGAGGATGACCCTTTCTTCAGGACATCACAATCATTGTTTGGGGCAAGTACACCTATAGAGGATGATGTGTATATTAGAAATGATCATAATGAAGGGCTTTGGATCAATCCATTATTTCATATGGGATGCACAAATGTCAATAAAACAAGAAAAAGGAAAAGAGTTGCTTAAATGTACATGTATGTAGTGAATGCTATTTAATTTTTATTAATTTGTTAATCAATTAAATGTGTATTCATTGATTTCTCTTTTAAACCTGTGTGATTATGGACTGTCATTTTTTAATTACTTACGTGTCTAGTTTTTTTTTTGCAGGTAAATGGCATCTCACAGTGATGATGGTGCTCCCGAGTCCACCCCAAAGGCGACGAGCCGTGGACCGACTTTTAAGAAGAAAATCATCCGCGATATGAGTAAAGGGGCTCTAAAACGTGTGGTAGGATGCTTATCGATTAATCTAATTAATTGTTTCATTTTTTTATTTGAGTATCTAAATTTGTACACTTATGCTATATTTTTAGGTTACATGGAATGTTAGGGGTCAACCTATTGGTAAACATGCTAATGACTTTATTCAATACATTGGGGCCACAAGCAGGAGAAGACAGTCCCAATTACATGATAATTGGAAGGATAAGGATCCATCTATGAAGGAGCTAAAAGATGAGATCTGGAATGAGATATAGGTATATAAATTAGTTAACATTTGTGGATTGTATTGTTTCTTAATTAATCTAAACATACTTATAGTCTATCGTTTTGTTTATAATGTTTTTGCATAAATCTTTTGATGTTGATGAGGCTCGAAAGAAAATTACACTTAGGATAGCTGGAAGAGCACACCGGACATTCCGAACTGCCTTGGCTCACAAGTGGTTGAGAGACAAATACGGGAACATCAATCATAAGCCTCCATCAATATATGCATCATTCATAGAACAAGATGATTGAAGCGCTTTTGTGAGAAAACGCACAGAAGATGAAGAATTTTTGGTATATACAATAATCTTTATAACTTGTATATATGACATTAAACCATGCATTGATATATTCTAGTGTATTTATGTAGAGAATAAGCAATGAAAATCGTGAGAGAGCGTCAAATCCTCCCTATCCTTACAAAGCAGGGGTTAAAGGGTATCCCCGTGTTGAGGAAGAAATGGTATGTACAATATCCTTAATTATAACTTGTTTTTAACGCATCTTTTTGTTTCTTTCTATTAGTAATGGTGAATTTCAATTTGTTTGGTGAATTTCAATTTGTTTGTTCATATGTACAGCTGTTGGAGGCAGGAGAAGATGTAACATCTCAATCAATTGATCGACATTTATTGTGGATAGAAGCCCGCCGAAACAAGGAAGGTCAGATTGAACATCCACCCACTAGGGAAGTGGCTGATAGAATTGTAAGTATGATTAACGTTTTCATTTGTTAATAATAGTGATAATATTTAAAAATATTTGTTAATAATAGTTATGTGTCACAGGATACCCTATCACAGTCTATGTCACAAGGGGATGTATTAGATATGTCACAAGACATCCTTTCTCAGGCCATACCGATCAAGAAGTATCCTGGTCGGGTAAGGGGTATGGGATTTGGTGTCTCTCCAGGCGCTATCTTCGGATCACATAAGCGCACAAGACGCCATGCTGATGCTAGTGAAACAGAAGAGTTGAGGAAAATGGTAGCTCAATTGTACAAAAAGGTTCAGGAATTGGAAGATAGCAAGAAGGATAAGGAACCAGTAGAGAAGGATGAGCATGAGTTACCTATCCCTAACCCAAATAGTGTTAGAGATAGTTGCACTATTGTGTCTCCCGAGGTAATAATCGTTAGATTTCTTTCTATACTTGTGTCACCTGAGTATTCAATGGTTTAACATATTAATATTTTCTTTATCATTGGTTTAGGGCATTCATGAGTGCAGCCTATATTTGACAAGCCCAACGCATCGAATGGTCGGTAAGGGAATTTTATATAACGGACCAGGTGTGTTACTACACAACCTACCCTTATCTCCTAATCATGTGAATGTTAGAGTTGGCGTTGCATTTGAGGGGGATGCACCGTTGCCTGTACCACAGGAGGCGGCTGATGTGATGACAGTGGAACAGGCAATAAGTACCTATGTGGCATGGCCAAACCACCTTGTAGTTACAAGTGATACGGTACGTATATATTAAATTATATACTGCATATATTTATTAAATTAAGTGGTCACTAACTAATTAATGTATTGGAATGCAAAATATGTAGGTATCCCCAAGATCCAAACCCAAGGACAAGGGCAAGAGCAAGCAGTTTACAGCTAGCAAGAATGTTGGCAAGGAGCCAACAATTAGGTCATTTACATCTCCTAGGTGAAGAAGGTGGTCGCATCTACCTCTCACCTCCTCAAATCTTGCTACTGATTTTTAATTTTTCTTAGAGTCCATGTGACAACAATGATGAAGGAGGATACCATTAAAGTACCAATGGATAAATCAATTTTGGGTTATAAGCACGCATTAAGACTTGGTGCTAATCTTTGAACTTCAAGAAATTCTTAATGATAATGAATGGCTAAGTCAAAGCTGTTATTAGCGTATATCTCAGTCTTGTATTCAACTTTAAAGTATCCAATGTTTTTATTGTTTCAGCTAAATATTTATGTTATTGTTAATGTATTAATTTGTATGCATGTTTTAATTTAAGGTACCTGTATCAAGAGATACTGGTCCCACAAGAACAGACTCAGAGGTTTGTGTTTTTGTGCCCACAACAAACCAATTTGCAAGTTTGGAATGCTACTGTATCTGAATATATAGTTCAGTGTTTGACATTGGCAAATCCTGAGTATGAGACTTTGTTTCTGTCACCTTGCAACATAGTGTGAGTCATTTAATTTACACACACACACACACACACACACACACACATATATATATATATATATATTGAAATGTGATTACATGCTTATGATTTTTTCCTCCAACATTTTTGTAGGGATCATTGGTTATTGATAGCGATTAATCTAAATCAAAACATTGTGTACTATTTGGATCCATTGCATGTACACTTCAGCCTGCGCAAAAAATTGAAATAGACATACAATCAGTAAGAGAGTGTGTGTGTGTGTGTGTATATATATATGAATTTTCTTAATATATATATATATATATATATATATATATATATATATATATATATATATATGAATATGCACTTTTATGCATGTATTGGATTGATTATCGTTATGAATCTGAAATTGGATATTGGAATGTTGAATTTATTATGTTTAAGGAATGTGATTGATTTGTTTTTAATGACTTAAGTGTTTACAGATATTGTAATGTTGAAGTTTTTATTTGTTTATGTTTGGTGAATTTCAATCCTTGTGCTGGCTGGTATGGTATTTTATCTTTATTCTGAGTGTTGTATAAATTTTGGAATGTCCATATTTTAGGGGAGACTCTGCCAAAATTTTGTTAGAAATTTGATATAGTTTGTGTGTTAATGTTAAGAGCAGTTGTTATGAATGTATTGGATATATATTGCATGATTTTTTTTGATTTTGCACTTAGGGCTATTCTTGTTCATCGAACACTAAATATCAAGTCTCGGTTTTCTAAATCAACGACACCTAAATGGATACCGATAAAGGTATTATACCAAATTTTTTATGTAATTATTTAAATTACCAAAATAAAAACAATTAATTTCATATTTTTTGTTTTATAGTGTCCTCGCCAACTGAACTCTGATGATTGTGGCCGGTATGTATTGAAGTTTCTCAATGATATTGTCATTCATAACCAAACACAAATTCCAACGGAGGTATGTATATGTAATAATTAATTTCGAAGTTTATATAATTTTTTTACTTTTACACATACCATTTGGAAGCATGTGTTCAATTCTAACTTGATTTAATTTTCATTTCATGATACTTTCCTGATTATCAATTCGACACATATCCTGATCATACCGTACTCAAGGAAGAGTGGTGTCGATATTTTGTTACGAATTTTATTATGTATAGGCACATAGAAGAAGAAGAAGAAGAAGAAGAAGAAGAAGAAGAAGATTAGTGTGTAATGTTTAGGTAATAGCATAATATGTGTTATGTTTTAGTTAATGTATTTTAATGTTTTATTTATGATAGTTTTGTTAATATTTGGCTGAGAATTATTTCATGTAATGTTAAATTTGGATTTTGTGAGTTTTGATATTGGCACAAATTTGAGTGTTGATGATTATTTTGGTGTGCGTAACCACTATATGCATAGGTATGTGAATATGACCCAAAAAAAACATTATTGAGAATAAGTAGCACTTATTATGATAAGTGCTACTTATTCATTGAGAATAAATAGCGCTTTGTAAAGGAAGCGCTACTTATTCTCAGGAATAAGTAGCACTTCCTAAAGAAAGCGCTACTTATTCTCAATGAATAAGTAGCGCTTCCTAACTAAGCGCTATTTATTCTCAATTTTAAATAGCGTTCAAAAAACGCTATTTATTGAAGATACAATCAGTAGCGGCCTGATATATAGCGCCTTTAAGCGCTATTTAAGGCCAAAAAAAGCGCTATTTATTCCTTTTTTTTGTTGTAGTGCTTTTACATAAATTAATACTAAATGATAACGATATAACATAAATTAATTTTCTCTCTTCTCCTAGTCCTTAATTTCATCTATAGTTTTTTTTTTTTTCAAAAAATAATATTTGAATCCCAAATTTTTACATTAACTATGTGTATTTGGATTCATGCATGCAGGATATCATAATTGATTTTGTCTCTTTCAAGCCTGATTTTAGTGCTTGTTTAGTTTCACATGAAAACTATCAGAATTGTTTTTTTTTACTGGGAATTGATTTTTATTTGAAACATGATTTTAGTAAAAATACATTTATTTGGTTAAAGTCAAGAAATAATTGATTTTGCCTCCAAATCTCGATTTGACTGAAAATGATAAAAATAGTTTCTGCATTAGATTAAAAAAACTTACACTAAGTTTTATATCAAATTTATTTTTAGAGTTAAAACATTCAAATTAAATCAAGTCACTTCAAACTCGGTTTTAAAACATCAAGGCCATACACGTCTAACAAATGTTAGCCCAAATATATATTTAGTAAATATTTACATGTTTGGTTACTTTGAATCAAATTTGATTTTGACACCAAACATTAGTTTGACTAGAAGTATTAAAAAATAGCTTTTGTATTATATTACAAAATTTAGTAAGTTTTACATTAAATTTGCTTTTAGAATAAACACAATAAAACTCAAAACACTTTTCTGTAAACTCAATTTTATATATATAAAATTGATGAGCAAACAGAAAAACAAACTATACTAGATATATGAATGCTATAAAATTATATAAAAAATTGAGTAGCGTAGCAATGCCCAATTCTTTACGGCAATTTAGCCCTAAAAGAACTCATCTCTTGCTAGATTGTTAGAATTTTCAAATCCTTTATCTTGCATGAGCAAGTTAACTAATAAATGCAAGTTAACTAGTACTAGTACTAGTAATAAAATTATAGATATGGATCAAACGTCACTCTCTTCTTTATACTAGTCAAGGAAAATTATAAGGAACAGTCTTTCAAACCCATTGAATTTACATATGGCCGTGAAGATATATATGATGAAACTAATTAACTCGAATTGGCATCACATTCACACCCATCAAGCAAATGAAAAACACAATGGCTAACTCCAAAAAACATTCATTTCTGATATCAACAAGTATCCTACTCCTACTAGCGTTGCTCCAATAACTGATCAGTTTCAGTTTCTCCTCTGGACAAGCTGTAGTAAAAGGAGGATATTGGTTCTCCGATGCAGGCCCTGCAATTTCAAACATTGATCCCACCTATTTCACGCACCTCTTTTGTGCATTCGCGGATCTCGATACCAACACCAACCAAGTCACTATTTCATCTTCCAACGCACCTTTATTCTCAACCTTCACCCAAACCGTTCAACAAAAGAACCCTTCCGTGAAAACCCTTCTATCCATAGGCGGCGGTGGAGGAGGTCCTCCCCTCGCAGCAGCTTTTGCTGCAATGGCCAGCCAAGCCAACACCCGTAAATCCTTCATAGATTCATCAATCCAAATAGCCAGAAACAACAACTTCCACGGTCTCGATCTCGATTGGGAGTACCCTTCCTCAGACACAGATAAAACCAATTTTGGTTTACTCATCAAGGAATGGCGAGAAGCTGTTGATGAAGAATCTAGAACCTCAGGGGGGAAACCAACATTGCTGTTATGTGCAGCAGTGGCTGGCTCTGACCAGATATCACCGTTGGAATATTACCCTGTTGAAGATATTGTCAACAACTTTGACTGGGTCAACGTGATGGTCTATGACCTTTTCACACCGGGTGGGTACCCGACAAAAACACAGCCACCTGCTCCTTTGGAAAACCCACAAGGTCAGTTTAGTGGAGATGAAGGGGTCACTAAATGGATTCAACTGGGACTGAACGAAAAGAAAATAGCATTGGGGTTGCCGTTTTATGGCTATTCGTGGCGTTTGGTGAATGGTGATGAAGATCATGGATTATTTGCTGAGGCGAATGGGGCCGCGACTTCTGCAGATGGGTCGATTGGGTATGGGGATATAAGGGAATTCATAAGTGATGAGAGGGCAGAGACTGTGTATAACTCCACGTTTTTCACGGATTATTGTTATTCTGGGACCACGTGGATTGGTTATGATGATACTCAGAGTGTCACTGCTAAGGTGAGTTATGCCAAAGATAAAGGGTTGATTGGATATTTTGCTTGGCAAATTGGTGCTTGTTGGCATCCAGCCAATATGAAAGCAAATTGGTGAGTCAAATGGTTGGTGGCCATCTAAGATTGACACAATTTGCAAGTGTTCACACCATTCATTTCTTCTATAAATAGGGAGTGGATGGTAGAGCAAAATTCATCTCATTCACAACTAAGTGCAACAAGCATTAGTTAGAGAGAGAAGCCTTGCTTAAGAGAAAGAGTGAGAGAAAAATTAGAGAGAGCCAATTTGTGAGAGTTTTAGCCACAAATTGAGAGTACAATCTTATTGTATTATTTTTGAGAGATCACCTAAGGGTGAAGTTTGTAATCTCATTATTGTTATAGTGGAAGTTTAAGCGGCTTACGGGTCCCGTGGTTTTTACCTTCACTTTGGAGGGTTTTCCACGCTAAAATCTTTGGCGTTATTATTATCTATTTATTTAGATAATTATTCTGGGCTGGGAATTATTATTGGGCTGTGGTAATTTATTTTACACTAACGATATGCAGATTTTTTCCCAACAAAGTGGTATCAGAGCTAGGTCTGTGGAAAATTCTTAGTATGCTCTGTGGTTGCAGCTTTGTCTGATCTTCCACATCAGAAAAGAATTATTCACCGGTCACTATTCATTACCGAAGAAGTTTCAAGCACAGCGAAACTTGTTGACTGCCATCAAAATGGAGGAGAGCACCGGCAATATGATAAAACTGACTGCATTTAATTATGCAATCTGGAAGCCAAAGATGGAAGATCTTTTATACATTAAAGATCTATGGAAGCCGATCGTGATGACGAAGGAGAAAGCAACGACTACAGCAACTCTGGCAGATGATAAGACTGACGGCAGGCGTAAAACCAACCGACGCTTGACCAAAGACATCGACATCGACCGGGCCGTCTTGAATCGGAGTGTCTTTGCTCAAACCGTCGATGGATTGACAAGAGCATTTTTCAAAACTTTGCTAATGAACATGATGCTCATGCTCTTTGGCAAAAGTCGGAGAAAATGTATGCAAGAACAACCGCACGTAACAAAGCCAACTGATGCGACGATTAGTCAACCTAAAGTACAAAGATCGGTAGCGATGTATCGGAACACATGAGTGAGTTCAAGGCGTTGTAGATCAACTCAACTCGATGAAGATGACCATCGGCGATGAGTTACAAGCACCGCTGATCTTTGAGTTCTCTACCAAAAAGGGGACACCTTAGTTGTGTCGGTCGAGAACTCCGCTCTGAAGGCAAGCTTACCATGGATATGGTAAAGGATAGGATGTTGAGCGAGGAGTCTCGGCGAAAAGATGAAGGATATAATCCTGAATGCAAGCGCTTATCCGCAGAAAAACAAGGCAAGCAAGAAGGACGTGGAAGAAGCAAAGGTAGAAGCTCTCAAAGCCAAATCTGGAAAAGAGGACGATCAAAGTCCAGATCGAGGTATGATAAGAAGTGCCACCACTGCGGCCTTCCCGGGCACTTCATTCGAGAGCGTCGAAAGTTGAAACAGATTAAAGAAACAGAAGCGAGCGAGACAAATGACACCACAACTGTCACCGAAGATGTTACCATTGTTCGAGATGCTGATTATGTCAATCTTGCATGTCAAGACTCTACCTGGGTAGTTGACTCAGGTGCTTCCTACCATGTCACCTCAAAATGGGAGTTCTTCTCAACCTACACTCAGGGTGATTTTGGACGAGTGAGAATGGGAAATGATGATGCATCCACAATTATTGGCATCGGCAACATTTATTTAGAAACTAACCTTGGATGCAGGTTATGTTTGAAAGATGTGAGGCATGTTCCTGATATACGCCTCAATCTGATCTCCACCGGAGTACTTGATGATGATGACTACAATAGCTATTTTGGTGAAGGAAATTGGAAGCTCACCAAAGGAAACCTGGTGGTAGCAAAAGGCAAGAAAGATACTTCTCTCTATTAATGAAGCCAAGTTATGTAGAGGAGAAGTAAATACCGACAGAAAGAAGTTCCAACCGAAGCTATGGCATAGCGGCTCGGCCACATGAGTGAAAAGGGTCTTAGGATTCTTTCCAAGAAGAATCTCTTGCCAGAAATGACAAGTACATCATTGGGGAAATGTGTTGATTGTTTAATGGGAAAACAACACAGAGTTGCATTTCGAAGTTCCCCACCATCTAGAAAGGCAAATCTTCTAGATTTGATACACACTAATGTCTGCATGATGAATGATAAGTCACAAGGAGGTGCACTTTATTTCGTGACTTTCATTGATGACCATTCCAGAAAAGTGTGGGCCTTTACTTTGAAAACCAAAGATCAGGTGCTGGAAGTTTTCAAGCAATTTCATGTGAAAGTTGAAAGAGAAAGCGCAGGCAGTTGAAGTGTGTACGAGCGGAACAATGGCGGTGAGTATCGCGGACCATTCGAGGAGTCTTTGCGAAGTTTTGGCATTAGATTAGAAAAATCGGTGCCAAAGACACCTCAACACAGCGGTGTTCTTTGAAAGGATGAATAGAACCATCTGTGAGAGAGTCAGATGTATGCTCTCAAATGCAAAACTGCCAAACTCCTTTTGGGGGGAGGCAATGAGGACAGCAGTCGATTTGATCAACCTTTCTCCATCAGTTCCATTGAACTATGATGTACCAGAAAGAGTCTGGATAGGGAAAGATGTTTCATACAAACACTTGAAGGTGTTTGGCTGTAGAGCATTTGTTCACATCCCAAAAGATGAGAGGTTCAAGTTGGATGCAAAAACAAAGCAGTGTATCTTTGTGGGATATGCCCATGAAGAATTCGGCTACAGACTCTGGGATCCAGCTACCAGAAAGATCATTAGAAGCAGGGACGTGGTATTTTTTGAAGATCAAACAATCAAGGATTTGAAGAAACCAAAAAATCCACGATCGGATGAAATTCGATTAATCTGGAACCGATCTCTCCACCAATAGATTACGATGGACGGGAGCTACACCAGATAATCGATGATGTTGATCCACTAGCCGAAAGTCGAGAACCAGCAAGCGGCCGCGATTCGTAACAAGAGTTAGTTCCTGAGCGAGTCCAATCAAAAGCGATGATGAAATCTACCAGAGAGCGAAAGCCGAGTCAAAAGTATTCACCTCACCGAGTATGTGATGCTCAGCGACTGGAGAACCAGAGAGCTATGACGAAGCTCTTACTCACCTGATAAGAATGAGTGGTTAAAAGCCATGCAAGAAGAAATGAAATCCTTGCATGAGAACCACACATATGATTTGGTAACACTACCACAAGGAAGGAAAACACTCAAGAACAAGTGGGTGTACTGAGTAAAAAGTGAAGAAGGCGACTCACAACCACGTTACAAAGCAAGGCTGGTTGTGAAAGGATTCGCTCGAGAAAAAGGAGTTGACTTTGATGAAATATTCTCACCGGTGGTGAAGATGTCATCGATCGAGTTGTTCTTGGCTTGGCCGCAAGTCTCAACCTAGAGATTTAACAACTTGATGTAAAACCGCTTCTTACATGGTGATCTTGGCGAGGAAATATACATGCAGCGGCTGAAGGTTTCCAAGTCAAAGGGAAAGAGAAATTGGTCTGCAGATCAAGAAGAGTTTGTATGGTGCAGGCGAGGCAAGACGATGGTATAAAAAGTTCGACTCATTCATTGAGAAAAATGAGTACAATCGAGCGGCAGCGGACCATGCGTCTTCATCAAGAAATTCTCGATGGAGATTTCATCATTCTTTTGCTTTATGTTGATGACATGTTGATTATTGGCGAGACGGCGGCAAGATTAGCGAGTTGAAGAAAGAGTTGAGCAAGTCCTTTGCAATGAAGGACTTAGGACCGCTAAACAGATTCTTGGCATGACAATTACCCGTGACAGGAAGAATCACAAAATTTGGCTATCTCAAGAACGGTACGTGGAAAAGGTTCTTGAAAGATTCAACATGGACAAAGCAAAATCTGTTAGTTCTCCACTGGCTAGTCACTTCAAGCTCAAAGTGAGCCAGTGTCCCTCAAGCAAGGAGGAGAGAATAGAAATGAACAAAGTGCCATATGCATCGGCGGTTGGCAGTCTGATGTACGCTATGGTATGCACTAGACCAGACATTGCACATGCAGTTGGTGTTGTGAGTCGATTTTTATCAAATCCTGGAAAAGAGCACTGGGCAGCAGTCAAATGGATACTCAGATATCTCAGAGGTACATCTAGTCATTGTTTGTGTTTTGGTAATGGAAAACCTGTATTAGAAGGATATACAGATTCAGATATGGCTGGAGACGTGGATACCAGAAAGTCTATTTCTGGGTATCTGATAACATTTGCAGGGGGGCTGTCTCATGGCAATCACGATTACAAAATTGTATTGCTTTAAGCACCACAGAAGCGGAATACATTGCAATCACTGAAGGTTGCAAGGAGATCCTGTGGATGAAGAAGTTCCTACAAGAGTTGGGACAAAACCAGGAAAATTATGTTCTCTATTGCGACAGTCAAAATGCAATACATCTCAGCAAGAATTCGACATTTCATTCAAGGTCGAAACACATCGACGTAAGATATCACTGGATCCGTGATGTGTTAGAAAGAAAGTCTTTGAAAGTTGAGAAGATCCACACCAGCGACAACCCGGTGATATGATGACCAAAGCTCTACCAAAGGACAAGCTAGAAGTCCGCAGAAGTTGCAGGCTTAATATCAACCCATATTGATACGAGGATATTTCCCATTGGTGGAGGGAGATTTGTTGGCATCCACCAATATGAAAGCAAATTGGTGAGTCAAATAGTTGGTGAGTCAAATGGTTGGTGGCCATCTAAGATTGACCTGATTTGCAAGTGTTCACACCATTCATTTCTTCTATAAATAGGGAGTGGATGGTAGAGCAAAATTCATCCCATTCACAACTAAGTGCAACAAACATTAGTTAGAGAGAAGCTTGCTTAAGAGAAAGAGTGAGAAAAATTAGAGAGAGCCAATTTGTGAGTTTTAGCCACAAATTGAGAGTACAATCTTATTGTATTATTTTTGAGAGATCACCTAAGTGAAGTTTGTAATCCCATTATTGTTATAGTGGAAGTTTAAGCGAACTACGGTCCGTGGTTTTTACCTTCACTTTGGAGGGTTTTCCACGCTAAAATCTTTGGCGTTATTATTATCTATTTATTTAGATAATTATTCTGGGCTGGAAATTATTATTGGGCTGTGGTAATTTATTTTACACTAACGATATGCAGATTTTTTTCCAACAGTGCTGACGACCGCGATTGGATGCTCTCTAAAACAGGTGATCGAGCGCTGTGAACTTTAATAATCCTATTCCTAACCTGAGTTTTGATTTTTGTATACTCCATGATTTTCAAAACCTAGGGAACATTTTTTTTTTTATCATATCACTTACCTATCACACCTATTACTTTTCTCTCTATTTTTTTCTCTCTCCATGGGTGTTGGAACGGGTCATGCCCGTTTGGAAAAGAAATAGAAATTGAGATGGCGACATCTTCCTACAAATCAAAAAAGGGATGTAAATTTTCCTCAAAAACTTTCGTGTACCAGTGAAAATTGTCCAAGTGTAGTTGAGTAGTTCCTTCTGGAATTAATATTCCTAAAATGAGTTCGGGGTTAGTTTGTGCTCCGTGGACGATGAGCAGCCTATACAATTTTTTTGATCAATTGAGCAGCCTATACAAATTGAAACCTTTCAATGAATTTTAATTTTAAATAACATCATTTTCTCCAAAACCATCCCGCATATAATATAAAATGCTTTGGCTTAAATATGAAATTGATCCCCTAAAAAATTCGTAAAATTCGTTTTTAGTCCTCTAAAAAAAATTTGAAGGTTTTTAGTCCCTCAAATTTCAAAATGTTTTTTTGTTCGTCCTTCACTCTGATGCCGTTATGATTTTAGTCCCTCAATAATTTTAAAAGTTCGTTTTTAGTCCCCCAAAATTCTAAAAGTTCGTTTTTAGTCCTCGCCACGTAAGCGCCACATAAGTGCTACATACGCGCCACAAAACGGCGTCAGCGACAGAGACCAACGGAAAACTGTTTTCAAATTTGGGGACTAAAAATTTTCAATTTTTTTGGGGGGCTAAAAACGAACTTTATAAATTTTTGGGGACCAATTTCATATTTAAGCCAAATGTTTTTTATATTTTTTATGAATAGAATGTTTTTTCTTTTAAAATAGAAACTTATTAGATAACTCATTTTATTACCTTATATAATAAATTTGATTAATTATTCTTAAATCTCGTAAACTTATCTTTTTTTTTTCTCTCCATGAAGTCACGTTTTATATTTACTTCAAATTCAATACATATATTTAAAGTTTTTATATAGAATCAAATCAAATCAATACTAATACATAATTTTTTCTCCATACTTTTTACTTTCTTTAATTTTATAATCAATAATTTCTCCAATTAAATTATAAATATAATAATATTTTTGTAAATACTTTTGCTGATCTGTGACTTTGTCCCGAATTAATTCCAAAAAATCCACAGGTAAATCTAATTTACTGTTAGGCATTGGCAACACGTATACATAAACGTTTGTGTCGCAAAGATCAAGACAATAGAACTCATCCTTAGAATTTACCTACAAGGCAGTACAATAATGGCTTCAAGACTTTTTGCTCTCTTCTTTGTCGTCCTTTTCTTCCTCCCTCACTCATTTGCAGATAGCACCTCGTGGGTGAAAGCGGGTTATTACTATTCCGGCAGTGAAATTTCTGCATCAGACATAAAATCCACGCTTTTCACTCATCTCCTATGCGCTTTTGCTTTCATAAACCCCACCAACTACAACATCTTTATCAACTCTTCGGAGGAGCACAAGTTCTCCACCTTCACCACCACAGTAAAATTCCAAAACCCAACTGTTTCAACTCTTCTATCCATCTACAGTGGCAGAGAGAACTCTTCAGTTTTTAACTCAATGCTAAACCAACCTTCTTATAGAAAATCTTTCATTGATTCTTCTATCAGAGCAGCAAGACTATACGGGTTTCAAGGCATAGACCTTTGTGGGGTTTGGCCAAAGCAGGGTAAAGAACTTGCCAATTTAGGAACCCTTTTGAAGGAGTGGCGAGTTACAATAACTTCGGAGGCAAGAAACTCTAACAAGCCAGAGTTAGTGTTGGTGATGGCAGGTTATTACCTTAAAGCTTCAGATTCCTTTAGTTACCCTTTTGAATCAATGCAGATGAACTTAGATTGGGTGCATTTTGTAGCATATGATTACTATCTTCCTAGAAGGGACAACGCAACGGGTTTTCATGCGGCTTTATATGGTTCATCTGGTTGGGATAATACTGATTCTGGTATTAAAGAATGGAGGAAAAGGGGTTTTTCCTCTAACAAGCTTCTAATTGGGTTGCCTTATCATGGATATGCATGGACACTTGTGAAACCTGGAGATGGCGGCCTGGGAACACCAGCAACTGGACCTGCCATTACAATGGATGGTTCCATGGGATATAAGTTGATAAAGAGTTTCATTAGAAGCTTTGGAGATGGAGTAGTTTCACGTTATAATGCTACTTTTGTGGTGAATCACTTCACAGTTGCATCTACTACTTGGGTTAATTTTGATGATGTGGATGTTATCAAGGAAAAAGTTTCATATGCAAAGAAAAATGGGCTACTTGGTTACAATGTGTTCCAAGTGGGCAATGATGACAACTGGGTCCTTTCAAGGGCAGGTAAATTACATAATAGTATAATTCAACCTTCTTCACCCTGAGTTTAAGAAAAAAAGAAAATATTCTTTGGAATTGGACTGAGTCTACTGCTTGCTTGTTTTTCAATTGAAAATATCTGACTTGAAACAGCTATGAACTGGATACAATTCATCGTTAACCATCTACTGAACTAAATTAACCAAACTTTTGCACGTCATTAATCAGGTGTCGCTGGGGTGTCAAATTTTGGGTGTCCACAAATCATTTCTGGACTTGAAATTGTGACATACTTACTGCTTCTTAAATTCTGAAGATCCTTCTAATTTTAGATGTTTGAGTATTAAATCCCATGCTCTTGAAACAAAACCTAGAAATAAAGAACAATTAATTGAGGTGGGCACATTGTTATATTTATATATTTGTGTTGTTATGCATGCAATGTTTTCTTAGTTTCTAGATTGACATGTATATCACTTATTTTTGCAACACCATCCTTAAGCTCAAGAAGTAGATAAAGATCATCATAAGAGGAGGTTGCTGATCATTGTTCTGCTTACTACTGTGACTGCCACCCTTCTGTTGGGAATAGTATTCTTCTACTACCACCGAGGTAAGGATATAATAACCTTCACCCTAGAGTTATAAAAATGAATAATAAATCAAGAGATTGAAATGTAGACAAATTTCCATTTTATTTATCTCCCACCATTTTGGCAGGAATAGTGACCACTATTACAAGAGTAATATATAAACTGAGGATTTATATATCACCAGCTGAAGAAGATCTCCATGGAGATGATTCTGATTTGATAGTGTTCCATTATCTCACAATTAAAGTGGCAACAGATAACTTCTCAAAAGAAAACAAGCTTGGAGAGGGTGGATTTGGTTCTGTGTACAAGGTAACATTTAGAAATTCATCTGTTAGTGAAATGCTTCATGCAAAGAGAAACTGTGAATTGAAGGTTAGCACTATTTGCAATTTCTGTGGCAAGGCCAAGGATAGTAATGATGTATTCTTTTATGTGACTTTGTAGGCATTAAAATGTTGTGATATTTTAATCTCTAGTTAGCCAAAACTCTACTAGCTGTATCATATCAGGTACCCTATATCACATCAAGCAAAGTTTAGCATAAAACTAATTAAATTAAATATCGATTGTATGAATCAGAACCACACCTTGTGCAGCTTCTACTCACTTACCATTGATCCAGATGATTAAATTTTGCACCAAAAAAAATCTATTTACCTTAGTAGGGAGGCTGCTTGCTCTCAATAGTCAATACTAAAGTATCTGAATTTGCAGCAGATACATAGTTGTTAGTTATGCCCTGATTGCTGTTTTTTATTGATTGTGTTAGAAAGCGTATTTAACATGTGCTTATTATGAAATTAATAGGCGCTAGTAATTAGGGGTGTAGTTACACAAATCAAGGATTTGATTTGATCCTTTGTAATTATTACATGATTGTATCCTGAAATTATAAATTATAAATAAGACCAATGTGTGATCATAAGACGCACAACATTCCTTCTCAACTTTCTTTACAGATTAGTTGATCATGTTCATGGGAACAGTACTAGGACTTTCCTCTTTAAACTGATCAAAGTTTGAAATATCCTAATTGTGAACAACTTTAATCTAAGAGCAAGGAAAGATTGTAAATAGTGCTGGAATGAAAGCCATGCCCCAAATTGAAAGCGCAGTGGAGTAATTGTCTGATGACTAAACTTGTGATTTGATTCTGTCAGGGAAAATTACGGAAGGGACAAGAAATAGCTGTCAAAAGACTCTCAGAAACCTCACATCAAGGCCTTCAAGAGTTCAAAAATGAAATCACGCTTACAGCAAGACTACAACATGTGAATTTAGTTAGACTTCTGGGTTACTGCACAAAAAAGGATGAGAAGCTTCTGATCTATGAATACCTGCCAAACAAAAGCTTAGATTGTTTCCTCTTTGGTATGTTACATTACATGCCCCTTAAGTTTTTTTTTCAAAAACAAATAGCATACTAATAATTTGTGCTAGTTAAATGGGTATGTCCGATTATTCTAAGGTCTTAACTTGCTACTAAAATCAATTAAACTTCAAAGCAACTATAATTCCAGAATGCACTGCTTTCTTCAGCTATATATACATGTTAGAACTAATAGTTCATAATTGAACTCGATGCAGATCCTGGGAAATCAATGCTTTTAGACTGGAGCAAGCGGGTCAATATCATTGAAGGGGTTACTCAAGGCCTACTTTATCTCCAAGAGTACTCAAATTTTACAATAATCCACCGAGATATTAAAGCCAGTAATGTTTTGTTAGATCATGATATGAATCCCAAGATATCAGATTTTGGTATGGCTAGACTTTTCAGGAAGTATGAACTTGAAGCAAACACAAGCAGGATCGTTGGAACATAGTAAGTAAATTAGAATTAATGAGGTGTTATAGTAAGTAAATTAGCCTTGTTTATCTCTAATCACTTGGTATTATTGGTTTTTGTAGTGGGTATGTACCTCCTGAGTATGTGAGAAAAGGCATATACTCACCAAAGTACGATATTTATAGTTTTGGAGTTCTTCTCTTGCAAATCATAAGCGGAAAGAGGACTTCATGTTATTACGGCCCACATGAAAACATGAACCTTTTGGAATATGTAGGTTATTAATTTCTGTGACTATGATTTAATTATTCTTAGTTTTCTTGATGCTAAAGTCACTCATTACTGTTTCAGGCATATGAGCTGTGGAGGGAAGGAAGGGGTGTGGATTTTATTGACCAGTCATTGGATGATACAACATCAGCTTGTAAAATCATGAGATGCATGCAGGTGGCTCTTTTGTGTGTTCAAGATAACTCAGCAGATAGACCTTCCATGTTGGAAGTTGATTCACTGCTCAAGAATGAAGGTGCAGCTGTTGGTACTCCCAAAATGCCCGGTTTTTCAATAAAAAAACATGGTGATGATGAGGGAGATACATCTCAACGCGGATTCATACTTTCTTCAAACAATGATGTTACAATTTCTCAACTGGCACCAAGATGATGGGATGGAGCAGGACGTTCTAGTGCTTAATTATGGGGTAAACGGCGTTTTGATCCCTGAATGTACGAGGACCGTTAGTCTGTTACTTTAGTCTCTAAATGTATCAAAATTACAAAACATTTCTAAATGTATCTTTCATTAGTCAGTTTGGTCATTAAATATGTCTTTCGTTAGTCAATTTGTCCCTGAAATTACTAACATAAGACACACTCGGGGATGTTTTTGAAATTTTGTTGCGTTCTGAGACTATAGTGACGGCGCCCCCACATTTAGGGACAAACCATTTTGGGTTATCTATGACTATGATTTGACTTTGTTCCCTTGACAGCAAGAGAGACTGTTTTGGAACTAGAAACTCAGCCGTTGTACTCTGGCCTTTAACTAGTGACAGTACAAGCAAAAAAATTTCTAGATCTTCTTGACTAGCATGCATGATGGGGTTTTATGATTGGAAAACCAAACCATAGTCACATATTTTCTGGCAACTGAGCAAAAATCATCGCTCTTTTTATCTCGTCTGGTAATATAAATAACACTTTTGTTGGATGCAGCCCACAGTCAAGTGTTTGTCACGATTTAGAATGTGTATATTTGGATTAGTCTATTTTAAATCTTGTTTTAGCCATTTAAAATAGCTTTAACAAAAAACGAAATAATCCAATCAAACATGAATTTGATTCGATCTGTTAATAAAATCCATCAAATTAAGATTCGAATTAAGCATCTAAATTCAAACAGAAAAGCGATAGTGTCAGCCCAATCAGACGCAACGATTGCAAGAGTTACCGATAGATGATTCGTCTTACGAGCTGGCAGACTTATGAGATTCTTTTACTTATTTATAAATTTTAGAGTAAAGGCCCTTTTTGGTCCCTCACAAAAATTTAGCAAACCCTTTTGATCCCTCACAAAAATAAATTACCGAATTAGTCCCTCACATTTTCAAAAAAGTGCCACATTAGTCCCTCCGTTAATAAACTTCTAAATCCGTCAATTAACTGGCTGATGTGGCAGTTAAATGCTGATGTTGCAGTTAACCCCCTCTCCACGTATTTGCTGACGTGGCATTTTTTGTGAGGGACCAAATATGTCCCATTTTAGTCCCTCACATTTTTTTCGCCCATTTCAGTCCCTCAAAACACCTTTTAGACTTTTGTGAGGGACCAAAATGTACATTGGAATATCCTTAAGAATTATGTACATTGTTTGGAAGGTGGTAAAGGTAATTAGTTTTGTAATCTCGTCATTTTTGCATGTGTGGCTTAACTCTTAAATCACTTATATTATAGGCTGATTCTTTTCCTTTTGATTTCACTGCATTTTTTATCTGGCATGGTTAATTCATATGATCATTATTTGTCCATCGGACTATGAAATATAATGCATAAGCTCATTTTATGGTCATAGTATCCAGTAACAGTCCTGTGTTTTGGTATTTCTTGGGAAGTGTTACTATCTAGTGTTGCCAAAATAATGAAGAAACTTTTGGCTCATTATTGCTGAACTAGCGGTTTTCATTGCAGATTTATCACCAGAAGTGCAAAAGTTTATACACCATTGTACCAAAAAAAAATTAGCAATAGTTTATACACCATTGTACCAAAAAAAAATCATAAACTTTCACAGGAATCCACAGGACCAACAAAACAAAATATATTAGCAGCTTATGTGGATGGTGGTGGCCTATATCCAGGAGTAGGCATAAACTGAAACACCATATTTCTTGCGCTAGTCTCTACATCAACAACATTTCTCGGAGGTACGAAAGGCCTAACTGGTGGTGGTGGTGGGCGTATTGGTTGTGTACTAACTGCTGAAGATGGAGACGGGTTGAAAGGTGGAGGTGTTATCTGCGCTGTCATTTGAACACGTGGCCTAATTGGTGGTGGTCGTACAGCTGGTGGTTGTGGTGGTGAAGGTGGATTAGCAACCATTTCCTGAAAGATGATACACAATTCAAATCAGATTTCACCATATAAGTGCATTTAATGTATCAGCAACTTAAGCAACATCATCGAAAAGTATTTTGTAAGAGAAAAGGACTCTTTAAACTGGATGAACAGATATGCAATTTATTTATTTATCAAAAAAGTTTCAGCGTTTATGCAATTTTGGTTTTTTTTTTTTTGGAGTGATCAGTTACTGTGTCAGTCACTAAAAGTTAAATCCATATAGTTAGAGATGTAAGATAAAATTATTTACCTGTGTTATACTCTCCGATTGTGATTGTCTCTCTGAGCCTTCACCGTCCCCTCCTGAGTGAGCAGTAGCATATCTCTTCTTATTTTTTCTAATCTTTGCAAGCCTCCTTTGTTCATATCCTGGTTGAACAGGCCCCTTGCATGTTTTTTGATAATGACCAGTTTCACCACACTTTGTGCATTTCACAGAATACTTCTTTTTCAGCTTTTTCTGCTGGCCGCTTGGTCCCTCATCAGTCACAGGATCTTTTCTCCTACGTTTCTTTGGCCTGCCAATAGGCCTTTTCAACTTGGGTGGCTCGGGTTGTGGATGGTCTGTAACTGCCCAATATTCTTGACTATTGACAGGCTGAATATAATACTCATAAGTTGCATTCAAGGCATTCATTGTCAGCCATGGATGCACATAATCCTCGGGTCTCTCATTCTTATGTGCAATAGCTGCAATGGCATGTTCACAAGGCATGCCTGTCAACTGCCACAACTGACAGGTGCAAGTATGGTGAGTTAAGCTAACTCCAACTTGTGACCGCTTTCTATGTCTGTGAACCTCATAAGTCTCATTCTCAGGATCACCTGTATAGGTAGGTGTCCAAAAATTACTCTCTACCTTAATCTGGTCAATTACTTTTTGCTGCACAGGAGGTAGTATTCCTTTGTATGTGTTCAAAAACCTTTTATGGCCTGCCAACCTTCTCATTATATAACACCTTATCTCTTCTTGAGTCATTTGCTTGCATTGCAGCCTTACACATACGATTAATATCACTATCACCACGAAGTGGCATTAACCCAATATTAAAGCAAGTTTGACCAGGATGCATCCACTGCACAGACTTGAAGTCATGATATCCCAACCCCTTAAATAATGTCAATAAGTCAAAATAAGTTACCAAATCGATGTCCATTGGAGGCATGCTGTCAACTTTACCATCCATATATTTGATTCTCCTATGTTCATCTCTTACAAATCTACCATGGGTGTGATAGAAGAATGTAATGTTTTTCATCTGCAAATAAGAAAAGCACACAAATAAATTCCATATTTCACGTGTATCCTTGCATGCAGGGACCAAAATGGGCCAAACAAGGAACAAACAGAATCAAAAGCAAAACAAGGAACATAGGGGACCACATGACCACATAACAAATTAAACAAATCAGGACCGCAATGCATTAAACAAAGGGGAACCACGTAAATAAACAAAGCAAAAATCACGTAATGTACACCCTGTAATGTAAACAAAGCAAACAAATCTGGACTCTCCTCTATCTATCTATAATGTTGCTGGAAGCCCCCCAATTATTATTTTCTATAAAGCAAACAAATTTACTTTAGCCATCCCACCCACCCACTGTGCGCTGGAACCCCCCAAATCATTATTTTCTATTCACACTAATATAAAACTCCATTCCTATATACACAGATAAGATAATTAGCACTAAATCAATTTGAATAATTTATTATAATTTTATTACTTGAAAACTCCATTCCTATTTCACTTGTGTTTATCCTGCTCGAGACTAATTCCCTCCCTTCGTATCAACCCAATTTGTTTGACAAAAAAATGAAATAGAAGGAGAAAGCCACTCACTTTCAATTTGAAGCGGCGCACACAAAACAGAGGGTGATTTGGGGGAGAATCAGAAACACCAACCTTGATGCGTTTCAACAGGGTTTCTTCTGTTTTTTTTCCAGCGCCGTCACGTTTCTATTTTCAGCGTGAAGGGGGTTTTTGTTTTTTTGTTTTTGGTTTAGGAAGTGTAAAGGGACTGAACAGTCCAAAGGGTGTGAGGGACTAAAATGGGCCCCAAAAAATGTGAGGGACTAAAATGGGATATATTTGGTCCCTAAAAAAATGCCATGTCAGCAAATACGTGGAGAGAGGGTTAACTGTAACGTCAGCATTTAATTGCCACATCAGCCAGTTAACTGACGGATTTAGAAGTTTATTAACGGAGGGACTAACGTGACGCTTTTTTGAAAATGTGAGGGACTAATTCGGTAATTTATTTTTGTGAGGGACCAAAAGGGTTTGTTAAATTTTTGTGAGGGACCAAAAAGGGCCTTTACTCTAAATTTTATAGCTTTTTCCGTCAATTTTTTTTATAGCTTTTAATCTTATTCTCACAAACTGTAATAAAAAGGTCATTTGTTGTCCTGTTGCAAATCTTTTATGGGCTGGATGTTGATATGGGCCTTTTATGTCCCAAAGGTTTTACATGTTAAACGTATAGGACGATTACTACCAATAAAAAGCAATTTTAATTTAATAGTATCACTAACAATGATAAAATTAAGTGTTTAAAATGTAATTTTAATACCAACTTGGGAGTTCGAATCCTATGAATGACCGATTTGAGAGGCTGAGAAACCAAAGGTTAATTCCCTCTTGCTCAATCGGTTGAAGCAGAGATTAATCTCATAGTCGGTCTAAAGGCCAAAACTGTGGGGATGCCCCGACGGATCCACTGAGAAGTCAAAAACCCTAATTACGATGGGTTTCGGATTAAAAAAAATGTAATTTTAATTATTTTAAACATAAATTATCAAGCACAAACATTGTTATGCATTTCTAAAATTAAGTTTATACAATCTAACCTAAACATAGGTAGTAGTATATATGAACTCCGAAACTTGCCGGCTAAATCTCAAGTATGTGACAAAGATCATATGAACATATGGTATGAACACTTTCAACTCCGCGGTCAGTTAAGGATTCCACATTGAGAAGCTGACTTGAGCGATCGGTCAATTTGACACGTTGTAATCTATATATAGCCATTGAAGTGAAGAAATGTTTTTATTTGGTACTTTAAAAAAGGAAGGGGGGAAAAAAAGTTTGACACCTCTTTTGGATGTGTACATTCTAGTAAGGAAGACAGGGATAGGAAGGGAATAGGAAAAAAAAGAGTGAGAATTGATGAGTGATGTGATGAAAAAAGAATAAAATAGAAAAATAGAGGAGTAAAAGAAGGTATATATAATAATAGAGAAAAAAGAATGATTTCTTGGATCCGTTAGCTACGGTACATGCATGTATCATACAAAGTATGTGTAATTAGTAAGCTTACTTGCTGGGATTATTAATTTTAAATTACTCAATATTCCACCTTCTTGAATGTAAGAAGGGACAGCCAAAAGTAACAGCAACAAATTAATAAGGCTAAGAGACAACCTAAAGTAACATCCAATTAATTAGTAAGGCCAAAATTCAAATTTTAGCCCCAAGGTACAAGTCAAACTCAAAATTCCTACCATTAATTATAAGATTGTACACACAGCCGAACTCAGATCATATCATCATATACTAATCCTTAATAAAATAAGGTCTTCGCCAAAAGTTAATGATCGCTTGGTACGACTTGACAGAGTTTCATCTCATTAACGCGTTGCATTTTGGAACCCGTTGTTGTTGTTGTTGTTATTGTTATATCAATCATTAAGCCACATTTGACTTCTTCGAATTCCTCAAGCTAAATATTTCATTCCGTACAGCAACACAAACGCTCGTACTTAGTTCAAACGGAAAGAGAATTCGTAGACATTCTGTTGTTATATATATGTACAGCCTCATCATATCTGCCAAGTAATTGAATAAAATAAAATTATTCCAAAGGGCCATGGACGGCTGTGCTCACATTCTTACTGAGATCCTCAATCTCATATACTTTTTGAACTAGTTTGGTGGCCACCTAATTAAGATAAAAGGAGATAGAATAAGAAAGTTAGATAATAACCTTTGAGTTATATGGTTTCCTTCGAGTATTCATGCAACGCGGAAACCTTTGAGATTTAATTAATTTGAACCAAAATTAAACAGCCAATAGCCAAAGATAATGACAGCTTTTAACTAACAACGACATGCCTTCCTTCACTTAAGAATATATATATATATATATATATATATATATTGAACAAAAACCCTTACCTTAACTAACTATATATAGCTTTGTTATATATATATACGTTCAATATAGTTAGCTCTCCCCCTTATACCCAAGAAAGAGGTACTACAGAAGCAAAAACCGGACTCCATAACCAAATATTTTTCATGGCAAGCCTTAAACTTGTGCAGTTTCTCTCTTTAACAATTCTCTTAGCCGTAGCCACCACATGCACATCATCACCACCAACCACACGTGTGAAAGGCATATACTGGTTACAAAACCCATTTTTCCCTCCTTCATCCATTAACACATCACTCTTCACCCACATCTTCTACGCTTTCCTCGCACCCAACAACGTAACCTACAAGCTAGAAATTCCAACCTCCACAGCCACCTCCCTCACAACCTTCACCAACACCTTCCGAACCAAAACCCCTCCCGCCACCACCCTCCTTTCCATCGGTGGTGCAAATAGCAACTCCTCCCTCTTCGCCTTCATCGCCTCCGACCCCACCGCAAGCGCCACCTTCATCAACTCCACCATTGACGTTGCTCGAACGTTCGGCTTCGATGGGATCGACCTCGACTGGGAGTTCCCTCAATCCCACAACGAAATGAACGAACTCGGCGAACTCTTCCTCCAATGGCGTCTCGCCGTCTCCGCCGAGTCCGTCTCCACCGCACGTCCGCCGTTGCTCCTCACCGCCGCCGTGTACTTCGCCGCGAGTTTTTTCCTCTCGGGTGAGCCAAGGATGTATCCGGTTTATTCCATTAACAAGAACTTGGATTGGATCAACGTTATGAGCTACGATTTTCGCGGGTCGTGGAGTAACGAAACTGGGGCTCCGGCTGGGATGTTCGACCCGAAAAGCAACGTGAGTGTGGTGAGTGGGTTGGTTTCTTGGATCCGGTGCGGGGCTCTTCCTGAGAAGGTGGTTATGGGTATGCCGCTTTATGGGAAGACGTGGCAGCTCCGAGATCCGAGTGTGCATGGAATTGGGTCGCCCGCTGTTGGGGCGGGTCCCGGGTCGGATGGTGCGATGGCGTTTTTTCAAGTGTTGGAATTTAATAACCAAACGGGTGCCAACGTGGTGTATGACGTGGATACGGCGTCGGTTTATTCGTATAGCGGGACTTCTTGGGTCGGGTACGATGATCCGTTTACGGTCTCGGTTAAGGTTGGGTTTGCTCAAGCTCTTTCGCTTCGTGGCTATTTCTTTTGGGCTGCTGGTTTTGATACTATTGATTGGAAAATCTCAACACAAGGTAATAATAATAAACACTTTCTATGCATCATTTTGTAGATAATAATTAATTATTAATTATTAGTACGGCATAAAAAATTATACAAATGGAAGATTCACGCTTATTGTATGTAAAAAATTGCATATTTGTTCAAAACTGCATTGATTCTAATTCTCTCTTTCATTGTTAACGATGTTACTTTTAAATAAAAATGAAATAGTTGTTCCTTCTTAGCATCTTCATGCAATCACACCATGAAAAGAGGACTACCAACCCTAATGAATGTCAATGTTTTCTTGGTTGACAAAATGCAGCTTCGAAGGCCTGGATGCTTGTGTGATTGAGACTGGAGTGGAGGAGTGAACTGAGACCTGACTTGCATGGTTGCGTTATCAATCTTTTCTTCATGCAAGGGAAAGTTTGGACTTTATAGTGTATTCAACAGTCAAGTAACTGAATAGGCAACGCAAAAGTAGATGGCATTGAGTAAAAAATGAGCGGGAAAATTTTCACCTTTTTGTGGAAAATATTTTCACGATTATAGTTTATGACTCTTTGTTGAGCCCTACGTGTATTCTTTATAAGATGTTCGTGTTCTTTTTCGTTTTTTGGTATAATTGTTCGTGTACTTTTTCATATATATTCTTTTGATCATAACAAATTTTCAATTAATTTTTCAGTAATGCTATATATCGCAAACAGCATCACGATCCTCGCGACGTGTTTGATTTTTGAAAACAAACAATAGTGGTAAGTCAAAGACTTTGCAGTAAACACGAGAGGCTAGCAAATAGAAAAAGTTTGCAACGGTCTCACGAATAAATTCTTCGCGATAAAAAGTATTTCCATTAGTTTTTATTGGAAGTTTCTTCATTTCCCAAAGGACGTACACTTGAAGTTTCAATTAAAAATTGTTTAACATGTGCTCTCATATCAGAGATTAACTAATTAAGATAGTAACACTACTAAATGAAAATTTTAATCTTTAAAAGAGATAAAATTTCTTTGAAGTAAATTTATTGTCTTAAATTGAAAAACGGAGTATATATTCACCCTTTGTTTTAGTGGTTTGAAGTCTAAACGTACTTTAAGTTAAATAAACCAGGGAGGGGATGAATTAAATGAGAACACTTGTTTATTATGAGAACACTTGGTTGGGCTACGCCCTCCCCACGATTCTTCTCTGACCGTTCATTGTGTGACCTGAATCTCCTTCCTTGTCTGTCACCGCCATAGTCGTATCACGTTGGATAATTATCGAAATCTCAAAAGCCTCTTTAACGTGCCTGTATTTTGAATTATGTCACTGGTATCAAGCCACCGATTAGGAACACGAAGAAATCCACCAGAATCTCGTTCCCCTTGTTCATGCTTTGTTCGATATCCTAATGACCCTGTTTGTTCATCTCAGCTTTTAAATTTTTTATTGGGGAAAATCGATCAAGATACTCATGTAGTATTGTTGGAATTTTTCGACTGGAAATAATTTTGAGGGAACGGTTTAGAAAGCAAATACCAAGGGTAAGGGAATGATTTAGAAAAACACAGAAAGCAAGTAACAAAATCTAAAATCAAACAGAAAAATTACTTGGAGAGGGGTAAAAGCGGAGTTTCGCTACCAAATGTGGGGGACACAAACTTTCAGGGGAAAAACAAAAATGAAAACAAATAAATAAAGAAATCAGTGCATCTCGTTTGAGATAAACCATAGTTCGGAGGCAATCACTTTCCTCTACGATCAAAACGATGAGGGACGGATCCAGAAAACAATGAAACGGGGGGCGAAAAATTATGATAAATGTTAATTTTTTTAAAAATAACCAAATATTAACTTGTTATGACAATTATATTTCATTTTTTATTAAAAATTAAATAAAATAATTAAATTATATATAATGAAATTATTTAGGATGGAATTAGTTAAAAAATCATAAAATAAAATATTTAAAATAATATTATATTCATAAAGGTATTACCATATTATTATATATTTATAGTATTATAATTTATTTATAATAATGTTTGTATGTTATTGCCAAATAAAAAAAATATAGGTATTATTACGCTAATGCTTCTTCGAGAAGCATTTTGTTTGTCCCATGAAAGCCACAACTAATAGAACAAATAAAAAAATTAAAGACACCATTCTCACTTCAAAAAAGTAGTGGATACTGAATATCAATAAAGAGGAGGGAGAGAGAAACAAAGCCACACACAACTGTTGGGGCAAAAATCACACGCACTTAATGGCATTAACAGAAGGAAGAAAATTAGGGAAAAGACAGATATGTGATACTAAAGAAAGAAAGAGAAATGTAGCAACGGTGCAACAAAAAAAAGTGTTGAAAAGCTATTTGAGAACTAGAAAGAACTATTAGAGAGATAGAAGTTCTGAAAGGGAGGGAGGGGCAAGAGCCCATGCCTACCATCCCTTAGATCCGTCCCTGTGTGCGCTCTCGGACAACTCCAACACGACTTCCTGGGTAGTGGAAACTGAAGAAGGAGGAGGCTTTTACCTGATGGCTTTCCCATCTAACGGCATTGAGGGTGTCGATAGAGGAAAGAGAACAGGGTGGAGGGCGTGGGAAACAGCACTTGACATTATTTATTTATTTTTTTAATCCGAACCGTTGATATGTATTCAAGGGTTGTAAGTGAATGTTCTCATTTCTCATAATAGCAAAATGTTCTCAATTGAGTCGCTTCCAATAAATCAGTATCACTTTTATCAGTGCACTTTAAAATAACTTGATACAATTTAAAATATTGAAAATTAAAAAATAAAGTAAATAACTTAATAACAAGTAATAAATATTTTTTTAGTAAAAAAAAAGTAATAAATATTTCTTAACTTGTGACACACAATAACAAAACCATCAAAAAATTTCCTGTATCACAGTTTTTCTTTTTTTTGACAATCAGGATCAAAGATGTGTAACACACCGTCACAAAAAAAAATGATGTAAACACACCAATTGCATGCAAATATTATACTACTATACGGACTTTTTTTTGGGTACAAATATACGGAATTTTTATTCAATTAGTTATAAACGGGTATACCATCACATTCTTGTATTAGAGTAAGAAAGAAATTGAGTAGCCATGGAGTAAAAAAAGTTTTTTAAATATAAAATAAAGTTGATGATTATTTTTTAGAAATTAAAAAAAATTAATTTGTGTTCGTTTACTATCATAAAAATTAATTTTCAAATGAAAGTAACTTCTCATTTTAATTAAAAAAAATACTTTTTTGAATGCTGATTATTTCAAAAAGTTTAAATAAACACAACTAAAATCTTTACAAATAATTTTCTACTTTAAAAAGTTATTTTACATCGAATAATATGCCACAAACGGGCTGTAAATTGGAAAAAAAAAAGAATATTGAATTCAAATCCAAATTATTATATAATCATTTAAACAGTATGAGGTTAAAATACAAAACAAAGCACTCAACAAATGAGAATGGTTTCTTATTGACACAATGGTTAAAATCATGGTTGTCGAACTCGCGACAGATCGTAAGATCGCACGATCCCATGATTTCTACAAGCATAGGCGAGGTGGAGTGGCGGCGAAATCGGAAGAGGAGGCAGCGCGACGTGATCATCGGGGAAGACCGTGAACTCATCGGAGCGGTGCTCTCTGCGCGCGCCCAAATTTAGGGTTTTTTAACCCGGTTTCTCCTCTTTCCGCGTTTCGACCCGTCTTTGCAACCAAAAAAAAAAACCAAAATGAGCCCAACTCTGCGCACATTTCTGTATTCAGCCCAGTGCTGACAAGTGATTAAGACACTCCTCAGAGTGTATTAACCCGAAACGGTTACCCTTCCTCATTCATGGGCACTTAAAATTACTGTTGTATAACTTAGAAATCATAAAATCAACCTCTTGTAAAGGTAAGACTACGTGCAATAGGTCTAACTATTCTTTGGACCGCATCATTGGGGATCTTTGTCGCAGTAAGTTGTCTGACCATATGGCGCTGATAGGTTGAAGTTTTGAACACATCATAACTCGGTGGAAACAGGAAAGTGGAAAAAATAAAAGACTTTGAAAGTGCTTTGTTGGTTTACTACTCTTATCACATCCAGATTCTAACTTTAATTCTAGTTGAGACTATCGTTGGTGGGAAGAAGTTTGGTTATAGAAATGGTTGACACATAAAGATGTCAAAAAATGAGCATTAGGAAACAAAATTGTTTAAGAACAATATCGCAATGTAAGTAAAACTCAAGATAGCTTTGACAGCTGACACTATATGAAGGTGTTGTTACATAGTATTAATCATACCAATTTTTGCAGAAAAAAACTGCAAATAGATTACCCAGACAAGCCATATACAATTGTTAATCCGCTTCAAACAGTATTCTGGTTCGGAGTTGGCAGATTAAAGTTGAACTGAAACTGCAGGGAGGTGAGAACTAATTTTTTTCTTCTTTTTCTTTTAACCATTCAACAAAATTGTCGAGGATCACCGGCCAGGCTTGACTAGAATCATAACTTTGAAGGTCAGCAAAGCTTACCTGGCAGCAACAAAATGTTAAACACTTTTTCTGCATGCGACTTCTAGAAATGAAAAAGCACACTAACTTCATCTCAAACTACAAGTGCACAATTTATACCAAAAACATAAAACACATTATAGTAGACAATTATACATACATGATGATACTCTATAGCAGAGACCACAAAAAAGCTCAACCTTGACTAAACCATTTTAACTTGCACCATTATGTAAATTAACCGGATACAAGCTTTATAAGCTTGACATCAAAAGGCGTATGTGTGTGGGTAATAATTACCTAACTTCATGTTCAAAGATTCTTTTACATTGTTTCCCTTTTTTTTACATGGGCCTAACCTTGACTTGCTCAGCTTGGTTCAGCTTATTTACACACAGAAAAAGATATGAATGTTCTGTGCTTATCTCACAATGGGGAGGAAAATGTACTGGGTAAACTAACTCAATTCACAAATCACAAGACTGTTGTAAAGGCTGACAGAACATAACAGGCTTATGCCTTTTGCAAGATGAATTTCTTATGATGCATACTACATTGACTGACATATAATCCTTGTCATCGTCAAAACAAATAACAAAAAGAAGGGAAATGTGAACTGGTGTTCCTAGAAAGAATTTTCCTCCGGAGGATTACTACCTTTTTTGCAATTTATTAAGGTTATCATTTTCACTGAAACTCCAATGAACCTCAGAATCGGATCAGATAGCAAACTCAACCAGAAATGAAAAATGTACAAAATACAGAATCTGCAAGGCAAAGCAAGGTTACAAAAAACAGCATTACCTCTTTAAAAAACCGATAAAAATTTCTCCAGTGATCCATGTTTAGAGCCCTGTAGTCAGTCTGGATCTGCCAAAAATAACTAACCATCAGAAAATAATTTTATGTATATGGTATTAAAATTTTTCTGAACAAAATTTCCAGCTAAACAACACAACTTTAGTATGCATAATGCAATCACTTGATTTCTTATAAGAGATCTTCCACAGAAAAATATTTCAAGGGTGTACACAACTTTTGGATCATGAACCTCAAAAACAAAAATTTATGTATATGTATGGCCATAAGTATGGAACAATAACCAAACACAAGAAAATAACATATTAACATTCTTCACAATATAACATGTTTATGCTGGACATCCTTGAAAATCATTATCCCAAATTTCATGCAGCTTAAAATATCAAACACAGAGCTGAGTAGCATAAAATAACAACAGAGGATTCAAAAAAAATGCAATACAAACACCTACTCACCTTTAGATACTCAATTAATAAATTGACTTGAGAAGGGAATTCAGAGCTCAGAACAACATTCAACAGCTCACATATGGTCTCAACATCTACGCTCCTTTGCTTCTCCTCTGAAAGTAATATTCAATGTTCAGGCAGTTTCACGTAGTGATGACCAAGAAAATCAAGACAGCAAAGTAGCACAACAAATCTAAATTATAGTTGAAATATAACCCCACCAACACTAAGCTTACCTGTAAGGCAGTATTGAAATGCATAGGAATAAAAATCCTCAAAGCATTCTGGTACCATTACCTACCCAAGAGACAGAAAGGAAATAAATTGCACCGAAGACCTTTTTGAAGGACATCCATAGTTAATGGTTAATCTCAATAAGAATGCAAAAAACTTCACAAAGTATTTTATAGGCCAGAAAAAAACCTCTTTCTTCAGTCCGTTTATAGCTTTTCTTAATTTTGGGAGTGTGTCCGCCCCTAAACATTTGAGCCCTCTTCGCCACTCATCCTATTCAGAGAAAGAAAGAACTGTGATCATGACATATCCAAAACCTAAGTAATATTATGAGAAGGAAACTCAAGCTGTCTAAACTGATGAAGGCATGAATGGTGTATCAACAGTATAAGTGGATTGTGGTTTGACCTTGTCTTGGCATTAAGCAGTCTTCTGCTTTCACACAATAACCAAAAACTTCAATAACCAAATATGTAAGGATTTTCAAAACTCAAAAAGAAAGTATTTAATTATTTCCAAAATGACCCTCAGTATTCACAGTTGATCCAATAAGAAGAGGTTATCAAGTCCATGATTCAGCCAGTTATTGGTATAAAAGAAAATTATTTACTGTTGGGAATTCAGCATTTTAGTAATCAGTATGAATATAAAGGATATATAATAGAAATTCAATATTTTAAAGGATTTTGTCTACCTTCTTTTCTTGTAGACTTCCTAAAACAAGTCAACAACCAATATTTACGAGCAAGCCCACTTCCGATATAATTGGAAGCAACTTAAGCATGAACCCCTAAATTAGTAAAACATTAACAGTAGAAAACCACAACAACAACTTCTTCATTACCAATGCTTGAAAACTTATTTTATTAGAGTCTTCTTATTATAAAGTTTGAAAGAAAAATCTTTTTCCAAACATCAAATTTTGATCCCTATCAGATATCCATTAGAAAATCAAGTTTGTTATTTCCTTGAAGCTAGAATTTTGTCACACGATGTATCTTCCGAAGGATACATCGTGCAGTCACTTGCTCCATATATGGCAGAATCAATTCGTCCTGCTCCAACCCCCCCCCCTCTTATTTTCTCAGTAATGTTGTCAAATGTGCTGCTTATGTCGTGAGTTCAGTAGAGAAAAGTTTCATTGTAGAGCCATATTGTTAACTCTTTTTGCTCTTGTTGAGGTAAAAAACTACTCCAGATTGTCGAGCAGAGAACAGATGGAGAAAAGACCAGCATCTCAGCATGCTAGAAGTTTATAAAATGACCAAGTTACCTATTTCACTTATATTGATTCCATTGTAAGCTACTCAGAAATTAAATGAACAAATGAGAGGGCGCACGCGCAGAGAGAGAGAGAGAGAGAGAGCGACTTTACACTGTTGCAAGTCAAAATCACCGTTACACCATTGAATAACTTATAACTATGCCATTGAATAACTTATAACTATGCCCAAAAAAAAAAATTAATATTGCTGGATTGAGAGTTCTGATCACATATATCTATAAAATCTTACATGAATCCAAAATTACATCAAGATTAACTTGATATATACTCTTAAAATATATGAAAATAAAAACCATTTGATTATAATATTATTGTTGTTCAGTTTTTACAAGACTTAGCACAAATATTCAAGGTGATGGAATAATAGGTGGTTAAAGTTCAACAGTCGGATCAATAAAAAAACACAGTTTATATATACATGTGTGTGTGTGAATATATACTATAAAACATATAAATACACAAGTATTAAGCAAAGCATTGCATCATAAGCGTGAAACATGATCATGTATGAGTGTTTTCCATAGAATAGAGAGTGGGGAATAAATAATGCATGCATGCTTGTGTATCTCAATATTTTCAGCATTGTATCACTAAAGAAAGATTGTGAAAGCAATATTTTTCTCTACCAACCTTGGAAAAATAACCCTGCTTTTCAGCTTTCATTTTCCTGATAAGAAAAGACACACATTCATAAAGATTAAAACTTAAAAGATCAATTAGAGTTAAATGGGGAAAAAAAAAATACAGTCAGTTAAGTACCAAGCAAGTATCAGGATTCTAACATCTGTATGGTCCACATTCACGGCTTTACAAAGTGCTTCAATCCCATCTGGGCTGACCAACCAAACAGAAAGTATAAAGAATTACAGTAAGAATGACATAAACTTTGACCCCACACACACACACATAAAACTTTTGGACCTCAACATGTATCCCTATATGATGTTTTGAAAATATCCTAAAATAATGTAGATGATGTGCTTAATTTCATAAACTAGTCTTATAAAAAAAAATTATTAGGCCTGGACAGCTTCTAATTTCACATCAAGAGAAGTAAACATACACTCTTAATACCATCATAAACAAACAAAAAGAAGAGGGATAAATTTAAGCATGTTACATAAACCTAAGCAAGGTTCTAAGCAAACAATTGAATATAACTCAAGCATGGTGAATTCTCAATTCAAAACCAGATGAAACAACAACTAATAGACTGAAATACGGGAAAGGGGGCGGATGATTTCAACATATACATACTTACTCAATCAAGCCCATTGATTTATTTGCGTATGACTCAAACAGGTTATCTATTCGATCAAATTGCTTTGAAGTTGATTTCTTCGGTTCTGAAAAAATAATAACACGAATGAAATCATTACTCCCAAGAAAATAACTCAGCAAAATGAAGGCGAGCATGGAAGAAGGGAAAAAAAAAACAAATAAGATAAAGAGAAATTCTTCCATCATAATATTAAATGTCTAGATCAAAACAAGGATCAAGCGAGATCCAAATTCGCCAACTCCAGAACTTCTTACAAGAAAACTCATCGCCTCGTAGTTAAATTAATTAAATAAAAATAAATTAAAAGGTTAGTGTTCATTATTCTTTTGCTGAGCTTTCTTTCTGATTCGTAATCGCGGGAACCAATCAGAAGGGAGGAAACAAGAAATAAAAGTACCGTCAGAAGAAGTGATTGGCGGGCCCGCTTTTCTTTTAGGGCGAGGCATCTTCGCCAAAAAAAATGTGAATCAAACAATGTTAAATCGATGAATCGAATCGAATCGAATCGAAAGCCCTCAGAATTGTTGTTGTTGTTACAGAAAGAAGAAAACCCTATTCACAGAGTCGGAGAATGGTGATATGAAGAGGAGCAGGAAGCATCACAGATTCAAGGTTTAACTGAGGTTTTATTTGCTTTGGAAAAGGTGCTGCTAGCTCCCCTTTTTCTTTTCCTTTTTCCCTTGATAATTTTTCTTTTTACAATTCCTTGATAGTAATTTTAATACTAAAATATCGTTTTTACGGTAATTACAATATTATCATTTTTTATTATTATAGTATTATTTTCTTTTTTTTTATATTAAAAATTTAGGTTGAGGGGATGGCGTCCCAGTCAAAGGCAGGAAAGACCTCCAGGCTCTTTGAGTACTTACGAAGGTAATTATATTTACCTAATCCCAAAGGAATAGTGGGAACTCAAACCCGCGACATGTTGGATACAAATCCTGTCGTGTTCCACTAGGCCAACCCTTTAGGGTTTATAATATTATTTTCTTAGGATACGCTTTCCACTTTGCGGCATAACAAATGGTAAAATTGATTATCAATGGTGAATCGCAAAAGGTTAATGTAATTGGTAGAAATGATTAGTCGTCACGGGCTAGTTTTATAATTGGATTTTTCTACCATGTGCAAAGTTGCACAGGTTAAGAAATCCAAAATAATAAGTTTACATTGGAACTTGTGTATTTTGTATTAAATATTAAACTTTTTAATAAATAGTTGTTGTTTTCGATAAATAGTTACTATTTTTAGATTCTTTAACATGTGCATTGCACATGATAAAAAAATCCTTTATAAATTATATTATGGATTTTATTAAAAGCTTGCAATTAAGTGCCAGGAATAAAATTAATATATTCAGATTAAAAATAAATAATATGATTATTTTTACTTGTTTTGATTTTTTTTTAAAATAAACTAATAACTATAATGTGTATTGCCTTTATATATTTTAGGCTTAATTACACTTTTGGTCCCCTAGCTTTCTCAGTTTGGTGATTTTAGTCCATCTATTTTATTTTTTGCGATTTTGGTCTCTTAATTTTCTCAATTTGGCGATTTTGGTCCTTATGTTTTTTTAATTGCACTTTTGGTCCCTCCAAAAATCATGAATTGTGCACTTTTGGTCCATCATTTTCTCAAAATCTAAGATTTTTTTGGGACTAAAAGTGCAAAAAATAAATTATTTTGAGGGACCAAAAGTGTAATTAAAAGTATGAGGACCAAAATCGCCAAATTGAGAAAGTTGAGAGACTAAAAATGTAATTAAACCTATATTTTAATATTGACACTACAAGAAGATTTCTAAAATATCCATAGTTAGAATCGAATGGTGATTTTCTCTGCTCAACGACTTCCTATGGTGGTGGACGAACAGGTGTGGAGTAGCTATGCTCGTTCAGGGATAAACTCGTTCAGAGTAAAACAGTCGCCCCTCTGAGGAAGAATACCAATCTTGTCAAGCACGGATTGTTCAATGAAGGGGAAATAGGTTGTTCCTGAAGGTCCTCTTTGATGAGAAGATGTTCAATGATCTATGTGATCCAATATAAGGAGGCCTTGATAATTAAGCTACCAGAAAGAATGTGGGGTTTAATACCTTATGGCAAAGACTCCCAAACATGTGGAAGCTTTATCTGATGGATATGGATAATGGGATTTACATGGCAAAGTTGACCTTGAAGAGGACAGAGAAAAGGTGATTGGGGGAAGGCCATTGATGGCTTTTAACCATTACTTTGCAGTATCAACTTGGAGCCCAGTTTTTGTCTCGTCGTCAACAAAGATTGAAAAGACTCTTGTATGGGTAACATTCTCAAGTATGAACTTGGTGTATTATGATGAGAGCCTACTTTTGACTTTGGCTTCAGCGGTGGGTAAACCAATTAAGGTGGATAGACATATCCTATCAATGGAACATGGGAGATTTGCTTGTGTTTGTGTGGAGATTGACCTTAATTTATTACCAATGATAGGCAAGATATGGGTCATAGGAGTATAGTACAACATTGATTATGAAGGGTTTCATGTTATTTGCACAAATTGTGGTTGTTATGGCCATGTTTCTAGAAAATGCATTGTTCTTGTTTTACCACCGCCGACGACATCGATGATCGGAGATAAAGCCGGGGTTGTAGCTGAAAATGGAAACTCGACAACCCTAATTCAAATCCCCCTAACAGCGGTAACCTTGTCACTCGGACAACTGAGGAGATGAGTAAGGTAATTAATGACCAAGCCAAATTCGTGAGCCATGTACATGGTGAATAGTTGACGGTGAATCGAAAAAAGAAGCAGGAGAAAAGGGTGCAAGTAAAAAAGGAGTGAATCAAGGGGTAATAATAAGGAGATAATCAACATATTTATTGTGTTGAGTTTAGATGAGAGAGGCAGAGTCAACATGTCGAAGTGGAAAGTAGGTAGCAATCATGGAGCAATTATTAAATTAGATTTGTCATCTACATTTAATGAGGGAGTCAAGTCAAATCCGTCACCTCCCAAAAAATGGTTCAAGGAACGACCAAATAATCTCGAACAATTAAATCATTCAGAAAACAATGATTGGGACTAGCAATCATGGGTCCAAGATTATCATTCACGCTGCCAATCATGGGAAATCAATTATTAATGATGCCACTATTTATGACATAGGGAATGTGGCATTGTCCACCATGAATTCGATACACATGGAGGGGAATAGTTATTGATTTAGGGACGATGTGGATACCCCAATTTTGGATGGTTCTTCAAGCAGTTATGGTCTGAAACTTAGGCCAAGTGGGCTCGGGTCCGCTACCATCAATACGTTGGATGAGTGTGGCCCTCGTGATACGCACATGGACGAGACTGGAGAGGATAATTATTTTGAGACGAAGTGCATGATTGTGAATTCAAGACATGATAGCACCGACATTGATCTTTCCATTGCCATGCACTCCGAAGGCATATAGTATGTTGATCGAGATGGATACCCCTCTCTCAAAAGTTATCCATGTCTAGGTTCAATGATCTAGTCATCCTGAGTTGGAATATTAGGGATGCCATCAGCAGAACAAGTAGGAGACATACTCGTGGTCTTATCCCCAAACATAAGCCTACCCTAGTGATCATCATAGAGACTCATTGTCTTTTTGCTAAATCTTCGAATTTCTAGGATGGGCTTGGTTAGGAGGCTTGTGATGTTTCAGAAGATACCGGTCATGTTGGGGGCGTGGCTGTCAGAGTTTTACTATTTTTTTTAAAAAAAGTGAGGGGTGTGTGTGTGTATATATATGGGAGGGATCAAGATACTCTGGTTAATATCTCTTTGTAGACATTGAATTTTTTCAATCCAACCGTTGAATATCACCATATCATTTTAATGATCGTGCATACCAAACTTTAGATAAATTAGATATTCATAGCTATGTCATCATATGGTCTACATTTTACTTGTAAATTAAAACGTATAGTCTACGTTGAATTGAAGTAATCTGATGAAGTATCAATTTTTTTTAAAATTTTATGAAGTTTTATAGAGTTGATCTACTCAATAATAACTTTTAATTTGACGGTTCAAGAGTTATATATATATATATATATATATATATATATATATATATATATATATATAGGGGCGTTCAAGTTAATAGGAGTAACTTTTGTCTGAGTTACTCCGGTTAATATCGCTTTGTAGATATTGAATTTTATCAATCCAACCGTTCAATATCGTCATATTATGTTAAGGATCACGTATACCAAATTTTAAATAAATTGGACATCAATAGCTATGTAATCATATGGTCAATATTTTACTTGTAAATTAAAACGTATAGTATACATTGACTTGAAGTGATCCGATGAAGTATAAAATATTTTTAAAATTTTATGAAGTTTTATGGAGTTGATCTACTCACTAAGAACTTTCAATGTGAAGGTCTGATTGATGAAATTTGATGTCTATTGAGAGATATTAAATGGAGTAACTCAGACAAGAATTACTCCTGGAGTAACTTAAACGCCCCTCATATATATATATATATATATATATATATATATATATATATATATATATATATATATATATATATATATATATATATGGATCAAATGACTCTAGGAGTAACTCTTGTATGAGTTACTCCACTTTATAGATATTGAATTTCACCAATCGAACCGTCAAATTAAATGTTCTTATTGAGTAGATCAATTCCATAAATTTTCATAAAATTATAAAAATATTTGATATTTCATCAAATAACTTTAATTCAATGTATAATATGTTTTTCAAAATACAAGTAAAATGTTAATCATGTGATTACATTGCTACGAATGTCCAATTTATCTAAAATTTGGTATGCATGATCGTTAATATAATATGATGATATTCAACGGTTGGATTGATAAAATTCAATGTCTATAGTGAGTTATTAAGTGGAGTAACTCTGACAAGAGTTACTCCTAAAGTCATTTGATCCCTCTTCATATATATATATATATAGTTTTTAAGACTTATTTCACATTCTAAAAACACCCTAATAATCACTTTAAAGTTGGGTCGATCGTTATCGTCAGAGATCTTCTTCTTTTTTTATATAATAAAGTTTAGATTGGGGGAGGCTCACCCCCGTGCAGGGCTAGGGAGAATCACCAACCTGAGCTAGGATTTATGGTAGACTTTACGTATCGCCCACCAACACAGCCACCTAGAATCGAACCCAAGTCACAGCATGTGTAAGCGGAAGGCCGAACCAGTTGAGCCAAGCTACGTTGGCGTTATCGTCAGACATCTAGTATACTGTATACATATTACACAACATATGATCCCAAGATTAATTACCCAAGTCTAAGGCACGAAAGTTTTTTCCTTCTAAAATCATTATAAAATGACTTGACATATAATTTTGTAAATGTTTGGCCAACATGCATTAATTAAAATAATAAAAATAAACCATTTAACAAAAATCATGGCAACTCGTTGGCTGAGAGTTATAGTAACAATTAGCATTTCTGTTTGGAGACTCATTCATGCAAGGCAAGGCACCACTTTGTCAAACAAATTGAATTAATTTCCATTAAAATTAGATTTATTCGAAGGAATGTAATGGCTTAATTAGTTTTTATTATACAGCCTGGTGAAATCATAATTTCAATTTCTGGTTGACCCTCCCAATAAATTTAGTGACTCGTCATTGGTTTCCTGAATTTGGCATGGAATGGACCATTAACCAAAATAGATTATAGCTTGATGTATTATAACAAAGAAACTGAAGTGGACAGTTTGCAAGCAAATATGCATCTCAGACACCTTCCCGTGGACTTTGGTGGGCCACAAAAGTCATGCAACAAACACTCCCAAGGAAGAGGAATACTTAGTGGTTGACAATAATAGCATTTGTACAGCACAACCATGCATTGCCTATCCCATCTCCAACGTTAACTATAAAACAAGAGAAACCAGGACCTGCAATTACTGTCATCTTCCTATACCAAAATCATCACTTTCGTTTTTTGTCTCATTTTTCTTTCAAACCCTTCCCTGGCCTATGATAGTAGAGGCCTAGAGGAAGGGAGCTCGAAGAGCTCATTTGAAAGGAAAAAAAAGATAAGAAAAAGAAAATCTAAAGAAAAAGGAAGAGGCGCGGTTCCGCTTTGATATAATGGCGTCTGACATCTCATTTGAAGACCTCAAGAATGAGAATGTGGATCTTGTAAGGAAAAAAACACACATTTATTACTGCATTTCAAAATTTATTCACTTTGCCAAGGTTTTTAAATGGCGGTTGCGTCAATAATTCTTTATATTTTGTTGCTGCTAATGCAACCTCAATTGCAGTCGCAGAGATGTCGCGACTCAGACTGCGGTTGCGAACCCTTTTTTGAAAACCTTTTACACGCATTGGCATGATTATTTTAATCAATGTGGTATATGATTTTTTCGAACCTCATTTGTAATGACAAGTTGTTGTGTTTAATTTATATGTGTAGGAAAACATTCCGGTTGAGGAAGTTTTCAAGCAGCTAAAATGTACCAGAGAGGGTCTGACATCGGCTGAGGGAGAGAATAGGCTCCAAGTTTTTGGTCCCAACAAACTAGAAGAGAAAACAGAGAGCAAATTCCTTAAATTCTTGGGTTTCATGTGGAATCCACTATCATGGGTTATGGAGGCTGCTGCCATTATGGCCATTGTATTGGCCAATGGAGGGGTAATTACAAATCTCTCGTATCTTTATCTCTATCTCTCTCTGTCTCCCTCTCTTTGTTTACGTTTTTGTATCTGACAATGTTTTTATTATCTAACGAATTACTTGTAATAAAATAGGGCAAGCCACCGGATTGGCAAGATTTTGTTGGTATTGTTGTATTGCTCATCATCAACTCAACCATTAGTTTCATTGAAGAAAACAATGCAGGCAATGCTGCAGCAGCTTTAATGGCTGGTCTTGCACCTAAAACCAAGGTAATTAACAATAATAATTGTATTTGCCCGTCCACTCTCATGCATGCACGATTTCAATATAAACTAGTTAGAGATACATTGATTCACGGGTGTACAACACATCCGAGAAGGAAAAAAGTGGGAATACAATTTTGAGCAGGTGAATGAGCTTTCACCACGTGTCATTACTGTAGTAAACTTGTTTAAATAGACAATAGATTTCACGTTCACCAGCTGACAAGAAGGATTACCAACTTGTAGGTGTTGAGGGATGGAAAATGGACTGAGCAGGAGGCAGCAATTTTAGTGCCAGGCGATTTGATCAGCATCAAGTTGGGAGATATTGTCCCAGCTGATGCCCGTCTATTGGAGGGAGATCCCCTTAAGATTGATCAGTCTGCACTCACTGGTGAGTCTCTTCCGGTCACTAAGAACCCTGGTGATGAGGTATTCTCTGGTTCCACCTGCAAACAAGGTGAGATAGAGGCTATTGTTATTGCCACTGGTGTCCATACCTTCTTTGGCAAGGCTGCACACCTTGTTGATAGCACCAACAATGTTGGTCACTTCCAAAAGGTAAACATTTTTTTTTATTTTTTAATTCAACTTTTGCTAAGTGTTTCTTAGTTTCATAACTTTGGACTAATCTTTAGATATTTGGTTGGATAATATAATTAGGTGTTAACATCCATTGGAAACTTCTGTATCTGCTCCATTGCTGTGGGGATGTTGATTGAGATCGTTGTGATGTACCCCATCCAGCAAAGGGCATATAGAGAAGGTATTGACAATTTGTTGGTTCTTCTCATCGGAGGTATCCCAATTGCCATGCCAACAGTCTTGTCTGTGACCATGGCTATTGGGTCTCACCGCTTGTCTGAGCAAGGAGCCATCACCAAGAGGATGACAGCCATTGAGGAAATGGCTGGGATGGATGTTCTCTGCAGTGACAAGACTGGAACTCTCACCCTTAACAAGCTCACCGTAGACAAGAATTTGATTGAGGTTAATGACCAATTTAAAAGTTTTTATTTGATTGTGATAACGAACCAACATATTTACATTGGTATCTATTAAGTCAACCATATAACAACTTTAAATAAATTTAATTTATATCCACGTAAACTTATGACAACCAAATCCCCTCACCACTTGGTGGTTCACCTGTATTAATTCAACTTACACATATGAGATCATTGCCTCCATTTTGTTCTAATTAAGGTTTTTTGTGATAAAGGTGTTCCCCACTGGCATAGACAAGGACACCCTTCTCTTGTTCGCTGCCAGGGCATCTAGGGTCGAAAACCAAGATGCCATTGATGCTTCAATTGTTGCGATGTTGGGCGACCCCAAGGAGGTACTAAGATTTTATGTTTTTTAATTGACATTGTTTTACAAACCTTAGTCTCATGTTTAACTCTTAACACAACTTAAGCATGCAAAGTGGCTTAACTTTGTTAAATTGTGGCATTCTAGGCAAGAGCAGGAATCACTGAGGTGCATTTCTTGCCCTTCAATCCAGTGGACAAACGCACAGCTATTACCTACATTGACGGCCAAGGCAATTGGTATAGAAGCAGCAAGGGTGCTCCTGAACAAGTAAGGAACACGACAATATGTTTAAATATAAAAATACTAATATATCATTAGGATCGCCATGAAGTAAATATTCTTTGAATACATAACACAACATATATATGACTGGCCATGCATTTTATATATCAGATTATTGAACTTTGTGGCCTTAAGGGAGAGGTTTTGAAAAAGGCACACACAATCATTGATCAGTTTGCTGAGCGCGGTCTGCGTTCATTGGCTGTTGCCCGCCAGGTAAGCAAAGGGTCAAATCCAATATTAATTATCTATTGCTGAAAAAATAGCATGAGGAAATTATCTTACAAAAGTTTTGCTTTTGCACCTGGATAACAGTCTGTTTCAGAAAAGACCAAGGAGAGCGCAGGAGACTCATGGGAGTTTTTTGGACTCATGCCCCTCTTTGACCCTCCAAGGCATGACAGTGCAGAGACTATTCGACGTGCTCTTGACCTTGGTGTTAATGTCAAGATGATCACTGGGGACCAACTTGCCATTGGGAAAGAAACCGGTCGCAGACTTGGAATGGGAACCAATATGTACCCTTCGTCCTCCCTTCTTGGTGATAACAAGGACCCTGCCCTTGCATCAATCCCAATTGACGAACTCATCGAGAAGGCAGATGGATTTGCCGGAGTCTTCCCTGGTAATGAGATTAGCCCAATTTCATGTTAACATAAGAAAAAAATGACCAAATTAAGTAAGGAGGAAAAATATAAACTAATATATATTTTTTCACGCGTACCATGCAGAGCACAAGTATGAGATTGTCAAGAGGTTGCAGGATATGAAGCATATTTGTGGAATGACAGGAGATGGTGTGAATGATGCCCCAGCATTGAAGAAGGCAGACATTGGTATTGCCGTGGCCGATGCAACTGATGCTGCCAGAAGTGCCTCAGACATCGTTTTGACCGAGCCAGGACTCAGTGTGATTGTAAGTGCTGTGTTGACTAGCAGAGCCATCTTCCAGAGGATGAAGAACTACACAATCTATGCTGTTTCCATCACTATCCGTATTGTGTTTGGATTCATGCTTGTAGCTCTGATTTGGAAGTTTGACTTCTCACCTTTCATGGTTTTGATCATTGCCATCTTGAATGATGGAACCATCATGACCATCTCCAAGGATAGAGTGAAGCCATCCCCATTGCCCGATTCATGGAAGCTAAAAGAAATCTTTGCTACCGGAATTGTTCTTGGAGCTTACATGGCCATCATCACCGTGGTGTTCTTCTATTTAGTTCATGACACTGATGTCTTCACTGTAAGTAACTCTAGAAGCTTCAATTAGTACTAAACCACCAATCGTAGAATTGTGACATGGCATATAACAAGTGTGTTTCCTATTGTTCTTTCAGAAATTTTTTGGTGTCAAGCCAATTGCAGACAGTAACGAACAACTTAACTCAGCTCTCTACCTTCAAGTGAGCATTATTAGTCAAGCACTTATATTTGTGACCAGGTCAAGGAGTTGGTCTTATGTTGAACGCCCTGGCTTGTTGCTTGTTACAGCCTTCTTCGCTGCACAATTGGTTAGTGTTTTGTTTTCTACTTGCTTTTTTTAAACATGGTTTCCTAAAAGCTTATCATGGGAAATTAATCTTAATTTATATTTGGCAACTATTGAACTTAGGTGGCCACTGTTATTGCTGTGTATGCTCATTGGGACTTTGCCAGAATCAATGGAATTGGTTGGGAATGGGCAGGAGTCATCTGGATCTTCAGCATTATTTCTTACATCCCTCTTGATATCCTTAAGTTCATTATTCGCCTGGGATTATCAGGAAGGGCATGGGACAACATGCTTGACAACAAGGTCTATAAATATTCTCCAAATTTCCTTGGTGTTTTTAGTTTTTGTATCTTGCTATAATGTAATCTTTTTGTGTGTTTCTTGGTGCAGATTGCTTTTACCACAAAGAAAGACTATGGAAGAGGAGAAAGGGAGGCTCAATGGGCCTTGGCTCAGCGCACACTCCACGGTCTCCAAGTTCCAGAATCCCACAAGAATAACAACCACCATGAACAGTCTGAAATTGCTGAGCAGGCCAAGAGACGTGCTGAGGCTGCCAGGTTAATTTAGTACCCTCTAACTTTAAAAATGCATCTAATGATATGGTAGTTTTGGATTAGTATAGCAATACTTATTTCAATATATGTGTCAAAATTTCCAGGCTCAAGGAGCTCCACACACTCAAGGGACATGTTGAATCTGTGGTGAAGTTGAAGGGTCTTGACATTGATACCATTCAACAACACTACACACTTTAAAAGAATATTATGCAATGCGAATACTCCTAGGCTATTATCAATTTTATGGAATACAAATATTCATAGGGTGTATTATCATTGAAGACGGGATCATATCTTAATGGAGCAGATGAAACGATTTATCTCGTGCTTACATTCCCACTTCTTCCCTTAGCATAGAGGAGACACAATTATGAAATACTATATAACATATTGTAGCTGGTCTTTTTTTCATACACCAGTAAATAAATAATAAGATAATATTATATTCAAAACAATTTTGCAGACATTTTTTGGTATAAAGTCTAGTATGACTTTACTCTTTTCCCCTACATTTTATTCATATTATTATCTAAGTTAGAAAATATAATTTTTAATTAATTAAACAAATAATATGTTATCTAATTTTCAAGTTTATACATGTCTGGACCTCACACCTTATTCGCATATGTTTCTTTGAATCAAAATCGATTCAATTGTACGTTTGCAGTGGCATTTGGTTTTAATTTCCATTCACTATTTCTCATGCACAATAAACATAAACACTAATAAACATTCTCTGTGCAACGATAACCTATGTCTCAGATAATCGAACACTCTACATAGATTGAAAAAAAAAAAACGAATAACTTATGGTAATAAAATGAACATTAATTACAAAATTTCAATGGAAATAAAGAAAATAAAAACAATATAAAATGGAAATTATCGCCATAAACCTTGTTTCTAAACAACTATATATAAATTATGTTGATCGGTTATACAGGTTTATTTATATGTTATATTTATAAGAGTAAACTTTAAGAAAATGTGTAAAAATTATTATAATTGAAATATATAAAGAACATGTTAAGAAATAAAATAGCATTAATTATAAATATAATAAAATAAAATAATGTAATTATATCTATAATTTTATTAAAAACATTAATCGGCAAGATATTGCATCACCAAACATATGAGTAACTATACTAACTTGTTTAATATACCAGTGTATTGACCCGTGCCTTGCACGGATTATCAATATTGATTTTGAACGTATTTAATGTGTAAATATAAGTTTAATAAAAAAATTAGAAAAGTTATTAGAACATCTGAATTTTTTGAAAACTTATTATGAAGTAATATATATATATATATATATATATATATATATATATATATATATATATATATATATATATATATATATATATATAGACACACACACACGCTACCTAGTTTTAAAATTAAAAAAAATTGTATAACACCATTAATAGTTATAAATATGTCTTATTAAAATCATATAAATCACCCTTAAGAATTACAATATAAACATAAAAAAGAGTGGAGTATAACAAAATTAGAAAGTAATAATTGTACACTATATTTCAGAAAAGTATATATTCAAAAATTATGTTAGTGTATTTCTAGTAAAATAGTCATCAATAGTAATTTATATACTAATATTTATTCATATAAAATATTCAATTTCCTAACAATATATTTTTTAATCTTTAGTTTTAATATTAATAAATCTTTACATAGAAATTAATATGTTTTTGTTTAAGATATTCATCTTCTTATGATATATTTTTATCCTTAGTGTATCCCATTTTTATTTATAATTAATTTTATGACTCATATCAATAAAATTTTTATAAATTTCTCATTTCTATGCATCATAAGTATTTGCCTTCAAATCTTAATATACTTTGAAAAAATATTTTATGTAATAAAATTTTATATTTCGCAACATATTTTGTAAATATATATGAATTTAGAGTATGTCTACCAATGATGAAGGTAATGATATTGGGATGATCATGATTAAAATATAATTATTCTTAGAGTTGCAGTAAAATAAATACATCACGCAAAATGAATGGAACTATAACAAATAAAGAAGAGAAAATCCATTGAAAACTGATAAAAACATATTAATTACCTGTCGTAGGAATTAATTCATAAAAAAAAATGTTGTAGGAATTAAGAATAAAAAAAGTTAAATTATATGATGATATAAAATTTTAAAACATATAAGATTTCATTAATATAATTTTATTTAATGTAGTAAATAAATGAGAAAGAATATTAATAAGTCATTTTTATAATAGTAAATAAATACAATTTAACTTTTTCTTTACATAAAAATATCTAAAAAATTATCATTAGATTAGTTTATGTAGAAAATTACTTTTTAATATTAAATATGTTACTTTTTAAATATTATATGTAAACACAATGTGGTTTTCAAAAGATATCACTTAAATTATTATTACTTTTTTTATATAACACTTAAATGATTATTTTGTGAATTTGAATTCTCGCATACCAAAATTTATAAACATTTTAGCATATATTTTATACTATGTGCTAATATTAAATAAAAACAATGGAAGAATTATATTTACTCAATTTTTCTTCATAATCTATATATGCCGAGTCATTAAGTAATACAGTAAAAAATAAGATTAATTTGAATGAATCTATACTTTAAATCTATGATTGATCAGAGTCAGATTATCAAGATGTTATTATTCCTGGTTGAAAAAAAGATGTCATTACTTGTAATATTTGCTCAATAATGTTCGACCAAAACAATCTCTCTAATTTTAAGTTTCATTTTTTTCATTTTTTTTCTCAAGGCAATCTTATATTTATCTTGTAAAAGTATTTTTATTTTTTTAATATATATATGACATTTGAAGTTTGCTTGCTAGCTTTTTTTGCAGCTTATATGTTTTTAGATAGTGCAAAAGACTTAAATAAGAAATTTCTAGAAAGAAAAATTAATTGAACTACAGAGAAAATAAAAAAGTAATCTAAGAGGTTATCAAATATACTTCCATAATTTAATAACATCATATTATTGAATTGAAATTGCAACCGAAAATAAAAAAGACGTGCATTTGAGAGAAGAAAGTTTGGACAATAAAAGAAAGAAGAAAGGGGGAGAGAGAGTTAAAAATTATTAATAATATAATAAAAGGTATTAAAAATATTAATTTATATTCAAAATTTAAAATATTTGAAATAATATCGACACAAGTATAGAAATTATCCATTTTTTACCATATCAATTGAAATGAAAAATCAATAAATCAAAATCATGATTGATATACTTTAATAATGACTTATTAAAATAATAAAAAATAAAAATAAAATAAATAGCTTTAGGCGAGAAAAAAATGTCTGTGGATTTGAGACATGGTATGGTCCCACGTGGTAAAACTCTATTTTATATAATATAGTAGATGTATCGAAAGTATGAATATTACACCATCATACATATATTATAAACAAACTCCAACAAAATTTTATAATAATATATATATATATATATATATTTTTAATGTATTGTTATTTATTTTTTTACATATATTATTTAAAAATAATGACTAACAAGTAGTGTCGTTATCCAATATTATTATTTTTGAAACAAACATACTTATTGTATTTCATTCATCATACATATATTATAAACAAATCCCAACAAAATTTTATAATAATATATATTATTTTATTTTTATCATAATATATTTGTTATTTATTTTTTTACGTATATTATTTAAAAATAATGACTAACAACATGTATTGTCATTAACCAATATTATTTTTTTGAAGCAAACATACTTATTGTATTTCATTTAAAAGCTTGTCAGCAATACAAGTAGCAACTGAGTTATAAATACAAGGATTGACACAGAAAACAAACGCTCTAACAAGTGCATAAACAACTATATTAGGTTGTCTCATATCAGTTTTTTAATCGAAAGTTTGGATTATGGTCGAGGAGCTCTCTACATTAAGCTAGGATGATCCAATTTCAGAGCATTCCTTATCTGCATGCACTCTATCCACCACCCGTTTGCGACTCATCTAAAAAATCATCTTATCCGCCCTTAGTTAATCCCTCGCTCAGGAATACTCTCTCTCTAACCCTAACCTCCATTTCTCTCTTCCTTCTTCCTCATCCATTGTAAATGGTGGTTTTTGGCCATTTTTTAGCCTGAAACCTCCCTCTAAATCGTTTTTCCTCTCCTTTTATCTAAATAAGTGATTTTTCACATAGATTTAGTTTTTTTCTTTCGTGTTTTTCCGTGTTTTCGATTTCTGAGTGCAACATTGTTTTGTTCGTCTTCTTATAGCGGCGTTGTTTGGTTTTTCGGCTTGTTACAGGGTTCGTTTGGTTCTGATTGGCATATGAGCTTCGTTCCATTACAAAGTCAATCAACACGTGTCAACGTTACAGATCCAGAGTGCTAATGGTGATCATCGCCAACTCAACATTCTTTCCTCCTACAAATGACTCATGAGCATGTGGTTCGATTGGTCATCTCCGAGACCACCTATAGCCGATTTGAGTTTGCACAGAGTATAGTAATAACCCGAGATTAGATGAAATTAAATACAATGGCTTCTCACTTCTCTTTGGCCATTGACCGCTGTACTTAGAAGCTTTTGTTTTGACTGTTAGGATTAAGACGACTTGGTAATGCCATATTAACTTCTGTTCTGATTAAGTGTTTCGTTACCGTGTACTTAAGTAATTTAGATATTCATGTTGATTTTCAATTGTGGATGAGAAATGCCTCAACACATTCTGTTTAATCTGATTGTATGAATTTTTTTTCTAATTATTAAATGAAGTTTGATTACCGATAAAAAAAAAACCCTCGCTCAGTATAGCTTTGACAGTCCCGAGGCTTTCCTTTTGTGAACTAGTAGCAAGGGAGTGATCACAATTAACTTGCCAAAACAAATTAAATGCCCCATAGTACGTTAACACAATATGACCAAAACAAGAGCATTTAGCAATAGCAATAGTGGTAGTTTTGAAGAGGCGTCTTACATAAAATATGTTTCTAAAATTAATTAATTATTTATCATTTAAAATAAATATCAAATATTTTAATTAATCATTTACATTGGGGTTTATTGGATTAAGGTTTTAAAAGACTTTAAGAGACTTTTTTTTCTTTTGATAAAAAAGCCTTATGGTATTCAATCAAGACTTTTAAATAAAATAAAAAAGTCTTGTGGTATTCAATCAGGACTATTAAGACTTTTTAAAGAGGTTAACAAAATCTTGTGATATTCGATTGAGACTTTTTACAACTTAAAAAAAGTCTTTTGGTATTCAAAATCATACCGATTTCAATGGATTGTTTTCTAAATTGGATTTTGTTGGACTTTGTTGGACTTTTTAGTTACATTTTTCTAATAAAAAGTTTTTCCCTCTCACGCGAGATTTCTCAGGACACTTTCTCTTCACCTTGTGTCTTTTCATCTCTCTCCTTTCTCCCTCTCTCCCCCGTTCTCTCTCCCTCTCCCCCCTCTCTATATGTGTGTGTGTGTTAGAAACATAAACATACCAGCAATTTATATCAAATCGTAACTTTTTTTTCCACTAGAACAAGATGTTAGGACATTAACAACGTGTATGCATATAACATAAATAAAATATTTTATATATATATATCTATATATAATATACATATTATATACTATATAAAATTACATAATATATATTGTGTATATCATATAGTATAATATTATATGTTATATTTATTGTCTACCAAACAATAGACGGGATAAAGAGTTGTGATGTGACTAAAGTATCTATCATGTATTGTTTTCTTTATCTTGTATTACAATGTGTATTAAACGAACTCGGATTGCCGATTGCAGTCACACAGTCAGTGTAATTAAGACCATTCATGTGAGATTGGATGAGTCATATTATAAAATTAACAAATCATCATTAACTGTTTATTTTTTTTATCAATGGTCGGGATTGCAACTACAGTCAAAATGACTACAGTAGATCCATATGCACCCTTGACTATTAAAGAATTGAAAAAAAAATTTCTTTATCCAAACCTTGTTATTTCTTTAATATTTTTTACATAGGCTCTCATAACTTTGAATGTTTGTTAAAAATTTCTGGAATCCTTTCAAATCTTATAAATTCAAAATGTCCTCTCAAATCTTATAAATTTTTATGATATAATTCCATTAAAATCCAAACTATAAAATCTGGATCGTAAAAGTCTTTTAAAAAATTCTTATAAGTCATTACATTTCTACATAATCTTTTAAAATCTACAAGACTTTTTTATACAAAATAGTCTTTTAAAATCTCAATTCAATGCACCCCTTAAATGAGATGGCAAAGGTCTTCTAACTTTATCGGGTTCGAAATCCGAACTTAAAAATATAGTCGTGTTAAAACTATGGGGGGAGAGTTTTACCCCGCGCATGTAGTTTATAATTTATATATAAAAAAATAATTTAGTTTGTTTGCGGCGGGTGTGAGTTCCGAGTTCGCGCTTAAACCACTTCTTTATGTTGTAAAGAAAAAAACAAATTCGTAAAGCAAAGCTCCAATCTCTCTTGTCTTATGTATCTGTCGCTTCGAAAAATAGTTTTTTAAAATCCCAATTCAATACACCCATTAAATGAGATGACAAAGGTCTTCTAACTTTATCGGGTTCGAAATCCGAACTTAAAAATATAGTCGTGTTAAAACTATCGGAGGGAGAGTTTTACCCCGCGCATATAGTTTATAATTTATATATAAAAAAATAATTCAGTTTGTTTGCAGCGAGTGCGAGTTCCAAGTTCGCGCTTAAACCACTTCTTCTATATCAATATTATAATTCCTTAGGCTGGTCAAATCTCAAATTTAGTCTTAGTTGAGGGATAAAAATGTACTTTCCCTCAGCTTCCCTTTCAAATTTTGAATTTTGAACACAATCAGTCTTCTCTCTCTCAGTCTCGATTCTCCCTCCTTTCTTATTTTTTCTTTCTCTTCCATCTTCTTCTTTTTCCTCTTTCTCCACCTTTTTCTTCCGGCGCAAAAGAATACCGGGCAGAGATAATGGATTTTTGATGCTGCATCTGCTATCCCTCTTCTCCTTTTTGAGGTTTACTGGGAGCTAGATTATTTTGGAGCTAGGTTTTTGAACCTGTTATTGTTTTCAGGTTTACGGTAATCCTCTTCTCCATCTTCTTCTTCCTCCTCTTTCTCTTTCTCCTCCTTCCTCTGAGCTTCCATTTCAGGCACCATCAAGATCCTCAGAAACTCCACTATTTTTTTGTTTGTTCTATCATTCTGTATTTTTTTGTTTCAGATTTCGAATTTTTTTTTGATTCTTAAATTGTTGTTTATGCTTTTGTGTTGATTTTGTGAAAACCAAGGTTTTTCACTTCGTAATTCTTTTACCTATTACTTCTATAGGTATTATTCACTACTAGAAGAAAGATGAGGATGATGAAAAGGATATGACAGGTATTATTTTGTGGTTTTTTTATCAGATTGATAGACAAGTTCTAGGACTTGGCAGGATGAGTATTTTTTTTATTTTTATTTACATAAAATCACCATTTTCAGTTTTATGATGTTTGTACTTGATTTCTTTGCCTTGGTAGTGGATTTTCATGACCATGGGAAGGAAACGTGGGTGATTCAAAGGAACAAAAAAAACTATTGAGATTTGAAAAAATGCGGAAGAAAATTAGACTTCTGTTATTTACCTTGAAAAGGATTTGCCTCATGAATTTATTGTGATGTAGCTGAAAGTATTTCTTGTTGGGAATTTGACTCTTCAAATTCTCTTCCCCAGAAATTGCACTTGTGGAAAATTGGAAAAACAAAATAGAGAAATAATAACAACACAAGTATTTAACGTGGAAAACTCCCAAACCAGGAGAAAAACCACCAGCACCAGAGAAAAATTCACTATGTAGAAAATTATTACAACTACACAATTTTCTCTCTGCACCCCCGCACACCCACAAAGCTTCCCCACTAGCAAAACTTATTCCTCACACCTCTCCTTTTACAAGAAATATTCCTAATAAATTCTTTTACGATGTGGAGGTTCAAATTGCCGCAACCACAGAGCATACTAAGAATTCTATTAAATTCTAAAACAAAGAGAGGAATTTATCTAGAGACAAAAGTTGCTAGACAAGCTTTTGAATGGTGTACATAAAACCAAGGCTCAAGCCTCCTTTTATAACAAAGAGGTTCACTCCTCTTTACTATTTTACCCGATGTGGGACTAAAAGTTCCAACACCAACAATCTCCACCTTGTGACTTTGTGGTCCCACAACGCTCCACCTTGATGAAGATTCTCATAGCTTTCGCTATCACTGCAACGCAGTCATGCTCCACCATAAAAGCATAATTACTCAGAACTAACCATCCCAAGCATTTAAACTCGGCACATGTCGAAATATAACCTTCTTTGAAAAACTATGGTGCAACTCCCATATTTGACTCTCATGGAAGTTAATCGACCATCGACATAAATTTCACCACACACCCTGCATCAATGTCAACCAATGCCCGTGTGCAAAATGTGGTCCCGCTACCATTTAATATCCTTTATCATGGCAACTTTGGGACCCATGCCATAAGGATATACATGTCCTTCTTTCAAAAGACATCAAGATTGGAGATAATGTTAGCCTCATTATCAAGATCTCCACTTGTCGACACGCAGCTTTTTGCCGAACCTCGCTCTACCTTTACAATTCTTCTTGATGTGGCCAGATCGCCCACATCCCCAATGATTCTTTATGGAGTTCTTCTTCTTCCACCATGAGCTACCAATGCGTAACTTTCATGTGGATTGTTACTCCCACCAAGTCTCCTCTCTTCGTAAAGAAGCTTACTAGTAACCTCCGAGAAAATTATTTTCTCCTTACCATGCCCATGAATTAATAGCGGCTTCATGTGCTCATAGGGCCGTGGAAGAGACACGATCGACCTTAAGGCCCGATCCTCATCATCAATTTTAACTCCAATAGATTCAAGCTCGTAAACAATGCCATTGAGAATACTTAAATGATCCGAAATAGTAGTACCTTCATCCATTTGCAACGTATGAAACTTCTCTTCGGATACAACCGATTTGAGACGCCTTTGTCCGATACAACTCCTCGAGTTTTTCCCGAGTCCCTTTGCCGTGGATGCTCCCTTCACGTTTGCAAGAACATTTTTGGTCGCACGCATTTAATTGCACTTGCCGCTCTCAAATCCAGATCCTCCCAATCATCATCGCCTTTGTCTGCTTTACTAGCGCTTTACCAAAGATCACCGCTTACTTTCAGGAGTAACCCCGCCTTCAAAGCCTTGTGTAAACCAGACGGAATCAACACATCCTTGACTTGTATTTGCCACAAGCCAAAGTTGATCTTTCCGTCAAATTTCTCTACATCAAATCTGACTGGATTTGAAACTCTGCTTCCCGACATCCTCTTTGGCGTAACTCGTGCTCGATACCACTTGTTGGGAATTTGACTCTTCAAATTCTCTTCCCCAGAAACTGCACTTGTGGAAAATTGGAAAAACAAAATAGAGAAATAATAACAACACAAGTATTTAACGTGGAAAACTCCCAAACCAGGAGAAAAACCACCAGCACCAGAGAAAAATTCACTATGTAGAAAATTATTACAACTACACAATTTTCTCTCTGCACCCCCGCACACCCACAAAGCTTCCCCACTAGCAAAACTTATTCCTCACACCTCTCCTTTTACAAGAAATATTCCTAATAAATTCTTTTTCTGATGTGGAGGTTCAGCCCAAGCTGCAACCACAGAGCATACTAAGAATTCTATTAAATTCTAAAACAAAGAGAGGAATTTATCTAGAGACAAAAGTTGCTAGACAAGCTTTTGAATGGTGTACATAAAACCAAGGCTCAAGCCTCCTTTTATAACAAAGAGGTTCACTCCTCTTTACTATTTTACCCGATGTGGGACTAAAAGTTCCAACACCAACATTTCTAACATTAACAATGAAAAATTGATTCTACTGCTAAGATATGTAGCAATACTTATGGGTATTATCGGGTCCTGGATAGAAAAGGTGGAGTCATACTTATAGATTTTGAATTCTTCTACTTCATACATCTCTATTCTTTATGCTTTTAAGGATTGTTTTTAATAAACATGGAAACTCAGTTCTCTAATTTGAATATAGCAAGGCAGCACAAACTGTTTTTGTATGAGTGTTTTCTTTTTTTTTTTCAAAACCTCCAGCTTTAGTACTAGCTCAATTAATCATGCTACTACGTCTACAAGTTTCCGTTCATAATCCAGTTGCATGATTATGGCATCGCTTGCCTGTTGGCTACCGCTGTTTACCATCTTGGATTATATCATCCGGTTCACATTGCACTAATATACCAACAAGTGTTCTATCGTTTTCAGGTCAGAGTTCCATAAGATCACTGGTGTTAGTGTCAGAGAAAGAGGAGTAAGTATTGGATTCATTCTAAAGTTTCCTTTTTGGATTCCTGTGAGCATGCCTTTGATGTGAAGAATTTTTATGTGCAGGACAGATTAAGGATCTTTTTTTGTATTCATATCAGCCAAATTAGAAGAAACATCATCCGTTCTTACTTACTTTTACCTCCCAAGTCCCAACTGTTTGTAACATAACAATATTGGCAACGAAATGCTACCCTGCACTTGCTAACAAGATTATTCTATATTTTCATTATTTTTTGTATACCGATGTCATGCGCTGCATAAACAAGTTCTTCTGATGTCACCAATCCATTTTATGCCATTTACAATTGCTTCATGCGTGTCTCTTAATTGTTTGCGATCCGTATAAGTGTTCTGTACTTCTTTGTAGTCTGTTGTAGAAAATGTCTCTCTAATCAATAGCATCCCCCAGCTCCTTTATGACTTCATTATTTATCTTCTGATACATATGGGGAAAGAGGTGAGTTATTAGGGATGCAAGTCTTCCATCAGGTTGCAATAGATAAGGACATAAAGAAATGTATTGATATCAATTTTCTGGGGAGATATTTTAGCTAACAAGTAGTCAATTGAAGTTAATGAATTATGACTTTCCTGAAGTTTAACTTGCAGTTGACAACCTTGTCTGATAATTTTAGTGTTTTCCTTTCCAGTTTAACTATTTAGTACAACTTCTGTAACTTCACATCATCTGTAGGTTTGGAGGCTGTTCACAAACTTCTTTTTCCTTGGACCATTCTCCATCAGTTTCGGGATTCGTCTTTTAATGATGTAAGTTAATCAAAGATAACATGCAGTTTCCACTTTTAGTTAAACATAGACAGTTTATAACATACCATCTGTACACACACTTAAGAACCTTTTTCAAATGCTCAATTTTTGTACAAGTAATTCTCCATTGCTCAGGTAACCTTTTAAAAGTTACATGTCAGCAGGTTAATCAGCACTCTAATCTATCAGCAGGCTTTTAATATAACATAATTAAAGTGTATAATTGATGCCTAATTCACGCGATTAAAAACGTATATATAAAGTTGTCTCAACTTGACATTGGACTTTTTCCTGTCTCTACATGGCTGAACCACGAACATAACCTTACTCATGTCTCTACATTTTCCTGTCTCTTTGTTGGTTAGCACCACTGAGGTTGCCATCCTACCACCACTAATAAGCACTTCACTGTTAACAGAAGATACAATTGATAGCTTTTTTCCTGTATGGTGAATAGCTATTAGTGTTCATGTCATAATTTTGAGCCCTTATTTTACTTCTTTCTGACTCTGCTAACCTCTGAGGGGTTTGTGTATTTTAGTATGAGAACCCTTAATATGCAAAACTCCTGAGCCAAACTCTCTCTCTCTCTCTCTCTCTCTCTCTATATATATATATATATATATATAAAGTGTTAGGAGCTTACTCGATTGTTAAATGAGTATCCAATGTCATGTAACTATTTCAAGTTGCTATAAAAAATTGCAGATTTAAATGATTACTGAATATGTGATTTTTATAGCACAGGAACACTCAAGTTATGGTGTAAGGAAGCAAAACAGGAATTCTCTTTATAATATGTTCTGTACTAGACAATGAAAGATTTTAATAGCAAAATATAGATAACCAACTATCCATTATGTTGAAAGATCCAGGATTATTTTCTTTTGTTGGTAAATCGTCCTGCTTTATTTAAGCAATATTTCCCATCATCCATTATTATTTACTTGCAGATTTTTTTATGTTTCATTTTCAACTTATTTCTGTTTAGCTCTTTTGTCTTCAGTTGCCAAAGGGAAGAGACTCTTAAAAAGAATTTTGTCCAATATAATAGAGTTGATGCCACGTGGCGTATAATCGAACTTAGTGTAGTTAATTTTTTACTACTCATTTCTACAAAGAAATCTGGTCAACAAATAGTACTTTCAATGTTATTCTTACTTTATGCCGTCCATTTGATCTTTTGAGCACGAGTGGATTCTTGATGAGCACTCTTTGATTTGCTGTTGTAGTGAAAGTCATATATTGTTGAAGTTGTGAAAATGCTCAGACATATTTACATGTTTGGGGTATATTTATATTTTTACTGATATGGTGATTGGGCTCTCACGTGACATTGATATAGTCTCTACTCACATTTGCTTGACACTTCAGTGTATGATATACAAAGAAGTCTAAATCGCTAATATTTGTTCCATTGGATGGAACATGTACCAAGCTTTGTCTTTGCTTTGGCCCATCCTAGACTGAATTCCCTTTAGCACTATTGTTGAAACAAGAAAGGGTTGTCAATGACGTTGCAGCAGGCCTTCCTCTTGGTAATATGCAGATCACTCTTTAGTTATCAAGAAATTGATTTTTGAGTTCTTTGAAGATTAATGTGTAGCTGCTATTATACTTTTCAAATTAGTGTTGTTATTTTTAGTCAATGTTTTATGCTTGCTTATACAGTTATGTTGGATCAAGCGCTTACCACTAGGATAAAAGCTATAGCTGTTAGTCAGGGCGCAACCCTTTCTACTTAATCGTAACAGCCCAAGTGCCACGTGTCAACTGTGACTTGACCCTGCATGGGTCTCCGCCACGGGACAATTGATGCCACAACCCGGCAACAATATCCCCCTTAGCAATTGCTCCCTCTAGGAATCGAACATGTGACCTTGGCTCTGATACCAATTGTTGGATCGAGCACTTACCACTAGGCCAAAAGCTATAGCTGTTAGTTAGGGCGCAACCCTTTCAATTTAATCGTAACAGCCCAAGCGCTACGTGTTAACTGTGACTTGACCCTACATTAGCCTCTACCACGGGACAATTGATGCCACAACCCGGCAACAAGTTACACTGCAGAACCATATGCGTTCTAAGTACTGCTTCATCACTAGAGATTGACTCATGGCTTATTTGTTGTCGTCATTCCTTTCAATGTTATTTACCTATTATTGATCAAAGATGGTTGATGTTCATGAGACTGATAAGAACATTGAGGGTAGGAGAAACAAGAAACTGATAAAAGCTCTTGAGGCTGCACGAGAAAATGGGACGAACATTATTTCCCTTGAGATTTTGTACCCATTTTTATAAATTCTATCTGTGATTTCAGTTCAATCAAATGTAAGATTTATCAAATCAAAACTATTTGTGGATTAAGAAAAATAGCTACTTACATTATTGTGCCAATAGTTTTTGTATCGAAATATTTTGAATTGTTTACTATCATTTCGCCCTAATATATATCAGTCTTTCTTTGGCATTGGTTCCATACATCAGTTCTTCACTATGGAATTATGTGTTCTGATGATTGAAGGATTACATCAGATGATTTATCATGAGAACATGAAATGTCTCTCTCATCTATTACTAATAAGAAAGCTATGTTTTCTCTGGACACATGTCAACTCTACATTTACTCACACAAAAAGATAAATTTTTGGCTCTCCCTCCTGCTCTTCTCTTTCTCGCTCTCCCTCCTCTTCAAGGTTTTTGAAAATTACGGGCAAAAAACAGCTAATCGCAAAGCAAATTACGGGAAAAAAAATCTCCTCTCTCTCACCATTTCATCTCCCTCTATTCTCGAACTCCCTCCGTCTTCTACTTCCTCCTCCTTCTCCTCTAATCTCCATCTCGATCTCGAGCGAATCATCATCGACATCGAATCGCACCGATCGCCTCCTCGAAGCTTTCTTCATTGCCGCCTTACACCAACAATAGAGCAACAAGCTTCTCCAGGTGTTCCTCAAAGAAGATGCTTGCATGTGCCAGTATCTTCAAGACCTTCGATGAATCAGTGTGCTTTTTGAGTTCCTTTACGTTTAGATCCATCCTCAGTTCTGCGATTAGGGTTTTAGACTCTGCGCTGTCGTTTTGTGTTGATGCATTGCTCTGCGTGATTTCGATTTGCCAGAAAGGAGCCGGAAGAGTCCTGAGTTCTAGGTGAATCAGTTCGATTTTGCCTTTAATTTTTCTTTTGCATCGCATCTTCTCATTTTTCTTTTTGTGCATCTTTCCCTTTCCTCATTCTTTATTCACATCTAATTTGGTCTGATCATTTTTAATATGGTGCAGAACGGGAGTGGAATCATAAGTTGGTGACATGGGCTTCTCTTCTTATTTGAGGATTCTTCCTCTACCTCCCTGGACATTCTTGGCTTCGATGTAGTAACTCTTTTTTTTGTCTTTCTTATGTTTATTCAGTTGTTTGCACATTTTCACTGATTTATCTTTAGTATTTTTGTGAATTTCTGATGTAGCAAATTTTTTGTAAAGTGTGACTATTATTGCATAAGAATTTTCCCTGTTATCGGACATACATGCCTATTAACACCATGACTGATTGAACTAGAAATTCCTCTAAGGATGAGTAGCGGAAGTCTCGGGCCAGATCTCAACAAGCGTAATAAGCATGTAGCGGATGTTCGTGATACCAAAGAGGAAAAAGTCAGAATTCATTTAGTTGGCATTACTTACCAAAGATCCGGACACAATGCTCAGGTAATAATTGAGTGTTTAATTGAGTGTTTTGATTGATGGTTTGGAAAGTAATTTTGTTTTTAGTTTTGATTGAAGCTGTTTGGATTTTTGTGATGTTTTGATGTGAGCAACTTGCTATTTTTTGATGCAGACAAGAAATAGAGAGCCAAATATTTTTTTTATTTAATGCAGGTTATTACTATTTCTGTAGTTATGAGTCATGTTACTATTGGAGATTGTTGTTCAATCCAAGGTTGTTCGATCCAAGGTTCTGTTAATTTGCAGTAATGTACGACTCCAAGAACGTGTCATACTAAAAGATTGTCAAGTAATTTGTTTCTACTTTTCTCGCTTTCTAAATATTTTTCAGCTTTACAATTTAAGTTGGAATGTGACATTGCCTGCTTTGGCATCTTTGGAGTAGGTTTCGTGGTCACTATTGGTAGTGAGTGCAAAGGAAGTCTCGGCTATCTGGTCACTATTTGCTCATGTATGGGTTGATTCTACAATTCAAGATTTATAAAGTCTTCACAAACCTTTTTTTCGTTAAACTTTGATCTTAAAAAATTTACATCTTGCTTAGAGTTAGAAAAGCATTGCGGTTTGAATTGAATAAAATGCATTGACATTTTTCTTCCATTGCTTCAGATGACAATGAATGAATTAGTAACATTTGCGTTTTTCTGCAAAGATATTCAGACCTCACTATTATAAGGCAAGTGCTTTTAACTCCTAAAATAAGAAAGAAGGCTTATATCTGGTCTCTTGATGCCTTGCTCATGGGGTGTTTTATCATGAAATAGAAGAAGGGAGACATGCTCCCATACCTAATTTATGTGGCAGCAAGTGGTTGCTTATTTGGCATTTGACTCTTCTGAATTATGGGTTAGATACTTCAAATTCTAATGTTCCCCCTATATTATGTGAGCATGTCGTGTTTGTTTCATCAAGACTATCAATACCCATATAGTGTGCTATTAACACATAATGCAAGAAAAAATAAATTAAAGATTGATATTTTCAATATTTGTTTATACAGTTTACTTTTTTGGTCTGATAAACCAATATCATAAACAAATCTATACTTAGTAATAAACATGTTTTGTGTTAACACGTGTCACCTCTACATTATTTCTCTTCACTAACAATTTAATAATAATTTCTGTTTAACACTTCTCGATGCTGTGAGGAGACTTCTCAGCTACTCTGCCTCTTTCATTTCAAATTTCAAACTCACAATTCACTCTCATCTTTCCATCCCTGTACGAAGATGAGCTGCTGCTGCTCCTTCTCCTCTTCTTCTTCTTCTTCTTCTTCTACTATGTTTTTTCTGATTTTGTTCCATTTCTTCTCCTTCCCATTTTTTTTAATCTCTCTTCCCATTTTGTTCACTGCTACCGGTTTTCCATTCCCTTCTTTTTGCCGATTTTATTCCATTATAATCTTCCTCTTCCATGGCTGTTTTGTTTTGAGGAGATGCATTTCTCCATTTCTGCTTTTCCTCATCTTTTGGGGGGCTTTTTCATTTGCATTTCTTTTTTTTTTTTCATTGGATTGTTGCTAACATTTTTTTTTCCAGTTGCAGGTCACAAATAATCTGGTTTGAGCTTGCTTTCAGGTGCTTTTGAGGTTGTATTTTTACTGGGTTTTAGATTTTGTTCCCTTCATTTTAGGTTTTTGAAGTTGTGTTTTTCCTTTCCTTAATTTTACGATTTTGTTCCCTGATTTTTGTGCTTTTTCCAAGTTTCACATGCTTTTGCAGTCCAATCATCTTTTATAAATCACAAATGACATTCATTCAAAAAGAACAAACAGGTAAACCTTTTATTTTTAACGACTTTGGTATTAGCTCAACCTGAGTTTTGTTTCTGTGAAGGAATAGCTTGAGAACACATCACTACAATTAGGTTGAAACTGATGCACCTATGTTCAAGGGTGTAATTATTTAGAGCATTTATATATATGATTTGCATCAAACGGCATATGAACTACTCTGTTTTTAGCTTGTCTTGGTTTGTTGTACAGACTGAAAAAAGATGTGGATTCAAAAATTGTTTGTTTCTTCAGTCATTTAGAGAATCTACCGGGATGTACGCGAAGGATTTGATGAGAATATGTTTTGGCATGATTAAATTTTTTTGGCATGTAAAGATTCAATTTTTATTTATATATATATATATATATATATATATATATATATATATATATATATTAAATTGAATATATAGCTTTATAGCATGATATTGATGTTTGAGTATATTAAATACTTTGCTCATTAAGTTGTTGTGGAAGGAGTTTGCAAGTTTATCAGAGTTTGAAGATGTTTGTATATTTACCTCTTGAAATGCAGGGATTTGGAAGTTTTTAAATACTACAAATGGCTCTTCCAGACTTATGGATATTAGAAAAATAAATGGTAATTTCCTGATCGGATTAATTAGCACACCCACAAAGATAATTGGAGTACATTATGTTATTGTGAGGACATAAAGTTTTTGGACACAATTTAGATTCAATATTGGATGACATTATGTTCTTTTTCTATTCTGTAAAATTGATGCTCAAAGGCTTTTTCCATTTGTTCTATTGCGTGTTTATGTTGATTATCATGTCATTTTGGCACTATCATGGTTCTGTGGAGTCCCATATATTTGGAGGTCCGAGAAAGTGGTGGGGACTCTTTTCTATGTTTCCACTTTTGTTTCTATAATTCTTTTTCTGATTTGTCATTACTCACTCTTTTTTTGTTAGTCCTCGCATTGTGTATATGAATATAATGGAGGTGAATTGAACTAAAGAGTCAGGAAGGCAAATAGGTTCTGTTTATGCCAATAGTCCTTTCTTTGCTTTTACCTTGCCCAAGAAAATATATTCCCCGTAAGTGAATAAGGTGAAAGCCAAAGTTCTTGACTTTTTGCACATTCAAGCTGCTTTGGTTGTTTTCATTTGTAACAGTGATCCATGAAGCCATTTTCTACAAGTTTTTGTTTTCATTTGTAACAATGATCCATGAATTTTGTTTTCATTTGTAACAATGTTACAAATTTTTTGTAACAATGATCCATGAGTTGGTTGCAGATCCAACCAACTCGGCAACGAGCAGATCCAACCAACTCGGCATCGAGCAGAACCAACCAACTCGGCTTCGAGCAGAACCAACCAACTCGACTTCGAGCAGAACCAAACTTCTCGACAACGAGCTTGGACCAATCTCGACAACGAGCAGAACTAAACCAACCAACTCGACATCGAGCAGATCCAATGAACCAATCTCGACATCGGCAAGATTAAACCAACCAACTCGACATCGAGCAGATCCAACCAACTCGACATCGAGCAGAAATAACCAACTCGACAACGAGCAGAACCAACCAACTCGACAACGAGCAGAACCAACCAACTCGACAACGAGCTTGAACCAATCTCGACATCGAGCAGAACTTAACCAACCAACTCGACATCGAGCAGATCCAACCAACACGACATCGAGCAGAACCAACCAACTCGACAACGAGCTTGAACCAATCTCGACATCGAGCAGAACTTAACCAACCAACTCGACAACGAGCAGAACCAACCAACTCGACAACGAGCAGAACCAACCAACTCGACAACGAGCTTGAACCAATCTCGACAACGAGCAGAACTAAACTCGACAATGAACAGGCCCAACTCGACAAGGCCCAATATGATTTGGATTATATCACAATATTTTCTACCTCCTTCTCTTTCTTTTCATGATGAGTGAGTTTTGAAAACCTATTATCTCTACTCGACAGTGAACCAACTCGACAACGAGCAGAACCAACCAACTCGACAACGAGCTTGAACCAATTTCGGCAACGAGCAGAACCAACCAACTCGGCTTCGAGCAGAACCAACCAACTCGACTTCGAGCAGAACCAAACTTCTCGACAACGAGCTTGGACCAATCTCGACAACGAGCAGAACTAAACCAACCAACTCGACATCGAGCAGATCCAATGAACCAATCTCGACATCGAGCAGAACTAAACCAACCAACTCGACATCGAGCAGATCCAACCAACTCGACATCGAGCAGAACCAACCAACTCGACATCGAGCAGATCCAACCAACTCGACATCGAGCAGAACCAACCAACTCGACAACGAGCAGAACCAAATAACTTGACAACGAGCTTGAACCAATCTCGACATCGAGCAGAACTAAACCAACCAACTCGACATCGAGCAGATCCAACCAACACGACATCGAGCAGAACCAACCAACTCGACAACGAGCTTGAACCAATCTCGACATCGAGCAGAACTTAACCAACCAACTCGACATCGAGCAGAACCAACCAACTCGACAACGAGCAGAACCAACCAACTCGACAACGAGCAGAACCAACCAACTCGACAACGAGCTTGAACCAATCTCGACAACGAGCAGAACTAAACTCGACAATGAACAGGCCCAACTCGACAAGGCCCAATATGATTTGGATTATATCACAATATTTTCTACCTCCTTCTCTTTCTTTTCATGATGAGTGAGTTTTGAAAACCTATTATCTCTACTCGACAGTGAACCAGCTCGACAACGAGCACAACCAACCAACTCGACAACGAGCTTGAACCAATCTCGAAAACGAGCAGAACTAAACCAACCAACTCGACAACGAGCAGAACCAACCCTATTATCTCTACTCGACAGTGAACCAACTCGAATTCACTATTGAGTTTGTTGATGAGTTATTCTATTTTCTCTGTTGAGTTTGTTGGTGAGTTATTTGATGATATATAGAGTTATTACTTGCTTATTTAATGTATTGATTGATCTTGATTTGTTTTTTATGGTTCAAATTTGTTCTAATTTTTTGTTTCTAATTGTCTATAACTTGAAAGAGACTGTGTTATCATGTAATCACAGTTTTTTTAATATCTTATTATTAAAAGTAAAAACAGAATTTGAGGATGGTTTTTTTTTGGGTGAATGGGGATTAGAACTGCCTTATGATGCATCTAAACTTATGTACATAATCATTGCATACTTGACAGTAAACAAAGGAACAAACCATATTTTATTATGTTGTCTTAGCATTTTACCATACGTAGACAAGGAAGGAACTAGAGAATAAATTAAATTATTTATTTGTATCCTATTATTTCTCCTTTGATGTCCTACTGTTTGGATATGCAACTTTTGTGGGTGTGTCTTGAAAATATGATGTTTCTATTACCTACTGCTCTAGGTAGGTTATTCCTGGAAAACCATGGTTAGTTTGAGCCTCAAATTATATGTTGGTGACATTGGCGGGCTTCTTTTCTTATTTGAGGATTCTTCCTCTACCTCCCTGGACATTTCTTGGCTTTGGTGTAGTAACTCCTGACTATGGTAACTCCTTTTTTGTCTTTCTTATATTTATTCAGCTTTTTGCACATTTTCACTGATTTATCTTTAGTATTTTTGTGAATTTCTGATGTAAATCTATAATGTTGTAAATGTTGTTGGGAATAAAACAAGAACAATGCTCTATTATGCTCAAAATTTTTTGTGCAGTATCTTACCATTGTCGGTGGCCATGCTGCTGGTGATAGAACAATTTAACAACAAGGTATTGAAGTAAGCTATTCTTGAGCTAGGTAGGTGTTTTTACATTAAAGTTCAAGTTTTTATTAAGCAAGTATTGGTACAAAGATTAAAGTTTAATTTATGGGCCATGTACAGGTTTGATTGCTCTTTGCTATATAAAATATTAAATTGAACTTTAATTTCTGGGCCATGTGCCACCTATCTTTAATACATGCCTACTATCTAGAAAATCTACATGCTTGATGAAAATATTATATTGATAGGTCTTAAATGTTTATATGTATGTTGGGATGTTTCATATTAAATTTGGTAGCATTTGAATCATGTTCGATGGATCAAGTAATTTTTAGGACACTTTCTGCTCATCATGCTCTAGATGCCGATTTTTTACACATGCATTATGGTCAAAGGAGTTATTTTATATACCTTCTTTTATTCTGACTTTTTTCTTTAAAATCTAAATTTTGTTGTTCTTTGATCTTTCATTCGTTAGTTTTTTTGGTTTCAGATACAATGTTTAACTTTTAGTAAAGATAAGCAAAGAAACGGATGACCTTCTCGAATCCGAATGGCGGGGAGGTGTAATGAGCTTCAAATATTATTTCTATTTAAGCTTCTATTATTTAGCATTTTCTTGTGGGGTGGATCAAGCTCTAATCACGGCTCTTTTACTTGGTCAATTTGTTTGCAGATTTATATTGCAAATGATTTTTGTAAACTTTCATTGTGATAAACTCTGTCATGGAATGAGATCTACTCTTATTCCAGTTTTAGGAATTAAATTGGAATGAAAGGTTATTTACTCTTCCATGAAATAGATGGAGATAAATTAAGACAACTAATAAATAGAGGTTGTATTTTAAAGTTATATTTTGATCTAAGTCTTCTCAGTTACATGAGTGTTAACTTTAACTATCTTTTTCTATTTCCAGGGTGTAATGAAGGGGCATAAATTTAAGGGAATGCCATCATCCCACATCATTATTACATAGAAGTCTTGGTTCTACAGGACAAAGGGATGCTTCAGGAAAGGTAAGATGGAGTCCTTTAGATTAGTATTCTTTCTTAATTGTATCAATGGTTGTTATGCTTTGGTTCTAATCCCTTCTATCAAATCATGAGTAGTTATAATACGAATGAAATTTACCCACAGGCATCTGACGATATTTCCACAATGTAGCTCTGGGAATGCAATTAACTAGAAGCCTAGAAGCATATAAATAGTTGCACTTAATTGTTTTTATTGATACTAGCGGCAACACGGGCCATCTAAGGCATGACTTGGCCAATATTTTCACAATGTATCTCACTTTATATGTATGCATCTTTTTTCTCTTATGCATTATATTTGTTTGCATTTTTCTCTACATATGTTAGTACAGTCTTGATGTACATAGGTAGTTTTCACTCAATCACCCCCTAGAACTTTATGGGAAAATAGATTCAAAGGTTGTTTGTACTTTTCATACTTTTGCATCTACAGCTCAAAATGTGTTCATGTGTACAGTGGGTCGGCCTACAAAATTGGGGAAACTAAATGTGATTCAAACAATTTTTCATGTACACAAATTGCACATTAATGAATTCTTTGATACGATAATGAATTCTTTCAAATCAGCTCAATTCTTTGATATTGTACATTAATGAATCTTTTCAAATCCTTGCAGATTATCCATTTATGAATTTTTCAATTATCCGATAATGCACATTAATGAATCCTTTCTTATTTTGATGCATTTCCTCATTCCCCATTCTCTATTTTTTCCTGCATGCTTTCTTGCGGCATTTCATTTCCATTTCTCTCTTTTCAAAATTTCCTTTTCTTGAAAAATAAAATTATGAAACAACCTCAAGTGAAATGGTTTCCAACTATGAGATTTTATAACATGTATTGTGTGCAGCGAGACCATCAAAAGTTGTGCTCTTTCTCAACATATTTTCCCTCTTTCTTTTATTTAAAAAATGTTTTGATATCTATCAGCTTAAGTATCGGCTTTTGTTTATCTTTTTATAATCCCCATTGCTGATTCTGTAACTAAGTTAACTTGATGCGAAATATGTGTGAAGGAATTGATTGGTAGCTCCTCTTTTTCAGGGTAGTTCCATATATTACTTATAGTGGATTGGTATTGTGATTGACCCGTGTGAAGGATTTGATGAGTATCTCTTCTCTTTTATTTCTAGATTTTTTGCATTTTAGCAAATTTGTCTTTTTATTCTGGTGAGAAGGAATGCTGAGTTGGTGTCTCAAGGGTATTCTCTTAGTGCTTAGTATTTTAGTTTCTGGACAGATCCAATGTTATCTTATTCTCGAAAGATCTTTTATTGCAATGTAAGGGGAAACACTTGGAGAAGAATCCTTTCTCCTATTCTCAATCTTTCAATAAAATTGTTCTTTTCTTTTAGTTATCTTTGTCAAAATGAAAGGTTACATTTTTTGTGGTATTATTTAATTTGCTTCTCTTTCGTTATCATTAAGAATGTAGAGATATACTTCTCTTATGCCATTTCCTCCTAATGTCCAAAGAAATTGTAGTCTTAAGGACACATTTAATATAGATAGATGATTTGTTTTTCTTTTATTTGTAATATAATTCCCTCGCTCTACGTTTTTCGTGGCAGGTTTTTATTACATGACCATTTTATTGTAGACAACAATAAAATACAAAAAGTAGACAATATTTTATTGTTTATGAATTTTTTTACAATTTCTTGTGCCAAGCAGCGCAATCGACCCGTGCGAATGCACGGGTCATATTACTGGTACCTTTTATACATGAACTATTGTGTGTTATTTTCTTATTTATGTCATAATTTTTGTCTTTAATGATTTATTTAAAACAATATTTTACTCGAGTAAAAATTATGACAAAAAGTATAGTGAAACTATATAATATTTGTGTCTCATATCTGTTGCTGTCACTATTTAATTTCATTTGCTTTCACGCATTGTTAATATCCATATATAATATCGAAACTCTAGGCCAAAAATGACCAATGATAAAAAAAAAGTAACCTATATCGTGAGCTGGCCACACTATCAGCCTTAGTTTCGAGATGCATATAATGGAAAAAAACTATCTTCATGGATATTTGGTTTACGGTTTAACTAAAAATTTATTCAATAAATACTTATTATGAGAGCTGATGCCATACATATTTAAGTTTAATTAAATATTTGTAGTTAATGCCATTCTCTCCCTTTTAGTTGAATACATAGCTTAACTATATTTAGCTTAACTATTGCTCCTACTTTAGGAGTTAATCAACTACTGAGTTTGAATATGAAAAGAGTATCACGTGACATAATTTTGATGGGAAAAATATGTGATCTACGATCCACCTAAAATTAGGAAAAACTTATCTTCACAACATTAATCAATTGGCTATATATTTGATTGTTAAATAAAATAAATTAGTTCTATAAAAAAATTAGTTTGCTTTATTTTTTTAAGTTTATCATCATTTATTAATAATTAATAGTTTAATTTGGCATTAATATTGCTATGTTAGTGCTTTAGATAATCCATTCAAAAATCATGTCTTATCACCATTACATGTTTTATGAGATGCACTAAATTATTATTCAATTTTAGTTTATTGGATCAAAAAACATACTAATTGTTATTCAATTTTAGTTTTAGAAATATTCGTACTAAACAACGCGACGTGCCCTGTGCGTATGCATGGGTATACGACTAGTTATGTTGTAAAGCAAAAAACAAATTCGTAAAGCAAAGCTCCAACACTCATTTCTCTCTTGTCTTGTGTATCTGTCACTTCGAAAACCAAATCACCCCTTCTCTCTCTCCTCTTTTTAGAATCTCATATTCGATAATAATATGGCTTGGTTATAAGTTGAGGCAACTCATATCCTATGAGCTAGTTTTTTGGGTTAAGTTAGGCCTAAACCCGAATTCTAAGATGGTATCAGAGCCTATCGAGATCCGTTGGGCCACCCGCAGATGTTCAGTCCTGAAAATTTAACGCTCTAAATATCTATTCCTGGGCATGAGGGGGGTGTATTAGAGTTCCACATTGGATAGTGATATGACTTGGTTATAAGTTGGGACAACCCTTATCCTATAAATTACCTTTTGGGATTGAGTTAGAGTTCCACATTGGATAATGATATGACTTGGTTATAAGTTGGGACAACCTTTATCTTATAACTTACCTTTTGGGGTTGAGTTAGGGTAAAACCCAAATTGTAACGACACTCTTCTGTTCACTTCAATGGCGCAACGGAAACTGACTGAGTACGAACGCAAGCGACTCGACAACATTCGACGAAACGAGGAAATGATGGCTGCACTCAAACTCCATTCCAAAGTCTCCGAACTCTCAAAGCGTCCAAGGTCTTCTTCTTCTTCTTCTTCTTCTGAATCTGTTATTTATTTCACTATTCAGTAGCTTATATGTTATTATTTTCTGTAAAATCAAAGTATTGAACATTGATTTTTGCTTCTTGTTGATGATTGCCACTGACAATTGTGAATCAACAGAGTGGGAAACAAATCACACAGTGTGAAACCAAAAACGGAAACCCTAGTAGTCACCAGGCTCTCCCTTCGAACCAGAGGCATTCAACCCGATGCTGCAGATTCCAGAACCGAACCTCCCGTCATAACTTCAGGTCCTTTTCCCATTAAGAATGCTTATAGAGGCACCGATTTCGATAGCTCTTTCATTCAATCACTCGCGGGTATGGCCAACAACGAAACCCCAGTGAAAACCGAGGGTAAGGGTTCCCTTGAGTTGGAATCTCTGTCTCTGGATCCCAATAACATAGCACGAGTTGTTCCTGGAAAGATAACTGAAGTGTAATTTGTTTCCTTCCACTTCCAGTAATGTCAAGATGATTGTCGCGGGTAACACGTTTGGGGATATTGGATTCTGGAATGTTGAAGAACGGGCTGTTTTTTTATACCATCCCCACCGGACTCTCATTTCCGGTATCTCGGTTCATCCGCATTGCTTGTCTAAGGTGTTTCTGAATTCTGAAAAAAATTAGTCATTTATTTTTCCTTACATTTTATCAGTAGCAGAATTATATTGTCTGATGTCGATTTTAATTTGGGTGCAGATATACACAAGTTGTTACGATGGATTTGTTCGGCTAATAGATGCTGAGAAGGAAATTTTTGACATGGTATATATTAGTGATGAATGCATATATTCTCTCTCACAACAAAAGATTGAAGCAAACTGTCTGTATTTTGGTGAGGGTTCTGGGGTTTTGACTGTTTGGGATAATAGGATACCAAAATGTTCGTCCCGTTCTGTTTTGCATGGACGTAGGATTAATACAATAGATTTTGTTGGTCAAAGAAAACCTCCCCAACCTACCCAATTCAATGCACCGAATGGTGCATCCCAAGTTTTCAACGACAGCAGCATAACATGCGCTGATGGAAAAGAAAAAAAATGAAGCAGCGCAAGTTTTTCAACATCCACCGAATTGGCAGTGCAAATTTTTCAAAGATTGTGCAGCATTTTTTTGGGTGTTCACATTGCATGGTCCTTCTATAAATAAGAGCCATCTGTTGGAGAGGAAAATAATTCTAACATTGAGAGGTTGTGGCTTGTGAGTTCCAACAGAGAGAAAATTCCACTGAGAGAATTTTTGTGAGAAATATTTAGAGAGAAATATTTCTTTGGGTGTAATTGGGTTGTGGGTTTTGAGAGAGAGTGTGAGTGTTTGTAAACACAGTGTGTATTTCTTTTTTCAATATAAGGTCTGCAGCTGCAGAGGCGTAGGCATTATTGGCGAACTCAGTTATCAATTTTTGTGTGTGCTTAGCATTTATTTTTGCTTTTCCACTAATCGACTATGGGGAAATTTTGGCGTAGTTTCCTAACAACCAGTATCGAGCTAGTTGGTTACTTCGCTAAATCTTGGCGAGGATACTGCTCACGTGAATAGTAATTTTCGTGAATAGTGAAATTGGCCTACGCTACCAATTTGTCCACTGAGGTGTTCTAAAAGCACGGTGGTTAGCGTAATTGTCGAAACGATCCCGAGAAGTCGACTGAGTGGGAGTGATGGCCGCAGACGAAGGAAAGGTGAAAATTGAAAAGTTCGACGGCGGACTTTGGCTTTTGGAAGATGCAGATCGAGGATTATCTCAGACGAGAAAAAGTTGTATCAACCTCTCACAGGAAAGAAACCAGCGGAGATGAAGGAAGATGAATGGATCCTTCTCGATAGACAAGCCCTCGGCGTTATCCGGTTGACGTTATCCCGTAATGTTGCGTTCAACATTGCAAAAGAAAAGACCACGGCGAATCTTATGAAGGCTCTTTCCAACATGTACGAAAAGCCGTCGGCCTCAAACAAAGTTCATTTGATGAGGCGGTTGTTTAACTTGCGGATGACGGAAGGTGCATCGGTGGCACAACATCTCAATGAACTCAACATAGTCACAACCCAGTTGAGTTCAGTTGGAATCGAATTTGATGATGAGGTACGAGCATTGATACTTTTGTCTTCTCTTCCAGAGAGTTTGAATGCTACCGCCACAAATTGTGAGTAGCTCAACGGAAACAATAAGTTGAAATCGGCGATGTTCGTGATCCTGGTTCTCAAGAGATCCGACGGAGAGAGTCGGGTGAATCTTCATCCTCTTGATGTGCATACGAGTCAAGGGAAGAAATTCAACCAGAGGAAATGGACGCGTGGCAAATCAAAGGGCGGTCCAAATCCGTAAATCATCATAGTTCTCAAAACTCCAACTCGAAGATTATCGAGTGTTGGAATTGCGGGAAGACCGGGCACTACAAAAATCAGTGCAGGAGTGCACCGAAGAACCAGGAGGCGAAGGACGAGGCAAATGTTGCTTCCACCTCAGGAGGAGGTGACGCGTTGATATGCTCTTTGGAGAGCAAGGAAGAGTCTTGGGTGTTAGACTCTGGAGCATCTTTTCATGCCACTTCGCAGAAAGAATTCTTCGAGAATTATGTACCCGGAAACCTTGGTAAAGTTTACCTTGGTAATGAACAGTCTTGTGAGATTGTCGGCAAAGGTGTGGTGAAGATTAAGTTGAATGGAGTCCAGTATGGGAATTGAAAAATGTCGACATATTCCCGACTGACGAAGAACTTAATCTCGATGTAGGCGATTGGCGATGTGACTACACAACGATCTTCCACTACGATCATTGGAAGATTTCAAAGGGTGCAATGACGATTGCTCGCGGCGAGAAAAAGTGGTACTCTTTATAAGACAAGAGAGCATGCCATTTGATTGCGATTCTGACAAATGATAGTCCCAATCTATGGCACCAGAGACTAGGCCATATGAGTGAGAAAGGGATGAAGATCATGCACTCGAAGGGCAAATTGTCAGGTCTTCAGTCAGTAGAAATTGACATGTGTGAAGACTGCATACTTGGAAAGCAGAAAAGAGTTAGCTTTCAGATAAGTGGAAGAACCCCAAAGAAAGAAAAACTCGAGCTTGTTCACTCTGTTGTATGGGGGCCAACGACCGCCTCATCCATCGCTGGGAAGCAATACTGTGACTTTTATCGATGATCACTCTAGGAAGGTATGGGTATACTTTCTGAAACATAAGTCTGCAGTATTCGAGGCTTTCAAGATGTGGAAAGCCATGGTAGAAAACGAGACAGGATTGAAGATCAAAAAGCTCAAAACCGACAATGGTGGTGAATATGAAGACACCAGATTCAGGAAGTTCTGCTATGAGCACGGGATCGTAATGGAGAAAACTGCGTTGTGCACGCCAACACAATGGTGTAGCTGAGCGTATGACTCGAACGTTGACAGAGAGAGCTAGAAGCTTGCGGGTGCAGTCAGGCTTCAAGCGGTTTGGGCGGCGATCAACACAAAGAACTTACTTGATCAACCGAGGTCCATCGGTACCATTGGAGCAATGAATCACCGTAAGAGGTATGGAGTGAAAAGAGGTAAAACTCTCACATCTTAGAGTTTTGGTTGTGTAGCATATGTGCATATCGCTGATCAAGGCAGAATAAGCTTGATCCCAAATCAAAGAAGTGCATTTTCATTGGTTATGGTGAAGATGAGTTTGGCTACCGTCTTTGGGATGATGAAAACAAAAAGTCGATCCGCAGTATGAGATGTGATCTTCAATGAAAGAGTGATGTACAAGGGCGCATAGCACGGATGCCAAGAACTCGTAACAGCAGTGGGCGGTGTATGCAGAGGTGGACGATGTCCCAGAAAGTCCTATGTTTGAGAATCCTCAATCAGAGGAATCAATAGAACAAAGAATCGATGCACCGTGAGCCTCCTACTCCAGCTCTGGCAAAGGAGAAGGTCTTCTCGAGTTCCTGCCCAACAGAGATACATGGACTACATGTTGTTGGTGATGGAGGGAGCTCAAGATTATGCGTAAGCATGTCGGATCGCAGATGCCGCCAGTGGGAGCTTGCCATGAAAGATGAGATGAAGTCTTTGATCTCCAATCAAACATGGGAACTAGCTGAGTTACCCGTGGGAAAGAAGGCACTTCACAACAAATGGGTGTATCGGGTGAAGGAGGAAAATGATGGCTCCAAGAGATACAAAGCCCGACTAGTCGTTAAAGGATTCCAAAGAAAAGGAAGGAGTTGACTACACCGAAATTTTTGCTCCAGCCAGTGAAGCTTCAATACTATCAGTCCGTGTTAAGTATTGTTGCGATGAAAGAGCTCTATCTTGAGTAGCTAGACGTGAAGACTGCGTTTCTTCACGGAGACTTAGATGAGGAGATCTACATGCACCAACCTCAAGGCTTCTCGGAGAAAGGCAATGAAAATATGGTGTGCAGATTAAAGAAGAGCTTGTATGGCCTCAAACAAGCTCCGAGACAAATGGTACAAGAAGTTTGATAGCTTCATGCACAAGGAAGGTTTCCGTAGTGCAACTCCGACCATCAAGAGTTTCTTCAAGAGATATAAGTCCGATTATATCATTTTGTTACTTTATGTCGATGATATGTTAGTAGCGAGTTCAGATATGGACGAGATCGAAACTTGAAGATGCAAATTGCCAAAAGAATTTGACATGAAGGACTTGGGTCCAAAGAAAGAAGATCCTTGGAATGCAAATCACGAGAGATAAGCAAAGAGGAATTTTGCGCTTATCTCAGCAGAGTACATCAACCGTGTTTTGCAAAGATTCAACATGGGCAACGCCAAACCTAAGAAGCACACCTTTGGCCAGTCATTTTCGCCTATCCAAGGAACAATCACCTCAGACGGAGGAAGAAAGAGAATACATGGCTAGGATTCCGTATGCTTCAGCGATTGGAAGTTTGATGTATGCAATGGTGCATGCGAGGCGGACATTGGCCATGCAGTGGGAGTAGTTAGCAGGTTTATGTCAAATCCAGGAAAAGCTCATTGGGAAGCAGTGAAATGGATTTTGAGGTATCTACGAGGCACCACAGAGAAATGTTTGTACTTTGGTAAAGGAGAATTACAAGTACAAGGCTACGTAGATGCTGACTTTGGAGGTGAAGTCGATCATCGAAGAAGTACCACTGGTTATGTATTCACTGTTGGTACTACAGCAGTTAGTTGGATGTCGCGGATACAGAAGATTGTTGCTTTATCCACTACAGAGGCTGAGTATGTAAGAATGTAAGCCAAAGAAAGAATTGATATGGCTTCAGGGATTGTTAACAGAGTTGGGTTTCACACAGGAGAATAGTGTTTTGCACAGTGATAGTCAGAGTGCGATACATCTGGCGAAGAACTCAGCATTTCATTCCAGAACGAAGCACATTGGTCTTCGTTATCACTTCATCAGATCTCTGCTTGAGGATGAGGTGTTAATATTGAAGAAGATTCAAGGAAGTAAGAACCCAGCAGACATGTTGACAAAGGTGGTGACTATCGACAAACTGAAGTTGTGCTCAACTTCAATTGGCCTGCTTGAGTAACAGACCGGAAAAGGCTGCTGCATGATTTAGGTGTGAAGACCGATTGAAATCAGTCTTCAAGTGGGAGATTGTTGGCCAAAGAAAACCTCCCCAACCTACCCAATTCAATGCACCGAATGGTGCATCCCAAGTTTTCAACGACAGCAGCATAACATGCGCTGATGGAAAAGAAAAAAAATGAAGCAGCGCAAGTTTTTCAATATCCACCGAATTGGCAGTGCAAATTTTTCAAAGATTGTGCAGCATTTTTTTGGGTGTTCACATTGCATGGTCCTTCTATAAATAAGAGCCATCTGTTGGAGAGGAAAATAATTCTAACATTGAGAGGTTGTGGCTTGTGAGTTCCAACAGAGAGAAAATTCCACTGAGAGAATTTTTGTGAGAAATATTTAGAGAGAAATATTTCTTTGGGTGTAATTGGGTTGTGGGTTTTGAGAGAGAGTGTGAGTGTTTGTAAACACAGTGTGTATTTCTTTTTTCAATATAAGGTCTGCAGCAGCCCGGAGACGTAGGCATTATTGGCCGAACTCCGTTATCAATTTTTGTGTGTGCTTCCGCATTTATTTTTGCTTTTCCACTAATCTGACTATGGGGAAATTTTGCGTAGTTTCCTAACAGATTTCAACCCTGAAAACCCTCACATTGTAGCTACTGGTTCCTCTGATGGAACTGCCTGTACCTGGGATTTGAGATGTAATGGTGCGAGCAAGTTCACTCCGTTAAGGACATTTACCCACGAAAGGGCCCTGCAATCCGCCTACTTCTCTCCTTCTTGATGTATCCTTGCGACCACAAGGTATGAAGCCTTGTTCTCTTCTTAATATTCTTATGTTTCAATTTCAATACTTGAAGTGAGGTGCAATGTGAGTATGCTTATTTTACTTGTGTGGCCCTTTATGCGAGTATGCTTGGTTTCAAAATATTTTATTTTCAATTCCTAATTATATTGAACCGGGATTTACCTAATTGTGTATTTGATTGGATTGGGTTGATGTACTCTTAATGTAGCATGGACCACATGATTGGTATAGACAGTGGAGTTAACGTGGAGGATGTGGCTTCTGTTTATCGTGACAATGGCGGATGGCCTTCTACTTTCAGGTGTGGTTTCTGGGGAAGCATCAGATGGTTGAGTTGTTCTGTTATGCCTCTCTTTTGCCATTCGCATCAAAGCTGTGGGACTTAACTATAAACTCTTACGATCTAGAGAAGTTTTTTACATTTCAATTTGTTAGGTACCAGAGTATCGGAATGGTGTCACACAACTAAAATAAGAGACGAGAAAATAAAGAAATGAACACACAAAATTTACGTGGAAAACCCTCAACAAATAAGGGAAAAACCACAGGGCAAGGCCAGAAGAATTTCACTATGTGGAAAAATATTACAAGAATACCTCTCACAAAATACCTCACAAATACTCTCACAATACTCTTGTTGAGTATAAGAAACAATAAAAGATGAGAAGAGAAGAATATTTGGGATGATATAAACATCACACCTTGGCCTCCTTTTATATACTACAAGGGGGCCAACCAATTACAATCCCACCGATGTGAGACTTGAGGTTCAACAATTCTCCCACTTGAAGATTTTGATTGAGTCAATCATATCTTCACACCACTCTTTCTGCCTTGCCATTCCATGTCGCTTACGTTTCTGATAGGCCATAGGAGGATCGACACCAAATAAACTTGTCAGCATTGATTGGCTTCGTCATCACATCTGCTAGGTTATCTTTGGTGTGAATCTTTTGCATATCCACGGTTCCTTTCTCTACCACTTCACGAACAAAGTGATACTGGGTATCTATATGCTTTGTCCTGGAATGAAAAGCTGGATTCCTTGCAATGTGCAAGGCACTCGACCGCCACAATACACGGTAATCATTTGTTGCTTGTGCCTGAGTTCCTCCATTAAACCTTTAATCCAGATAGCTTCCTCGCAAGCCTGGTAGTCGCCATGTACTCGGCCTCTGTAGTAGACAAAGCTACAACAACAGAACTTAGATAACCACTCACCGCTCCTGCAATTGTGAATACATACCCAGTAGTGGATTTCCTTTTACCAAGATCACCTGCAAAATCTGAATCAACATAACCCCTGACAATGAATTCTGATCCTCCGTAACATAATGCAACATCTCAAGTTCCTTTGATGTATCTAAGGATCCTCTTAACAAGATTCCAATGCTCTACCTGGATTTGCCATAAACCGACAAACCGCTCCCCATCGCTTGTGCAATGTCCTGGTCTTGTACATATCATGGCATACATAAGGCTTCCCGCCGCTGTTGCATACGGTCTTCGAGACATTTTCATCCTCTCCGCTTCATTGCTAGGACTCATACGTGAGGATAATTTAAAATTGACAGGAAGCGGGGTAGAAATTGGCTTACAATCTTGCATGTTGAAGCGCTGCAAGACCTTCCTTAGATAATTCGTTTGAGAAAGCCAAATCTTCCTATCATTTCTGTCTCGGTGAATTTGCATCCCTAAAATCTTGTTTGCGGGTCCCAAGTCCTTCATATCAAACTCCCTAGCCAACTGTGCCTTTAATTCCTGGATTCGATCTTTGTTGGGGCCTACCACCAACATGTCATCCACATACAACAGCAAAATGATGAAATCATTATCATCAAACCTCTTGTAGTACGTACAATGGTCTGAACTCAGTCTGTTGTAATCAAGGCTAATTATGAAGGAATTAAATCTCTTGTACCAATATCTGGGCGCCTACTTTAGACTGTACAGAGATTTGGTCAACCTACAAACCAAGTTTTCTTTTCCTTGTTCTTTAAAGCCTTCTGGTTGGAGCATATAAATTTCTTCTTCAAGCTCTCCATGAAGAAAAGCAGTCTTTACATCCAACTGTTCAAGATGTAAATCAAATGCAGCACACATTGCCAACACTACCTCGATAGTAGTAAGTCCGACAACCGAGAAAATATCTCGCCAAAGTCTATCCCTTCTTTCGAGCATAACCTTTGATCGCAAGTCCGCACGATACCGCTCCACTTGATCATTGCCGCCTCGTTTGATTTTGAACACCCATTTGTTCCGATGGCTTTCCGACCTTTGGAAGTTCAACAAGTTCCCAAGTCTTATTTCTATGTAGGGCTTCCATTTCTTCTGCATTCTTTGTCATCCATTGAGAAGCATCCGAACTGCTCAACGCTTCTTGAAAAGATGATGGTTCACCTTCTTCGGTCAAAAGACAGTATGCATCATGACAGGCCATAACATACTCTGAGTGCCACGATGGTGCCGTTATCTGACGTGTTGATCGTCGAACTCCTTCATCATTGACCTCATCTTGTTCTATGTGCTCTGGTTCTGCTTCAGAAGAATCATCTTCTTGAGTCTTTCTCTCCAACTGCACTATAACAGTCTCTTTAGAAGTCTTTGTCATTTTTCTCGCTTCACTTTGCAATTCATTTTTACGCAAAGACTACATCTCTGCTAACAACAAGCTTGCGGGCAGTGGGGTCCCACAAGCGATACCCCTTGACATTGTCAGCATAACCCAAGAATATACATTTTCTGGATTTTGGATCCAACTTTGTTCTTTCTTGGGAGTTGTACATTACGTACGCAGGACATCCGAACACATGTAAAGAAGAATAATCTACCGGCTTTCCTTTCCACATCTCCATTGGTGACTTCAAACCAATCGCTGTTGATGGCGATCGATTTATCACATAATAGGCAATTTTGACTGCTTCTGCCCAAAAAGATTTGGCCAATCCCGATGTTCTCAGCATAGCTCTTGTTCTTTCTAGGAGAGTCCTGTTCATCCGTTCTGCTACACCATTCTGCTGAGGTGTATGTGCAACAGTGAATTATCTCGTAATACCCTCTTGCTTGCAGAATGATAGAAAGTTACCATCTACATATTCTCCTCCATTGTCTGTCCTCAAGCACTTGATTTTCTTCCCAGTTTCAAGCTCTACTTGTGCTTTGAACTCCTTGAATACTGGAAACACATCTGACTTCTTCTTGATCGGGTACACCCACAATCTCCTGGAGTAGTCATCAATGAATGATACAAAATACTTTGCTCCCCTCATGGATGTTTTCGGCGACTCCCACACATCAGAATGTATCAAGTCTAGTATGTGTTTGCTTCTGGTAGTTACTTTTGCAAATTTCAATCTATGTTGCTTACTTGTCACACAGTACTCACAAAAGGGTAAAGTTACCGTCTTGAGCCCGGGTAAGAGACTGCGTTCTGCAAGGACTTTTAAGCCACGTTCTGACATATGGCCTAGCCTGCGATGCCACATCATCGTTGATTCTTCATGGCTCGCTGATGCAACTGATGCATCCGCCTCTTGTAACGTATCTCCCAAAAGCATGTATAGATTGCTTGTGCTCTTTTCTGCTTTCATAACCACAAGATTGCCCTTCACTACTTTCAAGATTCCACCTTCAATATGGATCTTGCACCCGAGGTCATCCAATTGCCCAGTGGACAATAGATTCCTTTTCAAGCCCTTCACATGTCGTACCCCTTGTATCTTGCGAACAGTACCATCTTGCATCTTTATTCTAACAGTACCGATTCCAACGATTTCTAAGGCGTGATCATTTCCCATAAACACGGATCCTATCGAGACAGGCTCATAAGTACAAAACCAATCTCGGTGTGAAGTCATGTGCCATGTCGCACCTGAATCCACTATCCAGACATCATTGAGCTTCCTTCCACCTTTAGAACTTGTTGCTCCGCTATACAGGATTTCTCCATCATCTGAGGTACTTGCAACACAACCTTGCGAGGTTGATGCTTCTGAGGTCCTCTCTCTATTCTTCTTGTTCCAACACTCCTTCTTCAAGTGCCCTCTCATGCCACAGTTGTAGCATTTGAGATTCTTTCTTCTTCGAGATTTTGATCTACCACGATCTTGGCTCCCACTGGGGCCACGTTCTGTTGATCTGCCTCGCATCATCGTTAAAGCTTCTGCTTGCTTCGAACTTTCTGACATTTCCTCCTTATTCTTGCGCCTGGATTCTTCTTCAAGGATTGCACCAGCAACATCATCAAAGTGAAGAGTGTCAGCAACATTGTTGTTTGTAATGTTGATGATGAGTTGATCATATGAATCTGGTAAACTCAAGTAAAAGTTCTCGCACGCTCATTTTCTCGCTATTTTGAAATCGATCTTTGTGGTGAGCCAATAGCGTATTCAAGGTGTTAATGTGATCCGTCACCAATGTGGATTCACTCATTCAAGAGTGTAGAGTTTGCTCTTCAAGAATATTCTTGTGTGAAGTGACTTAACCTCGTACAATTTGTGAAGTACATCCCAAATCTCCTTTGCGCTTTTTTTTTACGCAACACTTGACAAAATCGAATCCGCCATTGCTAGGTGCAAATTGGCAACAAAGATTGCCATCCTTCTCTTTCCACTTTTCATCACCATATCTGTGGTTCGCCTTCAATTGCTTCAAAGCAATTATCCTTTCTCGTAATCGCCGCTACCTTCAATTTCCACAGGAGAAATTACTCCCATTGAACTTCTCTATCTCAAATTTTCTTTGCCATGGTTGTACACGAACCGAACCGGATTACACTATTTCACCGTGAATAGTACAGTATACGTGAACAGTATTGTACGTATCCGTATACCAGAACAAATCCAGTATATGTTAACAATTACTGTAAAAGTATACAACCACACGTGTGAATAGTAACCGTGTCTGTGAATAGTACTATATACCGAAAAAGTGACCGTAGCCTGTAAAGAGTGCACCAAGTAAGTTCCCAGGAAAGAGAGGTGTCGCTAAGCGTACTTAAAAACCTTGTCTTTCCTTAGCCAGAACTTTACTAGACATACACTTTTACACTACCACACTATTTCCGGTAACAATTCTTTTCTGATGTGGCAGATCAGACAATGCTGCAACCACAGAGCATACTAAGAACCAACACCTTCCTAAAGTGACGCAGCGGAATAGTATCACCAACCTTGGATCTCTGATACCACTGTTAGGTACCAGAGTATCGGAATGATGTCACACAACTAAAATAAGAGACGAGAAAATAAAGAAATGAACACACAAAATTTACGTGGCAAACCCTCAACAAATAAGGGAAAAACCACAGGGCAAGGCCAGAAGAATTTCACTATTAGGAAAAATATTACAAGAATACCTCTCACAAAATACCTCACAAATACTCTCACAATACTCTTGTTGAGTATAAGAAACAATAAAAGATGAGAAGAGAAGAATATTTGGGATGATATAAACATCACACCTTGGCCTCCTTTTATATACTACAAGGGGGCCAACCAATTACGATCCCACCGATGTGGGACTTGAGGTTCAACGCAATTAAGCTTTCGGTCTTCATAATTTAAAAAAGAATTTATTTGTTTCAGAAAAAAAGCAGTTGACTTTTGTTATCTTGATTTTATGGTAGCAGGGCAATATGGGGTTGGGACGACTCGTACCTCTGCATTGGGAATATGAACAGAGGAGTTGACGTTGTCTCGACAGTTCAAAAGGCGAGAGTGATGACCTACAGAGCCCACACTTATCTGCAATTTCATGCAGATTGGATGCACACTATTATGGGGTTGGGATGCTAGCAGGAGTTACAAGCGGAGGCCTGGTCTATGTTTGGACATCGAGCTAGGGTGTTCATTCTGTGTGTACTTTTGTTGGATGCAAAATCATGAAAATTGAAACATTTTAGTTGCCTATCTCTGGGTTGTTTTTGTAAAGTGTCATCAATATGCTAAGTATGTCTGCTAGACATTGAATGTAATTATTTTGCTGACCCCCCTTCACCTTTTAGTCTTTCTCACTCTGGTATTATTACTCATGATTCATGAAGGGCCACTTATCTGTTTTTGATATGCAACGTTACATGCAGATCTGGAGCTATGCCTTTCCAATTAAGAATGATACAATAGGAAAGGATTATGTTACTACGGGCAACAAAGTAGGAGAAATGATTGATGATTATTATAATGGTCGTGTGAAAGTACTGCTTTGGGAGAAACTATTTAATCAAAGACTTGGTGTGGAAGAGAATATGAAGAAGAAACTACCTTGGCCATGGAAGATTGATAAATGGAAGACATATATAACTAAAAGCTGTGAAGAGCATCTAATCTAGAGCCGCGGATAGGGCTGATGGAAAAGCGGTAGAAGTTGAGTTGGGGAGGACAGAACCTCAAGATGCTGCACATGCTAAGCCCAGCGTCTCTAAGGCTTCGTCTGTTTACTACACATGTCTTATGTCCTAATTGTTTTTCACTATGATAAGGCTTTGTTTTTGCGTCTAAAAAGTCTTATGCTCTGATAATCAGTTTTATATGCTTTTCTTTTAAAATTATCTTTAATCTAACATACATTGAGGTGGAGCAAGGGGAGTTGAGATCATCTCCATTTCTCAAAAGAAATGGAGGGTTCATTACTATAGTTTGAGGTGTATAAATATACATAAATGTCAAATATATGTCACATATTTTAGGAATGTGTATATTTATTCACCAAAAACTATAGTAATGAAGTTTTCCATTTCTTTTAAGAAATAGAGAGGATCTCTACTCGAGCAAAGGAGAGAGATTGGATTTGCTAATACCAGGTGTAAGTTAAAGACTTACACTATCCCAACTGTATAGAAACTTACTGCTATCATTGAAGCTTATTCTTATACATCTTTTTCTTTTGCTCTATAAATTTTAAATTTTTATTTCACCATACATATAAAGGATGATACATCTTAATACTAATTTAGATGACACCTTCAATTTAGAAGCTTTAAAAAATTAAATTTCTTTCCCTGATTTTTTGATCAAATTATTGCTTAGCAGAAAGAGAAAAAAATACAGAACAAAATCAGGTTTTCACCAATTACCACCAGAACTGAGATTATCTTTGAAAGTGCACTATCTATTAGCAAATCAATTAAAAAGTAAGTTGCGAAGCCTAAAAACACTAATTCATGTTGTAAAGTCCTACATGACTATATCATAAGCCTAAATCAATTAATTTTTTTTCTTTTCACTTTCTCTTTTATCAAATAATGAAAAATAATTTCACTTTTTTACTCTTTTTCTTTCCTTTCATTTTCATTCCTCTTTCTTTCATTTCACTTTCTTTTTCAAAACCAAACGAAGCCCTGAAGAGGCCTCACATAAAATACATTGTTGATATCAATTATTTATGAATTAAATTAAATATCAGTAATTTTAATTAATCATTTATACTAATAAGGACAAACCAACACAAAAAAAAATACCAATAAGGACAAAGCTTGTGTGCAATTCCTTATAAACAGTTTTTATTGTTCTTGAATCACAATGAGTTAACTATTCAATAGTAAAAATAGTATCGTTTTGAATTTGACCAATACTAAAAAAAAAAAAAAACCAATAAAGACAAAACTTGTGTGCAATTTCTTATAAACAGTTTTTATTGTTCTTCAATCACAATTTAACATGAGTTAATTGTTCAATAGTAAAAATTAAGGTAATTAAAACCGGACCGGACATTGAACCGGAGAGGGTCAGGGATCAGGTTTTTGGGTCGGACCGGGGACGAACCAGTTCGACCCTGAACCACGGCTTTGGTGGTTGTTCGACCAACCGCCGGCTTTGGCCGGTTCAGCCGATTCAGCAATAAGTTCTGCCTTCTACCAAATTGGCCCAAGAGGGTCACCTGCACTCCACCATGGCCCGCCTCCCGCCTGACCGGGTCAGTCCGGTTCGATTTTTGTTACCATGGTAAAAATAGTATCATTTTGAATTTGAATTTAAATAAACAACTTAATACCCGTGATATGTTATAATTGGTTAATAATACAAATAACACATGTTAAACAATACCTAAATTTTTTCTAACTAATAATTAGTAGAGAAATAGGAACATGCACTGTCGTTATAAATTAGTTTTACACTGACATCTAATAAGAGTTTAGTGTTTGACGGTTACACTTAAAATACAGTTACTAAAGTGAGTGGTATGACAAAATAATAAGTTTTTATTGGATGTCAGTGTGACGGTGCATGTCTATTAAACTCTAATAGTAAGTCAGTTTGTTTGTTGCTAGTGTCGGTTTTGAGTTCCCGCGTAAACCACATGTATTATATTGTGTAATGTGTAAAATAAAGCGGGAAAGGAAAGCCCTCTTTCCGCTTTGCGCTTCGAAAACCAAAACCCTAACAACTCCCCCCCCCCCCCTCTTTCCTCTTCTTCTCTTCAATGGCACCTCAGAAACTCACAGAGTACGAACGCAAGCGACTAGAAAACATTCGCCGCAATGATGAAATGATGGCCGCACTTAAACTCCATTCCAAAGCCTCCGAACTCTCCAAGCGTCCTAGGTCTTCTTCTTCTTCCTCACTCTCTGTTATTCATTTCGCTTATCACTTATCAATTAAATTGAACATTGGTTTTTCACTTGTTTCGTTTGTTGTTGATGTATGGCATTGGCGATTGGGAATTGACAGGGTCGTAACCAAATCGTACAATGTGAAATCGGAGAAGAAACCAAAAACTGAAACCCCAGTAATCATCAGGCGCTCCCTTCGAACAAGAGGCATTCAACCCGATTCCAACGGTCTAGGTTTAGATGCTACCGCAGATTCCAAAACCGAACCTCCCGTCGTAACTTCTGGTCCTTTTCCCATTAAGGATGCTTATAGAGGCACCAACTCCGATCGCTCATTCCTTGAATCACTCGCGGGTATGGCCAACAAGGAAAACCCAGAACAACTCCACGGGACTGCAAAAAATAAGAAAACCGAGTTTTCCCTAGAATTGGAATCTCTGTCTTTGGATCCCAAGAATATAGCGCGTATTATTCCTGGAATGATAACTCAAATGCTGCTTTTTCCTTCCAGTGATGTCAAGATGGTAGTCGCGGGTAACAATTTCGGGGATATTGGATTCTGGAATGTTGGAGAAAGTGCGGTTTTTTCATACCATCCTCATCAGGCTCCCATTTCTGGTATCTTGGTTCAACCGCATTGCTTGTCCAAGGTTTCTGATTTCTGATTTCTGAAGCAGTTAGTAATTTTCCCTTAACATTTTTGTCAGTAGCAGAATCGTTTGATGCTGTGATAATTGATTTTGTATGCAGATATACACGAGTTGTTATGATGGACTTGTTAGGCTTATGGATGTTGAGAAGGAAATGTTTGACTTGGTATATAGTAGTGATGAATGTATATATGCACTCTCACAACCAAAAAATGAGGCAAACTGTCTGTATTTTAGTGAGGGTCATGGGGGTTTGTCTGTTTGGGATAACAGAATAGGAAAATGTTCGTCACGCTGGGCTTTGCATGAAACTAGGATTAATACTATAGATTTCAAACGTGAAAGCCCTCACACTGTAGCTACTAGTTCCTCTGATGGAACTGCCTGTACCTGGGATTTGAGATGTACTGGTGAGTGTAAGCTCACAGCGTTAAGGACATTTACCCACTATAAGGCCGTGCATTCCGCATACTTCTCTCCTTCTGGATGTAGCCTTGCAACTACAAGGTATCAAGCTCTTGTTCCATTTTTTATATATCCATTTTTCATTACTTAAAGTGAGTTATAATGCGAGTATGCTTAATTGCGTGGCCTTTATATATCGTTATTCACTAATTTTAGGTCTGTATGTTAACTTGATTTCAAAAAATCTTTTTTTCTTCAATTCCTAATTATATTGAACCGGTTTTTTTTAAAATAAAAAATCTTTTTTTTTTTTTGCTTCAATTCCTAATTATATTGTGTGAATTTGATTGGACTGGGTTGATAAATCTCTTGATGTAGCATGGACAACACGATTGGTATATACAGTGGAGTTAACTTGGAGGATGCGACTTCTGTTTATCATGACAATCAGACTGGCTATAAGATTTCTACTTTCAGGTACTGTTTCTGGGGAAGTATCTGGTGGTTGATTGGTTATGCCTCTCTTTTGCCATCTGCTGTATTTGGGCCACTTTGCGAAACATTTTCACATCAACCTGTGGGACTTAACTCTAAACTCTTTTGGAGCTGATTTTTACAGTCCAATTAAGCTTTTACCGTTCATAAGAAGAAAAAAAAAAGAATTTATCTGATTAATGAAAAAAGCAGTTGACTTTTGCTATCTTGTTTTGTGATAGCAGAGCTATATGGGGTTGGGACGACTCGTACCTCTTCATTGGGAATATGAAAAGAGGAGTTGACGTTGTCTCGACAGTTCAAAAGGCAATAGTGATGACTCTACAGAGCCCACTCATATCTGCAACTCCATGCAGATTCGATGCACACTCTTACGAGGTTGGGATGCTAGCAGGAATTACAAGCGGAGGCCAGGTCTATGTTTGGACATCGAGCTAGGGTGTTCATTCTGTTTGCACTCTTGTTGAATGCAAAATCATGGAAATTGAGACATTTTAGTTGCTAATCTCTGGGCCGCTTTTGTGTAAAGTATCATCAAAATGCCAAGTATGTCTGCTAGACATCGACTATAATTATTTTGCTCGTTCCCCTTTTTTTTAGTCTCTCTCACTTTGGTATTATTACTCATGATTCATGAATGATCACTTTTCCATTTTTGATATACAACTTACATGCAGATCTGGAACTCTACCTTTTTATTTGCAATTAAGAATGATACAGTAGGAAAGCCTATGTGGCTATGGGCAACGAAGTAGGAGAAATGATTGGTGATTATTATAATGGTCGTGTGAAAGTAGTGCCTTGAGAGAAACTATTTAAAGACCTTGGTGCGGAAGAGAATATGAAGAGCATCTAAGAGCTGAGGATAGGGTTGAAGGAAAAGAGGTGGAAGTTGAGCTGGGGAAGACAGAACCTCAAGCTGCTGCACATGCTAAGCCCAGTGTCTCTTAAGGCTTCGTCTGTTTACCAGCAAGATGAACCAATAACCATTTCAATCGTGCAAAACTCGGTTATGATATATATTATGCATGCTCTGAATCCTTGGTGATTTCATAATATTTTTTCTCTGATACTTCTTATTGATGGGCTAAACTCTGTTATGATATATATAATTTTGTGCATTGTTTTTGGATTATCTCCTTGTGTTCGAGGTTATGATTGCCCCGAATCTTCTACGCGTCTTATGTCGTTCATCAAAACAGAATGTCTTATGTCCTAATTGTTTTTCACTATGATAATAACGTAAGATTTAACGAGATTTATTATATGAAATTAGAACATCGATCAGAGCACTTACTTATTGAAGACATGATTACGGTTACCGAGAGTCACCTCAATCTCATTGACCTCCTGAAATCACAAACTAAGTCTTTCTTTGCCTAGTCACAAACTCCAGGTTCTCGGTTCTCAATGGGGCAAACCGTAGACGAGCGTATGAATAACATGATGGCAAATGGAACCTAGCCTCTCTATTTGTCAACCCTAGGCACTTCCCATCATGGACCTAGTGGTTGGGCCTACACTGTCTCCCACATAAATCAGAATTAGGTGTCCAAAGGCCCATTACAATTGATCACTTATTTGCGGGCTTGAGCATCATCAATTGGATCATAACATTAGCCCGTTTTTAGAAAAATCAAAAGGCCACAATTGATTGTAGCCCACAAGAATTATTAGAAAAAATTCTAACATTCTCCCACTTGGGCAAAATTAATTGTATAATTTTAATTTATAGAAAACATTTTAAAAACGACTCTCGGGCTAATAACATACTTCCTAACGTGGCCACTAAACACATGATCTCAAGATGTAACACCTAATTAAGACTACATCCAACAAAGCTAAATGATACCGAATCATGGCGGTAGTCATATCTTATATCGACATAACACCTTCCATGGTTACAAATACCACCAACTCCGTCGACTAGTCATTTATGTGGAATGTAGCAAGAAAACGACATGCCAATGTGATCTTACAGCCATGCTGTCATTTTCTTTGTCAGTCTTCAATTTCTCTCTAATGCATTAAAGCCAGAGAAATTATATGGTTCATAAGAAACCATCATGTCTCAGCTCCGACATGGCGTCGACCACTGACACAGTGATCCCATTGACACTGAGCTCTAATGTTTTAGCACTCATGCCTCAGCTCCAACATGGCACCGACCACCGACATAGTGGTCCTAATGATACCGAGCTACATGGTTCAACAAAACCACAATGCCTCAGCTCCAACATGGTGTCGACCACCGACACGGTGGTCCTAGCGACACCAAGCTTCAAGGTTTAACAAAACTACAATGCCTCATCTCCAACATGGTGTTGACCACCGGCACAGTGGTCCAAGCGACACCGAGCTTCATGTATTTTAGCAGTCATGCCTCAGCTTCAACATGGCATCGACCACAGGCATAGTGGTCCCAATGGCACCGAGCTTTATGGTTTACCTAAACCATCATGCCACAACTCCGATATGGCGTCGACCACAGGCATAATGGTCCCAACGACATCGAGTTTCTACATTTTCACATCTGATATACATATACAAAGGTATATAATAACATAATTTAATTCATAATTAATTTATCAAGTCAAATGGAAAATGTTATCAAAACACCAAAAATGTTAAAAAATAGGAGAGCTAAAATGACATAAAGCACAAACTTCCACTAACCAATCATAGTATACAAACTCATAGAGCTCATGTTCACAAAAAATAATAATAAATAAATAATTATAGGCAGAGTCCCTTGGTTAAGGGATTAACCAACGTGAAATCCATCTAGTTTCATGATAGCTCTTTGGATCAACAATATCTTCAATTCCACAAACATAAAAAATTTCCCAAAATCATATATTTCAAGAAATTATTTTTATTTCCACTCTTGACATCAAATAATGGCTAAAGTCAAAATCCTCCCACTGATGTAAAGATCCAACCATGTTAAATTTACAAAACTTTAGAGTAAATTAACATGAGCATTTAAATGCTTATCAAAAATTTTTCAAAAAATAAATTAAGTAATGCTCTATAACAAACTAAGCAAAATAGTTGTTCTTAAAAAAAATGATTGTTGAGCAAAACTTGAAATGCGTTAAAGTAAGCAACAGAGCAAGACATGACTTCAGCTTAAATCATGCTATTTTGAGGCCAACATAACAACACATTCCCCTTTGGGCAGAATGCGCAACCAAGGTTGCAACCGCGGTTAGAACCTCAGATGAGTTAATCAATGAGCATACACTAGATTCAAAAAATTGTCTCCTTTGGGCAGACAAATCTCTTACACCAACGCATCTCCATTAACTTCACCCAACATAGTCGATAGTAAGTTACTCAATGAGCTTACATTGGGTTTAGAGATCTATCCCCTTTGGGCAGGAAATTGTACGTGACAATCAGAAGCATTCCTCTAATGATAAAAAGAAATTCCACCAATTAATAATGAGTAATCCCACTTTGGCGGGAATCCCCATTATAATCAGTGAAATGCTCTTACTCGGGAATCAATATCTCTTGCCCTTAACCATGATGTAGTCCATAAGAAGGTGCACTAAAAAATAAACACCCCTACTGATCATGAATTTAAAAATCTATTAGCATTTTACAAGTTTTGTACTTACAACAATCGAAACAATTGGCACTTTAAAACACATGATATATGCTAAAAGTCTTAATTTTGATAACACCAGTCAAGCAAATATACATCATGCACGTATCTAAATCATGGTATATTCTATTTCCAGTATATTATTTATAAATATTATTCATAAAAAATCAGCTGGAAAATAAATAAATTATAACATATATTAGGATCATTTTCCAATAGAGGTATTCGTGCAGCGAAAAACACAAATAATATACTGTAAACACATTTAAACAATAGATCAAAATTCAAAAGAGAGTAAGCACTTGAAACGTCCTCACATATCGCATAAATTCACTTGCCGAATTAATCTTGCAACAAATATATCCAAGTTTATACAATTTGTACAATTCAAAGAGAGCACAAATCAACGTATAGCAAACATTATGTTTCCAAATACTTATAAAAATTATGGTGACAATGATCACCATCATTGAAAAATAATGACGCATGAAAATATTTTTCAAAAATTATTCCAATAAAAGAGCACATATAAACATTAACGTTTTCAAGTTTCAATGTGGCGTGCAACCACCAATGACAATAAGTCATTAGAAAACACTTTTATATATTTAAGCACAACTTTTATTGCTTGACAACAAATAAATTAAATTGCTCTAAATAAAACCATATGTGACATCCGACCCAGGCACATACACTTTGGTCAACGACCCTTACGAAGGGAGTTGAGTTGGTGATGAGAGGTGCTTCCCAAAGGCCTTTATCCCTTTTGACGTAGGTTCGAACCTCCCGTGGGGTAAAAACTCCAATTAAGGGATTGGAAAAGTCCTGTGAGTGCATCCACCCTTCGTAAGGGCCGTTGACCAAAGTGTCTGTGTCTGGGTCGGATGTCACAATAAAAGACGCATTTTATTGTAACATCCGACCCATCGACTTCACCGGTTCCGACCTATCGCCCATCGGGCCGTAGCCTCAAGCACCCAAGAAGTCCAAATTTCAATGGCACCCCAACGTCCGGAGTACTCACAGGACTTCTTGGCTCCCTTTTGCCAAGTTTTTGCCCCATGGGAGGTTCGAACCCACGCCTAAAGGGATAAAGGCCTTTGGGAAGCACCTCCCACTACCACCTGGCCAATTTTGGTACTAGGAATAAAAAACCATTGTATTTAACCCCTAGGTACATGGCTCGATTCCTAGGGAAGACAAAAACACCATTAATTTGGATTAAATCCAAAGGTAGTGGTGAAGTCCTGTGAGTGAACCGGACATTGTGACATGCATTGTAGAGGAGTATGTGGGCCCGGTATGCGTCACAGAGACAGTGGGTCGGGCACACTGTGGTACAGCCAAAAAATGGGTGGCAGCCCAGGGTGTTACAAGCATTTCGAAAATTACATTAATTACAAATTTTTCCCAAAGGGTTTTTACACAAATAATTACAATAAAATTAAAGAACTAGGACTCTATTCGTGATCCGGGAATGAGACTTTCAAGAGTCTCACTTTAAAGTAAAGTCGAGCATCCAAAAGGGCTCTCTAATTCTCCCAACAATGAGTACCTGAAAACGACGCCCCAAACATAGTGAGTTATAATAGTTCAGTAACATAGACTTTAATTAAAAACCTTTTACCGTTGTTTTCAGCTATACGTGGTGTGCTACGTATAAAAAACTCCTCCCAAGAAGGCACAATCACAAACATCATGTCAGACCATAATATCACATCCAACAGTAACATATTAGGCATGCATATTACAATTCTAACCATATGGTAACATTCAGAACAAAATGACTCTGTCACCAAAAGGTAACTAAGAGTACATCTCTACCCCTTTGATTTTCCATACTCATGTTTCCAAGATCATTCCTACTTCACATTTTATCCTAACATAAAGGAAGTACAAACAAACCATAAGGCATCAACACTTAGAAATGAACCAAACATCAAATGCGATCCTATTCAATACGATCTAGCTACAATTGACGCACATGCCTCACTGGCTGCCATCGGGACTGATGCACAATGTGAACTGCCATGTCACTCACATGACTACTCTGGCCCCCATCAGAGTCCTCAGGCAAGGTTCTAAAATGGGTACCGGAGGCTGAACTCCCCGAAAATCCCCTTGCCGTCATCATGATCCACAAATAAACATTTATATAGTTTAATCATTCCTACAACCTTCCATATGATTATAGTAATACACATGATCCATAAACAATAATCATAACATATTTACACCCCATGACTACTCTGGCCCCCTACAGAGTCTTAGGCAAGGTTCGAACACGTGCCTCTTGAATTTAAGAAGGAAGAGCATGTGTTCCTAAGGGTCACTCCTACGATAGGCATTGGTAGGGCACTCCAAGTCAAAAAACTGTGTCCTCGCTATATTGGTCTATTTAAAATTCTTCAAAGAGTCGGTCCTGTTGCTTATCAAATCGCTCTACCTCCATCCCTGTCAAGTCTGCACAATGTGTTCCATGTATCTCAGCTTAAAAAGTACATTCCAGATCATTGTCAACCCTTGGATTATGAGTCGATACAACTGAGATCAGATTTGACATATCAGCCTATGCTGATACAAGTTGTGGACCGTAACCTCAAGAGGTTAAGGAATAAGGACATCCCCTTAGTCAAGATCATCTGGATGGGATCCACTCCTGAGGAGGCTACTTGGGAGACCGAGGAGGAAATGCGAACTCACTACCCGTATCTATTTCAATAGGTATGCACCTTGTTTCATTTTTTAGGACAAAAATTTTAAAAGGTGGGTATTAGTGTAACACCTCGCCTAATTTAATTATTTAATTAAATTACTTTAGGCTTTAATATGCTCTAAATTGATTGTTAAGTAATTAAACTAGGGGAACAATTATAAATATTGGGGGTGTGAGTAGTAATGTTATAGTGTAAATAAGAGTTGAAGGAGGGACATTATGGTCAAAGCCACTTTTCCCCCCCTCATTTTCCCTCACCTCTCGACCCTCAGCCTCTCATTTCTCAATCTCTCTCTCGATTTTCTGAAGAAGAAAGAAGAGAAAGGAAATGGGGGTCTAGTACTTGCGATTTTGAGGAGGAAGAAGAGGGGTATTGATGTTTCCCTTCCAATTTTCCTTGAATCTGAACATTGGAGCTGAAGATTTGAGATTTTAGGGAAGCTTTGAAGTTGCTCTAGATCATTGGGTGTGGAGCTCGAACTTGGAGAAGAAGAGGATGAGGAGATCTCAAGCCCTCAAGCTTCCTAGCTATTTTCTTTTGAGCTTATTGTGAGTTCTTCAACCTTAGGTGTTAGGGAGTGGATTCCCATGACCTTTAAACCCTTTGGGTGTGGGTTCGAAACCTCCATAAGGCAAAAATATTCCTTAAGGGGGGAATAAAGTCCTATGAGTAGCATTCGCGGGATGGACTACCTGTAGTGTGGGCTGGCCAATAAGTGTGCTAAAACCCAGCTGTAAGGGGCCCAAATATCGGGGTGTTACAATAAAAGGCGCCTTTTATAGTAACATCCTGGGCTGTCACCACTATTGGGCCGTACCACAGAATGCCTGACCCATTGTCTCTGCGACGCATACCGGGCCCACAAACATTGTATTTAACCCCTAGGTGCAAGGTTCGAATCCTTAGGGAGGCAAAAACACTATTAATTTGGCCAAGGCCAAAGGGGGGTGGTGAAGTCCTGTGACTGAACCGGACACTGTGACATGCATTACAGAGGGGTCTGTGGGCCCGGTATGCGTTGCAGAGATAGTGGGTCGAACATTCTGTGGTGCGGCCCAATAGTGGTGACGGCCCAGGATGTTACACAACTAGAATTAAGTGATTTAGAGACAAATATTAGTGACGGAAAATAATAATTGGTCTCTAATTTCGTGGTCGCAAAACTTAGTGACAGACATAATTTTAATTCCTTTTTCAATATTGTTTATATTCATCTTCTAATGTTTTAATACTTCGTTCTACTATTAAAATTCTATCTTTTAATTCTTGCCAATTCTCAGTAGTTAATCCTTCGGGCCATTGCATATAATAATCAAAAGATCTATACAATCTTTCTAATTCTATTTTTTCACGTTGTATTTGGTTTAAAATCATTTCTAATTTATATTTTCTTATTTCTTCATCAGAAATACCATATTTATCCATAATAAATAATTCTAGAATCTTAGTGCTCTGATACCAGTTGAGTGCGTGATTTCCACAGAGTCAATAAATCCAGATAAATCCATTATTTTACCTAAATCTATTCTATTTTCTAATAAATTCTTTGAATAATTTCCTAAAATATATTTTAATTCTTTAATCTTCATCTGGAAACCGGTCATCATCTATGTCTAATTCTGCAAAATAAATTCCTATATTTTTCTCTAAGTTTTCTTCTTGTATTTCTTCTTCTCTTGGTAGGTTTAGGTACCACAGTTCTTCACTTATTTCATTTTTGTATACTATCGATTGTGCACAAAGCCTTCCATATTCTTCACATATTTTTGTTTTTATTTCCTTTGGCAATTCTAATGACCATATATATTTTAATTTCTCATAAAAATCCTTATCTTCATTTTCTATTGCGTCTATATGTAATATACTAAGTTTATCATTTACTTTTATTTCTATAAATCTATTACTTTGTCCTTAATAAAAAATTATGCGGTGTTCATCTTTTTCTTTTCTTAGATCTTTCAAGATTTTCTATTTTTATCAGTATATTTTCTTTTACTATAAGTATTCCTTCTATATCTCTCCTATTTCTGTCATTTAAATTTCTTTTTAGATAATCCTTTAATATTCTATGAAAATTTTTAATTTCATTTTTAACCTCTTCCTTTCTTAATTCTAAACTATTCATATTCTATTTCTTACATACAAATCTAGTTCTTTTACCTGATTAGCTAATTTATTTATTTTGTTTTCTTCATTTTCTTCTGGTTCACAAAATCCAATCGGTTTTGGTGTTAATATTCTTGGTTTTCTTATACGAGTTCCTAGATCTGTAATTTCATTTTTCTTAGGATAATAAATCTTTCCTATATCTTCAAATAGGCTTGGGATATCTATTTTATCATTATTTCTAAAGGTAATACTATGATGTGAATTTGTTAGTACGTAATTAACACAATAAGTGACCGAGAAAATTTTATCTCCTGTTTTCATTAAATTTCCTCTTAGGAATTTGTGTTCAAGAGTTAGTGATTGATCTAATCTTTGAGTACTTAAAGGTATTCCAATATTTGGATGGATCTCAAACTTTAACTCAACATAAGCTAAGTTTCCTTCTATAACTCCTAATATTTTGTCCTTTGGATCAGTGATTCTATCATCCTTTAATACTAATTCTATTGGTGAATTTATTCCTTCCTGAAAAGTTGCTTTTATTAGAACTTGTATTGCTCCTATATGAATATATCCTATTTTATCACTATGTTCTTTTTCTTTATATTTCTTTTTAATTCCATAAGTTTTTTCTTATTTAATAATCAGTATACAAGTATTTCCTTGAGCATCCGCTATGTCCTGCTGGTGCTTCATTAATTATTTTCTCATAGTATATTATATTTTCCTTTTGGTTAAATTTTTTCATCAACCCCTTAAATCTTTCTTTTCCTTTAACTCCTTTCATGTTTGCATCCTTTGACAAATCTAAGTCCTCTTGTTGTATCTT